>JAVBHV010000069.1:0-1200000 GCA_033992175.1 Spiraea crenata | reverse complement strand
CAAGAGTTCATCACATATGAGAAACTTCATGTCTTCCGGAAAACATCCTTTACTTCCTCCTAAAAGTCCATTTCCTAGTGTTTCCCCATCTTATGCAGATTATGTTATCAGTCCTGCAATTGGACCGAAATCTGTTCAGAGGCCTAGAGAGGGAAATGCACACCACCAGCGTACTTCCTCAGAGAGCCTTCTTATAGAGGAACAACCTTCTTGGCTTGATGATCTTCTTAATGAGCCTGATACACCTGTACGTAGAGGAGGTCATCGTCGCTCATCAAGTGACTCTTTTGCATACGGGGATGCAATGAATGCTTGCAACATTGATTATGCTGCTCAAGATGAGTTCAAATATCGCAATATGATTTCTGCACCCTCTTGGGGATCGCAAAACTTTGATCCTCAAAATGATTTACGGCATGCTTCGTTATACACAGAACTGAACTTGGTGAAGCAAAAAAATAAGGCATGGGAGTCTTCTTTGAATAGTGTAAATAACATGAGCAGCCTTCCTTCTGTCAAGGATAACATTGTTCTTCCAAGTTCAGGAGCATTGTCTATACCACAAGAATCAGATGGGGTTGTGTCTACAGCAAATGAAAAGCAGGATCAGGTTGAATCTGGTCCACATGATTCAAAGGCTTCTCCCGAGAGAAAGGACAATTCTAATGCTAAGCCTTATGCATCTGAGACGGATGCAAAACGCGCTAAACAGTATGTAAATTATTTAGTCTTTCCTTTCTGATACTAACAGATAACAGTAATGTTCTGTCATCTTAGGTTGTCTCTTGGACTTTCCTCTACACTTTTCATTGTTTCCTTGTCAGTTCTTGCTTAAGCTTTCCAGTTGAAATAAACATCCACCCTATATCTCACACAATTCATTGAGAAAAGATGGCACGAGGCTGCTTTATGAATACTCTTAATATACTAGTGTTGTTAAGATTAGTATGAAGTTGGCGGTTCTTCTCTTAGGCTAAGCTTATGCTAGGAATTTCAAAATGAAATGCAGTTAAAAATGAGAAATATATCTTGAAGAGAGTAAGTATTGTGCATATTTTTAGTTTGTGTTGTTGGTCTAGAAACGACTTGGGCCTAATGATTCCTTAAGTTTGTGGAATCTGCTAGCTACCTTTAATCTAGGTCGACCAACAGGCATATGCGTCAGTTTTAAATTTATGAATCACAGTTATTTTAATCTATTTACTTTAGAGCACCAGTAGGCGGACCCTGGTATTGGTAGGAAGACAGTACAGATTGGCAAAGGGAAATGTGATTATAATATATCCTCATTTTATATGCTCATGGTTGATTCTCTTTTTAACAATTGTAGTTACATAGCTTAGTTTTCTTGAAAAGTAGAGGAAGACAGTTCATGGGAAGGATTGAGCTAGGACATTCTCTTTGCTCTCAGCATCAAATTGCTGGCTTCTTGCAGTCTCAAGAGTAGTTTACTGAATGGGCTCACTCCACAGATTGAGATAAACTTACTTCTCTCGATTGGAGCAGAGGAAGAGAATTTTCTGAAACCTCGATAAGATTTTAATGTAGGAGGTTTTAGTCTTTTTGTTTTACAAACTATTACCCTAGGTTTAAAATTATTAGAAGAATATGCTAAATGTGGTGAGTCTTCAAATGGTTAAAAATTTTGTCTTCGATAGAATAAGCTTCCTCTTTATATTTGTAATTCATTATTCTAGTAATCCTGTATATATTGCCATGATTATACAAATTTGATATCTGTATTCCAGAATGTTAATAAAAATCATATGGAAAGGAGACTAAAGTATTAATTACTGCAGGCAATTTGCTCAACGTTCACGGGTTCGGAAACTTCAATACATAGCTGAGCTGGAGAGAAATGTGCAAGCTTTACAGGCAAGTGTCAGAAGAAACTTGAAGTTACTGTATTTAAGATGGAATTGGGTGTTACATGGAGTGATTTTATGTTGATTCACCATGTTTTTCCTCCATGTGTTCACAGGCAGAAGGATCTGAAGTTACGGCCGAGCTTGAATTTCTGAACCAGCAGAATCTGATACTGAGCATGGAGAACAAATCCCTTAAGCAGCGTTTAGAAAGTATAGCACAGGAGCAACTTATCAAATACTGTAAGTTTCTACCTTGAATAATCTCTCTTGAATCTGAACCTGAAAGAGTTATGTGACAGATCAATCCTCTTCTCCACATACATCGTAGCACTAGACTAACTGGAACTAGTGAAAACTGTGTGATACCATGTTACAAAGATGTGGGAAAGTTAGATAACATGTTACAAAGATTTGGGAAAGTTAGGTAACATGTTGGAAATGTTAGGATTCAGCATTCTATTTCACCATTTTACTGCCTGGTGAATGTGGACTTCTTGAAAGCCTTAGGGTTAGAAGACTAGTGTTTACCAACCCCAATCTTTTATCACTTGACTACTTAGCACTTTTGTAAAAATTGAATGGGTTAAGAGCTAGGATTGAAGGAATACATCTTGGCTCTTCCCACATTTACCTTTTGGGTTTATTAAGAGGCTGAGGTAAACTGTGCTCTGTGTTGTTTACATAGTACACCATAGTGTTGTCTTAAATACCTCTTCTTTGCTGTTGCTAGCCTTGTAAGCATTGTGGAGTACCCAATGTTGTTAGATTTTTTTATTAAAGATGGGTCCCTTATACTGGTGTACTCCGTCAATATACATTTGTGGATTTTGCTAGCTTAATGTAGTTATACCCTTAGATTTTTTAACCTTTTTTTAACGACGTGTATAGGCTTGAGTTTAATGTGAGTTGATAAAATTCATTACTATAGGCTAAAAAACATTTGAGTAGTTTATAGATTTTGATGTATATAGCCTTGAGTCCTGAAATATTTTCAAATAGTTTTAATTCAAGGAAAAAGGCCTGGTTCCAAACTTCACAAGGACAACACCCTTACGGGCCAAAAGTAAAATTCCGTGCAGGATATTCAGTATGTTGTGGCTGCTTTTAAGTCTATATTACACTAGCAGCTATAATCTTCTCTTCTGGCAGGGCTGATTCATCTATAATTGTCATCTAGAGTGATCAAATTCAAATAATACTGGATGACAGGATCACGCCTAATGATAGCATTTTCAAATTAGCTGACCCTGTTGTATGAGATTGCTATTGAGTTCGTGAGCTTCTTCTGAAGTGTCCACCATAACCATAGACATGTTTTAAACATGCTGAAAGACATGCTTAAGATTTCGAAGGCCCAAATATCTGGAAGGATATCCTGTATTTGCGTGTATTCTTTTTTATTGGTCATTATTTTGTAAGGTGACTAAGATATCTCTGTTCATGTTCAGTGGAGCAAGAGTTGCTGGAGAGGGAGATCGGGAGGCTACGGGCCTTGTATCAGCAACAACAGCAGCAGCATCAACAGCAGCAACAGCGACCTTCTTCTAGCCATAGGCGCTCTAACAGCAGAGACCTTGATTCCCAATTTGCAAACCTCTCTTTGAAACACAAAGATGCGAATGCAGGTCGTGACCCTGTAACAGGCGCACTTCGCATTTAGATGTGTCATGTAGCCGGAGTGTTTTTGCCAATGCTTCTTTTCCATTGACGTTGCAATGCCCTGACCGGCTTTCTTTCATCCCTTGTGCGGGATAAGGCCGAGCTATTCCCCACTCTTGGCCGCCCTCTCTCTTCCCACTTTGTGCAATTTGGTTTCACTGTTTAGTGCCCATGTCTGTTAAGTTAATATTTGATGCACCTGGTAGTCCTTCCTGAAAGTACTTCTACTTTGGGCACGTGACTCACCGGAGGTGGTAACTCAAAACAGGTTCGGTTTTTCAATCTTTATTGTATGTCTTACGTAATCAATGATTCATAAATGTTGTATGTTCCATTTTTTTTTTTCCCTTTGCAGATTTCCAATATAGTACAAAAGATCTTTTGGGCTAATTGGATGTGCACGACTTGTAATCCATTATGGTAGGAGAATCTGTACTTGTAATCTGTTTCAAATGAAATTCTTGGTTTTCTTTGAACTTGTTAGTCAATGATGAGAAAATTGACTGGATGCACATTTAGCTCCTATTCATTTGAGAAAGACATTTATACAAGTAAGGTTTACTGGCCGAGGAAGAGGGGCCTGTCAGCTGCACTGTTCTTCTTTTTAGTTCTTCCCGTTTCTCTTTAATTTAATGAGGTAAATTGGGAGTTTAGGGGAAAAGCAAGAAGGTGCAGATAAGCATTTGGAGATTTCGGTACAATTCCCCCTTTTTCTTTCTCATTGAACTTCCTCCAGCAAAGTATAGACTGAGTGCTGCAAACTGGCCACTGGGAAAGCTTGCCTTTTCTTCATACTGCATCGCTTATCTTGATACTGTATTTGCTTTGGTGATGCTAGTCCTAGTCTCATGAATAGGGTATTAATCATTGCGTTTGCACATATTGTCACTTTCGTTTGCCAATTATACTTCGGTAAATTTATCATGTCCAGAAGTTACTTTTCCACTGAAAGTACGAACGAACAAAAGGTCTACATGGATATAGAACATAGGACGTCCTATAACATATTAGAATGGAGCAAAGGTTGGCTGAATGTTATATGCCATGTTAGATTTGTGTCGAAAGTTAACTACAAAGTTTTGGAATTAGTCCCATTGTGGATACCTGTATCTGTAGGGCTGCTAGAATTCGAAAGACAACGTCTTTGTTGACGAATGGCAACGTATGGAGAAAAGACCACTAAGGCATTCTCTAATTACCTCGTAAGATTTTAACCCAAAAAAGTTACGTGAAGTTCAAACAAATTCAAGTTACAAAAATTTATGTAGACACTGTTTCAAATGAATCACCAATATACTAAAATGTCCCATATCCTTCATCAACCCCAACACTACGTTATTATCTATAATTCATGAAATCATCCCAATGTTCAGACTTTCTCAAAACAGAGCTGCGAGGATAAAAAATGAGAAAAATGCAATGAAGGAAAGCCTTGATGTTGTTGCAGTATGGCCCCTATTGGGGAGTCTTGGGTACTCATCTGGAGGAGGCATCACACATTCATCACCATTGAATGCAATTCTTCTGGGAAGAGCCCATCCTTCTCTGAAAGTGAAAATCCCATCATCTTTGTGTAGTATCATCTCGGATTGGACACTCCCGTTCTTCCCCGATTGGAGTAGCATGTCGTTATAATGTTCGACCCCCCAAAACACTCCTGTATCATCTGAGGAGTGCAGCAGGGCAGCTCAATGTTAGTTACAACTTTATATAGTTATATGGATAAGAAAAATGTGAAGGTTTTGCATTTTTTGAACTTACTGATATTTCCATACTGATTGAGTGGGCTGTACTTGTAGCTGTACAACTCAGTCAAAGTTTTCAAATTCGGGTGTTGAACGACTAAGGTCCAAGACGAGTAGTTTTTAACAATGTTGAGATTGGTGATGGTGATCTTCACCCGCCAATACTCCTTGTAACTTTCCTTTATATGCCAGTGGACTCGTATCGGGCACATGTGCTGTGAACATTCCACCAAAGATTCTGGTTCTTTCATATTATCGTCTGGAAGTTTCAATAGAGACGGAGATTCACCTGGCCTGCAAAGATTATCAGAGTGAGTTTAAAGTACGAACTCCTTACACGAAAATCCCAATTGCAAGGAAGATTAGGAGAAGACATTGGTTAGTATTACAAGTTTCTATCATTTATTTGGAAAGACTAGATACTAAGAGATCTTACTTGACGCATTTAGTTCCGGGGAGTCCTTCACAGCCGCAGCTGCAGCTCCTGCAATTAACAATGGTGCTGCTGTAGAATGCAGACAAGGAGACACAGCACTTTGGAGAAGTTGATGCTTTATGCTGGGAGTAAGTACAGGTCACATTCCATGTACCTTCAATGCAACCGCACCAAGCATGTTACAGAGAAAAATAAGCACATTTACTTCATATTTTGGTCGAAACTCCCTAAGAAGGACAATAGTTAGTGAAGTTTTGATTACTCACCAAGAGCTTGTACCCACCGGCGGCCATCCTTAGTAGACTTGGTTGGGTTGACTCGCAAAGGCAGTCCACAGGTATAGCCAGGAAGTCCAAGGTCGAAATTGTCAGGCATGATCTTTTCTGTGATATTGTCGGTAAAGGGTCCAACGTTCATCTGAAAAGCAGACAGAAACTTGGAAGAGTCTTGGATCATGGTAGTGATCACCCCTTCCTTGCAACAATTTGTAAACTGCTTGTTGTAAGGGGCTCCGGGTGCTAGATCAATGATCTTAGGCGACTTTTCACAACAATGTGGGAAGTTTGTGGATGGCGTTTTCAATCTGGAGCAGTCTCCTTGGTTTGTAGCCTCAGCACCCCACATTTCCCAGATTGATTCATCGCCTTTCCATGTCCATCCCAATTTCCAACCTTCAGGGTACTTCTCCACATGGCGGAACTTCTGGAAGTTGTATATCGATACCTTTACCTGAAGTGCAGTAAAAACAATCATGTATTCAACGCATTCGGTCTTATGTAGCAAGTGAACTGAAACTGAAACCCGTCATTTTGCTTCAAGAATAAAAAAGCATTTCCAGTTTTTGCAGATATAAATGCACCTCCCTTACATAGCACATAAGTTACCGTAGTAGTGTCAACTCGCTGGTTTCAGTGACTGGTTTTTACTTGCTCTACGAGTCTGCGACATCCTGAATTCATAGTGTTTTACCTCTTAAAAGGGTAATAAACGGTTTTCATACTCAGTTGCTTGTCTTCCAAAAACTGCAGTATGTTTGCGCTTATATTTTCTTTTCATAAAAGTTTGGTATCATACGACAATATATAGTTTCATATCTTAGATCATATACGATGATGAATGTGTCTAGTAATAAGCTGATGTGGTGTACACTGATTCGTCACAGTGATGAGCTCAGTGTGAACCTCACCCAGAGGATCAAAATTAGACGACAAAACTGTACGGCCGTGATCATCGAGGTCACCCTCGAACAAAACAACACATTCCGTGTACCAAAAAACACATTCTGTGCACCAAAAAAAACACATTCTTCTTGACTACAAAACGCCATTTTTTTTAATGAATTTTCATGTTCACAAACTAAATTGATGCCAAGAAACCCAAAATGAAATTTATGTGCTGGGAAATTAACAAAACTTACATCGTAATGGTTTTCGGGAGTTTGAGAGGTAAAATCCCATGTGACGGTTATGTTGCCCTGAGGATCTAGTGGATCATACCCATCTGCATTCTCACCAAATTAATTTAATTATTTGATTAATTTTAAACCAAAAACTTTGCAAGAAATTCAAAGCGAGAAAGAAAGAGGAGATAGAGAGTACTCACATGACAATGTGAAGGCTGTGATGAAAGTGAAGATGAAAACCAAGGGCAGAGACTTTGATCTTTGAACACCAAACAAAAAGAGGGGTTTCATCATCTCACCAAATTAATTAGCCCCAAAATTACTCTCCAAAATCGACCAGCCTAGAAAAATCTGTATTTCAAGCTCACTGCCTTCATGCACATGTATTATGAATGTGTGTGTATATATATAGAATCCGAATTCCAATAGAAAGAGATAGAAGTGAAATGGAGACAATTACCATGTCTATATATGATCACGTGTGCTAGTAATAATATGAGTGAGATTGCAGGGTTTTGTATCCGGGAGTCTCTTGTCACTTTCTCTCACGGGAGACTTTAAGACAACGGCAGACTGTAACTCAAATAGTTAAGAGCAATCACCATTGCAAGTTAGATCTTGTAAGCGGCTCTCTCCCTTCTCTCTAACCCGAGTTTTGTTTCATAAAACAAAAGAAAATTAACAATCTAAAAGAGAAGAATACAAACAAATTCGGAAAGATTTTAATTAATTGCAATTAATGTAGGGGGAGGAGGAGGGTGGAATTTTTGTTTTCCAAATGTAGGTGCAAATGCAATTAAGGAGAGGGGGCGGGTACTTAGAATGCGTCTTAGTCTATGTATGAGTTGGTTTTAAGCATTCAAAGCTCACGCGTCATGCCATCCGGGCCATTTGCCTTTGCCGTTTAGATTTTGCCATTTTTTTTTATGCAAGCGATATTGGTCGTAGATGAATTTGAGTCTTGGATATCGTTCAGCATTGGAAAGGTAATGTATGACCAATGTTATGTGCGGATTTTGTCATTTTAACTATCATGATCTTCTTGTAACGTTGATAGGAACTTTCCTCATGATATTGTTAACACTACATGATGCCTCCTAAAGCATTTATGTTGAACGAAATGATAAATTGCAGAAGCATGTTAACGTGTATTCTCGAAATAACTGATGATTAAATTATGTTACGGACTCAAATGAGCTTTGTATTGCATTTTCAGAATAAACTTTTCTTGCGATCATGTTATGATGTGAGAATGATCTATCATTCATCACGTTCAATGTTAAGTTTTAAAACCTTTCAATGGCAACAGCCAATTGATTATTACATACACGAGTGTTGTTGTACTCATGCGTGGTGAAAAATTGATCATATTGCAATGTATATTACGTTATTATTTTTCGAAATATGTGGCTTGGTATAATGTTTCAACAACTTCTAGAGAACCTCTCATAAATGGGTCAAAAGGGATCATACAAGCTATTAATACAAGCTATTTGGACATAGGCAGAGGAGTCATGCTCATTGTTGAAGAAAGAAAAAAAGTTAAAGCATTTACGTAATGATCAGATATATACATGGGGCACGAAGATTTGAGTTGAATCCTTAATTTCCTTCTTTGTCCTTCTAAGTCTTTCGTGTAGCAAGGTTTTAACAAGCCAGATGCAACCAGCACTTTCAATGTGATATAGCTATTTGTCTCAAGAAAATTTGTATTACTATTTAGTGAAATAACTTCATACACCCTATTATGAAAAAAATCTCCCAAGCATTTTTCCCATGGAAGGACAAATTCAATGAAAAAGGTTTAAGCTATGAGTCACGAAATGGAAATGAAATCGGCGAATTGATAAGATATGAAATGGTGATTCCTCAAATCTTTAATTAAAAAAAATCCGATATGAAATGTTATCGAAACATTAGTTAAAAACTACTTAAAATTATAAAAATTAGTGTTCTAAACTCCCACATCATAGCAAAAATTGAAATTCAATGAAATACTACAGATTCAAGTTCAAGTTGAGGGGAATGTAAATTTAAAGGTATCAGTTTAGTTAATAATCCAAAAGAACTTGCCAAAATTTTCCCATAAGTAGAATTTCAGGTTGTTTCCGTGACTTTTTTCTTTCTTTCCATTATGTGTTTCATGATGTTTCAGTCATGTTTCATTCCCGAAATATTTTCAAAATGCGGAACACTGAATGATCGAAATTTCAGTGTTTCATAGGATTTAAAGTGATAGGATTAACTTTAAAAGGAAAAAAATATATGATAAAATCTGAGAATCCAATTTTCCATTAAAAGAAATCACAGCTCATAATATGACAGCTCAGTTCATGGAATTCTTCCACAAAATACGAAAATAATGCTTATAGATAGATAGTACATACCCCAATTAATAATAGTCACAGATTCTTCCTTAAATACTAGAGCTTTTTTTTGGCAGTGTAGTCCTTAAATTGGGAAAAGGAATTTGGGAGTTAAAATGTCAGTGTCAAGGAATTTTGGGAGGTAAAAACCCATTCAGCCCACCTCCACGTCCACCACCACCTTTTGCCGTTGCAGCAACCAATCTCCATTTTCCGGCCGTGGATCTTTTTTTCGGATCCATTTTTATTTTTATGGGGAAGTAATTTCTACACATTTTTTATGTACATCCTACTTGTTTCTGGCTATTTATGGTTCATAGACTATTTTGAGTGTAAACTTGCAGAATCTCTCAGGTTCGAATGAGAATATACACGTGCATATACATTTTATGTTACTGAAACCTGAGACATCGTAAGTACCTCATGATTGCAAGTTGTGGGCCATTTAGTTATGTAAGAAGAGAAAACAAAAGACAAAAAAGCACAAGTAAAGTTGTGACAGACACCGAGCAAAAACCATTAGCATTCTGATTCCAATCCATAGGCATGGTGAGGAGAACTATGGCTGATAAAAAACAATTAAAGTAACTTGACAGTCGAAACTAAAGAATAGCTGGTCACTAGATAAGGTAGTTACAAGTTTCAACCTATTACCAACTTAAACTCCACGACCTCCAAATGTATATTCATACTGTTGACACTCAGTAGCATCACCACTCCATCGGTGTGCTAGTTTCATTCATGGTAAAAAAAAAAAAAAAAAAAAAAGAGTCCGTCGTTAAAGGTCCTTGAGATATGATATTAACCATTACTTTCGTCAACAATCACCATAACAACAATTCAGAAATAAAGAAATCAGTGGTAAAAGCAAATGACTCAAAATCTTCAATTAAAAGTAGGTGCAATACATACTTCGCAGCATAACAAAAGGTCAAAAACTTAATTGTTCTACAACAAGAAGCCATCATACCAGGGACTTCATTGGTACATTCTTCTCTCCTTCGAACACCATGCTCATGAGTGTTCTGATATGAAGTGAAGAAAACAACGACATGGTGATTAGAGATATCCATCCTCTTAACATTCGTCCTAGGCATGATGGTAATGATGCAGCTTATACAGTAGCACTTTCCCAGCAGCATTTCCGACAGCCATGAAACCTCCACCAGGACTAAAGTCCAAACAGCGGGGATAATGAAGTGGCTTTCTCTGCGGAGGCCAGTTGGAGAATACAGTATAAGATGGAACATGTATCAACTTTAAGCTGTTCTTTTGCATGCTCGAACAAATTGCCAGAATTTGAGCATCGCTATTGAACTTCAAAAAATCTACTTTCGTTGTAAGATTCTCAATGGTCTTCATGGGTTTACGCTTACCCCCCAGAAAATCCTCGTTGTTGTAAATGTTAACAATCCCACTGTCTGAACCAGCAGCAAACAGTGATCCATTTGGTGATACGCAAAGAGCTGTACCATTTATACAACCTTCATCAACAGCCTTATGGAAGCAAGCCCCTGTTCTCAGATCCCAGTGGTATACCTGTCCATCTCCACCAGAGCTCAACAGTTGCTTTCCATCATTGGTAAAAGCTAACGACCGAACTGTTCCATTCATCTTCAGTGTTCCAATCAATTCCTTCGTTTTAGTAGAAACCAACAAGATATAACCTTCATTGCCAACAAAGGCAATAGTACTAGAATCAGGAGAAACCTCAAAAACTTCCAAGCTTTTCTCCTCTCTCCCAACCAAGGGACCTATTTTATCAACTTTGGCCTTTACTAAATCAAAGCTGTAAAAGAACTTCCTCCTTCCAGCTATAATAACCTGAGACCCGTCAGGCAAAAATGATGCCTTCCTAACGGGACAGTCATCAAGGAATATGCTTTCTATTTTAGTGTTGCGCTTGCCATCAATCTGAAAAAACCTAAGCCTTCGATCCAATCCAGCAGCAAGAAGCAACTGCCCATTTCTATGAAACTGCACTGAGTTTATGGGGCCTTTAGAAGGTTCCTCGGCATTTGCATCTACAAGCACTGAATACTCAAGAAGGCCAGGCAACAATTTTGCACTGCTCCTCACAACAAGATCCTCATTTGTTCGAAGAATATCATCAACAGCTCCTACACCCTTGTAGCCACGGGCCACTGCGACCCCGTTTTCTTCATCTGATGATTCATCATCAGAATATCTACTGTTCCTCATCTGTGGATCCAGTTGGGCCCATTCAGTGCCAGGGTTCAGCTTAGCATGTTGAGCCCGCAATCTCGACACATAATCCGAACCAGAAATCAAACTCTCATCCTCCTCCTTCCTCAGCTTCCTCAATCTATTAACCTTAGCAATATTTATGTTGGTCTTCTCCTCTTCCTCATCCACCCACACGGGTTTCCTTTGCCTAGTTTCGTCCTCCGACAACTCTCCATCATCCTCATCAACCGAGAGTGCACCATTGGCAGAACGGTCCATAAAGAACAAGGAGCCTTTATCCACGGCGTCTCCAGCTTCTTCCTCATGCTCCTTCCCAAACTCAAGTGGAGAATAAATAGCTCCAAACAGAAAGTTCTCCAGCTTCTTCATCTCCTTCTCTTGCTCCATGGCCAATTTCTCATCCTCTTCATTGTGCACTTTCTTTCGCTTCGTTGCCCTCATATCATCCAAATTCAATTCTTCCCATCCCCACTACCTTGGTTCCCTTGCAGAAACGAAGCCTCATCAGCATCCCTCTTCGCCTTGTTCGATTTGAAAGCCGAGGGAACATTTTGGGATATTAGACTCATCTTTAACAACACAATCCCTCTCTTCTTCTGCAAAAACCCAAACATGTGAACAACTGAGTTTCTCTTCCAAAACATACACGGAAAACAAAAACAATTCTAAGCAAATTAGCTCAACCAACAGTTAATATAGTTTTAAGTGTTTACGGTTAGTGTGTTCGTGTAACAGTGGACAGGATCAAAATTTGAATATTCAAACTCACGAAACTAGAGAAATTCAGTAAGATGATGATCAACCCACTAATTCACAGCCTCATTCTTAAAATTACAAAACCCCAGAACTTAATTCAGCAAAAATAGATACCCAATGAGGTTTTGCTAGTTTTCTGTAGAATTCAGAACATGGATTCGAATCTGAAACTATAAATTCCAATACACAATGGAGGGGAGAGAAGATGAAGCACGTACCTGTGACGACGACGTCGAAGAGGCGGACGATGGAGGCGGAGCCAAGGAGACGACGAGCGAGCTTTTATTCTACTGGCGACCGCTTCGCTTGAATTAGGGCGCCCTTTTTTCTTTTGGGTCCAAAATAGGGCCTCTTCAGTAAAGCCCAATTGTTAAAATTTAAGGGAAATTAGTTAAAGGGTTTTTTTTGTTTTTTGTTTTTTTTTGGGGGTTTTTTTTTTTTTCTTCGGGTGGGGTGTTGGATGGTGGGGGGGGTGGGGGGGGGGGGGGGGGGGTGGGTGGGGAGTTTGTTTATAATTGAACATGTTTCAAAAATTTATACTCAAAATATGTAGGTAGTTTTTTCTTTTTCAAAATGAGCACACAATTTCTTATTTAATGACCAAGTCTTTATGGACTATAACGATACTATAACCAGGGAACAAAACCGAAATTTCGGTATTTTTGGAGTCCCGAAAGTTGAATCGGAGTACGTTTCAATATCAGCGGAAAAATACTGAAATTTCGGTAATTTTGATAGTTTCGGTAAATTTCGGTAAATTTCAGGCTGAGACTCTTTAAAATGAACGATATTACCGAAATTTCGATGGAAATTTTAGTAATATTTCGGTGAAATTTCGGTAAAATTTCCTTTATACTTTACATAGCTCTCTTTTGACTTTCTTACATTGAATGAGTTGTTACTTTCAATAATGCTTCTTTTGAGCTCTTACCTTCAATAATGCTTCTTACATCTTTCCTGATGTGTGTAATTCTGATGTATTATATTCCTCAAAAATCTTATGTTATATTGTAATGTTAATGTAATGGTTAGTGTATGTTTCATGAGCCTCACTTTAAGATATTATGCTGATTGATAGCTTAATGGAATACAAAACACAAATTCTTCTCCCTTATGTATATAAAAGTTAATCCATATGGACAATGTCATATTGCTTAGATGTTAAATTGCATTGTTTGTTGATTTTAAAGCCTAGAGAAAGTGGAAATATTAATTTATAGGTTTTCTAATATGTTTTTCGTTTTTTTTTTTAAAAACCGAAATTTCCGCCGAAATCGAAATTTTCATAAATTTTGACGACCGAAATTTCCATCGAAACCGAAATTTTGTTCCTTGACTATAACGTATTAATGAAGCTGCAATTCTCTTTAATATTGTGTCCATATAGTCTTTATCTGACCTGGTGTATAGGTACATCACAATACCATTGTGTCTATAGTGCCCCTGAACATGAACACTGATTTTGTGTAATTGATACACTGCTTAGAAACACGCTCATACTCCTGAAAGACAGATAAAAGTTGGGTACATTCATTAGCAGAAGCATCGCAGAAGATCATTGCATCGTCTGCGAAAGTAAGTGTGATAGAGACGGTACACATCTCTCCACTCAAGCACCATGAAGACTCCCGGTACCATCTGCATTATTAGTAAAGCGCTCAAGCACTCCCGCACAAATTAAGAACAAATAAGGCAAAAGTTGATCGGCTTTTCTTAGTCCGCGAGTAGGCATGATTTGGCCTACCGTGGTAGTACCTCTGCAAAGTACTAAATATGAGACTATAGACATGCAGTTCATCACATTATCCGATTATGGAATCCTCACCTGCCCAATACTTCCTTCAAAAAACCCCATTCTACTCGGCCATATGCCTTTGACATAGCAAGCTTTATTGATAGAATGGGTGGTCTCGAACGCGGCAACCACATTGTCATGAATGCTCTAACGATCACCATCAGAATATCTACGGGGATTCAGCTAGCATGTTGAGCTCTCAATCTTGACACATAATCCGAATCAGAAATCAAACTCTCATCCTCATCCTTCCTCGATCCATTAACCTTAGTAATATTTAAGTTGGTCTTCTCCTCTTCCTCATCCACCCACACAAATTTTCTTTGCCTAGTTTCCTCCACTCTCCATAGCGCACCATTAGCAGAATAGTCCACAAAGAAAAAGCCTTCTCCAGCTTCTTCGTCTCCTTCTCTTGCTCCATTGCCAATTTCTCATCCTCTTCATTGTGCGTTTTCGCTTCTTTATCCTCTTAACATCCAAATTTAAATCTTATCCATCCCCGCTACTTTCGTTCCCTTGCAGAAATGACGGCTCATCATCATCACTATCGTTCCTTTTCACCTTGTTTGCTTTGGATTGAAGCACAAGTAACTTATTCTCGAAATAGCTTTAAAAATAAGTTCAGCAATAGTTTCCATTTCAGTAGGACATATAAAATTTCAAAACTGGACAAATGCCTAAGTAAGAACAAACTTCTCTCCAAATTTATTACTTGTCTAAAATTTAAAGAGATACCGTACCATAAATATAAAACGGTTATACACATCAAGTAAAAACCAACAAACTTAACACACAAAAGACAGAAGGCATATCAGCCTAAAAATAGAGGATGGCAATAATTTGTAGACTCTTATTTTAACTTGCTATTTACACTAATAAGCAAAACTACTTAATATCAGATGGCATGGTCTGGTGCAGGTTGCTGCTCAGCCACTGCTACTCTGCTGCACACAGGATATGCTTGGTGATACGTAGATTATACGCTAAATCACATACTGGCCGTTGATGCACAAAATTATATGATTTAAATTTAAGTAGGAATTTATACAGATAAATAGAGTATCAGTTACAGTTGAATTTCCATCAAAGGCTTCACGTTACTTTGCTCATCCCTGGGAGGAAGCAATCATCCAAATTCCTTGAAATGAAAGAAGGATACATTTAGATGTGACACATCATATTGGGTTAAAGCATATTTCACATTGTCATGAACAACCGTAAGCTAACAATTTACAGCAGTAATACAAGGGGACAGTTGTGGAACCTCAAAAATAAAGAAAAGAGACAACTTGTGAATTTAAAAAAGGGTATTATTAAGTCATATTGAACAGGGGAAGAAAATAGGCTAGAAATTTGATGTATATCAAGGACAAGAAACAGTTGGATTTGGAGAACTATATAAAGGCATACCTCCAAAAGCAGGAAACTGAAAGTCCCAAGCTCTAAAGATGCCGACGTCTTTTGAAATTGTCTTCACTAAATGACTGCCACTTACTGTGATCAAGGGTGCTCAAGTCATCAAGTTCCGCGATGGCAAGTAAGTATGTTGTGAGTTTCATAAGCTCCTGATCACTGTCTCGGCTAGAATGGGCCTTCTTGAATGGCTTGATGGTCAAACCATTTTGTGGGTTCATCACAAAATTCCTCCGCAGATCATCAAACATTATAGTGTTCTTTGAATTATAGAACTGTATACGACACAAAAACTTTAGTTATCACCTAATAGACGGTTAAACAGCAGGTGAAATTACCAGTATTCCCTACCATACATGAGTATTGATACCCAAACCCCAAAAGAATGATAATGACAAAAAGACAACGCTCATCAAGCTTTGACGTATACTTAACCAAAAAGAATCAATGTCTGACAATGACGGCATTCCATCTCTTTAAAAAGAGAAAAGAAATCCCATATCTCTATTAATAAAGGGAAATATAGGGTGCACATAAGGCTTAGTACACCCACGGTGAAATTTGTGTTTTTTGTAAATGCCCCTACTTAGAAACACAGATAAGACAAAACAAACTAAATATAAATGGGCAAATCAATCAAAATGTAAAGCCCCACATTAAGTTTCCAATCCATATAAGATTTGGACTGTTAAAGTTTCCTTCCTAGATTAGTCTTTACCTTTCCCATAAAAAAAAGCCTCACTGCACACGCATACGTGAATGAAAAAAAAAAAAAATAAATAAAAAAATCCCTCACGCACATGCATAACTTGTAGTGGGAAAACAATAAATCACAAAATTGTGACTTCATACATTATGAAAAGGAGACAACAAAAACCACTCAACATTGCTCGAAAAGAAGGAAAATTTGACAACTCATAGTTCCATACCTCAGGGAGTTTAGCCCATATTACAGCTAATGGCTTGCAATCAAAGAGACCACGAGATTCTGATTGAACTGTAATCATCGCTGAATGATCTAGAAGAGCTGTAATTTTGTAGTTAGGATTGCTGAGTACCCCAAGCTGAGTCATCTTTAATTCAACCCATTTCATGCTGTAGCAAGGAGATAAATAAAGTATTCAATATGTGTACACAGTCAACAAAACAAGCACTCCATGGATATTCATTTTCTTATAATCTACTGATAGAAAACAATTGAAACTATTCACTACTTCTTAGTACAGTTTAAGTTCACATATACCCTCCAAAAGTAAGGTGGAGAAAAGAACTAATGCAATTTGCAATCATTCACTTACAAAAAGAGGTGATGTTTGAGTAATGAAGAACAATTTAAAGGATATATGCATTCTACATGACTCCTTGCACATTCCTAAATGTGCATTCCTCATTCATAGTTTGGATACATAAAATGATAACTGTTTGTGAAAAACAGAGTAGATTTGATCCTGTTAACCACTATCACGGTTATGCTTATCCATGTTCATGATTGGATTCACTTTTGGGGTTAAATCAAGTATTTTCATAGCACTTCCTTCAGAATAAGTCCAAGGTAATTAATTAGTTGTATCATCTTGCAGATATTTTCTCCTTAATGCCTTTATTTGTTCTTTACTTGTTCTTTCCAGTAAATAAAATGAAAGCCAATCAACAAGACCGACAGGAGCCAATTCCATTTCGATTTTAATTTAATTGAACTCTATATACTACCCATAAATAAATAAGTCATCTGCTGCCATTATGATCGAATTGGGATGGGCAAACTTGTTGATAAACTTGCTGAAATCATGCAATTCAAAGCCCAACCGAAGAAATCTTTACGCTGACACTAAATTGAAGGTGTCCTAAGGATTTTGGCTTGATTAGCCAAAAAGCAGGGATGAGAAACTATAACCAAAACCAAATAATGTTCTTCCAATGTTAGGCTAATTTGTCACAAACACTTGAGCAATATAATGGATGTTGAAATTTTCTTTAGCCCTGATTTCTAATTGAAAGCTTACCTGGTTGCAGACCATATCATGATATCATATTCCGCATAAGCAGCAGCAAGAAACTCGTGAAGAACTACAAAAGACAATGCGGGGAATGTTGATTAGAGATACATGGAGACCCTCGAAACACATTGCTATAAATAGATACTCACAAGGTCTCATAAGTTGAAGTGGGTTCTCAGCTGTAGACCGGTGATCAAACAGAGTATAATCGATATCCAGCACAAGCAGTTTCTTTCCTACCCGGCATGGATTCCGAATATCAATCTACATCCCAAACACACAATTAAGAACACACATTCGAAAGAAAGTCACTTATTGACCTTGTTTCAATGTTGCATTTCTCGAAATAACCCATTTACAAACAAACAAATGCGAAGCCGAAAAGGACCAAAAAAGTGAAAGGTAAGAAAGAAGAAACCTTGTACGAATCAATACGCTTCCTCAACTTCACCCTATTGGCCTCTTTCTGTTTAATGTCAACAGCCTCCTCTTGGGCAATCTCAAAATCATCAACAATGTCCGGAGAATCCACCGGATCCACTATAATATCATCCTCCATCGTACTAATTCAATTCAGAGGCATTTCATCAAACACTTGGTGTGCATACAAATTCAAATACCGAACTAGGTAATTAGATAGAACAACAGACAGCAGAGCAGAAATTTATTTACCCAATCATGGTCATTTTGAGGGAAGGCTTGAAGGCGAGGGAGGAGAGCGAAACGGCGTCGTCGGCGAGTTTCGCCGGGAGGAGTTTCGGGTAGAGAAGCTTCTGGCGCTTGGGCAAGACGTTGGTGACTTGGCAGATTCGGCGCTTGAGCTCGCCGACGTTGTCGTCACCGCATAATCGGACGGTGTACTCTTTGCCGCTCCACTTCACTGTCAATGTTATCTCCTCCTCCGGCGACGACGACGGCGTTGAGGTGGTGGCTACGGCGGACGCTCCTGCCATTTCGCGTACGAAACTTTTGCTTGCTTTTCAATCTCTGAGGTTTAGAGGAGAGCGAGGAAACAGCAGACTCTACTCTTATTTTATTCTGTTTTTCTAGTTTTTAAAGTTATTATTGTGAGCCCAACCCAACCGAATAACCGAGAGATCGGATTGGAACCGAATAGAGCCCAAGAATTTTTTATTTTTTTTTTCCAAAGAGCCCAAGAATTTGTTCAGTACACAAATCAAGAAAATATTTGTATCTCGAAAATGCTGGTGCACCTAGGGGGTGTGCAACCACACTGAAAAAAACCATAAAATTAGCCGAATTAAATCGTGCGGTGCAGTATTGTTTGTTTAATTATTTTTTTTTTGGACATACGGCTTGCAAAATTGCACCTCATCTTTTTATAATTGTGCGACTCGTGATTCCCAAATATTCAAAACCGCGATTCTCCGCATTGCACCACACCGCAATTTAATGGATAATTTATATATATAATTAACACATGACTTATTTTCATTAGTTATTATTATGCTAATATACATCCCAACATGTAATCAAAATCAAACTCTACTTAATAATAGATAATAGATTTTCTTTTAAAGCAATAATTTTTAGTTGTTAATTTTGAAAACTTTCCATACCAAACTGCTAACTGTAGCTAACTACATTGCTTGAAGTTGTAAGTGAGTGATTTGACTTGTGTTTGAGATTATATTAAGCCGCATAGAATGGTGTGATTTGCAGTAACCACACCACGCCCGCCCCACCCCACCCCTAGCACCTATGGTGAATGGAAGTATAGGATGGTGTGATTTGCAGTGAAGCACCACGCCCGCCCCGCCCCACCCCACCCCACCCCATTCTAGCACCTATGGTGAACGGAAGTATTGTCAGATGCAATGAATGTATTGGTCATATGCAAAACATTTGCTCTACTTGTTGATGTCTAAAAATGGTTTAAGTCAACGGTCAATGTAAAGGGGAGAATTGAGTCGATCTTGTGGTATCGGGAAGCTAGGAGGCTAGCTCCAAGTGGACGAATCCGGTCTTGGATCGGGAAAGGGAGGTTCGGCCTTAGTTGAAGCTCGGCCGGCAAGTGGATGATGTTCTCGGCCAACACTGAACTTACATGGAAAGAAGTCACTGAAGAGCACTGGTGGGGTGCCGGCCTAAGACCCTCTGATGCTTAAGTTAGCTTAAGGAGGAAGGTAAGTCTTAAAAGCCAATAGAGAGTGTTTGGTGAGAGTATTTAAGGTTACCTTTGACTTGTGAATGTGAACAAGTATTTATGGGTAAGGGTTTGAACCTTTTTGTAATTTATGGGTAATGTGGGATGAGCTCCCCACATTACCCTTTCTTGGAGGCTTGTGAAAGCCTTAGTGGCCTCTTGCTATTGTGACATGTGACTGGTTTGGGTATGGTATGAACACTACTAGGGAAAATATGAATACATTATACCAACAAATGTAAGCTGCATGAACGAAACTTTCAATAAATACTCATTTACTCATAAGCCTAATGTTGTACAAACGCCTAATCACGTTGCCCCTTCCAAATTGTTCAAACAAAACAAAAAGAAATGGCAGCCGGAGGGTTACATACACAGTTCCCCACTGTCCATCAACAAAATGTAGAAGAAACAATCCAAAAGATGGATCCATGTAAATTTAGTCTTCATCCTCTGTTTCTTCATCGTCGTCATCATGATTCTCGCCATATCTCCAACCCTCCTCGACATTGTCGCGGTCCTCTTCAGTTTCCTCACTATCTTCTTCCTCGTAAACAACTTCTTCTTTCACAGGCCAGGGTTTTTTCATTGTGTTCATTGTTGCAGGAGCTGGAGTTGAGCCTTTACGCTGAACTTTTGCAGGCGGGTACTTCAAGTTTGGTTTGGGCCTGTTTTGTTTCTGGCTCCTGCCATTCACACGCTTTCCAGCATAGACATCTTGATCACTGCCTTCATCCATATCGTTGTCACCAATAGTAGGGGTATTCTCCGCATTCTCATCAGACATATGGCCAGGATGCTCTCTCCGGAGATGCAGTTTAAGCTTGTATTCATGGATGTAGGCCTTTTCACACCCTTCATAAGGACAAGCATAAGGGCGATCAGATGAGGCAGAGCCATACACCCCTGAAGAAGGAGGCTTGGGAGTTCTTATTGGTTTCTCTGGAGGTGGGGTGACATATTTTGGCACTTCGATCGCCGGGCTCTGTAAGATACAAATTAATAATAACAATCAAGTTGCACATCATTTGGTTAAGAAAGGCCATAAAAATAGATGCGTAACACTAACATCAGTAATAACTAAGAAGAGTGTCGATATCGAAAGCATATTTTCCTCTCAGAAAAATAAATCAGTAGATTTCAAGGCAGACGGTTTGGCCCTATTTTCAGACATTTCTATAAGTACATTACCATGCCCACCAATGCAAATAACATTCTTTCGTTCTGCATCAATTGATAAGCTTTCTTAATTTGTACAGAAAAGGACCTTTACCTACAGTTCATTTCCATTGGTGATTCTAAAATAAGAGAATTAATTTCGAATTTTTAATAACTTTAGAAGCTTTAGTACTTGACATAAATGAAATGGTCAATTTTTGCATAGGATGTATATAAACTAGTCAAGAAGAATGCCTTGCATCAAACTCACTCTAAGATTATTAATTATCAGAACTATCTTTCATAAAATTTCAACAGTTTCATGTCATGAACCCTAAATGTAAACAGTTCAATATAAGCCCAAATTCAATATTCAAAAAATCTAAATATAACTTAAATGGACTTGGAAAAGAAAATCTCCATATACATTTTAATATTGGATGCTTAACAATACCACACTGAGCTGCGGCAATCAAAATCCATATTATATTCAGTACCGATAAAAACTGAACACAGTAACAGCAACCAATAACCAATAATAATAAGGGAGTATTAGCAACCTTTTCATGGTGAGCTGAAATGTGGTTTTTAAGCTTGTACTCATGTGCATATCTCTTTCCACAGTCAGGGTACGGACAAATATGGTAGTTCTCTTGTGAATGTGTTTTCATGTGCGACCTAAGGTTGAAGTCCAAGGAGAATGCCTGCAGATGTCAAAGTTGATATTGATTACAACACAAAAGCATTTTCTGTGTGCCATACACACCCACAAACAAAAGGAAATATCAATAGCCCAAAAGATTTCAACCTTATGGAAGGCAAAGAACTGGATCAAGTATGCAGCTGGAATGATAGCGACAGATTTGTTTTCTTTATAATCAGTAGCATTATATTGTACTTGAATGACAATAATATTATCTTAAGGAGCCCCATCATACATGTCCAAATTTAATGATAAACATTAACAGATTACCGGAATTCTGTTTTTCTGATCCTAGAAACTTCAAATACTTGTTTTCATTGGAGTAAATTCAAAACCAACTTGTAGGGTCTATCAAGCCTATCATGGATACACTGAGAATGTGTTCCTCATTAGGATTGTAACTGCAGCCTAAATAGCCTTGCCAATGCAACAGGAAATTAGCTGAAGAAAATGCATGGCATCCTTCAGACAAAGAGCATGATCATATTTTTTGGTACAACCAATAATCAAAAGTTCAACATTAGAAGCCAACTACCAACAGAACACCAAACCAAAGCAGCAAGGTAAAAGTATACAAAAGCCTTTTGACAGTGGATAAGATGTTCACCTTGCCACAGCCTTCATGAGGACATACAAAATCTCTTTCTCCAGTATGAATAAGAAAGTGTCTTTTCAACTTTGAACTATCCAAAAATTTCTGCAACATTCGCAAAATTCATTTTAGTATAGAAAACTGACAACTGTTCCTATTTATTTTGACAAGAAAATAACTTGCTATCTCTATTCCATAGCTTTGCTGTATCTGTGTACAGACACAATAAACAACATAATGATCAGAAACAAAACCTTTCCACAGCCCTCGTAGTGGCAAACATATTGTCTCTCCCCATGGATGTGAGAATGCTTCCTCAAAGCACCAGCATCAATAAAGGTCTTCCCGCAGCCATCAAAGCTGCAAAGAAAGAGCACTTCAGTCGTTGGTTCTGGCTCTGGCTCCAGTGCCACTGTTTCTTTCTTACTCTCATTCAGAGCCTTTACCGTGTCAGCTACAAAGAATAAAAGAGATAAATCAGGCCCAACTCATTGTGACCCTAAGACTGAAGACCACACAATGCTCTCCAATCCCAAAGATCCCTTAAGCCAAAAATAAAGTTGATGTTTAAACAAATAATGCATAATTTCAATGACATATCAAGAAATTAATACCTACAAATTTAATGCTATGACCTTACTGGGCACATGAAACCATTACAACCTGGAAAACACTTTCAAGTAAACCTATAGACTGAGAGAATCCAGGGCCTAGCCAATATTCTAATGCCAATTGGTTTTCCTCAAATATCTACATGGGGAAGTAAAGTCCTAGAATTTGTTAATGTCACATAGGAAGCAATGCCACTACAAAATGTGAGTACCAGACCATACACTGGCGAACATAACTCAACTTGATGCTCTAGCCTATTGACTCAGCAAGAATCCATGATTTCTATGGCTAATTAGTATCGCAGATCACATAACATGTAAACATGCCTATCATATCATACTAAGGCCAGTCTACATCCATACAATTGTCTCTTTTTTGTAGTCTTTTCAATAAAAAGAGTTTCTTACAAGGAAGCTGGCCTAGAAATATTTTCAGGAAGCAACACTATGAGGAGATAATATGTACCTGTTACCCATTTCAATAGAGAGCACTTGCCACCTGTTGCTACGACATCTTGGGGAACCCTAACAACAATTTCACCAAATCGTTAGCCAATGTACGTTCATTGCTCTCAAGTAACCAACTGAAGCTTGCTGTCTTGTTTTCATGTATTCGACACCGAAACGACAACAAGAAAACTACACCATAACAATCAAAGTGGTTTCCATAGGCTAATAAAATTGAATTCGCGACTATAAATTCCAAACCTAGAAAATTCAAAAGATTGTATTTACTATTATTCATCTAAATTTTCTCGGCGACCAAACAAAATCAAGCAATTGAATTCTAGAAAACACAACGCAGACAAAATCAAATTAAAAAGGTGTAAAAGGAAAGATGGATACCATTCTTTGAACCACTTAACAGCGGGAGCCCTAGATCGGAAGATGGGGCGCCTCTCGAAGTAATTGTGATGGAACTGCATCTCCATCGCTTTCTTCTCCTTTCACTCCACGTTCTTAATTATAATTCCACGATTGGGATTAGGGTTAGGGTTAGAGGTTTGGACTAGAATTAGGGTTTGGGTACCAGGGAGAGATCGATTCCAGAAGGAGATAGAAGCTAGAGTTGAGCTGGTCGGTTCTCCCACTTCGTGTCTGTTTGGCGGGTCGGGCCAACGGCCAGAGTCCAGACCCCAAATATATCTAGGCTTAATTGTTTAAATGCCCCTCCATACTCACTTTCGGTAAAAATTGGCCCCCCCAAACTCCAAAATGCTATAATTCGCCCCCCCTAACTCCATTCCGTTAATCCGTTGCCCCCTCAGGAGCTTTTCCATCCATTTTCACTGATGTGGCAGCCACATCCTCAACAAATGGGGCCCACACATGTCCGAATAAGCAAAAACTTAAAAAAATTAAATTTAACTCCCAAAACCCAGAAGAATCCGTCTCCGATCTCCATTGCCATCGGAAAACAGAGAGATATGCCGCCATCGGAAAAAAAAAAAAAGGACAACGAAATTAAATCCGCAAAAACCTGTCGGTGATTCCCTTCCAACAAACAATCTCTGAAACCCAAGTCCACAAACAACGATATGTATCTATAAAAAAGATCTAAAGAGCTAGATTGAACTGTATAAGCGAAAGATGAGAGTGCAGATTTACATAAAAGCTTCAATAGCAGTTCAATCAGATCTGTTTGGTCACCAAATTAGGGAGGTGGAGATCCACACGTGCCTTAGGGGCATACTCGGCAATTCGCGGGCTCAGGACCAGCAACGCCACGGCGACGACCACGAAGACGAAGTTCCAGACGACGTCGAGCACCACCATGGGCTTCGAGTAGGCCCAATCGCTCTGCCGCTCCTCCAATTGCTCCGCCGTCTCTCCGGACCAAGACGGCTCGCGCATCAGGCCCTTGCCGCTCGCCTCCGGAGGAACCGCGGCGCGTCGCGGAGGCTCTGCGATGGGCGAAGCTGTCCTCTGAGTTGGACTCTTTGGAGGACCCGCCGGAGTTGTTGCTCGCGCGGCGTCGGGTCGAGGATCTTCTGGAGATTTTTCTTAGATCGGGATTTTCTTAATTGGCTCTCAGGCCATCTGAGGATCTTCGAAAACGGTGTCGTGTTTTGATGGGAGCTCTAATCAAAATGGGCTGAGGTTTTGTTGGAATTACCAGGTTTTTGGGTGGGCCCCATTTGTTGAGGATGTGGGCCGCAGATGGGGGTGGAAGGTGGGGGGGGCGGGAGGGGGAGCCGGGTTGGCGGGTTGGGGGTGGGGTGGGGTGGTTAGGGTTTTGTCGTGTTTATTTTTCGTGGTGTTTGCTTTGGGGGCGTTTTTACAGTTTTGCCATATATCTATATATGAAACGCTGATAGAAACGCGAGTATGAAGGAGTTACTGTTCTGGATACAGTGTACTGACGAAAACACCCTTGAACTTTTGCAAGAGTTTTATCCCTGGGGACCTGAAAGGACGGCTCTGCCCTTTAGTTCGTTTCGGGCCTTCTCCTGAACTCTCGATCTTCTTCGCGTGTCTTCTATTTTGCCTTTCTTTCTCTCTACAAACCCTGCTCTCCCTCTGCTTCAAATCTGCTCAAAGCTATTGCAACGCCATCGCCATGGCCTTCAAATCCCAGCAACACCACTATCAGGATTTCCGATTCCAACACCAAATCCTCAATCCCAATTTAACAAACCCTCAATCCCAATTGGCTGACTTTTCTTTGGGCTTCGTCTCTTCCTCTGAGTAACTAGAGTTGCTGGCGACCTATGCGATTTGGTGGCTTTTCGTCACTTGAATAACTACACCTGCCGAACTGTTGCGCCAATTCTTTCGTTCGATTGGTCTATCAGAGTTTTCGGTACTGCCTTCTCCTGCTGTACCTCTTTATTTTTCCACAAAATTTCAGAATCGTCAGTATATTTTCTGGAGACAAAGAGTATGTGATCGTGAAAGTGAAAGCCCTTTGAGCTCTTCAGCTAACCAAAGCTCATATCATAGCTATCGGGTAATCTTTGAACACATACTCATCTTAAAGTTCAGAACTTTCGTTTTAAAAATATAAGAGGTGAAAGAAAAAGCCCTCGAGCTTGGTTTCTGTTCAACTTTGTGGAAGTTTATTAATTGAAATTGGTGTTTGATGTGGGTTCTCTGTGGTTTCAATTGCGTTTCATTTTTTTTTTTTTGAACGGTTATTTGTGTTGATCAATTACTGTTGCTTAATTTGCTACTTCGAAGTATTCGTGATGATTCTTCAGCAGCTTACAAAGCTCCAGTTTACTGATAATCCTGAAAACAAGCTCCGAAACATTGTGGTGGAGACTCTTAATCGTTTCCCTCACAATGAAGTATTCCGCCCTTTTGTTGACATTGAAGATAATGGATTGATATGTATTCATATACTGCAAACAGGCCTTGAATAATGCTATAGATATGTTGTAGTTATCAGATAGCAGAAGGTTGATAGACTCTGAAAGAAGTTCAGTATTTCTAAACTGAATACTGGTTTTTGATAACTCAATGACGTAAACTCCATAACTGGATCTTCATTTTTATTTCCTTTCCTATTTTAGTATTAAACTTATCGGATATTAATATCATCAAATCAGTTTTCTTGGCCGATCCTAGAATTCATATTTCTGTCCATCTATAGCAGTGTTCTATTTAGTGTTCTCCCTTATAAACAAAATTATCTTTATGCTGCAGGTGATTTGGGTCAGACATTTAACTCTTTGTCCACTCTTGAGCAGTACATGCAGAGTAAATGAGAGGCTGTCCTATTTCTTGGAGATCTTTCCTATGTTGATAAATATCAGTATAATGAGGTCGGTTTACAGTGGGATACATGGGCGTGATTTGTTGAACGGAGTATTGCTTATCAATCATGGATTTGGTCTGCCGGTAATCATGAAATTGACTACATGACGTATATGGTAAAGCTAAACTATCAGCAGATATCTTTATAGATTTATCTGTCTTATTCTTCCTACTCTCAGATCTCTACTAGCATGCATGTTATTGATAGTGTCCCTTATCCCATAGTTTAAGTCTATTGTTTGATGTAGATACTGGATTTTTCATAAAGAAGAAGCATTGATAAGATAGATACTGGATTTTTCATAAAGAAGAAGCATTGATAAGATAGATACTGGATTTTTTTATAAAGAAGAAGCATTGGTAGGGTAGCTACTTTGGTTTTGTTTTATTGGTTTGGTTTATGGCTTTATATTTTGGTTTATGGTTTTGATTTGATTTGTTAATAATCTGCTTCTTCGCCTCTGGTTTCTAAACCAGTTTTTTTATTGGTGCTTTGTACGTCTTGGTTTGCTTTGTGATTGCTGTCTCTCACTTCCTGTCTATGCTTCGATTGCAGGTCCCCTGTTCGTTCTCTGTGTCAATTGTTTGCTGCCCTGTAAGTTTTCCTGCATAAATTTCCTCTTTTTTCTCATCTCATGTTTGTTTTTAATATTTAGCTTTCTGGTTATTTGGTTGCTTACTCTTATCTTCAATTTAATCGATGTTATTGGTATCCAATTGTCTCCATGAATTGTACAGTAGTCTTGATTTTGATTTCATTCTCATTGGTTAAAGAAGTTTGACATACATCTAATGCCAAGTATTGTTCTTGCTTCAATGCCATCATATAATTATGTTTTTTCCTACTCAATTTCACCTTCTGACCATCTCTCTGCTTGCCCTTTTTCTCTGTTTTGTTTGCTTCCACCTCCATTTCATTCCAGCACAAAAAACCATAAGAAAACCAAAAATGACCCAACACTCATTGATCACTATTAAATATGCATGATATGTGTTTGGTTTGTAGAAGTTATGAAATATGCATATTAAACATATATAAGTTTTCATTTTTTGCTGCGTTTTATAGACTACACATGTTGGTTACATTTAATTCATCTGTCAACACATGTTGAATATGATTTGAATGGTTTCATAATTAGTTATTTCATTTTGGTTGGTGTCTCTATCTCCAACTTGAAACGCAAAGCATGACCGCCATTTTCAATCTCACACCCTTGGTCTCACATGGCTACCATGGCAAAATCGCCAGAGTCCACCCTGGTTGAAGAGTTCACCAGGCAGAATCGCCAGAGTCCACCCTGGTTGAAGAGTTCACCAAGTTCTGCTACCAAAGAGACCTCCCAAGAGCCGTGACAACCATGGAAGCAATGCAAAGATGCGAACTTTGGACCGACTCTGTTGTCTACTCAGAGCTCATCAAGTGCTGCTTAGCCAGCCGGGCTGTTCAGCAGGGTAAGAGAGAATTTGATAAGAGATTAATTGTTCAATAATTTATTGAGGCCTGTATCTCAAGTTCATATGATTTTAAGTTTTAGTTTCTTCAAAAATGAATCTCTTTTCTGCACCTAAATGACAAGTGCAGTATCTGCAACTTGAAGCTTATAATTCTTTGTGGTTTGTTGCAGCTCCTCTTCAAGTAAATTGACATCCACCAGTTTCTGAGACAAGTTATATGAACACATGTTATTGATTAACTTTTTGAACTTGCCAAATAAAGCACAGTGCCATCATATAGATTTACAGATGTATATAAATGTTGTTATCTTTCCTTTATATTTTCACAGCTTTCTACATAATTTATGATGTCAAATTCGCAGCATCGCGCGGGCATTTCTGCTAGTTTGGAATAAAAACACAATAGCAAATTGGATGCTTTATAATTTTCTTTTAAATTAAAGCAAATTACAATTACGTTATGAGTCAAATTTTGAAATAATAGATATATTTTTTTTCTTTCATTTCACTGCCCTATACTTTCAAAATCTTGCAAACTTGTTATGTAATTACTTAACCGTTAATTTTTCTGTTAAATTATGATATGGAACTGTGGGACCCACCACTTTATTCTTCCCTCATATGTTTTCAAGGGTAAATTTTATCTTTTTATTTAATTAAAATCTAAAATAATCAAAAGTTACCTAACGACAACGGAAACCATCACCCCAATGGAATGCTTTTCGATCTCAATCTTACCAATATCAAATTTCTTGATCTCTACTTATCCATCAAGACCCGCCATAGTCTTCATCCTCTTCGTTGTTGTCTCCTTGTCGTATGGCCAGACCATGCCCAGCGGAATGAGATTACAAAAGTTATGCAAACTCACTAACAATATTTAAATAAAAAGACAAATTTACCCTTGAAAACATATGATGGAAGAATGAAATGGTGGGTCCCACAATGTCCATGTCATCATTTAACCAAAAATTAACGGTCAAGTAACGGCAGAATAAGTTTGTAAGATTTTGAAAGTATAAGGTACTAAAATGCAAGAAAAAAAAGTACATGTATCATTTCGAAATTTGACCCAAATCACAGGGTAAGTAATTGTAATTTGCCCTTAAATTAAACTAAGCATCTCACGGATAGGCTATTATTTTACAGGTCTTGATAGCTATATAGTATTGGGGCATTGTGATTTTAGCCCTTTGCATGAGATAACTTTTATGATCAACCCATTTTTCTATATATTATAAATACTAATTCAATTGAGCATTATATATAAAATATAAATTACATATCTGCCCTTTTATAGAATTTCAAATTCAATCAAAGCTACCTCGTTTTCAATTGTTGACAATACTAACTGTTTTCAATAATTTTCTAATTCAAATTGATCACTTGATGAAGGCAATCTTATAAATACTTGTTATGGATTTTGGGGTGGGTGGTGGGGGGCGGAGTGGTTCCCTTTGTTCTGGAGATTTGCTATGATGATTTGTTATTGGCGTTGTTGTTGTTGTTGTTGTTGTTCACCTATGCTATAGGTTTAGATCTAATTCACATATGCTGTAGGTTTAGTTTTGTTGCTTATGATTATTTGCTATCAACTTCTCCTATTCGATAGGTAGCTTATATTTCATGTCATTTCCTTTGGATTAAACATCTATTTCTACCTACTACGGAGAAAGAGAATGATTGGAAAGGTATTCTACCTATTATGGAGGAATGAAAGAAAGGGGTGGGGCGATCTGGTCAGGGGAGGGAGGCTTGGGTTCTCCTCAGGTAAGTGGTGGTGAACAGACAAAAAATGGATATGAGTGAAAAAAAAAAAAGATCAATGGAGAAAAAGAATTTAAATTACCTGAGCCTTAGGTTTCATGTGAATTCATGTTACTCTTTCTTCTCCCTGGATTTAATTGCACAAGCAAACTTTAACAAATTCAACTTACTTTTCTTTCTTCTCCTGAAGACTCAGTGGTATCTAGTAGGATTTAGATTTTTTTTTCCTTTGTTTCCCATGATTCTATTCTACCTTAGATATAGGTTTAAACTTGGTTGGACTCAACCTTTCGGCCAGTTTTAGAAAATAGATGATCATCATCTTCTTCTATTGGTAAGTTTGAAAATTCAGCATGATCTACCTTACCATTTGATCGTGTACTTTTTATTTATTTCCTAATAAACCTATATCCAAATAGTCAACTTTAACTATTATAGGTTCAGGAAAAATTCAACTCTATGAATTAAAGTCTATTCAAATCATTTATCTTGTTAAATTCATACAAAAGTAACGACAAAAATGGGTGCTTAATACACGTGAAAGGGTAAAACAGGTATGTAAACAAAATTCATATGGAAAATATGTATATGTGGATTAACACTTAATGAAATTATATAGAGAATATACAATTTAGGGTTTCTTTCAAAATTAATTGGGCTCTTATTAAAAGTGTTTAATTTGAAGGGCTAAAGTCATATTTTCTATATAGTATTTTACATATTTTATTTTGATTATTAAAAAATCAACTTGTGATAAATTTATGATAGTTTTTGCATACATGCTGATTTCTAATTGGTTTAAGACAATGATGTGACAAGACAATGAGTCTATAAAAGTCTTTCTCTTCATCAAAAAAATAAAAGTCTTTCTCCTCATTCGGACTAGAGAGTGGGCCAACCGCATCCGCATATTCTAGCAAACACTACAATACACACTGATGCATTCTATAATTTTTTGTATGTACAGAAGTAACCTAATCAGCTGTTAGTCCGATATTTCAAATTCTGATGTTAGAGATCAAATTATTCTACAGTAGTTGATATCAAAATAGTGTTTGCTTGTTTGTAGAGGGCTATAGATAGAGAAATTATTGTTAGCTAAGCTGTTTGCCGCAAAAGTTCTTTTCTGTATAGAGTGAATATGATGATAAAAACTTTTCTCGAAATATATATCATTTTGATATATATATATATATGGGTTTGTGGTGATAATCATCTTCATGAACGTTAGTCACATTTGTTGGTAATTTCAAAATGCTTGGCCGCTTGCTGCTTGGAGAGCAAGTGGATATGTAGCAGCTGATATGAAAGCTTCTGATAATTCCTTCACTAATTTACAAGGCTGTGTCGAGCATGAGAATTCAACCTTAAACGTAACGGAGCAGCAAGCACTTTAAGGTTGAAACGCAACATAAAGATTCTACCTGAACAAAGGAGGAAGAGAACATTACAGCAATCATACAAGATTTAATAAATATTTGTTTTTTCAGAATTATTAAAAATTTGTATTCTAACAGTTGTTTCTACTCAAGTTATCATACAATCCAAAAGGACTCCTTGAAGTAAAGTTTGGTTTCCTTCAGAAAACAGAAGAACAAATGATCTATACATAGAGGTCAATGTTGTGTTAACACGTTTCTCCCTCGCTTCTTAGATGAAGCACAGCTCTTGAATCCTTCATCTGATTCCGAGTCTGACAATGGTTTTCGTTTTTGCGTAATCAGACGTTGCATATGCTTCAAATACTCACGCAGGTTCTCTGTGAGGCCACCAAGCCCAATATGTGTGAAAAAGTTAATGGCAAATCGGGTGTTCTTGGGATTATCCTTTGGGAAAACCGAATCATAAGAGTCCTTCATCGTAGGATCTGTGAGACGCTCATTTAGCAAACGAATGCCAAGATGCTCACCCAATTTCAGGAAAAGACACTTGATGAAAATACGAGAAGATGAAGTAGTGTCTTCTTCAGTCAATCGTAGATAGGCCAGCAAATGCCAGGGAAGGGCATCTGTGGCAAGTAAATCTGCAAAAAATGTGGCCACATTACGCAGCTCATCTGTTGTAAGTCGGTGGATCGTTGAATACTGTTGGATAAAGCATTTCTCAAAATTTTCCTGGTGGACTTTGTCGATCATGCAGAGCTCCTTCCCCAAAAGACCATAAAACTGCTGGTAAATTTTCTCCTGATTGCAACATTCTACAAGCATGAAGCATATCTCATTACTATGCTCAAGTTTCATCTTCATGAGCTTATGGCCCGCCTCCTCATAACTATTACAGGACTTTATCGTAAGGTAGATTGTTTTTCGAAGATTTACAAGATCTATCCCTGTCTCATCTTTTATTTGCCTCTGTAAATCATCCTCTACCTCAGATGTCTCATTGTCAGAACTCTCATCGCCATCTCGAACCTCATGAGATACTTGCTCATCTTCAGACTCCTCCTCATCGTCAAGTATGCTTTCCCTCAATTTTTCATAGCGCTTCTCATCCTCAACGAAATGAGGATCGGTGTTGAAAACATCAAGGCTAGTCTCTGGATCCACCTCCTCTCCAAGAGAGAGTTGATGTGTGGTCTGGTCCTCTGGCTCTACAAGGTCAAGTTCTGGACAAACAGCAGGGTGCCCCCGAAACTTGGCTTTCCTTATTGCGAACAAGTTTTCAATCAAATACTCGACTCTCTTCTCTATTTCTCCCTCATGAAGAATCGCACGAAAGCGATCAAAGATGCAATGAAGCCCTTTAGGCGAAAAGTCCTGCAGCAGTGATCCACACCCAATGACAAACCCAACAGCCACTTCAACACTATCGTCACTAGGGTCCTCAAGCAGAAGCATCACCAATTCCAAGGCAATAAGCTCATGAGCCACTTGGTGGTTCACCAAATGCGCTATAAATTTAACAGCAGACAGTAATGTCAGCTTGTCGTTGCGCTTCAACGCTCTCCTAAACTGCAAGACAATTCTACTCAACAAAAGACGACCAACATCAGGAAACTTTGAGTTCACCACAGCAACCAATGCTGCCAACACCGGAGTCAAACCCGGAGACGCCATCTGCAATTTCATACAGGAAAGGCAAAACAAACCCCTTCCCCTAATCAGATTCTCTTGAAAAATCTCATGAATGACATTCCTGATGTTGGTAGCATTGACCTTGTTCACAAGTCCATTGATGCTCTTTCTTAGGGCGTCCCAAGTCAAGCGCTGATACTCAACGCTGCTCTTATCGAATTCGGCATCTTTCATCATCCGGGCCAACTTAAATGGAGGAATGTAAACCCCGCCATTGTCACCCGAACCCGATTTCGACAGACGATTCGCGTGCCTTTTCATATCGTTCCTCGCCATTGACATAAAACTATTTGGAAAACGTATGAAAGTAGTAACTTTGTTCAATCTAGGCCTTTATATATGTGGTGATCAAATCCCCACGGATCCAAATTCAATGAGGAATACGAAAACTCCAAATCGTACTAGGAATTCGAAATCTTCCCCATTTGAAAAAGGAGGTTGGAAATCGCCAAGGAGCCTCAGCGGGAACGATGGAGGCAGTACCGTAATACAGGTTAACAATCAGGGGTATATTAGACATTTGATTCCAAAAGGGTACATTGGTAAAATCAATCCTTTTCACCGACTGAAGGCGGCTAGTCTTTTTGGCTGAAGATTCAGTTTTGAGAAGAGTAATCGAATCGGAAAAGATGATGGTGGAAGATCTCGGCGTGGAGGCGAAGGAGGCGGCGGTCCGGGAGGTGGCGAAGCTCTTGCCCCTCCCTGAGCTCCTCCAGTCCATATCTTCCATCAAGGCCGATTACATTTCCCGCCAACAGGTCCGATATCCTCTCTTTTTTATTTTCGATTCGTTTTCCGTATGTAAATTTTTCATTCGCATGATTGTTTAGTTTTTCCGGTGACATTTTCCGGTGCTGCTTTTATCGATTTTGTGTAGCCCTAATCGAATTTTGACTGCCCTAATCGAAGTTTGAAATGAAAACTCTGTATTAGACTAACTTTAATGTAATATTGTTCTGTATAATAGCTAGGCTTTATAAAAATTGGAAATTTTAGGAAAGAATTAATAATATTTAAAACTAATTAGGCCTATTTTAGTAGGATTGTTGAGTTAGTCAAGTCTGCATTTGAGTGGATATTGTAGGCTAGAAATTTGTTTCCAGTACGTAGTTGATTCCAATGAATTTGCAAACTGGGCACTCTATCCTGGAAATGACGCGCGAACATGACACGTCCTTTGAGAGGCTGCATTACCTTGGATTTCGTTTTCGATCAAGTTAGTTGGTTTTTGAAAGTTTGCTTTTTTCTGTGTGGTCTTTCAGGCAAATGATGCTCAACTTAGTACGATGGTTGCTGAGCAGGTACGTGCCCAAATTATGTATACATTTATGGATTGGGGAAGCTGGGCACTTTTAGCTGCGTTACAGGTGTCTTACAAGCCAATGATTTGCTTGCAGGTCGAACAAGCACAAGCTGGACTGGAATCATTGTCTTTATCTGAAAAATCAATAACCCAGCTCCGTGAAAACTTTGTTTCTATTGAAAAGTATGTAAATGGGAGAATGGTCTATGAGAGATTTGGAGGGATTGTTTTTGTGTATTAGATGGTAATAGAATGATGGGTATAATCCATTTGGTTGATATTGTTGCCTTGTTCATCAGGCTATGTAATGAATGCCAAACATTGATTGATAATCATGATAAGATAAAGCTCCTCAGCAATGCAAGGAATAACTTGAATACAACCCTGAAGGTTTGTGAGGCTTTCTTTTTGTATATGAATTGGTTATTTATGATCATTTTGTATGCGCGCAGTTGATTTCCCATGTTCTTTTCATATTATGTATAAAGTGATATCTTACTTTGTTGCTTTTCTACTCACTAGCTACTATATTGATCTTTCATAGGATGTGGAGGGCATGATGTCAATTTCTGTTGAAGCCGCTGAGGCACGGGATTCTTTGAGTGATGATAAAGAACTTGTTAACACATATGAGGTAAAATTAGTTATGCAATTATTACTATATGGTACTTTTTATTTTCATCCATCATTTCTTACGTTTCTCTTTTCTGATTAGAGCTCCATTTTATTGAAATAACAAAGGCCTCTAAACATTATCCTCTACATTGTATCCTTTTTGCTTTCATTTCTTTCACTTTAAATTTTTTTTGGTTCTTTACAGAGATTAACAGCTCTAGATGGAAAGCGGAGATTTGCTCTAGCAGCTGCAGGAGAAGAGGTTGGCAGGCTAAGGTTTATATCTGTTTCTCTATTTTGTTGTTGTGTGTATAGCAAGTCAATACCTCTGATGAACTATAACCACTAGTCAGTCTTGAGGTTAAACTAACTTCTATAACCCTTGGGGAATGGAACAATATGATTATCTGTGGCATTTTGTATTGCCCAATGTGGGTGAATTTCCAACCTGAAAGGGGGTCAAAAAATCTCTGAGCCAAACAAGAAAAATGGAAATGGTAACATGGCTTGATCTGTTTTGCCCTTTATTGGATGGGTTGGGTTAACTATTAACCCTTTCAAGTCACTTAACCCACTGAACATATTTAAACCCGTTGTATTTAACGTTGTTTGTTTATTACATATTCATAGTTATCGATAACCTGACTCATATGCGACAAATCTAATGATAATATTTACACATTTTGCAAAAAGGAAATTTTAATATTAAAAAATATGATATTACCTTAAAAAAGGTTAACCTAACACAATTAAATGGGTTAAATGTGTAGGGTTGTAAGAGTTGAAAGAAATAATAGGGTGAATCAGCAACTCTTATAACTCAGATATCTCTTCTAATTGTGTTGTGTACAAATAAGCCTCTCAGCAAGCCTATTTCTATAGATGGGGTGTGGCTTACATTCCTTGTAAGAGAAGAACTTTAAACCTATTGGAATAGGTAAAGATAAATAACTTTCCTAAAACAGTAATGATCATAATTCGTGGCATGCACTATATGTGATTTGAGGCTCCATGACGTATTCCTAATTTTCCTTATGTTTTTCGTTTCAGAGAATATTTTGAAGATGTTGATAGGTCCTGGGAGACATTTGAGAAAACATTATGGGGCCATGTTGCAAATTTCTATAATCTTTCCAAAGAAAGGTAATCTTTTTATTATCTTGCTAATTGTTTGGTTGCTTTGTGTTTCTAGGAATCCGCAGAGCCACCACAGTTTCATGTTGTCTCTTTATACAATTAAACTTTTTTTTTGGTCAATATGCAATCTGCAAAGCTTTCTTTATTAATATTTCTCATTGAAATTGTCTGCAGTCCTTGAGGTTCAGGGATTTTCCACTTCTTAAGGGTTGACTTTTAGAGTATCAATATTATTTGCAAAGATAGTTGCTCACTTTCGCAATGCCACGCGTTTTCTGCAGGATTAAAGTTATGTAGTTACTATAACGTAAGGGCAGCCTAAATAGCCTATTACTTGAGGCAAGTGGGCAAAAGTTGAATAATGTTCGCCTATAACCATTGATCAACTCATGTTTCATGTTATTGTATGAGAATTTAAGCCTGTATGGCTTAGTTTCTGTAAACAACAAAAACTCCAGAAGGAATCTCTCCTGTCGGCTTGAGCAAAATAAGGAGGTGTTGGCTCACTTTAAAATTGAGAGAGAGATAAAAATACTAGATAGGGAGAGGAATAAAAAGAAGAGCCATCAATTTCTCACAGCTCACTAGATTAGAAGGCCGCTGTGTGTTAACTTCAGTTAGGATACTATTATTTGTTTCTGGGTAGTTTTTTTTTTTTTTTTTTAGTTTAGCTGTCTTGTCAGGTCTGGTCCAAACTCTTGCACTTGTTTGGAGAGAAATCAAAGTAGGCCAATGTATTTCAAAAGCTCATAATTTGTTTAATCTACACCTTTGATTACTTTCTTATATATAAGCTCTAAATAGAACCTTCATACTTTCCTCTATGCTACAAAATATAAAAGGCATAGAGACTCTCAGAGGAGTTAGAAGACAGTGACTGACTGTTACTAATAATACCTAAATAGGTTGACTGTTATGAATTGAAGTAGGAGTTGTGTCCTTGACTCAGTTGCTGTCTATTTTATTGACCATCTCTTACACTATTTTTCTTTTCTTTTCTTTTTTAATTTAAAAAAAGCCTTACTGTTTTACTTGGGCGCACAAATAAGGTGTTTTTATTTTTTTTTCCCGTTCTAGAAACTGTTACATATTTTCTTCAGATTATTAAGGCGTAGACGCATCCTTAGACCTTAATATATATGACCCAATCAGGTCTAATCCCTCTAATGCTCATTTTATCATTGCTATATTGCAGCCCACAAACATTGGTTCGTGCTTTAAGGTATGTTTCTGTGAAACATTTTCTGCAGTTATCTTCTTCGCATATGATGAGCTGCTGTGTCTTTACTTTCCTTCCAGTTATTCAATGTATTGCAATCCGTAGACTGTCACCGTATGCATGCTACTTTTCCTCGAAGGAAAAGTTTCCAATTTCTGATTTAGTTGTTCTTCCCACCCTTCGCGATGCTGATTACATTGATCCTTGATAACAAAGTTACCATGGAAATCCAGACACTTCTTTGTGCATAATATCTTTATCATCATAAAAGAATTTCATCAATTTAACAAGGACCACTTGTATGCCAGACCAACAAAGCATACTTTTGGTTCCTCGACTATGTGACCTTTATTATTGTACCAATGTATTCTAATGAGGAATATTTTTGGTTGATTTGAAGGTCATTATGTCTTTTCTCATAGCTACAAATATTATTTTTGAGTTAATGAGAGTGCCGTCTCATATGCCACTTCTGGAAAATCATATCATTGACAGTTTACTTAGGAAAGTTTTGGGGTTTTATTAGCTTTTGTCTACTCTTATGTGAATCCCGTTCATAGCCTTTTTGGTTTTCTTTACTTTTCCTCACTTTCAGGGTTGTTGAAATGCAAGAAATCCTTGACCAACAACTTGCTGAAGAAGCAGCTGAGGCTGAGGGGGGTGGTGCCTTGGCATCAGTTGCGAATCCCCGCAGACCGGCCAAGTAAGTATTTTGAGTAGACAGTCAGTATCATGTCATGTATCCTTCCTTGAGGTCCAGTTTTCTTTCATGACAGTCACCAATATATTGCTATAATTATTTATCACATTGCAGTTTTTAAATCATATGACAATATGAATGCAGTTTGCAATAATTTTGTAATTGTGCACCATGCAGAAAGTCTACCACAGCATCAGCTTCTTCCAGAAACCTGGCACAGCAGAAAATGAATGTTCAAGGAAAAGGTTACAAGGACAAATGCTATGAGCAAATAAGGAAGACTGTTGAAGAACGATTCAACAAGCTACTGACGGAGGTTAGTATGAAATGAGCGTTTTGCCACATTATTTTAATGAGAGTTTGCTACATATTGATGAATGAAAATACTGTTACTTCTTGGCTGCTATTTTGATTCTTACTGTAATTTGTGTTACAGCTTGTTTTTGAGGATCTTAAGGCAGCTTTAGAGGAAGCTCGAATGGTATGCACAGTTCACTATTTAACCTTGGGCTTATCTTCTACTACTTCTTCATCTTCTTATCTTTAATGATGTACTTCAATTTTTTGTATTTTCCTATTTTCTTCTTAATGTTTTAGATTGGCGAAGAGCTTGGAGATATATACGACCACGTTGCCCCTTGTTTTCCTCCAAGGTTTTGGTCTTTCTGTTTTCCATAGTTTATGAAATTTGAGCTAATACGTCATTTGTTAATTTATTTATCAAAGGCAAAAACTTGCCTTTCTTGCATTTCGCAGGTGCTGGAAGGGTCTGATTTATTTATTGATTCTTTGTCATCTTGTCATTGAGAATTTCATCGGTGCGAAGTCATTAGAGTCCTAAATGTTATTATAGTCTATTATGGGATTGCTTCTCTCCCCAGAATCTTGAAAATGAATAAAGAATTTCATTAGGGATGTTATTCTGGAAGTGGAAATTATTATTATGTTTACCGAGCAGCTTGGTTCCCGATCAAGCTTGTGTCTAAAAGAAAGCTATTTTTACTCTCTGGATCCTTGTTAGGGTTGAATTTTAGTATTTCAAGTGAGGGAATGAATAGGAGTAGTTATATGAATCAATAGTTTCCTTTCTATGTACTATAGGTGTAACTTCATGTATCTCTAGCAAATTCCCCTCTTTGCCCTCTTTGCTTAGGGAATATTCTTGCTTGAATTATTGCTCATGGTAGAGGCCCTAATAGCTATTAGGATGCACCAGAACCTTTATATTAAGTTGACAGAACTCATTTGAAGAGTCAAGAGCATTCTAAAGAGTGGATGCATGTCTGAACACGTATGCGGCTTACTTATGAATTTCGTAGGCTTTAATTTTGAAAACTATAACAGTATCTTAATTGATTTTGTCGCAAATTTCATGCTGGCAGATATGAGATATTCCAACTCATGGTCAATCTGTATACTGAGAGATTCGTTCAAATGCTGAGATTACTCAGTGATAGGGCTAATGAAATGACGAACATAGAGATTTTGAAGGTACTTTTCTGATTTCTCATTCATTTCAAACTTGCTCTTCACTCTGATAGACCATATTGCTTTCTATGAGAACCAACCATGTACATTGTACAGTTACCAAGCTGTAATATAGCTGGTTGGCTGGTGACTTACTAGTGTCATTATACATTTATTGCAAGTATTTGAAGGCAACCCTTATGCACAAATCACATCTGCCCTGTTGTTTCTTAGAAGCATGATAAATAAAGAAAAAATTCTGCTGAATGCATAAAAGGGATATCGATTATACTCTCAGCCTCTTTTCTACTCGACATACCCCGAACAGTGTTATACACAATTAGGTCTCTACCATGAGCTATAATTCGAGCTAGAAAATTCCCTGAAAAGTACTTTTGACTTCCGAGTTATTGTGAAATATTTAAAATGTGAAGGATGAACCCATCAATCAATGAACTCAAGAGTTGCACAAAAATAGACTCATAGGTTCAATTCTTTTATCGAGTTTGGCTTCTCAACAAACGCATTCTTTCTTCTCTGTTGGCAGACCAAATCATTTCATAAAATAATAATCCCATAATCCCAGTAATTGGCAGAGAAGTGGTTGCTGAATCTTTGTCAGACTGTGTATGGCAATTGAAGTATTCTTTGATGCAATAATCATAACTTCAGCACTTGAAAACAGTCTGGAATATTTGAATTCCTATCTCATCATTTCCTTGTTTGGAACTAGGTAACTGGATGGGTAGTCGAATACCAAGAAAATATGATCGGGCTTGGGGTTGACGAATCTCTTGCTCAAGTATGTTCTGAGAGTGGTTCCATGGACCCCCTTATGAATTCATATGTAGAGAGAATGCAAGCTACAACAAGGGTAAGGATATCCTACTTATAATCTTGTGCCTTATTGCGTTTAGGTTTTTGTACAATTTTGGCTTGTTACTATTCAATGCACATTGTATTTTGCAGAAATGGTACTTGAATATTTTAGAGGCTGATAAGGTACAGCCACCAAAGAAAACAGAAGATGGGAAGCTATATACGCCTGCTGCTGTAGATTTATTCAGGATCCTAGGAGAGCAAGTGCAAATTGTTCGTGATAATAGCACTGACCTCATGCTCTACAGAATTGCTCTGGCAATTATTCAGGTTATTTCAGTGAAAGTTGCACAGAAATACATGCTAACGCACTATTACCTTTTTGGAACATGACTTCTAGAACCAAAAGACACCTATCCACCTAATAGCATCCAATTCATGAAATTAATCTTTTTACCAGCAATACATATATTGCAAGTTCCTGGTTGTGCTATGAAAAGTGGTACAGCCTTGATTTGTTATACAATCACTTATAAGTTGGCCTAGTTGCCTAACTTTGTAATTAGTCTTCTTCTCTCCCTCCTCTCTTTGTTCTCGTATGAAAGACAAGATTTTCCTGCTTTATCGGCTTTTGGGATTCTGCAGGTAATGATTGACTTTCAAGCTGCTGAAAGACAGAGACTTCAGGAACCTGCTTCAGAAATTGGTTTGGAGCCTCTATGTGCAATGGTTTGTAAAATCTTTCATGCACTGATTGTCTCTGTCTTATTGGTTGACTGAAAAGTCATACTAATGGTTCTTGCTTTTGAAATTGTATGCAGGTCAACAACAATCTCCGCTGCTATGATCTTGCTATGGAGCTTAGTAATAGCACCCTGGAAGCTCTTCCACAAAACTATGCTGATCAGGTAATGTTGTAACCATATATACGGTCAAAAACCTGTAGTGTTGGGGGTTGTGGGATGAAGATTATATATATATATTCATATTTCCTTTTTATTTCTACAGGTTAACTTTGAAGACACATGCAAAGGTTTCCTGGAGGTTGCAAAGGTATTTTGAAGGTCAATGTGTCATCTTTTTGGGTGCAATCTTATCATTTTTTTCCGCGAGATATCTTCTGTTGTGTTGCAACTTCTGTGTATATTGCCTAATAGATAGACTCCCATACCTAATGAGAAGTTTCAATTATAATGTATGTGCTTGATGACTTGGTAGAAACTTGTTTACTGTTGGCTTAAAGTGCATGTAGACCTCCGATCTCCATTCGTTGCTTCTTGGTTGATGATTGATTATAAGAGTTCAAATAGTAGATTGTTGATGTTTCTGTTTGATTGGAAAGCTGCTATTTGTGGATTTTTCTTTGCTGTTTGCGGGTTTTTTAGTTTTTGTCGTGGACTCCTTGTTCACCCTGTACTTTTATTGTTATTTGCAATGAAATTTTGTTTTTTTTTTTCTAAAACAAAATGTTTCCGTTTGATTATTTCTTCCTCGATTAAACGGTTTTCTAAATGTTTTTTAGTTAGTCCACTAGTTTATAGGTGTTGTGATTAAGTGAAAGTAGTTGGCATTATTTAAGTCAACTATGACTAGTGAACTCTTGATATTCTGCAGCATTTCTAGCATTAAATTTAATTTATCACGTCATACAGAAGTAACCAAATAAGGTTTGGTGTGTTGAACTATTGGGATATGGAAAAACGATGACGAGAAATTTCTGTTGTTTTTGACAAATTTTGGGTTTATGTTTGACATTTGGTCCGAGCAACTAAGCATGTTAGCGGAACAGATCCAATGCAGAGCTTTTTTTTTTTTCTCTCTCCATATCCTTTCAACCAGTTCCCATTTGACTTCTGGCACACAAAAAATGCAGTTTTCAATCATTATTACAAATCAATATTTCTACGTAAGATGTTATGTTTTCTGGTAGGTAGTTTGGGGCTTAAATAATTCCATCTTTAGGGAACCACCTTTGAGATTCCCTTGATTTTAGTTTTTTAGTTTTCTCTCAACGGAGCATAGGTGAAACTTGAAACCCGCACTAACATTCTGAAAAGCTAAATATGTACATGCCCGCTTCATGCACATGCATGCATACATTTTGTAACAACATATTTGTACTTCCGTCACTATTGGTGTTCATTTCAGCTTGCATCAGCCCTCTGCATAGTCCATAATCCATGGTGTGGTCTGCAGATAAAAGCACTTGAGTGACCGAGCCAAGTAAAGTATTTGAGAATTTCACTATGAGAAAATTATAACTTAAGTATCTAGGCATGTTTGCTTATCCAGTTGTGTTATTGGCATATGTAAACTGTTGCAATCAATACTCATAAGAAGACTAGAAATGTTTCCATACATGATTTTTCATGTCATGTGATAGCCATTGCTGTGTTAAGATACCGGATGTAAACTGTAAAACAAGATAAACATGTCATAATTAAATTTCTTGTTGATGATAGGAAGCTGTGCATCAAACTGTCACTGTTATATTTGAAGATCCAGGAGTGCAGGATCTACTTGTTAAGCTTTATCAGAAGGGTAAGGTAATTTAATTGTCTGATGATTATTGATTATTTTTCTCTCTACTTGTTAAGCTTTATCAGACGTGTCTTGCTGGTTTACAACAGTACTGCAAAAAATTGGTTCTTATGTCTGAAAGACACTCTTAATAGGTGCTTAATACCCGTCAAAAAGCGTAGGTGGGGGGCTAAGTTCTGGAGATACTGGGTGCAGCTAGAGAGGACTGAAAGATATGTAGCAGTTTAGGTGCTTTCTTAATAAGGACTCCAACCCTAAACAGTCACCAGTTGATGCTCCACAGTGTCTGTCATAGACTCCCCTCGTGCAGGAAACCTTTGCGTCTCCCTTTTTTTATCTGAAAAAGATACACTGATAAAATTACAGGAGTGAACAAGGAGTCCACGGCATAAAACTACAAACACACAAAACCCCACACAAGGACCCAGACAAAACAGCCAATAGAACTCCCCCAAAAACTAACTAATAGCAGCTTTCCAATCAAGCCATACTAAGAAAAACAATAAATTTTTATACTCGGAAGAAATTGATGCCCAGAAAGATGACCATATACGAACTTTCTCCCATAAATCCTCCCTCCTACTAAGAGAGATCATCGAAAGTCAAATTATTCCTCTCCAACCATACTGCCCACAAAATGGCTGTCTCCCTCGAAATGTAATTATTTTTGCATGTTAACGCTCTGAAACCAAAATGAAACTATCTAAGTGATTCTGCAATGATCACTTGTTTCAATGTGGAGGCAGATGCATATAATTATATCAGAGATAGTACATGGTTAGGCTAAAATTACCCTACCGGTCCAAAAGTACTCTTGAGAAAGGGTTAGACACTACAAAATGACTTTAACTAAATAACGCGTGCTGTACTTGTTTTTCCAGAATAATGAACAGGATTTTATTACTACACTAAATGTGATCAGTGATAAATCCATAACTCCTTGGTAAAGAAATTGTGAATTATGAAAATTTAATCCTTTTTCTTCCTATTTATATGATTAGCCATTTATTTTTTGTTATTTCCATTTTCAGAGTGGTCTGAAGGACAGGTTACTGAGTATCTAGTTGCAACATTTGGTGATTATTTTACAGATGTGAAGCTGTAAGTTTCTTTCGTTCAGGCATCAGTTAGACCTTTATCTTGTGATCATAATTTTGAACTCAGTCTACGCGCTACTAGATATATCAAATCTTGATGGTTAGTATGTATTATTGTGTAGAAATTACTCTGATGGTATGAATAAATGAAGAGAAACACATAGTAGACAGCAAGCTCTTCTCAGCCCCCTATTCAATTATATTATTAAAGAGCTAGGGCACCCTTCTCTCTAAAGCAGCGTAAGCACTTCACTCCCTAGGGGATGGGATGACCTGTCTTTCTTGTCTGCCTGCCTTGACTGTTCGCAATTAGCTCCCCTGCCTTGCTTTCCGCTTTTGGCACTAATGAGCTGAGCTTCCTTTATAGCCAACTAAAAGTGTGTCCCACTCCTGTTCTGTTTAATCACTATCATGGCTATTGAAATAAGTTCACTAGTATACGGGATTCATCAGGATTTCCATTTCTTTTTTTTGTTTCTTTATTGTACATATCGCTGTGGGGATTCTCCAGGGTGGGACCCAGCGGGATATCATTTTCCGACTGGACTGTGAAACTTTGCCTATAGAAGATTGCCTGCCTTATTGTTCCTGGAGTTGGTTGCATAATCCCTTAATGAAAACAAAAGAACTGAACTTTTTGTTATACTCCTTGTCTTTTTATAATCCAAAATGGGGAAAATAGTACAGGAAGTGAGGTAGATTTTGATTGATAAGAGTAGAGGAATAAACAAGTTGACAAGTATTGAGATGAAGTGGTGAAAAAGGACAGGCCGCCTGGGGTTTTTGTGTGGTCCGTGTCCTTGGTGTGTGTCCTGAAGTAAAATAGTACTGGTTCTACTTCAGTTTCGACTAGATAAGTCACAGGCCAGTCTCCTTCGGTCATTACCTCGTAATTATCCATGAATGTGTAGGGGTATTTTAGTAGTAGGAATGGAACTACCCAGATGAACTCCACATTGAGATAGTAGTGTCCTGACAGTAAAATAGTACTGGTTCTACTTCAGTTTCGACTAGATAAGTCACAGGCCAGTCTCCTTCGGTCATTACCTCGTAATTATCCATGAATGTTTCTGTCTGTAGCTTAAAGCTTTGCCACAGGGTATTCATTCAAGCAATAATGATTTCTAGTATGTAGTTCTCTCATTGGCCAGAGTAGAGTAAGATCTAGAGGTCAAGTTTCAAGGTGTCTGAATTCCTGTTTGTAAAGAGGATCCTATGATGATTCAGCAATTAAGTCTCATGTCTGACTACTTTTACTGTACCTGAAATGGGTGATAGTGACCAGAACATGTCTATTGTTTTATTCCAACTCTTGTTTTCCATGATCAGATTATAATAGAAGAAATAAATACGAAAATAGAGATTTGCTTTGATATTGTCATGGTTCTTTTGTTTTGTTTAATCCTCTACTTGAAATGCTTATGCCTTTGTGGGTTTGATATTTCTGTATTTTAAGGTATATCGAAGAAAGATCATTTAGGAGATTTGTTGAGGCTTGCCTGGAGGAAACCGTGGTTGTTTATGTTGATCATCTTCTAACACAGGTTTAATCTCTGATAAAAAGCTGATAAAGAGCTGGCATCTCATTTTTATTGTTTGGATGGAACTCGAGCATTGAATATTCTATTCCATTTTGTTTGTCTCACTTAATGGGTTAACGTCGATGCGCTTGTCAATGCAGAAGAACTACATCAAGGAAGAGACCATTGAGAGGATGAGATTAGATGAAGAGGTTCTGATGGATTTCTTTAGGGAGTATTTAAGTGTATCTGTAAGTCCTTATTTTAGGGATTTTTTTTTTACAAATGTTCATGCAATTTATTGGTCTCTATTGATGCATTTTGTTTCTTTTTATGTTTCTAATGCGCTTGTCACTGTGGATTCAAAAAATTGGCGACAGAAAGTTGAAAGCAGACTCAGGATACTGAGTGATTTGAGAGAACTTGCTTCAGCAGAGAGCCTGGATACCTTCACACTCATTTACACAAATATTCTTGAGCATCAACCCGACTGTCCGGTAAATATTAACAAACTCTACCCTGCTGCTAAAGTATTACTTGTTCCTTCTAAATTCTCAATTGTCATGCAGCTCTCTGCTGCAAATAAATGCATGCCACTGAGTCAGATAGTCAATTTTGAGTTGTATTCTGCAATATTGTAAACAATTTTTTGCTAAGGTAGTCTGGTTCTCTCTGTTGCAGCCTGAGGTTGTTGAGAAGCTTGTTGCACTGCGAGAAGGCATCCCACGGAAGGATGCTAAGGAGGTATTATGATTCTATTTTCTTTCAAGTATCAAAATTTAAATATTTAGGGAGGGAAAACGAAATTAGAATACTGCTCTTCCCCTGAGATGTAATATTATGTTTGGCAAACAGGTTGTACAAGAGTGCAAAGAGATATATGAGAATTCTCTTGTCAATGGAGCGCCTGCAAAGACAGGTTTTGTATTTCCAAGAGTGAAATGTTTATCATCATCCAAGGGCTTTATATGGCGAAAGCTTCATTGAAACACAAGACCAAAATAGTTGCACCTGAAACACAAGACCGGTACCCAGTGCTTGATCAGGAAGGCCGCCTATGTGTGTGCTTTGGAGTCTTATGGATGGAAAATAAACTTTCGTATTGGTTCCTTTACTTGTAAGTAGATTTTCAAGCACTTTTTGTTCACTTGAAGCAAACTCTTTTCTACTTATTATATAAATTTCTACATCTATTTGGCTCCTGTGGTGTACAATCCACTACCTAATTTCCTGGGTCACACGAAGAACGATTTTAATTTATAATTTTTTTTTTAGGAAACTGCTACTCGTGCTCTAAGTCTCGTACATATGCCTTTTGAGAAGTAGAGCAATACTTAAAACGGTGTATTCTAGAGTATCAAGAACAGCTATCGTCAAAGTATTAATTTAAAAGTAGTAAAACAAAGAAATAATGTTTTGAAGCTTGAATGATTCCTTTGACACAAAAGGTTTATTTCAATGATTATACAATTTTCATGATGAAAGGTTCTGCTGCCTCCCGTAGGCTTTCCATGGTGATTCAAGTGGGTTTGATTTCTATGTATAGGCATCAGATTGCTAAATTTGATTCCTATTAGACGGGGGGGTGGGGTGGGGGGGGGGGGGGGGGGGGGGGGGGGGGGGGGGGGGGGGGGGGGGGGGGGGGGGGGGGGGGGGGGGGTGGGGGCGGGGGGGGGGGGGGGGGGGGGGGGGGGGGGGGGGGGGGGGGGGGGGGGGGGGTGGTGGGGGGGGGAAGGGGGAATGGTCTAGGTTTGTGTTGGGCACGCGAACACAAAAGCCTACGGCTATTTTTTTGAGTTTGCTGACTGCCCGTGGCAGCATCGTGCGTCCGCAATATAGCCGTTGGCATCAACGGTCAGATGCTCCACGTGTCTGACCGTTTGAAATTTTTTATTTTTTTTTAATTTTTTTTTAAAAATTTTTTTTTTCCCTATAAATACAATCCTTCATATAATTTCTCATACACCAAATTAAATTTCCACTCCATCATTACACACCATTTTGCTACTTTCTTTGTCAATTTGCATACAAAAATTCCTCATCTTTTTCCAATCAAAATGTCTCGTTCCTCAGAGCTAATGCAGCATCCGGGAGTGTATGGATTGAAGCAGAAGTTATCCAATTGTGCAAATCTTGGAAATTTGTATGTCATTGCCCGATCACCGGACTGAAATGCGTGTACCCCAAATGTGGAAAAAAATACCCAACACTATATTGCTCATATGCCCGGTAGGTTCGAAATGAAGGAGCTCTAAAAGTCACTGGAGGAATTTGAACAAAGAATTCAAAACATGGAGGGATGCATTGAACAAAGGAGCGCAAAATACCGGAGCGGCTATGCTTTGGATGACGAGGTAAACATTTCAGAAATTTTGTTTTTTTTAACATTATATTTTGGTATATAATTTTAATAATTTTGATGATAATTTTAATAGATAAGACATGCACAATTGGTATCAATCTAAATGAAAGGGGCTACTTTCGAACAATGGGGCGGTTGGACATTGTCAAGGATTGTCGCGGTATGTACAAGTCCGCATACCGGACCCACCCCTTCTTCATATGCTTTCACAGGTGAAGGTTCATCATGGGAGCGTCATCGGGAGGAACCCCAATGGGAGCGTCATTGGGAGGAACCCAATGGAAGTGAATTTATCCGATGATGTTGACACTATTGCAACACCTAGTTCAGAGACTCGTCCTCAGGAAGAAAGGCTGCAAAAAGCAAGGAATCAACAACCCAGTATGACCAAAGCATTTGCGAAGAATTTGCAAGGAATTCGCACTTCGTGTTGAAGAAGCAAGAAGAAGGGAAGAGGTCCGAAAGAGAACGAGCAAGAGAAAATGGTTCTGCAAAGGAAACGAATATAAAGTTATGTCAATGGATTGCAGTTATATGACTCCAAATTCAAAACAATATTGGGCGGAGGAAAGACAAGAAATTACTCGTAGACGGAGGCTTTTTAAGGAAGCCCAACAGGCTGAGGCTTCGCTTGGTTTCCTCCTCCTGAAGAGTGATTTAATTTGATGATGTTTTTATTTCATTTTATTAGCATGTAATATTCATGTTTTATTTTATTAGTATGTAATGTTAAATTTCAAATTTAAATAAAATCTGTTTTATTCTTGTATGAATAAATTTTATTCATGTTTTAATTCATGTATAAATTTCAAAGTTAAATAAAATTTGTTTTATTCATGTATGAATAAAATAGTTGTACGAATAAAATTTGTATGAATAAATTTTATGTGTAGATTACTTGAATATAATATTGGTGATAATTTTTATACATGTTTTTGAAAAAAAAAAAAATTAAAAAAAGTTATCGCCTGCACCTACGCCTACATGGGTGTGCGCTGTTTTTTTGACGGAAGGCTTGCCCGATCACTATTCATCGCCTGCTCGCCTGAGGAGGGCAACACCCACTTCGCACCTGCGCCTGGGGCCTTAGCATTTGCTGCAATGGGCTCTCTGCTATCTTTTTTGTTTGCACAAAATCTACCATCTTTTTAAAAATGAATGTTTTTAAAATGGATTGTATTCTTTTGCGATGTTATTTTGTCTCACTTTTTTTGTTTCTTTTTGGGTCATTGACTCATTGATAGTTGGCGTTTACTCAACGACGTTCAACCATCCGAATCAATGTAAGAGCTAATTAAAATTAAGCATTGCTCTGCTTGTCTGCTTCTTAAAAGGTTTGTATTTGTTGTGATAATTTGGTAAATTCCTCATTTCGTAACTTTGTTTCAACTACTCCAGCAACCTGCATTGTGTCTTATATCAACTACTACGAGACTTATCTGTGTGCTCATTCATATGCTTTCACTCCACGTAGTCTAAATTTTTCTTCGGGTTTTCGCTAGACTTAGACGTTTGGTTTTTACAAATACTGTTGGGCAGCAATAATTTCAACACATGGGTGGCCTTGGGCGTAAGCAGGCGTGGCCATGTAAAGCCACCAAATTGTGTTTGCTATTCTATAAAAATCGATACTATATAGATGATATATTTTATAAAGGTCAAGTTCCAATTACGTACTCTATGGCTTGGGTCAAATTTCATAATGATAAATATACCTGTTTTTTTGCATTTTAGTACTATGTACTTTCAAATCTTTGCAATTGTGTTTCACTATTTGTAAAATCGTCAATTTTTTGGCTTTTCAGGGATGATGTGGATTTTGTGGGTTTGATTGATTGGTGTTTGGGTAAATGGATTGTGTATCTAGAGTAAAGGCCGCATTTTCCAATGACTCGAAGTTACTCGATGTACTTGTACCACCCGCGGTATACCACAGATGATAGGGAAAGTGAACATGTAGCCTCCACAGCGTCCACTGCATCTCTGAAGATCCGAAAACTGACGATTCCACAAACGGTGGAATACAATTGCAAGAATTTGAAAGTACAAGGTATTAAAATGCAAGAAGAAAAAGTACATGTATTATTTTGAAATTTGAATCAAACCACAGGGTATATAATTGTACTTTGCCTTTTTATAAAAATCGATACAATATCCATTTAATATAGATGACATATTTTATAAAAATTGATGCAATATAGATGACAATTGACTGCTTCTATATGTAGTACAATATTTACTAGGGTTATTATCATGAATGGTGCCTGAACTTTCATTAACAGGACTTCATAGTGTCTGAACTTTAAAAGTGATCAATTTGGTACCCAGACTTTTAAAAACCGGACTTCGTAGTGCCTGAACTTTAAAAGTGATCAATTGGTACCCAGACTTTAAAAAAGAGGACTATGTGGTACCCAAACTTTCAAAAAGAGGACTATGTGGTATTTTAGTCAATTTTTTTAATCAAAATTTCGTTAAAATGAAGGATAAAATGGTCTTTTAACATTAATTTTTATGTAAAATATTTTTTTTACCTCTCAACTTCTATAAATATGTTTTATGGTGTTTTGAAAAAAATGAAAATGTCATATAGCTATTTTAGGACAATCAATAAATTGATTAATGAAAATATAGTTGAACGGTAGATTATTTCTATCACTTAATTTCTATTAAAAATAATTTTTAATGTTCAGGTATATTTTTATTCATCAATTTATCTATTATTTTGCAATAGTTATATGCATAAATGTTTTTTTTGAAACATCATAAATCATATTTATATAGAGGTTGAGAGGTATAGTATTTTTGAAACATCATAAATCATATTTAAAAACCCTTTTTTATATTAATTTTCATGTAAAATACTATACCTCTCAACCTCTATATAAATATGATTTATGATGTTTCAAAAAAAAATTATGCATATAGCTATTGCAAAATAATAGATAAATTGATAAATAAAAATATATCCGAACATTAAAAATGATTTCTAATAGAAAATTGAGTACTAGAAAAAGTCTACCGTTCAAGTATATTTTCGTTAATTAATTAATTTATTATTCTAAAATAGCTATATGCACATTTTCATTTTTCAAAATACCATAAAATAGTTTTTTTTTACTTCTCAACCACTATATAAATATGTTTTACGATGTTTCAAAAAACATTTATGCATATGACTATTGAAAAGTAATAGATAAATTGATAAATAAAAATATACTCGAACATTAAAAATTATTTCTAATAGAAATTAAGAGATAGAAAAAATCTACCGTTCAACTATATTTTCATTAATCAATTTGTTTATTTATCTAAAATAGCTATATGACATTTTCATTTTTTCAAAACACCATAAAACATATTTATAGAAGTTGAGAGCTAAAAAAAATATTTTACATAAAAATTAATGTTAAAAGACCATTTTATCCTTCATTTTAACGGAATTTGATTACAAAAAATTGACTAAAATACCACATAGTCCTCTTTTTGAAAGTCTGGGTACCACATAGTCCTCTTTTTTAAAGTTTGGGTACCAAATTGATCACTTTTAAAGTTCAGGCACTATGAAGTCCGGTTTTTAAAAGTTTGGGTACCAAATTGATCACTTTTAAAGTTCAGGCACCATGAAGTCCTGTTAATGAAAGTTCAGGCACCATTCATGATAATAACCCTATTTACTAAAGCTCAAAGATCCTCTGCTCTGCGCTCTCTGTAGGTGCAAAAGCTGAAAGAGGTTTTAATGTCAGAATTGATTCATTAATTAATCTTAGTTGCCTGTTGGTGTCCAGCTACAAAGGTTGCAAACATTCTCTTACATTAAAATATGGAATATATCTATAACATCCAAAAACCCCATTGGCAATAGACTATTTGCAGATAGCACCTCAAAAGAAGCATTCTTAATATTCTCTGGCCACCAAAACTTTAGGAATCTTCTGTTTGGACTTTAATTTGGACTACATGCCCGGCAGGTTCTCCAAAAGCTCAATCAATATTTACAGTTAGGCAGATATGGAAATGCCTGCTGACCAGTGACTCGGTCTGAGTTGCCGACTCGCCGAGTCGCACTGAGTAACCCTATTAATCCATCTTAATTCATACCTACTCCTCCGATGCAGCATCAGCCAAAACCTGCCACAACAATAGCTTCCTACTTGGGACAACAGCATCAACAGCATCATCTTCACTTTCTTGTGTTGCACACTTCGCCTGCAGCCAGCTTTTATCTAATTTCTTCCTCCTCATGAGTAACAAGTTTCTCAACATGTTAATCCAAATGTTGGGTAACCTAACTCGTTCAATACAACAATTTTCTATCTCCATAACAATGTCTCCAAAACTCGGTCGATATGCTACATTGGACGATACACAACTCGCTGCGACATATAAAATGTGCCTTATAGTGCTTGACATGTACGTTGGCAACCTGATTCTTGCATCACATACTTCTTCAATTCGCTCCTGTTCGATTAGTGGTATTGCCCAATCCACTATAGAAGCGGGTGAATTACAAACATCAATGACTTTCCTGCAACTAATAATCTCAAGCAACACAACACCAAAACTGAACACATCATTCTTGGTACTTAATTTGCTAGGAGTGGTATACAACGGGTCCAAGTACCCAAAAGTACCTGCAGCCGCGGGTTGACTCACCTGACTCGGCGAGTCGACTATCAATGAGACAGCAAGTCCAAAATCCACCAACTTGGCATTCCAATCCGAATCGAGCAAAATGTTTGCGGACTTGACATCTCTGTGAATCACCATAGGCTTCCCTTCATGAAGAAATTGGACGGCCCGGGCGATTTGGATGGCGATTTCAACACGTTTAGGCCACGGAGGAGGTGTAGGTGCCACATGAAGCAAGTCATGGAGGGAGCCATTGGGCATGAGCTCCATAACAAGGAGCTTGTTCTTTCTCTTGTTCAAGTCTTGACTTGTTCCAATAAGGCTTATAACATGCTGGTTTTTGGGCAGAGACGATAACACACAAATTTCATTCTCAAGCTTAAGGAGGGATGCATGTTCATGAACATGATCAAGTGGCTTCTTTACAGCAACCGGTTTTCGGCCTAGTAGCATGGCTTTGTACACCATTCCATGGCTTCCTTTGCCAATGAGCCTAGTTGGAGAGAAACTTCCTGTTGCCTTCACAAGTTCATCGTAATTGAATTCTACCATTTTTCGACTTTGATCATGAACAAGAATGTGAACTAGTGTCTTTTCTTTGTGAAGAACAAAATGTGGGGATGTTAGTGGTTTTATTGTGGAGGGAAATGGGTTTTTCATGTAGGTGAGAGCTGGTAGGAAGAAAAGTTGTGCAAAGAGAGGAGCTTTTGGAGATGCCAGCGAATAAAGAGGCTGTGGGGGACATAAAAAAGGGGAAAAACAATTAATAAAAATATTTAAAGGAAATTCCAAAGAAGATCTATTGAGAAAAGGTAAAGGTGTATTGTAGTAGTGGTGATAAGAGAAAAGCAAAGGCTCTGTGTGTTCATATCAAGAGCCTATAAAGAAAGGCTTCTGACGATGGATTCGATCGATGCTCCATTAGATACTGGTTGGAGGGGGGAGGGGGGATGTTCCTTTTGATTTTGTTAGAAGAAAAAAAAAATATTAGGATAAAAAAATAGAGTAGGAATTGGTGTTGAAATTATTGTGGTGAGATGAAAAATAGGATGTATACCAATGAATACTTTTACAACTTCTGGTAAGTTGTCTGAATTTCCGATCCATTGGAGTTTAAGAACGATTTTGAAGTTGCAAAACTTCTTTTTACGGTCATTAGGAATAAAAATACTATCACATTAATAGCGTGCTTGCTAAGTATGGGTGTGAATGAAAATGTTAGAAGTTATTTCCACGATAAGTGATTCATGTGTTTATTAAAATTTGAGAATTAAATTTATGGTGGAACTCACAACAAAATCAGGAATGCAACCTAAACCTTAAACCCTAAACCGGGTGAAATTAATTTTCAGGAATCGCATTCCTGATTTTCGAGGAATAGGACTCCTTTGAGGAGTGCGGTATTCTAATTCCTGAAAATAAATTTCACCCGGAATATAACTTTGAAATAATACTTTTATGCCTAAATTACTCTCATAAATTTAATATTTCTTCAATTGTGCCTGGCCAAAAAAGTTGTACCCAAGTATAAAAAAGAAATTCTACTAGGTCTAATTTTTAATTTTTTTTTTTCAGTGTTTAAAAAAAGGCACCTCAAGGTGAGGCATGCATTTTTTTTTTCTCAAAGCGCATAAGAAACATTTTGTCCTAAAAGACGTTGAAAAAACGTATGAAATGTTAAAAAGGCGTACGCCTCAAGCAAGAGGCATACTCTTGCCTTGAGGCACTCCTCAAATCGAGGTAGACGTTTTTTTTTCTTCCTCAAGGCACATGAAAAAAAGTGTTTTGTCCTAAAAGGAGTTGAAAATAGGGGAAAATACCTTAGCAATGAAATTTAGAGGTGGTTAAACTCCATTAGCCTCATTTTTAAATTTTGTAAAAATCATAAAGGTGGCTAAAGGGTTAAAGGACTACTAAGAGGGTTAAAGGGCTTGAGGGGTGGCTACCTTTAGCCATTTCGGTAGCTCTTTAGCCTCCTTTTTTGTAGTGCCCACGCCAAATTTGCCAAATCCATATGCAAGCCATCCTCAACCACTAAAAATAATAAAATTTAGGAGTCGTCTAAATCTTAAAAAAAAAAATAAAAAATTAGATGGCTAAAATTTAACTATATAGTCTTTTAGCCCATTTATTACTAAAGATGGCATTAGCCTGCCCTTTAATTCTATAGCCATCTCATTGCAAAAAGTGATAAGTTAATAGTGTATAAACTACCTCTAAATTCTAATGTTAAAAATGGTCTAATGTGAAAAAATAATAATAATAATAATGGAGTGTAGGTTGAAAAAAGAAAAAAAAAAAAAAGAGAGTGCATTTAACAATTCCCTACATTAAAAGCTAGGAATTAAATGTGATAGTTGAATCCCAACTCAAACGTGCGAAGTATGAATGTTCTAATCCTTTTGTGGCCCGGTGCTCCAGGATCTGCTAATGTTTATGTGCTGAGATCTCTGCTCTGCCTGGTGGAATTATCGTGTTCTGGAAGTAAACTCTTGGTGGAAGAGAATTCTAGACTCTTGATCGATTTATTGTTGTGGATTTGCGCCCTTCCTTGAAGAGTGCATCTTTCCAGATACATATCAAGTTGGTTCCTTCACTGGTTCAATGATATGCATCTTCAACACATGTATAGAGAAGAATTTTATTACTAATGCGTTAGCAAGTACGCCTAATTTGTATTCTAATAGTAAAAATTCCTAATTTGGTGCTTTATCAATTATTAATCCTACTCACATTATTTATCTAGGAGTTACACTATGATGAGTAGCCTAGTTACTCTTTAAAGTATGGGAAATGAAATCTGAACTCATCTCAGACGGTCTTCTAAACCCAAATCATATCTCAATTAAGGTCTTCTTGCGTACATATATTTTGATCGAGGCTTGCAATTTATAGATTTCCATGCACTTGGTTTCGAAGTTTTGCCGATTCTACAGCCTTGAGTTGCATTCAGCTGCAAATGTAATTGACGGTTGCCCAAACAACCAGAAAATGTGCAACACAAGTTCAAAAGACTCCATTGTAATTGGACATGAAGAAAACAAAAATCCGCAAACTTAGAGCGGAACTAATAAGTTGAGCCAACAGACCATAACATGATCTACAAAACAAGTTTACCTGAACTCAGTGAAAACCTTCCAAAACATTACAAGACCATCATTGCTTTAGTATACATTCAGAATTCCAACCATTTAGTGTAATACTCACAGGTCGCTGGCGAAATAATTCCATTGGGTGTACAATGACCGATTCGCGGGCATACTCCACAAGGAATGGAGGCCATGGCACCGACCTTGGGTTCGCCTCTTTTACCTCCCTTGCTCTTGCATTTATAGCAAACCACGCCAGCCGCAACAGAAACAAACTCTCCTGCCCCCGTGCTCTTCACCTCCACGATCCGACTATCGATAACCAAATCCCTTAGAACCTGCTCAGTCTGCTGTTCCGTAAACTCCTTGAATCTCCTATCCTTTTTAACTTCCAATGATATTTTCTGCAAGGTAGCAACCTTGTGTTTATCCAAGACCCTCAGAAACGCCTCTCTCGCCTCCTGTATGTACTCCAAATTGAGCTCCCCATCTTTGTACCAGATCCCACCGGTGATCTCCACGGAGGGCTCGAACTCGGAAGCCATGTAATACTTCTTCCCCTTGCTTTGGACATTGGAGACCTCTTTGATCAGGTTCTTGGTTTGGAGTGATTTGAGGCATTTCGGAACCAAACTACTGGGGACCTTCGATTCGTCCTTGAGATGCTTTGTCCAAATCCCCATGCTTTCCTTGCTCTTGATCACATTGTAGAGGTCTCGCTCATAATCTGTCAGAAAATCCAACACCGTACGAGGCTCTGCCTTCTGACGTTTAGGCGGAGGAGCTCTACTCATCCCTATGACCTAAAATTAAATATTCACTCAGAGTCGTACAAAACAAATAAACCCTAGATTAGATTAGGGATTCGCAGCTTCTATGATGATCCAACAAAACCCCCGAATCAGAAATAACTTCGATGAGATTGAATGAAGACAAATGGCATAAGAAAGCAGCGGAATCTAACCTTGTTGCGAACCGGAGGTCTTCTTGCCGTCACCGTTAGCTGCCGTTGGAGCTGGGATGGGAATATCAGCCAAATTCACTATGGGATAAGCTCGAACACAAGCGACGATCGACCAAGACCGAGAGAAGAGAGGAAGGCCCAATTTGGCATTGCCGTGCTTTCGCGAAATCAGGTTTCGGGATAATCAGTTTGGCGTTTGGTAAACATTCTGTCAAAACTGTTTTGGATCACAATAATCAGTTTTAGGTGTTTGGTAAACATTTTGAGGAAAGTGCAGTGAGATGTATATAATGACCAAAACATACATGTTATTGAATGACTATTTTATTAAACTAATTGTTAAAAAGAATAGCATTTTAATTTGTACAATTATTTTGTATAATCATCAAGGTTTTTTTTTCAAATAAAATAAAAATCCATAATAGTGAGTAATGTAAGAATTGGATATGTAAGATCCTAATGTGAGTAATATAAATGAACATCATAACATAACCAAGCAAAATGGCATTTCTGCAATCCTTATGCTTAAATGCATACGATTTAGATGCATGCATTTAAATCATAAACTATCTTACAATCTGCAGCATCAACTTCACTCCTTCCAGCAACTTAGAACCCTAGGTACTGTCTGGTTTCCAAGAAAACAAAGAGAAAAGACCAGCAAGAGATCACAAAGGACACAACTTTTGCAAACCTAACATGCTCTAGATACTTTAACTTCACAAAAATAGTAAAAACACAACTGCAATTGAGCTTAATCACACTCTTCCCATATTCTCATCCATAATGCCTACTCTAACCAATCAACTTCTATCACCAAATTGACTAACCAACAAATGAGACACGGCCACACACACACACACGGCCTCACCATATGGAAACAGACACTTCTGGGTCATCTTGATCTTAATTCAATTTTCCTATGCACTAGAACGTGAATACATAAGACCCAAGACAACCGAATCCCTAAATTCCACACTGCCCTAAATTAGACATTCTACCCCCAATTTGGGTCGGAAATTATTTACCAAATAAACATATACAATCTCATTTCACAAACGTCAAAACAGTCTCAATTAAAGATTGCATTTTTACAGCCCAATTCATCATTCCCTTGGTTTCTGCAAATTGTACAAGATCAAATAGGCGAAATGTATTGAATCATCTATGGGTGAACCGAACCCTAAAATTAAACATGTTTTCAAACCCCAAAAGAGATCAGATTGAAAAGATCACGCGAAACCCCAATCGAATCCGACATTAACGGCAACAACAACAAAAATCGGAATTGAAAAGAAGATGAAGCAGTACCTGTGAGATCGGATTGAAAGAAGATGGAAGAACCGGGTTTCGCTGATGGTAGCGATCGACGGCGGTGGCTGATGGTGGTTGCGATCGACGCGTCTCTTCTGGCCTCTTCTGGGTTTTCACAGATCGGCGACGGCAGCGGCTTCTTGGCGTTCGACGATGGCAGCGGAGGATGGGCGTCGGCTGGAGGACGTTGCGGCGGCTGGAGGATGTCGCGGCGAAAGATGGGCGTCGGCGTCGGAGGTTTTGCAGAGGAGGATGTGGAGGTTTTGCAGATCGGGGACGATGGAGTTTTTGCAGAGAAGTCGGCTGTGAATGAGTTTGGGGTATTAGGGTTTTTGGGTGTAAATTAAAATGTTCATTAGGGTTAAAATTGGAAAAATAAAAGTTTCATTAAGAATTTCAAAAATGCCGAGCGTGTCCCAAATGAAATCATCTTTCGATAACCAACTTTCGCGAAAGTGATTATGGCTCAAAATCACTTTCGCGAATGTTTACCAAATACTTTTTAGGCCGAAAACTTTCGCGAAATTACTTTCAAGCCATAATCACTTTCGCGAAAGCAATGCCAAATGCAGCCGAAGGAGGTGGCTGAGGATGGAGTTGAGGAATTTGGTTATCTGATGGTTTTAGATGAGAGAAACGGTGCGTTTCGAGAGTCATAACTTAGAGCTCCGCTACTGGCCGGGCCAAGCTCTTTAAGCAAAATTATGACTCAGGACCACCCATCAAGCTGGGCTTTAACGGTTTGGGCCAGCCTAGCCCTCGATTAGATAGAGAGTGCTATGTACACTCAAAACTTTTCTTTGGGCACTCTTCACTTTTTTTATAAAATGCAATTACCTTTAGGCCGCGTTTGTTTGGCCGGAATACAAAGGAGGAAAGGGAATTTTTTTGGAAGACCCACTTGCATTTAGAAGACCCGAGTTATTGTCGATGGCAGTGCCGGTCTCAATCAACATGTACATTGTATATTATTAACCTATAATTGAGTTGTTTCTGCTACGTACTATCTTTTTTTTTTTTTTTTTTTTTGAGAATGTTGTAGCTTTATTAGAAAAATGATAATCAATACAAATGTCATAAACCCAAAAGGAGTAAGACTATCTGTCAGGATAAAAACTGAATCTTACTAAAGATCCGCTACCTGATGATAATCATGGGCTATGATATCATATTGAAGCTACAAAGGTCTACAAAAGACCAGAGTCTAAAACTAATAATCATCATCTGATCCAGTTATCCACAATCATCATGCACCACGCCTGGTTCACTCCGCTGCTCTAGGAACTTTGATATTAAAACCTTCACCTACACAAAAGAAGACATAGTAAGTCTAAAGAAAGAATAAATTATAGCTACGAGAAATAATTTACTAAAAAAATGGAAAGCAAACTCAAACGAAAGACCTACAATAACAAAAAACGTATTTGAACAATCAAATAAATTAAATTATCTAAAAATAATAAAAAATAAAAAATAAATTGAAAACAAAAAAGTAATTTAACTGAATAAAATTTGAATTTAAATTGGATGCTTATCTAAAGCGATAAAAAAAACAATTCTAAAAAAACAACGTGTCCTCAAAAAAACCTTATCCCTAAACTTTGTAACTGGCAAAAACTGCAGAGAAACCAAATTGGAAAAAACGAATCGTCTCCATCGCTGCACCCCAGCCAAACCCAACGTAAATATAGAAAAATAAAAACTAATTAAACAATAAGTATAGAACCAACCATAACTGACGTTCAAGTAGTAAGCATTCAAAAGATATTTGAGAATTAGAACTTATCAGAAACAGTTAGATGAGAGAGTTCTAAATAGGAATTTGAAAATTAAACTTATCTGAAACAGTTAGATGATGGGCGCCCAAATTCTAACTGCTACGTACTATCTAGAGCTTTCAACTTGGAATATGAAGTTAGCAAAATGACTGTTTGGCCATGATGCTGCTCATATGCTTCTTTGGCCTATCTTCTAAATAAGAAACTAAGATATCAAGGAAATTAGTAACAAAGACAATAGAGAATTGGTTTAACCAAAGAGAACTACGTATTACTTATGAACATGAGCTAGAAGCAGAATATCTCTACACGAGAAGGGTATATCTATCTTCAATTTACGAGCACAAAACTAATATTGGTTACACAAAACAATGAAAAATGAAAAGATTCAAAATGAATATTATGGGGCCTTTTCTGCTAGGTCTATGTCTGTATTTCAGAAGTGGGGAAGAGGAACTAAGTCTATATATATCATGACTATAGGTTGCTATACTTGGGAAATCTTCTCACACCTTCAACCATTCATCTTGTTCCAAGGTATCCTTTGCAATCAACCAAAGAATTCTAACTGGTTGTGGCTGCCTTATTTGATGTACAAAGGAGGCTGCATATCATTCATTACTGCGAACAACAAAACACTTTCGAAAGAAAACCCTTGTTGCAGAGGCCAGGTTAATACTCTCTCCCTTCGCCTTTTTAAAACCAAGTTACTATCATGATTGTTGGGGCCTCTTCTCCCATAGCTGAAAACATGGTCAAGATGGCACGCTTTTGCCTTTTGGTCATCTCTGCTTGTAAGGTTACAGTTCAGAAATCACGTTCTCCAAGGATTTGTAGAATTGAGAAAAGATGACAGACTTGGTCTGCGAGTATCTCAGCCTTATTTTCTCAAGCTTTGCCAAAAGGTAGCTTGCTTTTGGAGACATTGTGGCTGCCGCCTCCATGTCCTCCGGGAGTGCATAGAGAGTAGTAACAATTGCCCGGTACTATGGACATGCCAAATCTGGTTTCATCTTTATTGCTATCCAGATGGACTGCCAATAGTAGACATGCCCACACTGAGTGATCACACCGATGTTGGCACAAATATTACAACCCTCTTCTCAAAATTTAGTCAGCTTCTCTGCCAATCCAGCCTCCCCTGACACATCTGTTTAGCAAACAAGCAGCAGGAATATTGACAACAGTTTATAATCAACCAAACTTACAAACTAAGCTCACATCAAGCTAAGATCTTCAGTACATTTTGTGATGCTAGATGGTGGGCTATAGTTGAGGTTGGAAGGGAACAATTGCCAGCGTTTATATCTGAAATATTAGAAGTCCTTGTAGAAACACCATTCCTTGGAACTAAATAAATTGTTTGGCGTTAGGCTGGCTGTTAGTCTAACTGTTATTGTTATTTAATGGTGGTCTTAGTTCTGGTAACTAGAATTAAGAAGTGTCATCTATTCGATGAACTTAGTAAGTTATCTCGGCTTGAATTAGGTTACTATTTTTCTCTTTTTTCTGTTTCCTACTCTCACCTTTGACGTAATCAGTTCCACAATGCATGATTAATTGTATGTGGTTTTATTGCCAAATAAATAGATGAATACTCTTTACAACATCATTTACCCATTTTGGTCCTCATACTCTCACTTCAGTTCTAAAAAAAGTTGTGAAAGATGTGAGGATCTTACATTAAATATGGAGGATATTTTTGGTGGTGATCATTGAGGCTTGTTCGTACTAATGGTGGTTAGCTTTTTTTTTTTAGGATGTTGATTCTTTTTGGGTAGTAGGGCTTGTAATTCGTGTAATTATTTTGTTAATTTTCCCCTCTACCAAAATATAAGTCAGATCCAACCTTCATAATGACCACAACCTGAGTTAAAGTTAAAGTTGTTCTTGTTTTTTTTTTTTTTTTTTGCATATAATCGAGGACATAAAATTTACATCCTCGAATTGTATATGGATGTTCATTCTTAAGTTGCATGAGGTTTTTCATTGAAATATCTCATTCAGAACCCCTAAAACAATCTTCTTCAAGTTATAAGTGAATCACACTTTAATTTTTTGCGATTGAAACAAAAACTGAGTCTACATAATTGAGATAGGGAGAAGATGGAGTTAAGTTCACTTAATTACAAATCTTGACTATTGCGTTTTTAAGCATGGATAATCCACCTTTTTCCTATCATCAAGTCCTCGGAGGCCCACATTGTGAAACAAGTATGAAGTCGATTGGGGGCCCCACACAATCTTATCAATCCTTTTTTTTTTTTTTTGAGACAAAGGATCAATGATTCCATTGATGAAAGAGGCATCAATACAGGATTGAAACTCAACACATCAACCCCAACTAAAGGAGGGTTGCCAGTACAGAATCTAACAAAGAAAATCACTACACAACAATGAGTAACAAAAGTAAATCCATACAAACACTTGCTCATCAGGAGCCAAAACCAAAGGTAGAAGTCTGAAACTTGAGAACCCAGTGCAAAAGGACCTAGCAAGCCATACTCACGGCCAAATCTCTGGGAACAAGGAAGCGCCATCAACGGGAGTGGCACTGCCACTCAAACTCCCACCGACACAAACAAGTGCCAAAGCAAAACCTCGCTCCCGCCAGGACCAGCACCCAATCTACCACAACTCAGCTCCTCCTCCTTAACATAAAACTTGAAGTAGATCTGTGCTCAAAACTCAACAGATGGTGAACCCACAACAAAATAAAGCAGATAGGAACAAAATCAACCAATAAAACCTTCAAACCCTTTAAATCCGCCAGTCCTTAGCCGAATCACCATCAATCGAGCTCCAAGACCAAATCAACTCCAAAGCCGATCTATAAACCCGGCCAAAAAGCCGGTAACAAACTTGCCAAAAGGCAAGGAAAAAAAGCTTGCAAGTGTTACCAAACTCTCCACAACATAACGGGGGAGGAGAGAGGCCCGGGAATCCAAAGATTCCTTATTCAGATTTGGATTTTTGGGAGGGAACCAGGGAAGATCCCTGGTTCCAAAAGCTTGAGGCGGCTGCGGAGGCTCTAGAGAGAAAGAGAGGTTTCTTATCAATCCTTTAGAAACCATATTGATTTAGAACTTGCCTGAAGTATGCACATTTCTTAAAGCAATTTAAGCATGTCCTATTAGCCTACTTAAATTTATTTATGTGATTATGATGAATAAAATTATTGGATAGCCTTTTATTAGGCTCCCAAACAAGCCAGCCGCAAGTCGAAAGAGAAAACAATTTTTTTCAGGCACTCGAGCATTCAATTCAAACATGTTTTTGGTTTGTTCAATTATCTTTTGCATTAATATACCATACATTATCAGACTTCACAAAATCAAAAAATAGCAAATTGAAAAGTCAATTGGTTTGTTCTAAATATGATATTGTGCAAAATTTTCTAAGGTGGTGGCAAAACACCTATCCTGATTGTCTGCACTATATAACTTAAAGTATGCACTCAATCTCTACTCCATAAAAAATCTAGCCATAAAAATCTATTTCGGCATAGTCGAAATCTGGTTGTTAAACAAACAAGCTTTATTTTGGAAAAGCTTCAGCAAATAAGAGTGAGATACCCACAAACCAAGTCAATGGTTCCTTGGAAAACTTGGGAAGAGTTCTCCAACAACATGACTTCAAACTATACCTATGAGATATAATGACCAATATAAGGCGGCGTGCGATCTTGATTGCATTTTTTCAGTTGTGTAGAAGAGGCCTCCATTGCCGTGCCAATAACAGGTTTTAAAAAGTTGAGGGGACAACTTATTAACGTAACTTATGCGACCAAGATTTTTTAATTCTAGAGTCGTTTGTTGGTCTAGGCGATGAAATGCATTTATTCTTCTTCTTTTTACATCAAATAGGGCAGCAGCATCCACTCAAGGTTATTTGGTTGATTTTAAGTGATTCATTAGAACAAGATGAATGGATGAGCCAGCGGCCCAGAGAATACCAATTATGTAAAGTAGCTAGATAACAATCCTCTAACTTAGTTCCTTCCTTTCCTACTTCTAAAATGCAGGAAGGGATAAAATCATAATATTAGAAAAAGATGTTGACTTTGATACCTAAAAGAGCTCTGGCTAGTGGCAGACTTGTTTGGAGCCCCCACTGCAATATTTTTTCCTTTGTATATTTCCCTTATATTGATAACAAACCCTCACAATAAGAAAACAGTCTCTAATCCTTACTAATTTCCAATGAAGCATATGAAATTTCAAAGTCATAAAGTTATCGATGGAAAAACTTGCAGGCCGTTCAGTTGATTAACTAGAGATAATTGCGGTAGCCATAAACTCAGAACTTTGAAATGCACGAAACAAGATGTTTACCTCATACTCTGCAATATGTATAAATGGTTAAGGTTCAGACACAAAAATTTCCACCCTGCTCACAAGAAGGTGACTTTTCTCATGCTTCTACACAAGCCATCATGTACTTAATTAGGGAATGCTATAAATCAATATTATCTTAATAAACTATAACTTAATGGGTATAATTTATAGCAGACACGTAACGAAGAGCTGCACTAAAAGACATGGCAGAGCAGCTGTTATATAACTCCCAGTTCTGGCGAATAACATACGAGCATCATCCCAGTTCAGTTGAACCCACTTCGTCATGCTTAAACTCTGTTTCATGAGAAATAAGTTTGGCAGCAAGCAACAGAATCAGATTTGTTTTAGGATTTTGTATAATTGAAATTGGTTTTCCCGGATTGAAATTTGGGTTTGGGCAATTGAAATGTTTTGACAAATCAAGAAACAACAAAAGAATCCTCTACTCCACCTCAAAAAATCTTCTACTCCAATTAAGATTTGAGGACAACGACAGACTTTAAACTTCATGACACAGGATTAACAATACAACATGTCCAGGTTTGTAAGTATGTAAATAATGAGAACACAAATACTTTCTCATGTAACTTGAAAGTTCAAAAACGCATTCCATCAGTCAATTAGAACATCACTTGTTTGACTTTACAACAAAAAAAGGCCAATAAGGCATGCGTTGGAATTCAGGTGCAATTTCACTAATTTGGATGGTTTTTGGTATTATATATTTATTGAATCCAAGCCAACTCCCAAGTAGAAGGCACCATTCATGAGGTTTGAAGAGGTTTTTGATGGCTGGTGTTGATGAAAATAGTTTTAAAGAAGTTCGAAGCATAGAAATCTTTATCTCGGTGTCCAAAGAACTTTGAATAATGAAGAGTATGTGTGGAAAATATTGATCAAGTTTGTGTGTCCAAAGAACTTTCAAGAATTAAAATGAATGTACAAAATAATCCAAGTGTCCAGAGAAAGAATCCGAGTGTACATAGCAGCTCTCATCAGCTATAAGGGTCGGGCTTAAATGGGCTTGCACGTGTGAGAAATATATATATTTGATCTATCACAAAAAGACTTTTAAATCATTAACTCAAAGTTTCAAATGTAGATAGCCTCATCAACAAAAAATTAAAAATTAAAATATCTACAACTATTCCGTAAGCTACTACAAAAGATAAAACAATAAAAAAAAAAAAAGGTAAATTACAATTACGTACCATGTGGTTTAGGTTGAATTCCGAAATGATACCTATACTTTTTTTCTTTGCATTTCGGTACCTCGAATTTTTAAAATTTCGCAAACTTGTTATGCCGTTCCTTGACCATTAGTTTTTCCGTTAATGATGGGTGTGGTTTTTTTTTTTTTTTTGGGTTTTTTTGGGCTTGCAATCCCTCATTACTATAATTTTTTGATTAAAACTTTGTGAATGTTTAAAAATAGATTGAAGGACAAAATGTTTGTCCACATAACCATTCTTACCTAAAATACTTTGTATCCATCATTACCTATATTACCCTTTATAATTGATTCAACTCTTTTTAAGTAAGTTTTTTTGTCAACTCTCTATTAATTATAGGATTTATAAGACATTCTTTTTTTATTTTCTTCTCTCATTGTGTTGTGGGGGCGTCATTTCTGATCTTTCTTCCTCGAATTCTTACTCATGCTAATAGGTGAGGATTTTTCATTCTTGTTAATTATAGTTGTTTTGAAGCTTCTGGTCTAACTTTTGTTTCGTTTTTTTTTTGTCTAAGCAACTCTTCTTGAAGCAACCACTTTAAGTGTGGAGATGGATGTTTTGAATTTTGTATTATGTATCCTTATGATTCATACCATTTTTAATTTCATTTTTGTATCCATATTCTCTTGAATATTTTCTATTTGGGTACATTCTTTTGCTTCATTATGTTTTAGGTACATTCTTTTACTAAAGGGTACGGTCTTTTGCTCTTTGTACATTCTTTTTTGTATTAAGGTACATTCTTATTTGTATTTGGGTACATTCTTGTTTGTATTTGGGTACATTATTTTTTGCATTGGTACATACTCCTATAGAAAGGTCTATATGGATACATTATTTTTGTAGTTCAAGTTTATATGGGTACTTTTGTATTTGGCTACATTCTTGGCCTACATGTGCCTTCTTTTTATGTTTGGGTACATTTTCTTTTGTATTTAGGTACATTTTTTTTTGGGGAATTTTTTTTTATTGGTTATTTTTTTTATAAGAGGGTTATATGGTATATTTTTTTTTGTTTTTAAGTTTTTATGGGTTTTTTGTATTTGGCTAATTCTTGGGCTAATGTGCTTCTTTTTATACTTGGGTACATTTCCTTTTGTATTTGGGTACATTTTTTTTGGTGCTTCGAATTTTGTTTGTAGGGTACTTTTTCTTAGTATTTGGGTACTTTTTTTTTTATTTTTTTACCTTTAAAAGTATATTTAGGTACATTTTGTCTTTGGAAGTATATATGGCCACTTTGGCTATGGTTTTGAATTTTTTTAGAGTTTTACATAATTAGTACTTTCCCGTTTGAACATGATTTTCAATGTCATACAAGGTGGGACTTATTTTATCAAAGAAAAGAATTCAAAATCATTAAATGATGGCATGGGCAAGTTTGGAATGAAAAATGGTAAATTAGTGTGACACATTAAATATAGGACTTCACTCAAAAAATCAAGAGACATAAAGTTTCAATTGAAGAAAGATTGCTATGAGGGACCGCAATCACAAAATCCCATTTATCTTTCTATTTAACACTATTGTTATCTTTCGCAATCGAATTCCGTCGGACATGTTCTAGCCATATGGCCAGGATGGAGACTACGACGACGCTTGATAGATAAGTAGAGATCAAAAGATAAGCAATGGGGGTGAAGGTAAAGTTGAGATCGATGAGCATTTCAATGGGGGTGATAGTTTTCGTCGTGGTTGGGTAGGTTTCGATAGTTAGCTTTCATGGAGGATGGAAGAGTGAGGACGGTGACGGTGGTGAGGGGTGGTTCCTGTGATTTTAAAAAAATTTATTTTAGATTTTCATTAAATAAAAAGACAAATTTACCATTGAAAACACATCAGGGAAGAATAAGTTATTGGCTCCCACAATGCCCACGTTACTGTTTAACGGAAAAACTATCACAAGTTTGCAAGATTTTGAATGTACATGTTACTGAAATGAAAGAAAAAAAAATACAAGTATCATTTCAAAAATTTGACTCAAACCACATGATACGTAATTGTAATTTGCCTTAAAAAAAATATAGGTGATGGGTGGTGTGCGGAAGATAGTAAAAGTACAACAAGTACATAGGATTTTGAATGAAGTGAATTATATCAATGATTATAAGTAAACATGTAAAAATTATGTGGATAAAGATAAGAACATGTAATTGATTCATGATCTTGAGAGTCGGGCCTAGCCAGGTTTTTGGGGTGGCCGCGGGGGGGGGCCTCCCCGCCCGCCGGGCGGGTGGGGTGTGCTTTTTTATAAGTGCGTGTGCCCCCCCCTTATTTTTTTTTATATATATTTTTTTTTTTATTACGAGTCATATTTTACACACATATATATATATATATATAGGAAAATTCTTCAGTGCATTTTCTAAATTAAATGCACCGATACATTTTATTTATATTAAACATGTCGAATATTTTAGACCATGGATTTACACCTAATATATCTTAACCATTCATTAAGTTTGAATTAATTAGACCATTGATCAAGTTAGAGATATATTTTAACCGTTGGATTTGAACATATTTTTATGTACATGTATAGTGGTTGCCGTCTTTTAAGGTTGATGGTTGAGTTGTTGCCGTCTTTTGTGGTTGCCGTATCACAGAAGAAAACCTGTATCTCACAGTTCCTTCCAATGACGGAACCTTTGATTCTCGTAAAAAGTTAATGATCGAAGCCGTGTTCCCCATCTTCTTGTTCACGCGTTGGTGTGTTTCGAAAAATTGTAAGAATTTTGCTTTCTTTTGGTGCTTTGCGATTGATTATTCTCACTATGTGCATCAATTGATTTTTACGTTAATGTTTGTTAGGGTTTGTAGTTCATCATGTCCGATAGTGGGGAGCCGTTCTTGTCTGACGACATCTCATATTCCAGAGACTACGTCGAATTCAATCAAGGGAATAGCCCCGTGGAGGATGGGCATAGTTGGTTATCTAATTCCGCACAAAGTTCTAATGATCAGACTTTAGAGGACAACTATGAAGGGGATTGGGGAGAGAATCTTAATGATGCGGAGGACTTAGCAGAAGATAATGGTGACATTCATTCAGCACATGATTTCGCAGAAGATGATGATGATGATTCATATATACAAGCTACTGATTTTTCTACTTACGAAGAGGGAAATCAAGGTTAGTTTTCGCTACCAACGATACATCATTACAGTAGAGTTTGTACATTTAAAATCGTCATTATAGCACTGGAAAAATATTATTTTTCTATATTCTCCATTATATCAAACTTATTAGTGTTATATGTGGTTTTGCAATAGGGTTCGGTACAACACTCCACTGTTATTGTGGATTTAGTTTCACTGTATTATACAGTTTTAAATGTTATAACTTTAAAACATTGTTGTAGTTTACAGATTTGTGTTATATTTTACTAATAAGTGTTATAATGTATTTTGAATACCGACAACATTCTAACCTTGAAGATATTTCAAATGCAGAGGAGATTTCCGGGTTGTCTGGAGAAAATGATGATTGGTATGAGCCCAACAAAATTGCTAAGATGCAATTTAAAACAGTGGATGAAGCATATGCATTCTACAAGAAATATGCTAGATTTGTTGGTTTCACTGTTAGGAAGGATGCTCGGAAAATAGAGGATGGCATTGTGATAATGAGGCAATGGGTTTGTGGGAAGCAAGGTGAAAGATCACGAAAGCGACGAAGATGGGAGGATAGGGAATGTCGGGAAAGGGCACTAACAAGAGAAAATTGTGGCGCTTCATTTCGCGTGAGGATGTGTAGGAAAACCAGGGTGTATATTGTCTCATCATTTTACCATGCGCATTCTCACGAATTGGCAAAGGCTCACGAAGCACGTTTTCTTCGGTCGAGCCGAATCATGAAATATTGGGATTATAATCAGGCATTGGCAATGCGAAGGGTTGGGATTAGACCAACTCAAATAATGGAGTATTTGGTTGACTGTTGGGGAGGTTACGAGCATATGGATATTACAAGGAAAGATTTGTACAATAAATTGGCTGCCGAACAACAGAAAACAGTTGCTTGTGGTGATGCGGAGTGCACTATTGCCTATTTAACTGGTAAGAACGAAACAGATCCAAATTTCTTTTTCGAGTACACCGTAGACATTGAAGGAAGATTGGAACATCTATTTTGGAGGGATTCCCAGTGCTTGGTGGACTATAAATGCTTTGGGGATGTTATAGCATTTGATAGCACATATAGTACAAATTGGTATGGCAAGCCTTTGGTTATGATATTAGGTGTAAACCACCACTTCGCCAGCACAGTATTTGGGTTCGCACTACTTGCTGATGAGACAGCGGATACGTACGAGTGGGTTCTAAATGTTTTTTTGTATTCGATGGGTCGTGTAGAACCTATATCAGTCGTGACAGACGGAGATAGAGGCATGCGTTTGGGAATCACGAGAGTTCTTCCAGATGTTGATCATCGGCTTTGTTCATGGCATATTCGGAAGAATGTTAGTGAACATATTCGGGGCAAATGCTTGGAAGAGTGGACAGAGTTCTCGGAAACAATTATGACTGTAGAAGAATTTGAGGACAGATGGAATATAATGTTGGATACGTATGGTCACCGAGGAAAGCCTTGGGTGAATGAGATGTACAATAAGCGCACAAGATGGGTGGAGGCATACTTGTGGGGGAAATTTTTTGCAGGCATGCGTAGTACGCAACGAGTGGAGGGAATGAATGCATATATGAATCGTTATCTTAAGAAGGAGGAAAAGATGTTTGAGTTGTTGAACCAAGTTGAAAGAGCACTGAGACGGCTACGCCACGAAGAATTGTTGTCCAACTTCAACAATCGTAACTCCTCTCCTGTTATAGGCACAAACCTTCGCCGAATTCAGCAGCATGCCGCAAGGGTTTACACACACACAATGTTCGAAAAGGTGCGGACACAGATCAACATGGAAGGGTCGATGATTGTTCGTAACGTCGAAGATCATGGTAGCAGCAAGGTGTATTTGATTACGGCCTATCTTGATTCATACCATGAGTGGTTTGTTACTTATGACCCATTCAGTGCTAGTGAATGCATTCAGTGCACATGCAAACTGTTCGAATCTGTTGGTATCCCATGTTGTCATATTTTTTGTGTCATTAAACACGAAGAACTAGACCAAATACCGGAATCTTTAATAATCAGGCGGTGGACGAAGGATGCGAAGTGTGCAGTTGAGCGAGACTTTAACATTACCAACGTTCCAAGAGAAAGTTCGACTATTTCGCGACAGAGGTCTCTAAATAATTGTTGGAATAAGATATTCTTGCAAGCCTCAGAAAGAGATTCATTGACTAACTTTGCTTGTCGAGAGTTGGAGGTATTAGCAGCAAAGTTGGGAGAAATGTGCATCGAAGAGGGTATCAGTGATGGTGGGGTTGGAGGCAGAGGTCGAAACAGTGGCGTAAGAGATCCAATGTTTGTGAGATCAAAAGGAAGGCCGAAAATGAAGAAGCGTGCTACTAGAGGAACAAGGCGCTGCTCATATTGCAAACAAACCGGGCATGATTTACGCAATTGTCGTAACAAAAGAGGCGTTGTGGGTGATGAAGGAGTTGGGGTGAACTATCCATCTCGGTCTATGTACAGCTCAACAGGTTGTTCTGAGGATGATGCGAGTGAGTGAATGGCATTGTTATTGAAGTTAGCATGTCCGCATGTTTTGGTTTTTCTTTTAGTTTTTCTGTAACAAACATTTTGTGATAAGGTAACTCGACTTATTGCAATCCGTTTATTGCATTGTGTACTGGATGAAAAATGATTTACGATTCTATGTTATAACATTATTCTTTTACGTGTATGAAAAATGATTAACAATTCTATGTTATAACATTCATCTTGAGGTTACAACAGTAACTATGTACTACCGTAGCATTACCCTAAACCCTAAACCCTAAACAGTATTATACTATACTATAACCGTATACATTAATTTTAATAAAATTGAAAATAGCTTGTACGGTAGAAATATACTTGCTCATATTGCTATGTTTCACATATATATGACAGCTTCAAAATGCGTACGTTGTAAAGATGACCAACATTACCAACTAGGAGTAGTACTATTAGAAGGCAATCATGTAACAATGCAGTAATGTAACCTAAAACTTTGATAGCTTTATTGATATTTTTGTGAGACTTGCTCCTTATGATTTCGATACAGTGTGTAAATGTTTTGCATTAAGTATCTTATTTGAGTGTAGCATGATTTCTTCGTGAGTTTGAGTGGCAGCTTTCAAGTTGATCACATTCGCATTGTTTTAGAGTCATCTAAGCACTACCATCTACAATTCCCAACGGAAGCGATTGTACATGTGAGTCAAACGCCATTTCGTCTTAGTAATTGTGCCTAATGGAAACTATCATCCATTGGGAAAAGACATATAACTGCTAAGTCTACAACGGGGTCTTGTTTGTCAAAGATATATAAGTTCATCTTTGTCACAGATATATACGAACATAAATTTCTTTCATATTGGCATGTATATAGATTTCAGCTTGTACCACATTTGGGCCTTGTGGTTATTGGGCTACAATGACTTCCATTCCTATTGGAATATTGTGTACTAGCATGAATATGTGAAAACTAAAACCCTAGATCAGTCGGCAACTCATATAGAGGCTATGGTGTTTGCCGCATGAAATTATTCAATTGTTCTTGTTTCATATTTTCATCCACAATCTATTTGCAGAGCATGAATCCAGAAAATATGCTGACAAAGATCATTCCCACGCCAAAATTGAGTTTACGTTGCCCAATATTAGACAAGTGCCTCGGAGGAGGGATAGCATGCCAGTCAATTACAGAGCTAGTGGGCGAAAGCGGTGTTGGTAAGACCCAATTTTGTCTCCAACTATCCTTGATTGCTCGCTTACCGATTTCTTATGGTGGGTTACTTGGGTCGTCTATATATGTGAACACCGAGTTTGCATTTCCGTTGCGTCGACTAAACCAGTTAGCCACCAATTTCAAGCATAATGAGGCTGATTTTGTAGGGGCCAACCCATGTGATGACATATATATCACAGAATGTGAAAATGCCACACAACTCCTAAGGGTTTTGGATAATGTAGAGACGTTCATGAGGTCTTCAAGAAGCCGATTGCCGGTAAAGCTTATAGTGATTGATTCCTTTGCAGCTTTGTTTCGCTCCCAATACAATTGCACCCCTTCTGATATGACAGCCCGTTCTTCATTGTTTTTCAAGATTTCTGGGAGGTTGAAGGAGTTGGCTTTTAGGTTTGGACTGGCTGTTGTTATAACCAACCAGGTGGTTGATTACATAGAATCACCAAACTCTGTTAATGGGTTAAGAATAGGGAATGTGCCAACTTTATTTTCAGGAGGAAGACGTGTTTGTCCTGCATTAAGCTTGTCTTGGGCGAATTGTGTTAATACCCGGGTTTTCCTATCCATATGCTACAATGGTGCTTCAGCATCAACGGTGGACAGGGCTCGTTTGCTTCAAATTGTTTTCGCTCCTCATTTGCCCCCGTCATCTTGCTCATATGTCATCAAAGGAGAAGGGGTTTTTGGTGTTGGTGTTGGTGTTGGTGTCGGTTGATGAATCAAAGCGATAGTACAAGGGACGAGTAGTTTATAACCAATCATTGTTTTTTGTTCATGGTTTTACTGTAGTGAAATCAAGGACGTTGTAGCAACAAATGACAGTACAATGGTCTAATTATTGTTATAAGAATTGCTGCCTTTATATATTTCTTGGTCATCTTTCGGTATTCAATTGGCAATCTAGTATTTTTGCATAGAACCCAATCAATTAAAGCCGATTCAATGTATTGAACCCAATCTATTGAACCCAATCAATTGAAGCCCAATCAATCTATTGCCTTGGAGTCGGGCCCCTAGGTGGAGAGGACCCCCAAAAGACACTTTGGTCTATGTATAGAAAGAAGCCCAATAGTTTTTTTGCCCTATGTATGCAAAATCTACTTCTTAGAGGGCCCTAATTTGTTTTTGGGTTTGGGCCCCAAATAAGACAGGGCCGGCCCTGCATAGCCCAAATAGTAAGACCATTCGCATACTATCATTTGTATCATATATTAAAAGAGCGCAAGATTACATGTTACAGTGTTCCATTACAATGTTATAACATAACTGTTAAAATTATAACATCACATATGTTCTATGTAACGTTACCCTAAACCCTAAACCCTAAACAGTATTATACTATACTATACCGTAGACATTATTTTTCATAAAAGTGACAATAGTTTGTATGCTGGAAATATACTTGCTCATATTGCTATGTTTGACATATATTTCACAACTTCAAAATGAGTACGTTGTAAATATGACCAACATTACCAACTACGAGTAGTACTATTAGAAGGCAATCATGTAACAGTGCAGTAATGTAACCTAAAACTTTGTTACCTTTATTGATATTTTTGTGGGACTTGCTCCTTATGATTTCAATACAATGTGTAAATGTTTTGCAGTGAGTATCTTATTTGAGTATAGCATGATTGTTTTGGAGTATTGTAAGCACTACCATCTACAATTCCCAAGAAGCAATTTTACATGTGAGTCAAACGCCATTTCGTCTTACTAATTGTGCTTAATGGAAACTATTTTCCTTTTGGAAAAGTGACAATGCTTAAAAAGTGAGCCACATAATATAACCAGTCTGTGTTATATGTGCATGTTTTAATTGTAGTCCAAACTTAGATTGTGTAACAGTGAAAAATATGCTACAACTGCTGATATATTCTTTTTATAATATGCAAATGATGAACTCCTACAGAAACAAAATACTATTATTTACAAAGATTGATCGGCGGGATTCTCGAGCAATCCGTATCCTAATAGGATTCTTTCTTTAATGGGCTTATATCCTCTTGAATGCCAAATGAAAAGCCGGTCACAATTACCTAAAAAACATAAAATACTTAAACCGAGAGGTCTCTTGTTTTGGTAAAAAAACCGAGAGGTCTCTTGGAACCCAGATCTCTCTTGAAGCGTCGCCGTCATCCTCTTCACCATCCGTTTGTTAACGTGAAGCCTATCTCGAGATCGGCCAAAGCACGACGTCGTTTAGGTCTGTTCGTGGATTCTCGGTGATTTTGGAGAATCATTCAATCGTTTTTCGTCGGTTCTTAAAAGAAAAATATGTCTGCATCAACCTCCGAATTTAACCCAGGTATGGTTCGATACTAGTAGCCGAATTTGTTGTTCGATTGGCGAATTTTACCTAGGTGTGGTCTTGCATGGTTGTGAAAACGGGAAATTTGGTTTTTTGGGACATTAGGGCTTGTTGTCGGATTCAAATTTGGGGTTAATTTAGGCGGGTTTTGAAGGCATCGATGTCATTTGATTTTGGGTAATTTTTGAAAATGGTCTTCCATGTTTGGGGAACCCCAAATTTGACCAACATTACATTGGGGGTTTGTTTTCGGTTTGAATTTTGGGGGTAATTTAGGGCTTGATTTGAAGACACATACATTCGATTGATTTCGGTTTCTTGTATTTATAGGTTTGTTTGGGGTTGATTCGCATGGTTCTTAATTTTCCACGTTTGGTGTATAATGGGTGATTGTTAATTGTTGAAGTGGTACATAAAGTTGCGATGTTGATTGGTCTTTGAATTTGGTTGACGGATACTTCTTTTTGTTTTGATTATAAAACGTGTTCATTTGATAGATCTGGACAACCAAGAAGAGGCTTCAAATGAAGTTGAAGCCCAAGCAGGCCCATCCAGGACGAAGAGGGCTCGTTTAGCTCCGTCTTCTAGGCAACCAAAACTCATGGACAAGGTTGGGTTTGGTATTTCGTCTTACAAACCAAAGGGGAAAAGACGGCGCGACTCTACTGATTTGCATGTGGATCCTGATTGCCACATAAGCCAGAAGGTAATAAATATATTTGGTGTGGATTATAAAATGCAGTAGGGTCTACATTAGAGTGTTATGGGTATTCGGTATTACTTATTGTCATATGGTGTGTTATAACACGCATATTATGTGGTGTGTTGTGGTATAATGTTTTACAATGTGTTGTATGTAAGAGCCTCCAGTTATAACATTTTATAACGTGTTATTTCACATGTCCAACAGCCAAACAGTTTAGGATACAGAGCGTTCGGTAAAGACGCAGAGGTGGCAGAGTGGTATTTAGAATTGGATGAAGATGTTAAAGCCAAGGTTACTGACGCCGGATTTGGCAAATTTATGGAGTGTTTGGTAGCGGGCTATTGTGGGAGAGACCTCATTCCTTTGTTGGCAGAGAAATGGTGGGATACCACCCATACATTCCACCTTGGCGAGGCCGGTGAGATCACCATGACTCCATCTGATTTCACAGTCATAACCGGCATTGATTTTGGTGGGGAACCACTTGTATATGACGGTGCAATGCATGAGAAGACAGAGCTGGTGATGAACCTTCTCGGGGAGAGAATTGGCACCTTGATTGGGAAGAAGGTGTCCGTTACTTCAATCTTCGACAGATACCGTAGTTGGAAACCTACGGACCCCAATGAGAAGAACATGCTCGCTCGCATGTTCTTAATGGTGTTGACTAACTGCGTACTGTGCTGTGATAGCAGCCAATCTGTCCGCCTTTGCACTCTGCCCGTGTTTGAGCAGCTAAACGAGGTCCAAAAATACGATTGGGGAGCAGCTGGACTCTCGGCTTGTTACTTGTATATGGACAGGTATTCCCGATGTGCCACGGGATCATTTGGAGGGTACTGGAAAGCTTGGGAGGTAATTATGTTATCAATATTATTTGTTTATGAGTGAAATTATTAGTTTTTTTAATTTATGTAGTAGTGAATGTTTGTGTGAAGTTAATATTCTTTTTTCGATTCGTTTTGAACTTTTAAGGTGTGGGCTTGTGAGCACTTTCCTAAGATACTGAAAATGAGTAAATTGCATCCGCAACGTGAATGGCCGGTGGCAACCAGGTGGCTGGAAAAAATTTTAAAGATAGATTATGGGGACAAGGCAGGGATTACTCATAGGCTTGCCACGGTGAAAGCTACGGAGGTTAGTATGATATGTACCAACACTAGTTTAATGTACGATAAATGCGAATTGAGTTACCATATGAACTTTATTGGTTTTGGAAATTTGCATAAGGTGATGAGATTATAAAATTGCATTGCATGAGAAAATTTCTATTGTTATATTTGGTGCATTATGTTTCTCTGTTATTATGTTTCTTTGTCGAATTAAAAGTAATGGAATAGCGTGACTTGTAGGGTTGTCTATTCCTTGGTACCCAGTATATTGCATGAGAAAATTTCTACTGTTCTATTTGGTGCATTACGTTTCTTTGTTGAGTAAAGTTCATGTTTATTCATTTTCAAATGTTTACTGTTATGGAATGCAGATAGAGTGGAGGCCATGGGGAGAGTCATTGGCTATTCTTCCTGATAGTCATTCAGGTTGCATTACCCTGACCAAAAAGCGTTTGCTTATGAGTGGCCCATTAGGGAAGGCATGGTATTTAGGGGAGCGTGTGACTCGCCAATGGTTTAGAAGGGGCGAGCCTTGCATTCCTAAACCACCACCTCTGAGTATGTTGAAGGACAACCAGCATACCGAGGAAGAGTTGTTGAGAGGCCCGCTGGGTTTTCGTGCTACAGAGTTCATCCGCTCGAATACCGGTGAGACATACGAAGAGTTCTGCAGACGTAGCCTGTCATTCAAGTTTACTGCTGAAGGGAATGTTAAGATTGGTGATCTTCAACTTCCGGGTCGGCGTCTTCAATTGCCTGTCTTGAGGGATGAATCTGGGAAACATGAGACCGTTGTCTTACCATTGGCAACGGCCGATGACATACCCCTCCCAGACAATGAAGTAACACATGTAAGGATTTTTAAAATTGTTTGACTCTGTTGTTATGGATTATATCTACATTGATGACTTTCACTATATGTGGCAGGTTTCTGTACAGACGGCAATCGAACTAATGAAGATGTACGAGGGCGCCGTATCATTCTTAAGGGAAGACAGAATGCGCTCTGTGCAAGCCATTAGAGAATTGCAAGGGAAATGTGTAAGTTTCACTTACTCGCTCAATTTTAATCGTTCATTACTGTAGCTCTAGTATTAGTTAATCTTTTCCTGTTTGGTTATGCTTATGTTTGAATGTATGCAGGAAAAACGGAAGAGGCGAATTGACAAATTGAAGATGAAGGTCTCGGAGTGCACTTTAGACCCCAACCAGGAAACGCCAGAAAAGGCAAGTGATACAGTTTGTTAGTAATCAATCTTGGTAGCTCTAATAAATGGCCTTCGTCGTTGGCGTAGTTGATATGATGTATTGTAGTATGTAGTATACACTCGTTGTTAGAAGACAACAACAAATAACTGAGAATCCGTATGATATATCAAATATAAACTTAATATAACACAAAGAGTATGTTATAACGTATGTAAATCCATCTTATAACATATGTAAAGTCTGTACAACACATGTTATAACAGGAACAATGCAGAATATGTTTGATTGCATAGTTGTTTACAAGATTATACTTTTCATTTGTATATGAGTAGCAAGTTGAAGAGGAAGGTACAGACAAAGATGTTGAAGAGGAAGGCAGTGATGAAGAGGCTGAAGAGGAAGAAGGCAGGGACGAAGAGGTTGCTGAACAGACTAGTGATGGGAATAATGTGGATGATGGTACAAATGAGGAGCCTCAGGGTACAAATGAGGAGCCTCAGGGTACAAATGAGGAGCAGATTGCCATCCAACGCGAGGAACCTCAGGGTACAAATGAGGAGCAGATTGCCATCCAACGCGAGCAGCCTCAGGGTACAACTTTGCAACCGCATAAACGTGTGAAGCACCTAGCGAACAAACAACGACAACCTCTCAGGAAAAGCAGTCGTTTGAGACGGTGATCAGTACCATTGTCATGTACCACCTATTTTTGCTGTCACTGTTTGACTATCATTGTCATGTGCCATTGTCAAATACGACCTATTTTTGCTGTCACTGTTTGACTACCATTGTCCAATACCATCTAGGAAAATTCTGCAAATGTTCGACGCAGATTCGTAAACTATGGTGTTTAGTTACTTTCCAGTTTATGTAACTCATATTTATTTTATTGTAAGGTATTTTCCAAGTGGTGTTGTATTTGGTTCATGAATTTCCAATTCAAATGGATTCTCCATAACGTTTTATATAGAACAATAATCGTACAGAGACTTTGCTTTCTTGTCTAGCCTCGATCTACTCAGGTTCTTTTGTTCCTTGCTTATTGCATTTAGAGTTTTAAGTGCACGTGTTAGACAAGTTTAGTTTGTTATATGGACTTTTTATTTGTTATAGCATTATAACTTTATTTATAGCCAACAATGGGATCAACAATGTACGTTATAAGCTATAATGACAACATGGTCTTTTCCGCACGTTACTGTTGGGCCTTTAAGGCGATGGGCTGTTTACACGTTTACAAGATAGATTGATTGAAGGCTAAATCGATCATAGCTCCATGAAATTATAGTCCTATTCAAATTAGGAATCTTATCCCCCAAGTATTAACATGAAGCCTATAAAAACCCTACTTCCTTTGACGATAAAAACCCTACCTCCCTACTTCCTTTGACGATACAAACCCTACCTCCATTGACAATAAAAATCCTACCGACCTTGCTTTTGTATCTACGCTACAAACTCCAATGGACGACAACACGGCAAGAGATCTGCCAGCGAAATATAAAAAGTTGGAGGACAACATTGAAGGTAATTTTTAGTATCTATAGTTATTTTAAGGTTGCATTTTTTTTTTTTCTGATCAATATGTTGAAATAGGCATCCAACGAGATAATTTTGATGAGGACGGATTACTGAAATTCGATTTAGCCTTCAATGAGATGCAGTCCTTGTTCGAGAAGGGTACGAACCTATTTTCCCTTCTAGCCTCTCTGTTACATCCTAATTTTGTAATCAATTTGCATGTGGCAGATGTAAATCCTTTTTATACATGCAGGTCAAACCCCTAGAGAGCAGCTGTGTGATTTAAAAGCTTTCTCTGCAATGACAAAGAAATTGACGGAAATGATTAAATGGGCAAAGGAAGAAGCATTTACTGAATCAGATGAAGAAACGTCAACTGAAAACAAAAGAAAGACTGAAATGGTTCAATCGGCAGAGATGGAAGCGGTAGAGGAAGACGAGAAGATGACCCCAGAAGGATATATCGCCTTTATTCGTGCAAAGCACACAGTATTTGATGAAAAGATGCACGTGTTGTCGCTAGTAGGCGTGTGAAACGCAAGCTGTTTTGAATTTTGAATTCAATTGCTATTTAACTATCTCAATAAATGGTCTTCGTCGCTGGCGTATTTGACATGATCGATTGTGATATGTAGTATACACTCATTGTTGGAAGACACAATAAATAACTGAGAATCCGTATGATAGAACAAAGATAAACGTAATATACCACAAAATTTATGTATAACACATATAAAAATATGTTATAACATATGTCAGCTCTGTATAACACAATGCGTCTCCTAATTTAACTCAAATTAGTAGCAGGTAAACAAAGGCAAAGCCCAATCCGCCACCAACATGATTAACCCAAACTCATCACTTGGTGAGCAATATCATCTCAACCTTTCACTTGATGCCTATGCCCGGCCCTGGATGGGAGCCCATTGAATACCCTATGCTCGCTCGTGGGTTCGACTCTCAATTGGATCCTTTCTTTGCGCTTGGCTGATGAAACCACAAATACTTCTTATCTTTCGTGAAAACCTTAATTTGGGCACCTAGGTATGGTAATACCTGATGCTTTCTTCCGCCTTTCCCCCACATATGCTTCTGCTTCGAGGTCCATCTGAACATTCCTTCATCAACGGAACACTGGAGCTTTGCACAGAAGAGGAAGGAAACGAGATAAACGGTACCATCTTCATAGGTTTCGTAGGTTACAAGGATTTGCAGATTTGCAAAATCGCGAAATAAGGTCCGTAGAGGGTTTATGAAGGATTTCCGCTATCAAGATAGTTCATTACACAATATATATATATGAAGTCATCCTACATTTACAAAGCCAAAGGAGTTTGTTACGCTTTCAAGGTGCTCTGTTATAGCTCCTTATTACAATAATAAGGACCTCAATTACAATAAAAAGGGTAAGAATTACACAGTGAAGTTCGTATAGGGTATAAAGAGGATTTACACTGCCAAGGTAGTCTATTACAACATATGGTTGGAGAATTACACAACTCATCGTAGAATTATAAAGCCAAGGGAATCAATTACACTGCCAAGGTGGTCTTTTACAATATCTATTACACATGCTTCTTATTACACTGTGAAAGGCCCAAATTACAATATGTAGGTTGGGGTTTACATAGGTAGGTTCACATAAAGTATAAAACGGATTTACACTTCGAAGGGACTCCATTACACTACCAAGGTGGTCTTTTACAATATCGCTTATACACACACCTTATTACACAATGAAGGGCCACAATTACGATATGTAGGGTACGGTTTACACACATAAAGTATAAAGAAGATTTACACTGCCAATGGACTCCATTACACAGCCAAGGTGGCTTCTTACAATATCTCTTACACACACTCCTTATTACACTAGAAAGGACCCCAATTACATTATGTAGGTTATGGTTTACACAGTGAGGTTCACATAAAGTATAAATAGGATTTACACTGCCAAGGGACTCGATTACACTGTCAAGGTGGCTTCTTACAATATCTCTTACACACACTCCTTATTACACTAGAAAGGACCCCAATTACATTATGTAGGTTATGGTTTACACAGTGAGGTTCACATAAAGTATAAATAGAATTTACACCGCCAAGGGACTCGATTACACTGTCAAGGTGGCTTCTTACAATATCTCTTACACACACGCCTTATTACACTAGGAAGGACCCCAATTACATTATCTAGGTTACGGTTTACACAATGATAGGATTTACACAGCCAAGGGACTTGATTACACTGCCAAGGTGGCTTCTTACAATATCTCTTACATACACTTCTTATTACACTAAGAAGGACCCCAACTACATTATGTAGGTTATGGTTTACACAGTGAGGTTCACATAAAGTATAAAGAGGATTTTCGCTGCCAAGGGACTCGATTACACTGCCAAGGTGGCTTCTTACAATATCTCTTACATACACGCCTTATTACACTAGGAAGGACCCCAATTACATTATGTAGGTTATGGTTTACACAGTGAGGTTCATATTATGAAGCCAAGGGAATCAATTATAATGCCAAGGTCGTTTTTTACAATATATCTTACACATGCTCCCTTATCACTCTGTGAAGGACCCAAATTACAATATGTAGGCTAGGGTTTACACAGTGAGGTTCATATAGAGTAAAACGAGAATTTACACTGACAATGGAATTAATTACAACATATGGTAAAGGAGTTACCATCAAATACGTTTTCAAAATATGATACTACAACTTTAACTTTACCAATGACACACATATTAAGTGTTATAACGAAAAGTCCATGAAATATCAAAACTGCGAGAAAAAACAAATATAAACGTCCTAACATGACATCAAATGTTCCAAACATAGTCATGCAAATTGATACAAAAAATGGTATTAGGAATGACATTCAAATGATTAATCACTCGATGTACCCTTCGGCTTTTTTTGTAGTCGATGTATCCTTCGGCTTGTTTTTACTTCCAGGTGGCCTGCCTCTGCGACGACGAGGTGGACCATCCATTGCTGAAGTACCTTCCTTAACTGATACTTTTCCCGATTGTTTTACCACACTGGATTTGGTGCCTCTAGTGACTCCATCCTTGTTCACCTCCACATCACCATCCCGTGATTCTTCTTGGAATTCATGTTCCTGCTGAAAAGTCACCGACCTTTTTTTCAAATTTTCTTCAACCAATGGACAACTGAAAAGTGGTTGTATATCATCTGCATACTCGTTATCCGATGGTATGGTCCCATAATGCTTATCATAGCACCGTAAGAGCTCTTGTCTAGATTTGTTATTCATACTCGTGATCAAATTAACGGCGACTCTTTGTCGGTGATGTATCGAGTCCCAGCCGGCCTGCCAAAGAGTACATATGTCAAGTAACACACACAAACCAAAACTCCTGCTTACAAAGTATACCGTGTTTTTACCTTCATGGCCTTCAATTTTTTCTCGGCAAGTTCAGGCCCCCACTCCATGAACCTACACACATAAACCCCACAATCAACCCCGTTGTTTTGGGGTGGAATTTTCGCCCAATTGATTAGAAATTCGCTTTCAAATTTAGGAACGAAGTTCGAATCACATAGTCCCTCATCACGATGACACATGCAAACATTATCTAGCGCCTTCAACTACACACCAAAACAAACACACACAAAAAAGACAATTCATGTATAAAATTAAGCTGAATGATTTCAATCATGTAATAACTAGACTTACAATCTTTAGTGCTGTCATCCTAGTATTTTCTGGATCCTTTGCAGGTAAACTGTCCCATATTTGGCACATTTTTTCCTCCATTCTCACAATAATTAAGTACCAATGATTGTTGTTCACATTTACAGGAACATATATCTGACCACCAAAACTCCAAGTGAGACAACTGTGTAATGCAAAAGCAACAAAATATAGTATAATTACTTACGTTTCGACACTTATTAAGTGGACGATCAGCCGGGATGAATTCACCAAGGAACTGACCATACAAACGTCTATGTATGGAGTCGGTTTCCTTCATAATTTTTTCCTGGTCAATGACAACATTGTATCACCACCTATAATTTCATTGTGCTATTAGGAAACCATGAAGACAAGTACATACCGAGAAGTATGTTGACAAATACCATTCTTCCTTGTTTTTAAATCCACTACATTCAGCTACCGCCCACAACACCTATTGCAACTCAACACTATAAGTGATACGTCCAATAAGAAATGCAAAAAACTTCTAAAAAGTATAACATACCATGGAGTCAACCCAATGTCCGGGACGAAGGCAATCAATCTCTTTGCGGGTAACATGTGTTTTATCCAAGGAGACAACTACGAAACTGCAAATAAAATAACCAAATTATTAAGTTCTATACAAAACTGAAGCTACTACAAAATAAAAATTGTCTTACTCTGTATCATGTTTTGTTTCATGGCCAAACACTGCCTTCAGAAGTTCTTCCTCCAATCGATTCTGGCTGCGAAATTGTAAGAAACGGTCTTCACTACTTCTTAAAGTATCTTCCTTATGGAACCTATTGAACGGACTATGTTTCATCCCAGAAGTTCTCTCGGGGATGCTTCCCCTGTTAATAGGGCTCGCATCGGGGATGCTCCTCACTTTTGGGCTTTGTTGCCCATTTAAACTACTCTTCAATCTTTCCCCAATTTTAGCAGGTTTATTATTCTTGAGAACTTGACCAGACAAATCAGGACTGCCATTACGTAGTCCACGTGAAGCTATGACATCTTCCCCGAACTGATTCGAGTCAAAAAGAAGATTTCTTCTAGCAGTTGTTTTGTCAGGACTAACCAGATTCACGTTTGGTGCACGCTGAATATTATTTTGAAGTGCATTCAAAATCTGTTGGACCGAAGATTCAAGTTCATTACGAAAGTCTGCTTTCAAACTCTTCACTGACGTTTCTATTGCACACTCCATTTTCTCCAATTTTGAATTTATTTTCTTTTCAATCACAACATCTATCTTAGATTCCAAATCTGCTTCAAATGCGGAAAATTTATCCCTTAAATTTGACAGATCTTCCAAAACTTTCAGTGGCATCACTCCTTCCAACGGCTGATCAGCTATCATTTCCAACCTATTGTGCACAACAATAACATCGAGACTTCGGAACCCTCCTTTCGAGTCAATCCACTTCAGTAATTTCTTTGATGCCTTGTCATTCCATGCAACCAAAGCAGGGACATTCTTTTCCACATAGTTCCTTCCGTAGGAAATCACATCCAAGTAAAACAATTGCAGGAAGACCACACATCCACTGACATACTGCATGTTTTTCTCCTTGTACGTCTTAATTGACTCAATGAAAAAATTAAATGCAAAACTCGCCCAATTTCTTGACTTGATGGCACTTACATCAGCTATCAAGTGCAACATCCTTGGCCTCATATACACTGCAGATGTCGGGCAAAGCAAAGTGCCAATAACAAACAACACAAATGCTGCCCTGAATACTTCATCTGTCACATCTGCACTTTTAACCATGTTTTCAACATCACTGTTCCACACCTTATCATCCTTCCTCACACAGAACATCTCGATCAGACGTCTGTCAGCCATAAGACCACTAATATTAAGGTCAACTCCTCCGTCATCAACACCCATTATCTTCTTGAAATCATGGATATCAATCCGCAATGGCTTTCCATGTAACTCAATGGAACAATCGAACGGATTAAATGCATCTACTAAAACACCACACAGTCCTCTTCGAATGGTGCAACCTGCTGCTATCAACAGATTTCCAAAACCCATCTCTGTTATTATCCTCTTTTTTTCCACAGTTAATTCCGAAACAATTGACTTAAACCGCTCCGGATTGCAACGAGTTTTTATTCCTTTACCTCCATCAACCGGGTCAACCACACTCGGTTCTTCATTTGTATTTTCCATGCCACACGTCATCTTCGCAAAATTCATTTTCTCCTCGTATTCCATAGCCTTAAATTCAGCCCCCCATTTCTTTTTTGTCTGAAAAAAAAACGAAATCTAATCATCTTAACCAATATCATACTATTTTATTTGATGAAACCCGAACCATAACATTAGAGAAGTTGACAAACCTCCAAGTCCACCTTAAGCCCTTGCCCCTTTTTTTTGAACTCAGAACATCTTACTTTGCTGAAACACAACAAAGTTAAAGATCACTTGATCTAGTATGCAAGACGTTTCTAAACCACATTGAACAAATAACTTACAAAAAATTTGGAAAAGCAGCTCTCCCAACTTTTCTCCCCCCATTGGCAGTTTTGTTGTCAATATCTCGTTCGCAACTTGATGTCATCGCATTCATGCAACTAGTGCCCCACCTGTTTTCACAACCCAAACACAACATCAAGGTCAATATCAAAGTAAAGTTACGAGACACACTTTGAAAATTGATCAGCTTGCTATATATATGATCTAACGGACAGGCATCTTCTGACACTAGTGTTTCCCGTATAACAAAAGTATAATGTTATAATCTCAAATAACGAATATATTAAGATTTTAAAACAATCACATTAACGGATACACTATAGCAAGAACTAATCAGAATCACACTAGTTATTAGGCTACATTAAGGTCGACCTTCAACATCCCATTTCATTCATTCCCTACAAAACCAAAACCAATACAAAAAATAAACCAAAACACAACACAACAACATCACGAAAGGAAAATATGCGACGGACAGGCGTCTTGTCACACTAGTATTCCTGGTATAACAAATTATTTTGTTATAACATAAAAAACAAACTATAACATAAGCTTATCACGATAACGTTTAAGAATGAACTATGCTAAGAACTTATCAGGAACTTATCAGGATCACATTAGTTAAAAGGGTACATTAAAGTCAACCTGCACCATCCAAGTCATTCATTCCTTGAAAACCCAAAATCAAAATCAAATCAACACACAACAGAACAACAACAAACATCAAACAAGGAAAGGATACGTGGTGCAAACGACATTGAATAAATAACTTACTTTGCTGTCAATGACTATTTGTAAACCACGACAACACAAACGACGATGATGATGCCGACTGAAAGAGTTGAAGCCCCTTGGAATCCTGACAGATTTGGGATCGTGACAGATTTGGTATTAACGATTCCTTTGGGATAATAGGAATCCTGATTTTCAATCTTTCCTTTAAGATGTCATAGTCGAATTAGGATTCCTTCCAATATTGAAGATTTAATTTGGGGATTACTATTGCATTAAATCTACGGTTATAAATAAACAGGGTTTTAGAGAGAAAATGTATCGATACATTTTGTTTTTAAAATGTACCGAAGACCATATTTTTATATTTTTTTTTTTTTTTTTCTTTTTTTTTTTTTTTTTTTTTCTTTTTTTTTTTTTCCCTTTTTTTTTTTTTTTCTTTCTTTTTTTTTTTACCTCCCGGCCCCCCACAAAACACTTTCTTTTTTCTTCCCGATGAAGAACTTCTGTTATTGGGCCTGCCCGCCTGCCCGGGACCGAACATTCCAATTTTTTTTATTCCCAAAAAAAGCCCCCGCCCAAATCTCTCAAAATTATACAATGACACACTATAGTCAAGTGCATATAATTATTTGGTTTAGTAATATTTCTTTGCTACATTCAAACCGATAGGTGTAAGAAGAAAACTAGTTTTCCGGTGCTGTGTTACTTGATAGGTGTAATATTTTCTTATAAACAAAATTATGATAGATGATTTGAGTGATTGAGGAAGCGAATTACATTTTGCTACCGACACACCAAACAATATACAGTTGAGATGAAGATGCTCCAATATTAATGGAAAAACTTGAGCTTATTCTTTATTTAGCCCTTGGAAATTGATGTGTCTCAAATCTATAAAGGCACCTAGTCTATAGGTTCGATAAATGCAATGGAAAATGCTTCCAAAGGTAGAAGGCAGGGTCCTACACACAAACCGTACATGTACCAATATTTAGTTTTTTTTTTATTTTTTTTATTGATGTCGAGATATAGGGTCCTACACACAAACCGTACATTGTGTACCTAGAAATAGGGGTTACCATGTATTTATCTAACCAGCAGTTAGTGTGTACCAGATATTCAAGATTTACATTTTAGGAAATGTAACCCCTTTATATTTACCATACTAGCTTCATACATTTTTATTAGCCACTACATAGTATCATTTTCTCTTCACTTTGTCGGAGGAGATTTTAATTCGGTCAACATGAATGCAAAACTAATGTCTTATTAGTGAAATTTATACTAATTTGTTAAGATACAGATTTGAGTTATAAATAATTGGACTAATGCTAAAAAATTATGAGTTTATTTGCTATACCATAACATTTGAACAGAAATGTTTGCTCGTTATGGTATATTCTTTCAATCTTTTAGATTAGAAATCATGATCCTTCCACTTTTCAGTAGTTTCAATATTTACCATTCATTGTAATAAAAATAGCTTAATTTCTTGTAACTTATAAGGGAACAATTTCTCATAATTTACTTTAAACTTTGTAATTAAATACAAGGGTTTTTATCATGAATGGTGCTTGAACTTTCACTAACAGGACTTCATAGTGCCTGAACTTTAAAAGTGATCAATTTGATACCTAGACTTTCAAAAACCGGACTTCATAGTGCCTGAACTTTAAAAGTGATCAATTTAGTACCCAGACTTTCAAAAAGAGGACTATGTGGTACCTCCTTCAATTTTTTGTCAAAATTCCGTTAAAATAAGAGATAAAATGGTCTTTTGACATTAATTTTCATGTAAAATACTATTTTTACCTCTCAACCTCTATATAAATGTTTATTATGGTGTTTCAAAAAATATATATGCATATGAATATTGCAAAGCAATAGATAAATTAATAAATAAAAATATACTCGAACATAAAAAAAAATATTTTTAACATAAATTGAGTAATAGAAAAAAATCTACTGTTCGAGTATATTTTTGTTAATCAATTTATTTATTATTCGAAAATAGCTATATGCACATTTTTATTTTTTCGAAATATCATAGTACACATTTATATAGAGGTTGAGAGGTAAAAATAGTATTTTGCATGAAAATTAATGTCAAAAGACCATTTTATCCCTCATTTTAATGGAATTTTGATAAAAAATTTGACTGAGGTAATACATAGTCCTTTTTTTTAAAGTCTGGGTACCAAATTGATCACTTTTAAAGTTTAGGCACTATAAAGTCCTGTTTTTTAAAGTCTGGGTACCAAATTGATCACTTTTAAAGTTCAGGCACCATGAAGTCCGGTTAAAGAAAAGTTCAGGCACCATTCATGATAATTACCCTAAATACAAACTCTTGCACTTTCAACAGGTGATTCTCACATCAGAAACCAAGAATCCATTGAGATTTCTCATGTACGACTTGGGTTTGCAAGTCCAACTTTTGCCTTGTTTTTACCGTTTACTGTATTTGGCAAGTTGATGGGAACAGAAAGAAATGAAGATCAGCACTGAAAATGTTAATGATGTTTTTCGGTGCAGTATATTGGCAATTGGGAAAGGAAAGGAAAGGACTGGCCACCACGGTCAGAGAATTACTGTAGATGCATTGTACTCCTTTGTTTGGTTAGAAAAAGGGATTCTTGATAGAGACCCATCCATCGCATCGCATGGCCCTTTTAGTTCATTTTATTATTTTTCATAGAAAAAAGAACATAGAATTTAAATTATCTTCTTTAAGGAAAATAATAATTAATATATTAAAAAAATATATTGACAAATGATACACTTCTTAAGATCCAGGCACATAGGAAAATAATAGAGAAAAACAAATTCCGCATGATTTCATATATATATATTTTATATTTTCACATAAACAGTTTGTATCAACATAAAAATATTTTATATTTGACAGGATCCGTTTTCCAGAGTGCATGGGCTTTTTCATTGGCTTTCTGGGCAAGACCCACTATTTAGATGGTTCAATGCTCAATTTGCCTTGGAGGTAAATATTTGAATACGTTTGCTTACCAAGGAAACATGGTGATCCTTGCTTTGGTAACCAGGAACCTTCCTATGGTAATGTCACTTCATGTTTTTTCAATTCAGTGAAGTGCAACAACCCGCAGTCATTGCCTCTAATTGAATTTGAAACGGTGATTAAATCCCAGAAGAAATCAATCCCATTTAGTATTACTAGCTGCCCAGGAACGGATAGTTCAATTACAAAACAGCCGACTAACAAAATCGATTCAAATTATTTTAGCAAAATTCCAAAAATGATGGTGTCATAGCTCACAGGCAGGTAGCAAGTCAGAAAAATATTCAGCCCCACTTGGACGACTTTTCAATTAACGCTATTAAATTATCGGTCCGTTCATATCAGAATTTGTGCCCGGTTGCTAGGTTGTTTCCTTGGTCCCGAATAGATTTAGAACCCTCTATGTAAAATTAATTTGTAAATCAGGCATTAGATATTTTTTTGGTAATAGAAGTGCCTACGTAAGCACTATTATTTATACATATGTTCGGGGGAAAATTCTACAGTCCGCCAGGCGGACCAGTCCGCCAGAGCTTTTAAAGAGTAATTTGGGAAAACATGTGCAAGGCACATGATGTTTTTTAACAAAAAATCAAGTAGGTGGACCAATCCACCTGGCAGACCGTAGAAAATGCCATGTTCGGGACCAAAGAATTTTCCGACCGCCAACCTAAACTTACCATATAAATCAATTTCTCTCTCTATTTACAACTGATATCATACTCGGGTTTTATATTAACTCTTATTGCACCTCCCTGGTCACAAATCGTTGCACTTGTTGGGTTGTACTAAATTTCCCTCCATCCTCTACCATATGTATATTTGGCTTGTAGAACCTCCGTTTCTTTTTGAAAAGATATTTGTACAACCTTGACCATACTAGAACCAATCAATTTGTTCTTCGTATATAAATATTAATTATAAACCATGGTCATGAAAGTCCTAAAATAAAGTGTTGGCGATGGGATTGAATTATAAACAAAGTATACTTTTATGTAGGTTTATCATTTGAGCATATAACATAGATGACTTGTAGTATTTGAAAATTCATGCATCCCTATCACCATCATTGTTAATGATGCTTTATCATTCCCCTAAATCCACTTTGTAAAAGATCCCTATAGTCAAACTTATAATGGTATAGTTAGGGATAATCGCACCACAATTGCTGGTTATGGGGAAATTAAACAAGTGCATGCAATACTGATCCACGGTTTAAATCCAACGGTCATTTCAAGCGATTTTTGGGCTGCACTGGCGCTGCATTTTCCCTCTTTTTCGTTGACTCGAATTATGATCAAAATTATTTATTTTACTCTAAAGATCATCTTTGTGAAAAACCAATTTAATATGAAATAATTTGGTCACAATTAGACATTTAATTGTAACAAAAAAAAAACCGAAAATCAGGAGAAATGTAGCCAAGGTCGCACATGGCAGTGCATGATAGCTTTCTGGCTCCGGGTAAGATTCTGGTATAAAAAGCATAAGGCAGATCCTTCGGACGACTGTTTTCTTTGTTTCTCAATCTCATAAGAGGTGATCGGATATCGCCGGAAGTATGATATTGTTTTCTAAGATAATCAAATATATGTCTAACCGTGAAGCTAATTTATCATGTCATTTCATAGTACATGTGAAATTTGTATGGTTCTAATGTTATAGTTGGGACAGGTTTTACTGTAGTCAGCCACCTTTTGGAGTTAAGTAAAGATCAAGAACAGATCCGTACAAGCTCAAGACCAAAACGAAGAATAATGTCCTACTGATGCTTCATATGATGTCAAGTTCATTACATTCAAATCAATTTGACAAGAGAAATAACAAATAAGTAGAAATTAAAATGAAAAAGAAAAAGAAGCAAACAAAAACAGTGTGGGTTGGGTGTGGATGAGCTGTCCAAGTGCATTAGATGCTTTATCTGATGCTTGCCTGCGCTGTCTATCACTGCTTGCTGCCCTGGACTAGACTACTGAGCCTCCTCTATTTACCATTCAGCCACTGTTTCTGCGCACACCAGTTTTTTCCTCACCTAATCACACTAATCACACCTTTCTCCATCTTTAAAATCTCAACATTTTCTCAGAGAAATTAAATAATTAAGAGAATAATGACAAGGTGGTTAGTAGGTTAACGTATTTCTTTTGGATTTCACAAGAAAAATGGTCGCTGCGTGTTTTCTGGTCTGAAATTTCAGAAAGGAAAGGGACAAAAAATATTTGGTAATAGAGTAAAGCTGTGTGATTTTGGTTTTCCAGTTTTATGAGTGTACCACTTGGGTGATGAAAAGACAATGATGCCCTTAGTGCACGATTTACACACAGACAACTGTGTTTTAACAGCTGACGTATTCACATTTTATGATGGCCATGTTCTTACCATATCATTGAGGAGGTTTTACTGTTAAAAAATGGTTGCTTTTTGTTTTAACATATATCATTATCATCGTACTTATTTATTATCGACATGATTAGATAATGGATTTTATGGTTTATTAATACGAATCTCAATAAATTTACATACTCTCCACAATCTCAATCTTAGCATGCCACTAAAGGGTCATTCTGCCATTTATAGGACCCCAATTTTAGTAAGTCACGAACAATTCCACCTTTACCAGCATGACTGTTAAGATTTAGCGCACACACTCAATTATGTTGTATATACAAGGATTAAAATTTCGATTGTCCAATTTTATGGAAATTTTCGAAAAAAAATTTCAATTTCGATGGAAATTTCGGTAAAAAAATAAAAAATAAAAGACGAAAAATATGCTAGAAAACCTATAAATTAATATCTTTGCTTTCTATAGGTTATAAAATTAACAAATAATGCAATTTAGCATTTAAGCTATGTAACATTGTCCATATGAATTAACTTTTATACACATAAGGGAGAAGAATTCGTATTTTGCATTCCACTAAGCTATAAATTAGCACAATATTTTAAATGTTATTGTGTATCAAAGGAAATAATATCATTAATGAAACAAACTTACCCTTGGCATAGGTAACCAAAGTATTGTGGAATACTTAAGGTGAGCATCATGAAACATACACTATTACATTATTGTTTGTTAGCTAAATAATTGACGGTGATGGAGAGAAGCTATGTAAAGCATAAAGCAATTCTTACATATTGTTTGTTAGCTACATAATTGGTTGTGGAAGTGGTGGTAGGATATAAGAAGAAGAATATACGTATAATGCCTAAAACAATTTCATCTTAAATGTCTTTATTTTTTTGGTGGCTGTATAATTGAGAGCATGGAGATGGTAGTGGGATGTCAGAAGATTGAATTAAAGTAACAAAAAACAAAAGATTGAATTGAATTGAAGTCACAAAAATCAATATCTTCACCAAAGACTACATCGAAATTTCGGCAATATCGGTCATTTTTAATAGCCTCATCCCGAAATTACCGAAATTTTACCGAAATTATCGAAGTTATTAAAATTTTGGTCTTTTTCCGATGATATTGATATGTAATCCGATTCAAGTTTCGAACCTCCAAAATTTACAAAATTTCAACCAAAATTTTGATGTTTCGGTCGGAATTTTGATCCTTGTGTATATGTCTGTATCGTGTTATGAAATGGTGTATGATTTTTCAAGTGTAATGATAATGGAAGACAATATTATGAATCATAACTTTTCCTACATATTTGCGTTTGTATTATATTATGAGATGATATGTAATTATTTCGTATCTAATGATAATAAGGGCAACATTGGGTTTTCAAATCCCAAAAGAATATGAAAAGAATGTCTTGAGAGAAAAATAGAGCATAAATGAAAGAGAAAGTGGGTGCCCAAAGGGATGTTCCATACATTTACTGGGGCATAAATGTGAGTGTAACAAAAGGCTGGATTTTATCATTCCTTTTACAAAGACCCCACGAGTGCTCCTCTTTCCAGACTTTTTTTTGAATCTTTTCCTCCACCACCACCACAGAGCTCAAATTCAAAGGTCCCCCACCTGCCTTCTACATTACTTTTTCTGACTGTATCAATGTCCTCCTCCTCCCTCTCTTGACCTCTCTTTCTTCTGCTGCTCAAGCCAAGGTACAACAGTTTAATCATAGATCAACCAAAGTTAAAAAGAACCCCACAGAACTCCTAGTGATCTCTTAAGCTTGGTCCCAACTCCCCCACCCACACCTGCAAAACTTTAAACAGATTCTCACTCCTCCACCTCTCTCTCTCCAAAGTCCACCCAGGAAAGTGAAAGACTTTGAATATAGATTTTTCAAAGAATGAAACAAAAAAGAATTATTGTTGCTTATTGGGTTTGAGGATGATGAGTTTGATCAATCATCCATCCATCTTAAAACCCAAGAACCAAGAAAACAAGATAAAATTATAAAGATATATCCCTCCAGACCCCCCACCCTTCCCCACCAAATGGACTTATCAAATTTACAAACCAACAAGCAGCACCAGAAAAATAGCAACACAATTCACCACCAGCTCCACCATCTCCAGAATCAACATCAGCATCATCATCATCATCAACAACACTCTTCAACTTCATCTTCTTCTTCTTCCCAGTTTGCGGTCCCCTTTGACGGCGACAGATCTTCTACCGGCGGAGGAGGTCGAGGAGGAGGCCATGGACCCAATTTCATGGGCGCCATTTCAATTCAAGCTGGCCTCACCACAACTGCAACTAATAATTCAGCTTCTGCTGCTCAACAACAACAACAGCAACCACCAACTCCTTCCTCCTCTTCTTTGTCCTCTTCCTCCACCTCCTCCCCCTCCTCCACTTCCACCTCCGCCGCTCCTCCGTCCCACTTAGTCGACGCCTCCCTGGCCATCGCCACCAGATCCGACTCCCACCCACCAACCCGACCCGCCTCCCTCCTCGACTCCGCCAAGAAAACCCAAATTCAACATCAACACCAATTGACAATTTCACCCGACAGTACCACGCCTCCTCCTCCGCCGGCGGCGGCAGCGACAACCCAAGTGGCGAAACGATCCACCAAGGACCGGCACACCAAAGTCGAAGGCCGCGGCCGGAGGATACGAATGCCGGCCACGTGCGCCGCCAGAGTATTTCAGCTGACGAGAGAACTGAGCCACAAGTCCGACGGCGAGACCATCGAGTGGCTCCTTCAGCAAGCGGAGCCGGCGATCATCGCCGCCACCGGAACCGGGACAATCCCCGCCAATTTCTCCACACTGAACATCTCCCTGCGTAGCAGCGGATCAACGCTCTCTGCTCCGCCGTCAAAGTCCGTCCCTCATTCATTTCCGGCCGCTCTGGCTCTTGCCCACCACCCTCACTACGACGAGAGCTTCGCACATTCGAGTTTGTTTGGATTTCATCATCATCAGCAGCAGCAGCAGCAGCAGCATCAACAGCATCAGTCTCCACTTATGACAGCGGATCAAATTGCAGAAACGCTGCCGAGTAGCGGTGGAGACAGCGGCGGCGGCGGCGGCGGTGGAGAGTCGACTGACAATTATACGAGGAAACGCTTTAGAGAAGATCTGTTCAAGGACGATAATCAAGGGCGGGCGGAGAGTGGCGGCGGCGGAGACGGAGGATCGCCATCAGGGAATAAAGCATTTAAGAGTGGCAGTAGCGTCGGAGGTTCACAGTTGCAAAAACAGCAGCAGGGGTCCACTGGAGCGGATGTAGGACCGACGGGGATTTTGAGGCCGTCGAATATCCTACCAGCGACTGCCATGTGGGCAGTGGCACCAGCCCCAACAAGTGGTGCTGGCAACACATTCTGGATGCTGCCAGTAACTGCAGGGTCCGGGGGGCCCTCTATGATGCCCACCGCAACATCCGGAGCTGGGGCTGGTCCTTCAGAAGCAGCGCAGATGTGGACGTTCCCGTCCGCACCGCCTAGCCATGGGAACACAATGCAAGCCCCATTGCATTTCATGCCGCGGTTTAATCTACCCGGCAGTCTCGAATTTCAGCAAGCCAGCAGCCGGGGGAGTCCACTACAATTGGGTTCCATGCTAATGCAGCAACAACCGTCTCAGCATTTGGGGCTTGGAGTTTCCGAATCGAATTTAGGCATGTTGGCAGCCCTTAATGCTTACTCTAGAGGCGGTTTGAATATGAATTCCGAGCACCAGCAGCAGCACAATCATCAAATGGATCATCACCAGCCTGAAACTACTGATAGTGGAGATGAGGCCCCAAATAGTTCCCAATGACATGATGATAATATTGGTTAGTTTGTTCAATTTTTTAAATATCTGTTTAAGTGTACATGGCATAATGCAGTTTGATTTAGTCTGATTTAGTCCGTCAATTTGTTTATTAATTTATAGGAGAAGCAGGAACTAGAGATTGTTGTTGGGTTTGTGTTTTCGCAGATTTGGAAGTTGGATTTGTGATGATTGAGTTTGAGTGTGCATGAAAATTCCATGGATGGTCATGTCATCTAATATTGTTTCCTTAGCTAGTTCTCGTTTGATAGAATTGTTTGTTAAGTCCATTTTGTCATTTTTATTTGTTTTCTTGAAATTTAGTTTCTAGATTGGTGTGGAGGTGATCCGAGATGATTGTGTATTTGGTTAATTAATTTGGTCCAAAGGGACTAAAAGGGAACAAGCAGAGTGAGATATTGTATAGGAAGATATATCTATTTGTGTTTATTTTTGGTCGAATATCTATTTGCGTTGCGCTAAGTGTTTTTATGTGCTTTGTTTGTATGAGAAGAGAAAATAGATAATTTTGTTATAATAAAGTAAAGAGAGAAAATTGTTCATACCATACCCGATCGATCACATGTTACCTTTAGGAAGGGATACATAGACAATATAGCCTTCCCATGAGCGCATTTTATGGGGCTCATGGCCCCCCCATGCGAGACACGACACGACCATTCAAGCATGCATTATGAGATCACCTTACGGAAATGTTTGCATAGAGCCGCTAACCTACTTCATACGAAATAACGAAATTCATAAGATGTCTAAAAGTATCGATAAAATTAGATGACTTAACCTAGTAATAAATGAGCACTCAATGCGGAAATAAATGTTCCATATTGAATGGATTTTGTTAGCAGCCAGAAAACATGACTTTGTATTTCTATTCTCGTTTTTCAACATTCACGATGTACTTTTCATTCTGAAATGTCAAAAGGCTAAAGCCAACAAAAATGTTGAACATCTTATAGATCTCTATATGAGATGTAAAGTAATTGCCAGATGGAGAGACCCAGCTCAATGCCTAGATGAATCCTTTTCCTCGGTGAAATTAGAAGTACAAAACATAGAACAAGGAGAAGAAACTTGACAGCCAACTAAGAGATGTGTATGTGGAGAGAGATTACAAATATTATATAGACTCTAATCAAATCCATACAGATAAGAGAGACTAAACAACTCTCAGAATTGTATGTCAGTTGGCATTCACCTTCCGTCACTTTTTCATTCTTTTATATACAATTTTGGATTTGTGTCTTCCTAATTTGTATTTGCTTTGTGCAATAAAAGTTGGTCAGACAGACTTTCAGTGGTGAAAACTGAGCGTCTTTAATTCATAAGTTTGGATTTTTCGCTTCTAGTTTCTAACTTCGCGGATATCACAATTTACAAGCTTGAAAGTAGAAAAGAATACAAGTGCTGTAATATTTTATATTGAAAAAAAACAAAATGGGATAAACATTTATAAAAATTATTTTTTTAGTTGCAATCCATTAAGTGCTGTAGAATAGGCTATATACAGTAAAACCTCTATATAAGCTTACTGTATAATAAAATAACCTCCATATAATCATAAAATTTATTGGTCTTAACTTGAGACTAGTTATATTTTGGAATAACTTCCACATTGTCATATTTCATGTACTTTTAGAGTCGTGTTATTTGAAATTGGTCTCCATATAGTCATAATTACAATAAGACAAAAATATAATACTATTAAAGCATATTATTATTTTATTACTTTGATATATTATAATATTCACATATGCTATTTTTTAATTAAATAATTAACTCAATAATATTAATAATTAATTCAAGCAAACTATGTTTTAATTTTCATGATGTTTAGTTTGAGAAATGTTGTCACTATAATTTTTTTACTAGAAAATTGTAAATTCATCACCTACAATTTTGTTTGCTTGTTAAGATATAATCTCTAATTAGTTAGAAAAAAAATAGTGAGAAAGAAATTATGTGTAGAATGTACATCATTAAACAATAGTTGAGATACATTTTTTAACCCTAAAAAAATATTTGCCTTACGGGTGGAGATAAGGCAAAGCTGACTCAGTATTTGCCTTATATGACTCAGTATTTGCCTTATCTACTACAGGCATGTTTCGCTGACGTGGAGCAGCAAGCAGAATTTGCTGCGTCAGTTGTCTCATCTACCGTAAGTGCTCTAATACTACAATAAAAATTGAAGAGAAAGTTAAAATCTATCCATTGTTGTATGAGACAAGAGATCGCTTGGGTGGTAAGACTGCTTTTCTAGGAAGACAAGTGAAAAAAACTCAATATTAATTGATGTCAAGTAATATAATCTAGATTTACTCCCGCAATAGGGAAAAAACTCATATAATATAGGTTAGGTCGGAAAATTCTTAGATTAAATACATTAAGTAAAAAATTAATTTTGTTAGTCATACCTCTCTTAAATAATAACCTCTTATAGTCATAAAAATCATGTAGTCCCAACCTTATGATTACATAGCATTTTTTATTGTAATTAAGGATCCAAGTCATCTACTTTTTTATATATAGTAATTTTATAATCTTTACCTTCCTAAAATACTCATACTAAATTTATTAGTATAATTTATTATAATTATTAATTTATGGAAACTTGAAGTATTCCTCCAATTGAAATATACTAAATCAAGATATTAGAACAACTAATGACTCTATTTGAAATATTCACCAAATATCTCAAAACACCTGAACATATCCATCTGAAATTGAAAAACGCACCAAATATCCCAAAGCTTTTGAACATATCCACCTGAAATTGGAAAACACATAAACATATGCATCTTAAATTATTATAAGTAACATAATATTATTTTCTACACATTAAAATCATTATAATTTCTACAATGTAAATCATTAAAAAGTTTAGGTGGATAATCCTAATTCAAATTAAAAAACATCATTAAATTTGGACATAATTTGAATTTGTAACTAATGAAGAAAAATCCACCCGCTTGAATGCTCCATAATCATATAATGTTCTTAAAAAAAACTATTAGCTTCTTGATTATCAATTTGTTACATCATTTTATTTTTGTAGAAAAAAGAATGGTAAATATGTAAATAATTTAAACTAATATGTTAGTTTACATCTTAAATGTTAAAATGACTAAGAATTGAATTTTATTCTGCAAAAAAAATATATAGATATGAATTTTATAATTATAAATATTTTAAATTTATATTATATCCCGTCAATTCAGATGACTTTCTAGATTCTAGTTTTCATTGCTTTATCATTGTCTCCCACATAATCATATAAATATAATCCTCGATAGCTTACACAGGAAGAGGGTTTTTTTGCAATATCATCTCCGGGATCTTTTATTATTTGGATCTGCCCCACTAAATTCTGGTGTTTTCTAGTTGACCTCTTCATCCCAGCTACCTTTTTTTTTTTTTTTCATTTAGTGGGCAAGATTTGATAGCATACTATCCCCAAAACAAGGACAAGTTGGCAAGAGATCATAAAGCACATTTGTTAGAGATCTTACATCAATCTTTGGGCAGAATGCTATGGGATCATAATCAATCGTAGCATAAAGTAGGGATGGACAATTAAACTAAAAAACCACAAACCAAACCGAATCAAACCGTTTGGTGTGTTGTGATTTGATTTATATATATTTTTGTAAGATATGTGGCTTGCAAATAACCGAATCAAACCGCTTATCAAACAGCTTACAGTGGTGAGATTAGTGGTTTTCAAATATTTAAAATCGCGGTTAACCTCACCTCACTGCAAAATTAATAAGTAATTTAATTTAGGGTGAATGTGATGTAAACCCAAAATATTTGTAGTAATTAGACTCATGCTTAGGTATATTTTTCTTGCAGAATAAAACCCAACCTTTAGCAGTTTTGCCACATAAAATGTAGACTAACCTATTAGTTCAAACTATTTACATATTTGCCATTTGTTTCACAAAAATAAGATGACATTACAAATGAATAATCAAGAACCTAATAGATTTTTTTAAAAAAAAGGAACCTGATATGATGATGGAGAATTCAAGCGGGTGGATTTCTCTTCATCAGTTACAATTCCAAATTATGTCCAAACTCAATGATGTTTTCGAGTTTGGACTTTTTTAATGGTTTATATTGTAGAAATTATGGCGGTTTTAATGTGTAGAAAATAATATTAGGATACTTATAATAATTTCAAGTGGACATGTTCATATGTTCTCCAATTTCAGATGGATATGTTTAGATGTTTTCAGATTTCAGGTGGATACGTTCAGGTGTTTTGGGATAGTTGATGTGTTTTCCAATTTTTGGTGGATATGTTTAGGTGTTTTCTCAATAAATACGTTCAGGTGTTTTGCGATATTTGGTCGAATTCCTCAAATGGAGTCATTAGGTTGTTCTAGTCGTTTGGTTTAGTGTATTTCAATTGGTGGAATACTTCAGGTTTTCATAAGTTAATAATTCTTACAAATTCTACGAATAAATTTAATAGAGGTATTTTATGAAGGTAAATATTAGAAAATCACTATATATAGAAAGTAAATGACTTGGATGCTTAGTCATGGGTCATATTCAATTAAAAAAATATAAGTTGAGTTGCAATTGAAAGAAAATAATTTTTATGGGTGTTTATAACAATTAACACAAGTTAAGTTCACATGTCATCTTTTCATAGTTATTATTATATTACCATGCATCATTCACAAGTAATCATAACCTCAACTCTAATTAATACATGTTATCTTTAAAATAATAAATTTTTATGATGAATTTTGATCTTGAAATGAATTTTGATCTACTTGTATTAAGTATGAATTTATAAAATTTGGAAAATGCATACGAAGTCAAATCAAACCGCACCGAATTGCTAATTGTAGTTAACCGCACCGCTTAAAGTTGCTAGCAGGTGGTTTGACTTTGGTTTGAGATTATACTAAACCGCATAGGATGGTGTGGTTTGCGATTTTACCCTAAACTACACCAAACCGCACCGCATCCACCCCTAGCATAAAGTGTACTACTTGAGTTTCTTGTTTCATTTCACCAAAAAAAAAAAAAACTGATTTTTTACACAATTTGATGGGAAATTGGTGAGCGCACTTACATATATACATGATGGGAATGAGTAATCAAGAACACGCATCAACATGAATCAAAAAGACACAAAATCTAAGATCATAGCAACTCATAATGTATGTAGCAAATCTCATACCACGAGAACATACTTTAATAATTCAATATCAACTTCCATGTTACAAAGATAATCACCTATATTTATAGGCGTTGCATAATTTAACGGTGAATGGTGATTCAGTCAGAAAGAAAGTGTCATCTCCTCTCACGTAAATAGTTCATTTTGGTACTTTCTCACTAATTGATGATTACCTCCGAAAACTATTAGCTAAATTTTGTAAACGGGAGACAAATAAATAGACACGCTCAATAGGATACAGACGAGGATAATCAAATGGGTAAAGAAAAATCTTGCGAGAGTACTCAACGCTATCAAGTGAATCATTGGTCTAGCATCATTTATTCTCACTTTGTTACATGATGGCCCAAGAATCAAATCTCTTAAATGTCCATAGAAGCCCTATGATTACTGTTGGATATAGGAGACAAGACTCAACTTTCACCTAATTCGCACGTAAGTACATATTCTAAGCATATAGTCCAGTACTCAACTTTCACTCAATATCTTATCTTATGGTATAAAGTTTGGCTTATGGAAGCTTATCTAGGATGAATGGACCGTCAGGATGGGTTGTGTTTGGTATGAATGGTCCCGGGTGGGACGGAAGGACTTCTTATTGAGTCACGGAGCGCCAGTACTTTTCTTCATGTATTTGTTGGAGGGGATTCATACTCAAATTCATTCGAAAAGTATTTCTGTAATGAGTATTTTCTCTGCATGTAGCATGATCCAAATGATCTTTAAACGTTTTAGATCTCATTTCACGGATCATACTATAGAAAATTTAAAGGCAAATTACAATAACATACCCTGTGGTTTGAGTCAAATTTCAATATGATATACATATTTTTTTTTTCTTACATTTCGGTACCTTGTACTTTCAAATCTTTGCAATTATGTTCCACCGTTTGTAGAATCATCAATTTTTTGTCGTACAATAAGGATGTGGACTTTGTGAATTTGATTACTTGAGTTTGCGTAATGGGTTGTGTATCTGAAGCAAAAGCGACAGTGTTGAAACTACCAAATGTCGTATTCTCTAATAGCTCAGAATTACTCGATGTACTTACATCACATGTTGTAGACCCCAGACGACAGAGATAAGTGAATATGTGGGTCCCACAGAGTTCACGCCATCACCGACCAACCAAAAGTTGATGATTCTACAAATGGTAGGACACAATTGTAAGGATTTGAAAGTACAGGGTACCGAAATGCAAGAAAAAAAGTGTAGGTATCATATTAAAATTTGATCCAAACCACCGGGTACATAATGGTAATTTGCCCAAAATTATACCAATTCGAATGTATTTACAGTTGTATTAAAGGCCCAAATGTTTTCAATAAACACTGAGATGATGGTGAACCCTATAAAGTCACAATGTTCCTACAGAATGTGTCCATTAGGGGTGGGCATGGGATGGGATAAAGGTGATCCTGTCCCAATCCCGTTTAGTTGAAACGGGACGGGATAAGTGATTTTAGGGATTGATCTCGTCCCATCCCATCCCGATTAAATTCGGGATGGGTACTGGACGGGACGGGACCATCCCATACAATTTTATCAAATTCAACACAATCAATCTTTTACAACACAAATTAATAACCTACAAATTTCCAAATGAAGTACTAGTCTTTAAGTGTACCAAACTACAAATTTCCAAATTCATAAACTACAAATTTCAAATTCATAATCTACAAATTGAAATTCTTAAACTACAAATTTCCAAATGCATAAACTACATATCATATTCCAAATGAAATAGAAATATTGCTGCTTTCAAGTTGTGTTGCTTGCACTTTCTTTTCCATTAGCCAACTCTACATGTGATGAAGAAGTACATGTTTGATTGTATACACTTGTTCTTAGCTAATAATATGGTGACACTTAAGGCTATTATTATTTATTTAATACAAATACAAATTCAACGCGACGAGACGGGATTTCAGAATATGATTTACTCATCCCGTCCTGTTATGAGAAAAATTAAAACGGGATGTGATACACTAAAATTCTAATAAATCATGAATGAGACGAGATTATTTGGGACGGATTCGGGACAAGAACTCGGGATATAGGATTTTCGGGACTTTTTGCCCACCCCTAGTGTCCATTGTCTTTAATGAAGTTTTTCCTGAATGCCTGAAGTGTGAAGAGCATACACTCGAAGTTTGCATTCAATTCTAACAGTGCATTACTTCGCAAAAGAGAATCTCCAAACGACAGGGTAATGATAACGAATAAATTCCAAAAGCAACAAGTACAATAAACACCATTGCACTTAAATTATGTACAAATTGGGTGCTAATGAGGCAATAAAGACAAGAACCAGGAAATTAGTAATTGTATAAAACAAACTAAAGACAGCACACGAAACGCATCCTCAATTTTTTTTTTTTCGAATGGGAAACTCAAGAAGTAACATCATTTCATTGGAGCGCAACAGATACTTCATATCCAAAATAGTAAGTTTGGGCTTACTTTTAAACTAGTACTCCGTGACTTTTCTTTTCTTGCAGCACTTCGTGGAACCCCCATCCTGTAGAAGATGATCAATCCAGACAAACAGAAATGTCATTATTCCATTGCAAAATTACAATTAAATAGTCCTAGTTGTTCAGGACCATCCATTTGGTATTAGATATATTACAAGCACTTCATTAGACACACAGATCTTAGGTTTCAGGAAATAACCAAGCATAGTATCACAATAGATTGTGCAGCTCTATATTTTAGGACAAAACTAAAAGAGGTAACTGCACTCATTTCAACTTTTAAAGAAACCATATAGTATCACAGAACTATCATGCTAAGAGCTATAAGTAAATAAAATCAAAATCAAAATCCTACTGCAATTGAATATCAATATACCAATTGATTAGAGAATTGCCATAAGCCCAGAGCTTACAAGAGGAGAGAAAAAGATAACAGGTAAAATGCAAGGGCTTCCTGCACAGCCATTGAAGATAGTAATACCTCAAAGCACACGAGGCTTCCTGCACACCAGCTGTAATAATGATTCCACAAAGAAGGTATGTTTACCGAAACCAGCAAAAACTGTCCAGTAATCTTAAAGAAGTGTAGACGAACTTCAGAAAAATTCCATTTGTACGTAAAAGAGTTCCAAAGGGGCATTACTGTAACTCATCTTAACCTAGCTAATCAGTAAGTGCAAGATATTAAGCCACGAAGGTATAGGCACCACGTACTCAAAACTGTAATAGGCTTATAACCAAGAAAGAAGTAGTAGCTTTAGTGGCTTTCGCACATACGGTATACGGCCTGTCACATATACCTGCAGAAGCCATCAAGCCTATCATGCAAAAGTGAACACACAACCAACTTTTCCATCCATGCATCTATCTAAGAAATACAAAACAGATGTCTTCTGTCCTATACTTATCCCTAGTAATGCAGGATTAAAGATTACCTCTAGGAAGAAACAGTTCAACAGAAGAAATGAATATGCCAGTTCTACTATTCCAATCATGACCCTGCAGATTCAGCAGATGCATAAACAACTCTTGTGATATATAAATATCTACCGAAGAAGAAACTTTCGCAATTATATGAAACTTGTAAAAGGCTCCATAAGGCTATATCTGACTATCAAAAACCAATGAAGTTAATTACCATCCAAGGCCAGTAGGCCTTTCCATACCAGCTGCATTTGGTGAGATCGATGCCTCATTTTGTATGCCAGAATTCAATGTGGTTGGCCCAGATCTTCCCATTGCAGCAAATCCATAGCAATGTCATTATACCTGTGGTTAAATAAAAATTGTAGACTTGCATAAACATATAGTTGAAGTTGAAGAATGCACTGAACAACGGACTAATCAAAAGGCATGCTGGCCAGTACTGAAAAAATACATATAGGACCATAGGACCCAGAACCTTAGGGCCCATTTGTTTCACGAAATCATATTCCCGGAAATAGGATTTCTATGCATTTTCCCTGATGAATGGAATTCAAGATTTATTTCCCATGTTTGGATAGATCAAGGAATCATGCTTGGGAAACAACAATTTTTTCCATTCCCATGGTTTGTGCATCAAGTAATAGAAATCATTATTTGTTAATATTTTCAATAATACCCTTGTAATTATTTTAAATTGAAGAGTATCTAAATGATAATATGTGTAATTTTTAGATTTTTATGAGGATATTTTCATCCGAAAAATTTTGATTCCTAGGGAAAAAAAACATATTCTCATGTGTGGGTGGGAATAGGATTCCCTCATTCATGGGAATCATAAACCCCCCTTATTCCCCTCCATATTCCTATTCCTTCCTTTACCAAACATGAGAGTGAAATTTTATTCTCATTTCCAACCCCCAATTCCATGAATAAATGGGCCCGAAAAGTGAAAAAATGCTTCAGCAATTCAGCATGAAGGGCAAAGTCAACGAACACAATATGCCCATTTTGACCCATTTTGGCCTTTTGTGAGCCTAGGGTCAAGTGGGAAAACCATTCCAGCCATCCCGCATGAAGTACAAAAATTTGGCCATTTATAATGTTCCTACAGAATGTGTCCAGTCTTTAATGAAGTTTGGCTTGAATGCCTGAAGTGCGAAAAACATAAACTGGATTTTTGCATTCAATTTTAACAACGGGAAGATGATAATAAATTCCAAAAGCGACATGTACACTTTATAGAAACTGTCTTATACGTACTACTAAACTTCCTTTGTCTAACTTGACCACTGAAATTGGTCTTTCATGATATACTATTATGTACATCAAGTTATACCTACTTTTATGTACAAAGTACGGAATGGAACATTCAACCCTTTCGGTATGACGTTTTGTATTGAACCATTGGACTTAAATTATGTACAAATTGGGTGCAAATGATCATCCTGACCTGAGGCAACAAAGACAAGCACCAAGAATTTAGGTATCATATCAAACAAAATAAAGACAGCGCACGTACGAATCCTCAATTTTGTTTTTTGAATGGAAAACTCAAGAAATCTACATCATTTCATAAGAGCACAACAGATAGTTAATATCCAAATGGTAAATTTGGGCTTACTTTTATGCTTGTGCAAACACTAAGTCAAACTTCTTAGTGATTTTTCTTTTCTTGTAGGGTGTCCAGTGGAAACAGAGCCAAAATCCGCATCCTGTAGAAGATGATCAATCCAAACAAACAGAAATATCACCATTCCATTGCGACATTAGAATTTAAATAGTCCTACTTGTTCAATATCAGGACCAACCATTTGGTATGATATATTACAAACACTTCATTAGGCACAGAGATCTTGGATTTCAGGAAATAACCGTTCACATTAAGCATATTATCACTTTAGATTGCGCAGCTCTACATTTTAAAACAAAACTAAGAGAGGTAACTGCACTCATTTCACAACTATCATGCTAAGGACTAGTTCAGTAAATGATATCAAAACTAAATCCTATTGCTTATCCTGACAGGCAACCCTGTGTCCACTCATGTCCACTGCCATGTCCTTTTTCCTTGGTTGAAACTTTGGTCTTTAAATTTACATACATTCTAAATGTGTCATATCCCTACTCCTTGTTTTCAAGTGTTGAACACTGCCCAAAGACATATGAGTAAGTTTTTGCACATTTTGGATTCCAAGCATAATATTGATTTTCAATGCATGTGCGCAACAGGGTTCCAATATCCATGGTAATGAAACTATGATCTATATGTGTGAAAAAGCACTAGGGATATAAAGTGCGTATCGACACATTTTGAGAACAATTGTGGTGGCTTACACTAAAGTATCTGCTGCATTGAATATTGGAAGCCTTCCCAACCCTGCATCTCCCCATTTTGTTGTTTGAGAAGACAAAGCTTGCTCAGCTTCTGAACCTGTTGCTGTCAAAACAAACTGGAAACATCCACCATCACCATATACATCAGAGCATAGCCAAATTTTAGGGTACAAATTCAAATTCTACAAAATGAAGAAACAATAAAACAAAAGTGCAATTGAATATACCAAAGGATAGAGAATTGCCATAAGCCCATAGCTTACAAGAGGCGAGAAAAAGATAAGAGGTGAAATGCAAGGGCTTCCTGCACAGCCATCGAAGATATTAATAACTCAAACCAAACAAGGCTTCCTGCACAGCCAGATGTAATAATGATTCCACAAAGAAGGTATGTTTACCAAAACCAGCAAAAAATGCCCAGTTAGATTCAAAGAACTGCAGCCGTTTGGATAGACGAACTTCAGAAAAACTCCATTTGTACCTAAAAGAGCTCCGAAGGACTATTAGCGCAACTTATCTTAATCTAGCTAGTCAGTAAGTGCACGATATTAAGCCACAAAGGTATAGGCACCACGTACTCAAAACTCGAGTAGGCGTAAAACCAGGAAAAAAGTAGTAGCTTTAGTGGCTTTCCTACATATGGTATAAGTCCTGTCACATATACCTGCAGAAGCATGATGTCAGAAAAGCAAAAAGTGAACACACAACCAACTTCTCCATTCATATATCTATCTATTTATCTCTAATTAGTACATAACTGATGTCTTCTGTCCTATACTTCCCAAATAAATACAGGATTAAAAATTACCTCTAGGAAGAAACAGTTCAACAGAAGACATGAATATGCCAGTTCTCCTATTCCAATCATGACCCTGCAGATTCAGCAGATGCGTATACAACTCTTGTGAAATGTCTATCAAAGAAGAAACTTTGGAAATTATATAAAAATAGTGAAAGGCTCTATTTCTGACTATCAAAAACCAATGAAGTTAATTACCCTCCCAGGCCAGTAGGTCTTTCCATACCAGCTGCATTCGGTGAGGTTGATTCCTCATTTTGTATGACAGGATTCAATGTGGTTGGCCCAGATCTTCCCATTGCAGCAAATCCATACTTAGCAATGTCGCTATACCTGTGGTGAAATTAAAATTGTAGACTTGCATAAACCTATATAGTTGAAGTTGAAGAATGCACTGAACAATGGACAAATCAAAAGGCATGCTGGCTAGTATTGAAAAAATACGTATAGGACCACAAGACCCAGAACCTTAAAGTTGCTCCAAGAGGACGCTAATTAGATCTTAAGCTATAGATGTCTATAGTACTGGGTCTGAGTTCCTACATATGATAACTAAAGAAAAACCAGCTAGATAATTTAACAGTAAAAACAATGAAGCAGTTTTCAGCAAGTTGGTATGTACCAGATGGTGCTCAGGATATAGCTAAATACGTACAGCGGGTAGAACCAAGTTACCTGCAAAAGAGTAATAGATAGATAGTAAGTTCAGCAAATTAGAAGATTGAATTTAAGGAATAAAATCACTTCAAAGATTCACAAAAGCCACCCATAAAAGTTGTGATAGATAGCAGGTTCAGTGAATATAGTGTTACAATAGTTTGAAGCTATCTACACCCAAAAATTAGTTTTAACACTTTAACGACATCATGTAGAGTAGGTCCATGGGGATAAACTGCCTATATCTAGACGCCTAAGCGATAATATCGGTTTACCTCTTGGTCTTTCCGCTTCCATTTTCTTGGTTCTTCTCACCAATTAGAGCCAGTCCAATGTTTCTATAATAAATTTACTTCTGATTTTTCCTTTTCTAGTCACAACTAAAATACATTTTAAAATATGACTGTGGAATCCGAGGATGCATTCGTCTTGCTTGTACTATGATGCAGCATTCTACCCTATAATTGCATAATAGCAGTTCTACTGAAGAAATTAGGAACATTGGGTTCAAATTTTCAGAAGTTCTACTGAAGAAAGTATCAGAAGTTAAATCAGAAAATAAATGTGACGCCAACTGCATACTTACATAAAAGAGCTGTATGAGACCATGCCGTAAGAAGGAATAAAATTTCAATATACCACCAAATGAGCACAAATCATGAGAACTAAATTCTGGACAGGTGTCAGGCAATATCCATTGTAGAGCTGGGATGACGACCAAGTTAAGGGTAATAATACTGCACAAAGACAGATTGATCAACTTGAAGTTCAATACTTAGGCACGCAGGATTTAAAAGGGTCTGAGACATACAGGTACCATACATTGTTTTGTTATGTTGCCAATACAAGATTGATCAACATAATGCCGGTTTTGAATAGTTTGGAACTTAGTACGTGGGACTAGAATGTCCACCTCAACACACTCTTATGAGTAATTTCTACTTTACATATGTATTGGCAAAAGTCACGCAGGGAAATTCATCAGCTCATGCTAACTGATATAAGCAACTAAAAGCCTGACAGCCTCGACATTATGGTCATCAATGCCCGAACAGAAAAACTAGACCAGTTAGATTGATAGAATAGTCAAGCAGTCCATGACATAAAAACCAAACCGTTGATTAACTACGCTAATATTATCTTCAATATTATCTTCAATAGTATAGCCAAAAGAACCTCATATATCATCAAGTTAACTGAGTTCATTCAGTCTAAATATTTTGATCTCAAAATTATTTTTCTTGAACCAATTTGGTTTGAAATACTATCCAGCCACATGTAGTGTGAGAAATTCATGCTATTAATATTTTCAAGGCAGTAGCACAGAGGAAGTAACTCACAGGGTTAGATTTTCCCTAGTCTACTCCACAGAATGCTACGATGAGGGTTTCTCCAAAGTGGGGTGGGTTCTTGCAGAATCCTTTGGACCAACAGTTCACAAGGAATTGAATATTTCTCCCAAAATCCTCTTTTGTGGTGGGGAATGGAGTGTGGGAAGACAACTAAAACTCATTAGGTTCCAACTGCTAATTACGGGAAAAAATTCTAAGCAATGGGCACTTTAATATATTGAAAACCAAGCTGCTGTTACCATTTTTGGTTTGAGAGAAGAAAGTGAAGTCATAAGAAAGATGGCACACTGTCATATATCATTTCTATCAGTTTACTGATTGACGTCATTCATGGCTTCTCCAGTAACAGAACTTAATACATTGGCAGACTTAGACCTAAGCACAAAATCCAATTTATCCTTTAATTTCACATCTCTCAGTTGCCTGCCGTTAAACACCAAAATATAAGGGCAGTATTATGAGATGAACAGGAAAGAATGCAAGATCCAAACTTGACTAACAATTGCTCATCTTTAATAGTGATTCAACAACTACATTGACGATAGTACGCCCGTCTGTAAACTCTTTTAACTCTTTCAAGATTGGTATACAATCAAAATAGTGATGTTTTCAAGTGGTAAACTCATTATTCTTCCCTGTACGTGAGAGGCTAAAATCCTATATTACCGATTAATATCAGCGATTTTGACAACTAGTAACACACAATTGTAAAACTAAAGGCTCACAGAATTTAAAAACAGATAGACAGCGATTACCTTCCTAAGAAAATGAAGCCATTCAATAGAAAACACTGTCCTGTGCGTATCAGAAGCATTCTCGACCTGCAACAAGAATTTCACTCAATAAAAAAAACCAAACTAAATAAACCAAACCGAAGAACTTCAGACTTAACCCACAACTCTTTTTCCATTCGTTTGCCCAGTTTTCTCATCAACCAAAAAAGAGGTAAGGCAATTTCAGAAAAACAAACAAATCAATCAAAACATGCAATTGAAGTAATTATTCGCCGAAAAATAGAAAAGAGACCTGTAGCAGAGGATGACGACGCGGTGAAGGCAACAGGCCTCCCTGAATCCCTCAAGCCATTGAAGCGCAGCCTGCTTCGATTTTTCTCCGAAATCGTTTACCAGTATCTTTGTAGCTTCCATTGTTTCTAGAATTGAATTACTCGAAAACGGGAGACAAGACACAACCCAACAAAGACACAACTCGACTCAGTTTTGTGTCAGAGATAGAGACTTGAAAGAGGGAGTTGGGCCTTGTTGTTGACGACAACTTGAGAGATCATTATTGGTGGGTGCTCCCAATCCAAGTTAGAGATGGAAAGGAATTTCTTTCAACTTATGGATTGGCATAAATAGACGTGGTTAACGTACAAATGAATGTTGTTTTATAATCATTGAATCCTATCATTTTAACGGTTATTATTAAACCCAATCATCTCTTCTTTTTTTGCTGTGCCCAAACATCTCTTCTTAAGATGAACAATTCAATTCGGTTGAAATCATTATTAATCCATATAAACCATTGAGAATGAGAAGTATAATGTAATTTCTTACAATAGTTGTGTAAAGAGTCTAAAGACACAAGTGAGTTTGAAACTACATATAAATGTTTGATGTTTTGCAGATCATGTTGTAAATCACTAATGATATAAGAACAAATATCATTAATAGTTTAATAGTTTAAAAGGTTATGGTTGCTCACATCATTAATGATGTAAGAGGAAGTGAGTGTTTTAGGGTATGTTAAATTGTACATATAACCCTCCTCTATATAAGGAGGTCTCTCATATGTTGTAAGGTACCCTAATCCTTCTTAAGAGAGTAAAGACTTCCTCCCTTATTCTTCTCTTTCTTTTATGTTCACTATGTTCTACAACATTGTGTTCACTTAGTTCTACAACAAGTTATCAACACGAAGTCTCTAATCAGTTAAAACTCTAGAAATTAGGTAAAGTTACTACACCATACATACATATGTATACTTATTATTATTATTATTATTATTATTATTATTATTATTATTATTATTATTACTATTATTATGGACCTTGGACACGAAGTTTTAAAACCAGAAGTTACTAATATTGACCTGACAATTCTAACTTCTAAATTCTAATTTCTAACTTCTAACTCCTAACTTTGTGGAGTGACAGTCTGGTTCTACCACCCTACCCACAATTTAAATTCTGCTATTTACTTTCAGCAATTTAAATTCTGCTATTTATTTTAAGCAATTTACTCTCCTTATTCAGATTGCTTTTCTAAGTAAGTATAAACGAATGGAAGCATAGTGAACCCGAAGTTCATGAAAAATCTCGAACTCGAAGTTTTGAGTATATGTGAAATATGAAACCCGAAGTTTCTAGGTTCCTAAAACGTCACCATACTAAACATTACTTGGATTTATGTGCTATGACCTGAATGTTGTCACATGTTATAACTTAAAGTTAGCATGTTATATCCGAAACATGTCGTAGAACCTGAAGTTTCTTAATTTTGTCTTTCGTAGTTGCTTTTACCTGAAGTTAATAAGCACTACTAACACTCTTGTACCTTATCTTTAACAGCATGTCGAACCTCGTAAAGATTGAGTTCAATGCACTTGAGGTATCAGGAAGAAATTACCTCAAATGGGCAAATAATGTGAAATTGCACCTAACCCTCATGAAGGCGCGCAACGCCATTGAGGACAGCAATGAAGAGGCTGATGCTAACACCAAAGCTGGCGCAATGATCCTCATCCGAAAGCATATGCCTGAAGCATTGCAGAATGAGTACCTTGGGGAAGAAGACCCTAAAGCTCCCTGGGAAGCGCTAGTTGAGCGCTATGACCATCAAACCATGATGTACTTGCCTGAAGCCAAGACATGACTGGCACAATCTTCGTTTTCAGGATTTTCAGTCTGTGAACGAATATAATTCTGAGGTTTGCAGAATCCGAGCTATCCTTAAATATTGCAAGGAGGAACTTACCGAGAAGGATCTCTTGGAGAAGACTTTTTCAACCTTCCATGTCTCTAATATGCTCCTGCAACAGCAGTATAGAGAGAGGAATTTTACCAAGTTCTCGATCTGATTACTACCCTGTTGCCCGCTGAAAATAACAACAGTCTTCTTTTGAAGAACCATAATTTGCGCCCTACTTGTTCGAAACCGCTCCCTTTGCCTGAAGCAAACGCTAGCATTTCAAATGGCTCTAGATGCCGTAACTGGGGCCGTGGCAAAGGCAAGAAGTCCAAGCCCGCGAATAAGGGTAGAAAGAATCAAGGCCCACCAAAGGACAACAACCGCAGTGGCAAACGCGGTCCTCCTGGTCATAAGGTCGCAACCTTTAGGAAGCCGGGTAAGGCAAAGCCTACCCATAATGGAAACGAGCCAAATATGCCAAATAAGTGTTATCGCTGTGGAAGTACTGAACATTGGTCCCGCACCTACCGTGCGCCCACCGATGTAGTCCAAGAGTACCATTCCCACCGCAATGCAAGAGAGACAAACTTTGTGCAAGATGATGATCCAATGGAGGTTACAACCTTGGCAATTACCGACTTTCCAACTCCAATAAACATGGTGGAGTAGTCCGGGACATGGATCGGTCCTGTTTGGCCAAATTTAACTATCTGTTTTCAAGTGCGCAGTTTATGAATGGTGTTGCTAGCTTTGGATTGATGTTAAACATGTAAAGTTTGAAGTTTATGAATAATGGTGTGTTTCGTTTTACTATTATATATTTCACATATTTTGTTATCGAATATCAAATTAAGTTGAATCTAATTACCTTATACATGTGACCGATTCAAATTAATTTATGGCTTAGGTATGTCTAGTGGGGAAGTTATGTGCCTCATTGACAGTTGTACCACGCACACAATACTCCATGAGAGGAGGTATTTTTCTAATCTTATACCTAAGAAAAGTCCTTTAATAACTATCTCAGTCCCACACAACCTGATTGAAGGTCACGGCACCGCCCACCTAATGTTGTCTAATGGTACAGAACCTACCATTAAAGAGGCCTTGTATTCTCCTCGTTTCCGGAAGAACGCTGTTGAGTTTTAAGGATATTCGAGCAAACAACTATCATGTTGAAACCACTGAAGAGAAAGGAAAGGAGTATCTTTGCATTATACTTTTCACATACGGCAGAAAGCGTATAGTGGAAAAACTAGAACGCTTACCTAATGGGTTGTATCACACAACCATTCGCTCTATAGAGGCATATCATGTGACAGGCCTGAAGTCCACTGACACTGATGCCTTCTTGCTTTGGCACGACCGTTTGGGACATCCCGGTCGTGACATGATGACCCGAATTTTGAAATCATCACATGGTCACCATCTAAATTCAAATAAGGTCCGTTCAATCAAGACCTTTTGTAATGCTTGTTCATTGGGAAAGTTGAATACTCAACCATCCCCTGCAAAGATAATTAAGGATCCACTAACCTTCCTTCAGAGGATTCAAGGGGATATTTGTGGACCAATTCAACCACCATGCGGACCATTTAGATATTTTATGGTGTTGATTGATGCTTCCACTCGTTGGTCACATGTATGCCTATTGTCCACACGCAATGCTGCATTTGCTAAACTCCTGGCACAAATCATTAAACTACGGGCTCACCACCCTGGTTATCCGTTGAAGTCCATTAGACTATATAACGCCGAAGAGTTTACATCAAAGGCTTTTGATGATTATTGCATGTCCCTTGGCATCGAGGTTGAACATCCAGTTCCTCATATTCATACCCAGAATGGCCTTGCAGAAGCTTTTATTAAGCGTCTTCAGACGATCGCTGGGACTTTGGTCATGAATACCAAACTCCCTGTATCTGCTTGGGGCTATGCAATCTTGCATGCAGCTATGCTCATCCGTTTGAGACCTACCTCCACCCAACCTTATTCCACGTTAAAATTGGTAACTGGGTACGAACCTGACGTTTCGCACTTACGTGTATTTGGATGTGCCACTTATGTACCAATTGTGCCGCCACAACGTACTAAGGTGGGCCCCCAAAGGAGGTTAGGCATCTATGATGGCTATGAATCTCCCTTGATTATCCGGTTCTTAGAACCCTTGACATGCGATCTCTTTACCGCACGATTTGCGGATTGTCACTTCGATGAAACAGTCTTCCCGCCGTTAGGGGGAGGGAAGAACGTCAGCGTTCCTGATGAACGCCGAGAATTGACGTGGTATGTACCCATTATGTCTCATCTCGATCCCCCTACCGCACAACGTGATAAGGAAGTGCGACGTATCCTAGATCTTCAGAACATTGCTTCTAACATGCCTGATGCATTTACCGATCTAGCAAAAATGACGAGATCTCATATACCCGCTGCAAACGTGCCTTCAAGAATCAATTGCCCTTGGCCAGAAGCGCGGCAGACCGCTCGGTTCGAAGGATTCCAAACCCTGAAAGCGGAAAGGAGTTCCAAATCCCATCACAGTCTCTCACGTTCCCACTCATGAGGTTCTACATGATTATGGATATGTCCTGGGAGACGTCCCAGGGGAAACGCCAAATCCTACCCCCGAGAACCAGGATATCTCGGTCCATTATGCTAGCTTGGACGAGTTGTGGAATCGTAATGAGATAATCATCGATGATGTTTTTTCTTATGCAGTGGCCATTGAAATTACAAAAAGTGATGATATCGAATTGCGTTCCGTTGATGAAGCTCAACGTCGAACGGATTGGTCAAAATGGAAGGAAGCAATGCAAGTCGAACTTGATCGAGCCTCTGCATTTGCTTATCCAAGCATTTGCCGCATTTGGTGAGGTGTCATGCTTGTATTGGTGAATGGTGAATAGGTGAGGTGGTTGGCTTAGGAGGATGGTTGAGATGAGTTACTACAAGCATGACACCTCATCAAATGTGGCAAATACGTGGATACTTTGACTCATTTTTTAATTGTGAAAATGTCGCTAGTGATAAACTTATAAATCAAGTTCAACATATTTGGCAAAATGGTGCAAATCTATTGGAGCCACTTTTAATTTTATTGCATGATGTGACAATTTACCTAGTTAATTACAAATTAAACCAAACAAAAGTACAGTAATAATGTTGCCAAAATGGAAAGAACTAGCAGTGCAGTGTAGAGTCAACAGCCAAAAGATAAGAATTCTATAGAGCACTGGCACCACGAAGGTGAAACGGCAGACAATCCAGCGGGATAGCCAGTGCCGCTCAAAAGTTGTCCTTCACCGCGGAAAAAAAAACCGAGGGCGATTCGAGGGCAAAATGGCAGAGGGCAAGGCTGATCTTGCCTGCGCCTGTGGGCGAAAAAGATGAGACGACGTCACTGCTGATGTCACGATGCACTTCCTTTTTTAAAAATCCGGTGGGGTTATTTTTGCTTTGCTCCGCTCCCTGGCTTCCCCCTAGAACTCCTTTGAAGCATCCGTGAATTTGGACGACATCAGGAAATTGATGCAAGAAATATCATGGGCTTCAAGCAGCGACAGTTTGGTGACGATTTTAAATTAAAATTAAACCTTGGATGGCTGAATTTTCTTCTGAAGAAGCACCATGGCTGGCGCACGGCTTCTATCTGCATTTTGTTGTTGTTAATCGAAGGCCAGGCTGATGAGGAGATGAGAAATTATCACGGCCTCACCACTTAATTTTAATGCATTATTCTCTCAAAACCCTAGCCGCCCTCCAAAAAAAATCTCCAAAACCGCCGCTGGCCCTTGCCTAGGGGTTGGCCAGCCACCTTTTTCGTGCCAACAACAATTCAAGCTTCTTGGCTTCGGCATCGGCTGGGCTGGGATCCCTTGTTCTGAGCGTGGTTTTGCTGGAATAAAGGAATTTCAAATGATGTTTGGTTGTTTGTCTGTTGATTATAGCTCTTAGTCTCGAATAAATTGTTAGCTCGTTTAATTTTATTTGGTTTGTTGTGATGGATTCCATCGAGTGGCGGCTGGTGTTATTTTCTGCTTCCCCGATTGTTTTGATAAGCTTCGGATCTCGACTTTGCCTTGCTTGGCCGGTGTTGTTTCAGGTTTCGGGTTCAACAGGTTCAGATCTCACCCGATTGAGTGGCCGTTTGTGTAGTGGGTGAGATTTAGTGGCGGCTTGTGCAGTTTCGAGTTTTGATTCTGCAAAGCTTGGTTGGTTTGTCTGCTGAGCTAGTGGCGGCTTGTGCAGTTGTCAGATTCAGATTCCTTTGATGGGTTTCGGGATTCAGGTTCACCATGCTTGGTGGATCCAGTGGCGGCTGGTGCATTTTTCAGAATTGGATTGCTTGATGTGCTTCGGGTTTCGATTCTGCCTGGTTTGGCCGGCTTTATTTGGGTGTTTCTCTATTAGTTTAGTTGAGTTGTCATTGTAATAGTTATAGTTAATCGGTTAAGTTGACCTTTTCCGGTTGTACTGAAGTCTTCTCTAACGAGTTGGTTTGTTTCTGCTACCTAGTTGCAGTGAAATTATGAGTCCTGTTAAGAGTATTAGGCATTCCTTGTCTGGTCGATGTTTGAGTTTGTACTCCTTTGTTTGGTTTTGTCAAACGCTTTTATAATATATTTTTGTTGATAAAAAAAAATTTAATGCATTATTTATTCTATTTTTGTGATTATACTTGTACTAACTGCATTTCACATGTAATATGAAAAAGGAATAGTTTTGCATTAAAAAATTGTTATTTTTCTAGAAATTTTTTTATTGATATTATTGAAAATTTATTGATATGTATTGACAAATCGAAAGAAATTGTAGAGAAAATCTCGAATCCAAATCACGAATTGGAAGCTGCATGGACGAATAGTTGCGAGAGCAAAACACTATTCATCACCCAAGAGTGAAAACACTCCCTTTCGCCCTCGCCCTCGCCCTCGCCCTTATGGGTGGAAATGAACTTATATACACATTCTACTATGAATTGTTGTTATTCGATTCTCTTTTCTAATTATACAGACCCTGCAAGACAAGTAACAAGAGAATTCGAGCAAAATATAGCATGAATTGAAATGTAAGACAAGTTCAAACTTTCATAGACTGCTGGAAACTTCAGTTGTGTCTTCAAAAAATGGGTAGTCAACGTATCCAACAACCGGATCAGATATGTAAAATGTGTCTCTGTTGTACTTGTTTAGAGGAGCATTAAGCTCAAATCTCTTTGGCAAATCTGGATTAGCCAAGAAAAGACGACCATATGCAATGAGATCAGCATAACCCTCAGCCACAGCATTGTTCCCGTCTTCCTTGTCATAGCCACCAGCTGCAATGAAAGTACCTTTAAAAGCCTTGCTCATGGGCAAAAGACTGTGGGGGATTTCGCGTTTTTCGCCAGCTATCGTCATTCTCGGCTCAACCATATGGCAGTAGACGATCCCATATTTGTTCAAGGCATTGGCCATGTAAAGGCCTAATGCTGTTGGATCTGAATCCCCCGAGTCCATTAAGTTAGCATAAGGAGATAATCTTATTCCAAGTTTATCGGCTCCTATCTCATTAACAATAGCTTCAACAACTTCCAGAGCAAACCGGCAACGATTCTCTAGGGATCCACCATAGTGGTCTGTTCGATCATTCACATGGTCTTTCATAAATTGATCAATAAGGTAGCCATGCGCCCCATGAATTTCAACTCCATCAAAACCTGTACAGCAGATAAACAATTTTAGAATACTAAAGATATTAGAATCTTGAACATGTAAGCTTAAATCTTGAAGCAGATGGAAACAAGGAGAAGACGAGTATGGTAGCTCCACTTATAGCAATATAATACCCCAAATTCAAGGCTAGAGATCAAATCTCCTCGCCTCGCTGGCCTCATTCAACAGAATATAGATAATAACTGATGGATCCTGTAACTTTTTGCAAAATAACATAATTGATATTCTAAGAAAACTGGTTCATTTGATACTTCTAGTACAACTTATCAACAATTAAGCTTGGAAAGGATCCGAGTATAAGATCCTGTTCTTGAATTCCATACTATGGCTACCAATTAATGACTGATTATCATGGAAATCTAAAGCTATGGACCAATCCTTTTATAACTACCAAAAGCTACTCCACTTTTCTTATTTTTCAGCTCCTCAAAACGACCAAAATGATTTGCTGGTGTAGATACTTTAAATTCAATTCAAGCTAGCAGCATTTACCTACTTATAGTTTCTCATCGTTCCCTTCAAACTTTTCTCGGAACAAATTGAGTACTCCAAAATTTAATGTCAAATTTAAAGTCCATGGGAATTACCCGCTTCCATACAGTTTCTTGCGGCAACTCTAAAATCATTGACAATTTGTGGAATTTCCTCGGTCTTCAATCTCCTTGGAGGTGTGAATCTAGAGGCAACAACTCCATTTGACCTTATGGGCTTGTCGGTAGAAGAGATCGGAGCTTGACCATTTGGCTGATAACCTGCAAGCAAGGAGAGAAAATCACAATGAAGAATAATCAACGGCCTCAGCAGGGAATCCTTTGTTGTCAATTACTATAAAATTAGGAGTGATCCATTATCATTTGAGACAGAAGTCGAGAAGGATTGTAGTATTATACTTTTCAAGATAGGTTGTGATCAATCAGTGAAAACACGAATTAAGCATGAATATGCTCTGCAGAAAATCAAGCATATCCATCTAATATGTTGTTCTACATGTTGGTTCACCATCGAATGGTTCCATCAATCATAATCAACTTGTTCCGATGGAATGCACATGCTATACTAGTTCTGAACCTGAGTTATTTTAACACATTCAAGTCTCTTCCATCCAGAAGCAATTAAACCTACGAAACTAACAGATAAATCCTTTCCGGAGTGGTCTAATTTTTTAACTTGTGCTCACACAGCTTTCTGAGATCAAAGTGAGATCACAAAGGTGTATGTGAGAAAGTCACCGCTATTAGAAACCCGCCCCACATGATAAATCTGACAGAAGAAGACGCCGCCTTTAGCATGAACGGCATCAACAATGGGCTTCCATGCTTCAACTTGCTCCTTTGTCCATATACCAGGCGTATTTGGGTACCTTTGCATACAGAAGAAACAACTCTTTCAGTAACTCATCATACTTTTGGAAAAAAGGAAGCACGCTAAGAAATATATAAGTTGTTTAAAATCAAATAACAAAGAAATTTAAAAGTTAATCTTCTTGAAAATAAATTACCCTTGAGCTGTGTCAGAAACACCAGTAGCTTCAGCTATTAGGAGCCCCCCTTCAGATGTTCTTTGAGAGTAATATAATACGGCATGTGGTTGAGGAACATTCCTATATGATCTCTCTCGTGTCAGTGGTGGTAAAACAACTCTGCAAGAGAGAAATAAATTTAAATGAATATATGCGGAGTAATACTTGGTAGCCAGGAACATTGTAGTATAATCTCTGCTAAGACATGGCATTAAAACATCCTTCGGTATTCTCTTAGAACTACAGTAATATCAACATAGGCTTATACGTGAACCAGTTTAGAAGGAGATAATATACAATTGGGAGGTCTTTTGACGTATTGTGTACATTCCAAATCCACCGGTGATCTACAATACTATACCCTATGAGGAAGCCATGAACCCGAGATGTTTAAGAGCCACAAACAGTTATGTATGATATAGACTGTTCTGTTTTAAAATTTCCACAGTTGTCCAGCCAAATCTCAGCAAGGATGCAGCAGTAACTTGATTTCTCACGCTAGAATGATGGGTATTTTTGCAATTTATACGACCATAAGATACACACCATTGGATAATACGTGAACCAACAATACGAGCCAACAAACTAATACAACACCAAACCAAATGAAACCAAAAATACCGATGAATGAATGCAGAAAGTAGAGATGAGCTAGTACCTATGAGAAAGATTGAATTTCCCCATCTTGTGAGGAGAAAAGAGAGGAATTGTGGGAGGTTGAGCAGATGCAGACATATCGGACTTCACTTCCTTTCTCGACCTGAACTTACAAGTTTTAGGCACTAATAACTTTACCAGGTTTTGTGTTTTTGGTTTTTGATTGCTCTGTCACTCTGGAGTTTTGTTCTGAGAAAAGTAAATGGAACTCCCTATTGGTTTTTGATTGATCGAGTATGAACTTATAAACAATTCGCTTGAGTCCCACATTCTCCCCACCTTCTTTAAAAAACGAGTACGAACATCTAAGAAGGCAAAGGGAAGTCAAACGTGACACTCTCACTACAACAATAGATGGGAATGATGTCTGCAATTACGCCCTTGCATTCGTAGGTTAAAAATGACGTCTGTAATCACGCGATCATTTGCATCCGTACATTTTTAATTACGTATATAACTACTCCCTTGCATTGTGCGCTCCTGATGAAATCTGTACACTTGCTCCACCAGTTTCTGTGGATTAAATATTGTCAGGAAGGGGTATGACGGATTAAAACACTAACCAGGAAAAAGATCAAATTTTTAATCAAAAGCAAATCAAATCTTCAATCAAAAGCAAATCAAATCTTTCGTCAAAAGCAAATCAAAACCATATCTTGATTCATAATTATTAATTACGCCTACGGCTTGGCGATTCCAACTTCTCCTCCTCTTCGATTTGGGCTCGGCGAGCGGCGCACCAAGTCCAAAGGATGCAAACCAAGCCTCGTCTTCAGTGATTGTTCTGCTGGGTTTGGTGGCGGTTCAATTGGGGTCGTATCAGTTTTGGGCTGCTGTGTGTTCTGGGATGAAGAAAATTGATGAGGGGGATGGAGGCCACAATTGGTGGGGGCAGGTTTGTAAAAGTGAGAATTGGTGGAGGTTTGGAAAAAGAAAACAAAAGGTTCTCAAAAAAAAAAAAAAAAAAAAAGAATGTGCGCAACAGGGTTCCAATATTCACGGTAATGAAACTATATGTGCGAAAAAGCACTAGGGATAAAAAGTGCGTACACATATTTTGAGAACAATTGTGGTGGCTTACACAATTGGACATTGGAAGCCTTCCCAACCCTGCATCTCCCCATTTTGTTGTTTGAGAAGACAAAACTGGCTCAGCTTCTGAACCTGTTGCTGTCAAAGCAAACTGGAAACATCCACCATCACCATATACATAGAAGCAGGGGCGGAGCTAGGATTTTGGGAGGAGGGGAGCGGAAATTGGTTGCTCAAGCATTCCATCGAAATTTCGGTAACATCGTTCATTTTCAAGAGTCTCAGCCTGAAATTTACCGAAACTACCGAAATTACAGAAATTACGGTATTTTTCCTCTGATATTGATACGTACCCCGATTCAACTTTCGGGACTCCAAAAATACCGAAATTTCGGTCGAAATTAGTTCCCTGATTGTGACACACCTAAGCAATTAACAATGACATTTAAAGCAGAAGTTCAAATCAAAAGGAACTGCGAATGAGGACTAGCTGATCTTTTCAATGATTGGATGTTTGGGTCTGTTTTCTGAGCTTGTCAAGTGAATGTGACAGTTTAAATTCTTGGACTCACATAATTATAACTGCTTTTAAGGCTGATATCTAGATTATATGGGACAAAAGGTCACCTTGGTAAATGCACAAGGATACACAATATCCCAGCGTACATGGCATCCACCCACAAGAACTGCCTCCACTTCCACTCTTTTACCTCTTCTCCTCAACAATGACATGTTTATTCTTTGATTTTACCAAGTTACAAATGATTCAGCTGAGTAAACATGTCATACTATTCATTTGCGAAATCATTACTAACTTTGTCTAAAGTGATTTATCGTGCCATAACATTTCATTGGTCCGCTCTGACAACTCAATTAAAAGGCTTGTAAACCCCACATCCCAATCCTTCTATACCCACGCTTTATCAATCTTAGCTTTCCCTCTATTTCCCTCTGTTTCTCTTGCCACTACTTAATGGCATTTGATCATCTTTCATGGAAGGAAATCCGATTCTATTAATGTTGGATTTGATCATCTTTCATTGGAACCATGACTTCAATTCCTTTGTTTTCAAGCATTGTCACTTTCTATGCTCTGATTCTCCTCTATCTCCCACACCATTTTCTCACATTTGTCTTCTCGCCGGTGCCGATCATCACCGGAATTATCTTGCTCTATCTTCTACGGCTCGGTTCAACTCAAAGATTTGAAGGCCATGAACGCAGAGATAAAAGTGAGATCACATAGGTGTGTATGAGAAATGCACCGCTATTAGAAACCCTCCCCACATGCCAAATCTGACAGAAGAAGACACCACCTTTAGCATGAACAACTTCAACAATGGGCTTCCATGCTTCAACTTGCTCCTTTGTCCATATACCAGGCGTATTTGGGTACCTTTGCATGAATTTTTTATCTTTAGATACAGTGAATAAAAAGATATGCTTGCACTACTCGAGACGAAAACTAACAACGTTGAAATATGGCACGAAGAACCGTGATGTGGCGCCAAGCGTTGATGATGCAAAGATACGCGTGCGCGGTGAGGCTAGTCTATTCTATATTTATAAAGGAAAAACATGAAAAACAGTTGAAATAGTTAAATTTAATGGAAAACCAAAATTGCTCATGACATTCTTCACTATTTGAAAAAAGACAGTTTGGGGAATTAGGGGCAAAATAGTGAATGTGACTCTCAAAGCACTCATTTACGAAAGTGTCCTATCAAATTAAATAGAAGACTGAGAGATAGATGGGAAAAATCAGTGAAGTGGACCTAAGAGTCTCCTCTTTTCTTCCCACGTTCATCCCAGTTTCTCTGACGCCAACAATTCCGAAGAGAAAGAAAATCAAAACTGCTCTCTATCCATCTCACGTACTACAAACTACAAGTGGGTTCAAAATTCGATCGATAATCTCATTCTCAATTTCTGATTGCAGCTTTTGATTTCCCAAAGCGTGAAGCAACCGTGCGAGGCAGCTTGCAATCACAAAGGTATGATAGGTGAATCTATTTAGCGTGAAGCGTATAGTTTGTTTGTTGGCATGGCTTTCATTCTTTTTTCATCCTATAACTATTAATCACTGGCACTTTGTTTCCACCTTCCAATTTTCTGCACAGGTCTCCTCTGGGTCTCATACGAGTGGTGGATTAGAAAGAAGGATTCAAAATTCGATGAAAAGAACCTTCACGGCAGTTGAGAAGAGAACCTACGAGTGCAGGTTGGCAATGAGGGGGGTATTTTAAATTATTTCCCTCTTAATTAACAAACAGCACAAACAAGGATCACACAGATGACCAGTCACAGTGTGATGGACTTTAACAGATTAAGTACTTGACATATATTACTTGTGGATGCTTGTGATTAGATCAACAACACTCAGATGCAATGCCAACTTAGGTCCTCAACGAAATCAGTGAGTTTGATATTCGTGAGCTATCCACAACTACAACTATATCAAACCAGTGTTTCTAATGCAGCAGTTAAGATGACCAATCAGGCAGAATTATCCAGTTTGCATGTTAAGTGAATTTGTGCAAAATTAAATCCAATTTTAAGTTAAGTCGAATGTTTAACAATACACAAAGATGGACACAGAGTTTTGGTACCCGGAAAAATCCACAAAGGGATAAAAAACCGGGGGTCTATCAGAAGACCGGTCTTCCACTATGAAATGGCAAAAGATGCCCAGTACAAGGTTCAGACCAAGCTCAATATCTAGTTACCTAACTTAGATGCAGCAGTCCCTCGTGCGGCTTCTTCTCAAACACTTCACTTCCAGCGGATCCTCGCTTGGTCAACATGCTACAAAGACATACACAAGTATTCCTCTAACGTGGCACCGAAAATGTATGCTGTGATGATTTATGACCAGTCACAGATTTATTTCCAGAAAGTAGTAAACTTGCAGGAAATAAAACGGTGGCTGTGTTTGATGCTTGCAGCTACAAACTGGGCAGCAAACCTACTCAGGTCAAGAGACCTCTAAAACTCAACAAAGTCTACAAACATGCATGAACATGAGAGACTAGTGTTGCACACTCCTAACTCGACTCAAAGTATGGAAACTTTAAAACAAGCCAAACTAGGAAAGATGAACCTTCTTTCAAAGTTAGCTTAATGTGTTTTCTATGAAAAACAACTTTGAAAACAAGATTAAACAGCTAGCAAACCTCACAATCTTATTAAGCTTCTATATAAGTGAACTAGGCACTCAAGAAGACAAGTAAGAACCGGAGAGGGAAAATGCAGCTAGCCAAAGAGAGTTTTTCAGAAAATATGAATGATGTTTAGCTTGAAAACCCTAGCCGATATTGAGGATGAAGTTGTGTTTATATAGACACAAAAGGATAAGAGATAAACGGCCAAGATTAAACCTTAAATTCTCTTTTTTAAAAACAACCTCGGCAGATCCGAGTGAGTGGGGCGTAGTTGACTGACCAGCGGATAAAAGCATGGGTTGTTTAATCAATCTGTCAGAAACGTAGTCAACCTTCACGTGCATGAAATAGATGACCAGTCACGAAAATCCTAAATCCCTTATTCTTGTGAAAACAAGTCCAAAGCTTTAAAGAGTTTAAAACCTTTTGACTAAATAAAGAAAGGACAAGATTTTTGACACAGAAAGACTATGCAAATGAATGTGTTATATGAATGCATCTCCAATCTTCAACCTTCCAAGCTTCTTCAATATTCTAAAAATCTAGAAATATAAACTTAGTGACTAATTGAGCTTGTTACATTCTTTACAATGTTTTTGTGACAAGAGGATAGCCAATCATAAAATAACCTACAACGAGCCTCCACTAGAGTAGTTCCAATTACAAAAGGGGGAACACCAACCCACCATCATCACATCTGCAAAGCGATTTCAAGTTATATGTGCAGAAGTTTATGCAAAAGTTCAGTTATGGGTTTGGTACCAAAGGTTCTTGGGTATTTTTCTCCTAACCTCGTATCTAACAGTTAATACCATAATTTAATTCTGTTGTCCGTTGATCCTGGATACTCTTCTCAATTTTCCTTAATGTTTCTAATATTGTTAATATTTTCTTCATTTCTTTCTACTGTAGTAATATTTTCTTCAATACGGGCTTCACAGATGTAGATAATTTAGGTAATTATTTGTTTACCAATTTCTATCTTGAACTTATTTGTGAATTTCATTTTGGTATTTGACTGCAAAATTCAGAGAACTTTGAATAGGTTGACGTAGGAATTGGCAGGTTTTGTAATTGATGAACACTTTCTCCATGGGTTTAATATTGATGTTGGTTTGTCTAAAATATTCCTGCATGCTATGTTGGTTCATCAAACTAATAACACAAGTTAGAGAACATTGAGTGAGAATGTATGCAATTGATTTCATGAGCAAGGCGACAAATGCACTATGGTGGCGACTAGATATGGTAATTTGATAATATGCTTTGTAGGAGCACCTTAGAAGTTTGATATTTTAGATTGAATATAGTTTAGGAGTTTGCAACATCAATTGATTATCTATATGTGTTTTAATTTGCTAACATATGATGAATTCTTTTCAGTCAGTATTCTTTTCAGGTTCACAACATGAGCAGCTTAAAGAATCTCACATGATGCAAGGAGCATATAGTTTAAATGGTAGGCTTAAAGAGTCACAGTTCATGCAAAAGCAATTTTAACCTCTCCCACCATCCGATGGATTCATAAACTAAAGAAGGAATAAGCAATACAATGTGGATCACATAACATGTTTATATTGCAAGAAACAAGAATTTTTTTTTTGTTTACTTTCATACAGTGTTTATAGTTCAATATGAATGAAGTTTTGTGGAGGATCATGGAACATCTGTTAAATGTGTAATTATTGTTTTTTCCAAATTTTTTTCTTTGCTTGGATTTGAGAAGAAGAAAATAAAAAGATATGAATATGGGTATGGGAACTAATATGCAACGTATGTAAAGGGTCTCATACGTACACAAGTTTCCATCTCTACATTATACTAGCCTCACTACAAGGTTTCAAAAAGCTTGGGGGGGGCGGCCGCGGGGGGGGGGGGTGGCGGCTGGCGGTTGGAGGTTTGGGGTTGGTTGGTTGGTTGTTGTTTTTTTGTGGGTCTTTTTTATATAAAATATTTTTTTTTTTTTTTTTTTTTTTTTATATAAAATATAAAAAAAAAAAAGATATTATTACCAAAGTGCCATATTTTTTCTAAAAACATGTTCATGCACTGCCAAATAAAAAAAAAGTACCAAATATGATCACATTCACAACACAACACCAGCCAATTCAATTACAAATATTAAATTCACACGTTCGTGCACTGCCAAAAATGAGAATAAGGGTGATGACGGTTTAGAAAGGAAAAAAGGAAAAAAGGACAAAATTTGTCTTCCAATCCATGGCCACCCAATTCAACAGATCACCCAATTCGTGACCACCTAAATTCAACAGATGCATCTCCACCCAATTCAACAGATCCGTCGCCACGCAATTCAACCCAATTCCCATCCATTAATAATCAATCGGCAACTACAAAGAAGAAGACGGCAATGACTAACCCGTTGGGATTCGTCCGAGTCGGCAGCTGCGATTGAATGACGATGACGATTTGGATCGAACAAGCGAGTTCGAGAGGCAGCAACAAGTTGGGATTCGTCGCGAGTGCAGTCCCATCGGAATGACAATGAAGATGAAGAGAGGTTGCGCAGCCCGATTTGAGAAAGAATGTTTTCGCAGCTTAGAGGGAGAAGAATTTCATAGAGAAAAAGAAAGCAGAGAGAAAGAAAGAATGATGCGGGCGGTTTTTTTTTCCCCCCCCCCCCCCTCCCCCCCCCCCCCCCCCCCCCCCGCCCGGTCGCCGCTGTTGGATTGTCGTGTTCTTTTTTTTTTCTCCCCCCCCACCTCCCCCCCTCCTTCCCCCCCCCCCCCCCCCCCCCCCCCCCCCGCCGCTCCGCGGCGCTTTTTCGAACACTGCTCACTACACATGCATACGTTGCAAGAGGCTTTTTTCACGTACTACAAACTACAAGTGGGTTCAAGCTACAAACTACAAATTACAAGTGGGTTCAAAATTCGATCGACAATCTTATTCTCAATATTTGATTGCAGTTTTTGTGTTGTGATTTGTTTGTAATCATCAACCCATGCTATTGAATTGAGGGGGAAAAAAAACTACTAATGTACACATATTATTTCCACTTGCATTCTTGAAGGAAATGTGCATTTTCTTAACCACTATCAATAATTGTGATTTATCTAACTTATTTTTGAAACTGCAGAATGATGAAGGAGGCAACTTCTGAATTTACTAACCTCACCAAACACGCATACGCGTGTGCGAGAGGCTTTTTTAGCATCACCGGCGCTTCGCGCCACATCACGGTTCTTCGTGCCATATTTCAACGTTATTAGTTTTCGCCTTGACCAGTGCAAGCGTATCTTTGCTGATCGATTTTGCATGAATTCTTTGTCCTTAGATATAGTGAATAAAAAGATATGCTTGCACTACTTGAGACAAAATGAAGAACGTTGAAATATGGTACGAAGAACCGTGATGTAGCGCGAAGCGCTGGTGATGCAAAAAAAAACATCTCGCATGCGCATACTAGTAAACTTATAATCAAGTACAACGTATTCGACAAAATGGTGCAAATCTATTGGAGTCCCTTTTAATTTTAATGCATGATGTGATAATTTACCGAGTTAATTACAAATCAGGCCCAATAAAAAAGCACTAATAATGTTGTCGAAATGGAAAGAACCAGGATAGTGCAAAATAGATTTAATAGCCAAAAGCTAAGACTTCCTTATATACACATTCTACTATGAATTGTCGTTATTCGATTTTCACTTTTCTAATTATACATACCGGTGCAAAACAAGCAACAAGAGAATATTCAAGCAAAATATCAGAAATTGAATCATAAGACGGGTTCAAATTTTCATGGACTGCGGGAAACTTGAGCTGTGTCTTCAAGAAATGGGTAGTCAACGTAACCAACAATTGGATCAGATATCATGAATGTATCTCTGTTGTACTTGTTTAGAGGAGCATTAAGCTCAAATCTCTTTGGCAAATCTGGATTAGCTAAGAAAATACGACCATAAGCGATGAGATCAGCACGACCCTCAGCCACAGCACTGTTTCCGTCTTCCCTGTCATAACCACCAGCAGCAATGAAAGTACCTTTAAAAGCCTTTCGCATGGGCAAAAGACTATAGGGACTTTCAAATTTTTCGAAAGCAGTCTTCATTCTTGGCTCCACCATATGGCAGTAAACGATCCCATATTTGTTCAAGGCATTGGCCATGTAAAGGCCTAATGCTGTTGGATCGGAATCCCCTGAGTCCATATAGTCAGCATAAGGAGATAATCTTATTCCAACTTTATCTGCTCCTATCTCATTAACAACAGCTTCAACGACTTCCAGAGCAAACCGGCAACGATTCTCTAGGGATCCACCATAGTGGTCTGTTCGATCATTCACATGGTCTTTCATAAATTGATCAATAAGGTAGCCATGCGCTCCATGAATTTCAACTCCATCAAAACCTGTACAGCAGATAAACAATTTCAGAATATTAAAGATATTACAATCTTGAACAAGTAAGATAAATGCTGAAGTAGATGATTTTAGCTGATGAAGTTGAGCGGCAGTGGCTCTGACAAATGTCATCACAGGATTGGTTTAGTTATGAGAGTTGGTGAGCTGGCTCTGTATAAATAGCAATAGTGGTGGTAATTATTAGCAGTCAATGAATAATAGAAACAATTTTCCTATTCTCTCTCTCTCTCTCTCAGCACTTTCTCTATGCTCGACCTCAAGCTTTCTCTAAGTTCGGTTGTGCTTGGTGAGGTCAGTGGTATCATGATTTCGATCAGATGATGGTTTTTTAACATGCAGTTGCAAACAAGGAGAAGACGAGTATGGTACCTCCACTTGTAGCAAGATAATACCCCAAATTCAAGGCTAAAGATCAAATCTCCTCGGCCCGGCTGGCCTCATTTAACAGAATATAGACGATAACTGATGGATCCTGTAACTCTTTGCAAAATAACATAATTGATGTTCTAAGAAAACTTGTTCATTTGATCCTTCTAGTACGACTTATCAACAATTAAGCTTGGAAAGGATATGAGTATAAGATCATGTTTTTGAATTCCATACTGTGGTTACCAATTAATGACTGATTACCATGGAAATCTAAAGCTATAGACCAATCGTTTTTTAAGTCGCAAAAGCTATTCCACTTTTCTTATTTTAGCTCCTCAAAACAACTAGAATGATTTTCAGGTAGATACTTTAAATTCAATTGAAGCTACTAGCATTTAACTAACAGTTTCTCCTTATATCCTTCAAGTACGTTTGTTTCCTTCAAAACCTTTCTCTGAACAAATTGAGTACTCCAAAATTCAACAAATTTAAAGTCCAAGGGAATTACCAGCTTCCACACAGTTTCTTGCAGCAATTCTAAAATCATTGACAATTTGTGGGACTTCCTCGGTCTTCAATCTCCTTGGAGGTGTGAATCCAGACGCATCAATGCCATTTAATCGTATTGGCTGGTCAGTAGAAGAGATCGGAGCTTGACCATTTGGCTGATAACCTGCAAGCAATGAGAGAAAATCACAATCTAAAATCTGAAGAATAATCAACGGCCCCAGCTGGGAATCCTTTGTTGTCAATTACTATAAAATTAGGAGTGATCCATAATTGTTTGAGACTGAAGTCGGAAGGATTAGTACTATACTTTTCAAAATAGGTTGTGATCAATCTGTGAGAACACTAATTAAGCATGAATATGCTCTATAGAAAATCAATCATATCCATCTCATATGTTGTTCTACAGTTTGGTTCACCATCCAATGGTTCCATCAATCATAATCAACTTGTTCCGATGGAATGCACATGCTATACTAGTTCTGAACCTGAACTATTCTAACTCATTCAAGTCTCTTCCATCCAGAAGCAATTAAACTAAGAAACTAACAGATAAATTCCTTTCTGGAGTGGTCTAATTTTTTAACTTGTGCTCACAAAGCTTTCTGACATAAAAGTGAGATCACAAAGGTGTATGTGAGAAACTCACTGCTATTAGAAACCCTCCCCACATGCCAAATCTGACAGAAGAAGACGCCGCCTTTAGCATGAACAGCATCAACAATGGGCTTCCATGCTTCAACTTGCTCCTTTGTCCATATACCAGGCGTATTTCGGTACCTTTGCATACAGAAGAAACAACTCTTTCAGTAACTCATCAAACTTCTGGAAAAAAGGAAGCACGCTAAGAAATATGTAAGTTGTGTAAAATCAAATCGCAAAGGAACTAGGAAGTTAAGCTTCTAGAAAGTAAATTACCCTTGAGCTGTGTCAGAAACACCAGTAGCTTCAGCTATTAGGAGGCCTCCTTCAGATGTTCTTTGAGAGTAATATAAGATGGCATGTGGTTGTGGAACATTATTATATGATCTATCTCGTGTCAGTGGTGCTAAAACAACTCTGAAAGAGAAAAATAAATTTAAATGAATATATACGGAGTAATACTTGGTAGCCAGGAATATTGTAGTATAATCTCTGCTAAGACATGGCATTAAAACATCCTTCGATATTCTCTTAGACCTACAACAATATGACATGTGACCAGTTTAGAAGAAGATAATATACAATTGTGAGGTGTTTTGACGTATTGCGTACATTCCATATGACCTATATCGTCTGCCCAAATCTCAGTAAGGATGCAGTAGTTTGATACATATCCCTTCTTCATGCAACTAAAAGCAGCAGTAACATGATTTCTCACGCCAGAATTATAGGTATTTTTACAATTTCTACAACCGTAAGACACACACCATTGGCTAATTCTTGGGCCCTCAGCTATATCTAATACCGATGAATGAATGCAGAAAGTAAAGATGAGTTAGTACCTATGAGAAAGATTGAATTTCCCCATCTTGTGAGGAGAAATGAGAGGAATTGTGGGAGGTTGAGCAGATGCAGACATATCGGACTTCACTCCCTTTCTCGACCTGAACTTACAAGTTTTAGGCACTAATGACTTTACCAGCTTTTCGTGTTCTTGGTTTTTGATTGCTCTGTCAGTCTGGCGTTTTGTTCTGAGAAAAATGAATTGAAGGCCAATTGGTTATTGATTGATCGAGTATGAACTTATATACAATTCACTTAGATCCCACATTCTTCCCACCTTCTTTGAAAAACGAATATGAACATCTAAGAAGGCATTGACCAAAGGGATGTCAAATGGGACACACTCTCTCTCGACATGTCTTTGCCAAATCTCGCCCACAGAATGCGAAACAACAATAGATGGGAGATGTTCATGACCTCTGTAATTACGCCTTTGCATTCGTATATTTTTAATGACGTGTGTACTCACGCATTTGCATCCGTACATTTTTAATGACGTATATAATTACGACATTGGGTTCGTACATTTTTTATGACGTCCATAGTTGCTCCATCAGTTTCTGTGACCAAATCAACCTGCACCGTTCAACAGAAATTTGGAAAAAGATCAAATCTTTAATCAAAAGCAAATCAAATCAGAATCATATTAAGGCTCGGTCCGGGTCGGTCGGGATGAGGCCAAAACCCGGAACCTGTCCCGCAGGGCTCGGGTTACCGATGTTTCGAGTTCCCGATGTTTAGGGACGGACGGGACGGATCCGGGGTAAAACCCGACGAAGAAATTTGATGGGGAGATGAGCGAATTGGTGATGAAAAGACAGAGAGAAAAGAAAGATCTCTGCAATTCCAACTTCTCCTCCTCTTCGATTTGGTCGTGGGGGACCGCCCCCCCCCGCCGGAGGCAAACAAACCCCCCCCCTCCGGGGGGTGGGGGGGGGGGGAGGGGGGGGTGGTTGTGCTGGTGTTTTGGGCGGGGGTTTTGGGGGGGGGTTTCGGCTTTGGGCTGCTGGTGGATGAAGAATTGATGATGGGGAAGGAGCCCAAAGTTGGGGGGGGGGGGTTGTGAAAAAAAAAAAAAAAAAAGGGGGGGGGGTGGGGAAAGATAAAAAGGTTTGTAGACGCATGCAGAGCGTTGGGGGGTGGTGTTGTTGTGGCGGCCCATAGGCCGTGCGAGGTGTTAGACCGCACAAGGCCCTCGATCGAAAGGGGCACCAAATTTTATTTTATAAGTTATGTAGTTTCACTATAAATAGGAGAAATAGTATATTCATAAAGAATAACTCACTTAGCTATGTTGATTTAGAGGCTTGTTTTCTTCCTATAACAAGCGCTTTCGGCATTAGGGCCCTTTATTTTCTATTTTAGTTTTTAGTTGTCTCATGTATAAAGAATAACTCACTTAGCTATATTGGTTTGGAGGCGTGTTTTCTTCCTATAACAAGCGGGTTCGACATTAGGGCCCTTTAGTTTCCTTTTTAGTTTTTAGCAAAGAACAAAATTTCGGCCGAAACATCCAAATTTTGGTAAATTTAGGGGATCGAAACTATCGAAATTTACCAAAATTCACTGAAATTTCCATAAATTTGACTAGCAAAATTTCCATCAAAATCGAAATTTTAATCCTTGGTTTTTAGTTGTCCCCTTTTTTTTTATTTGAAACTGATTTTTTGCCTAATACATCTGTATTAAACATGATTGCCCCATTTCCCTTTTCATTCCCAGTTTGTCCCTACTTAATGATTTTCAAAGTCACACATGCAATCTTCATGTCAAGGCCAAATTTAGTTTGGAGAGGATTTATATACAATCATGTGAACTATGAAATTTGAAATTTCAATGTTATAGCCTATGTTTTCAATATCTTCTTTGTTTATTGTTTAATTTTTTTTAGATTAATGATTTATTGTTTAATTTTTCAGAGCTCTGGGTCATCTTGTATTGCTGCTTGTTTAATTTGTGAAAATTCGCAAGCTGAAATCATACTTGTTGATGTTGCTATTTAATCAGATAGAAGGATTGATTAGCTTTTTTAAGCATATAGAGAAGTTAGAAGCACACCAGCAGTGTTTGGTGCTAAAAAGTAATAGCAAAGATGATAATTGAATCAATATTTGTTAGAAAAAATCAAATTCATTAAAAAAAAAATCCATATGAATTTTTTCAAAGAAATACCTCTACAAGAAAAAAAAAAAAAAAAAGAGGCCTCAATTTTATTTCTGAACAAGGCCTCCTAATTGTGTGGAATGGCTCTGGACGCATGAGTTGTTTTTGGGTTTTGTGGGGTGGTTATGTGTTTGCCCTTTTTTTTTCCTACCAATATTTTTTTTTTTTTTCCGCCGCAGCGGGGTTTCATTTTCCACGTGATTAAACTATATGTGCGGAAAAGCACTAGGGATAAAAAGTGCGTACACATATTTTGAGAACAATTGTGGTGGCTGACACTTGAGTGGCGGAGCTACTAGTTGACCAAAGGTGGCCACGGCCACCACAAAATTTCTCAACTCCTCCCACTAAAATTATAGGCATACAAATAAAATTGAAACAATGCGTAGTAATGGCTCCCAAAAATTTTAAACCCCTCTCCCATTAAGACTATAAGCATACCAGTAAAATTGAAACAAGTAGTAGTAGTGGCCCCCACTCAAATAATTCCTTAGAGACTTCAAGTAAACAATTCCTTTCTCCCCCACTAAGTAGATTTAGTGAACTTACAGTGGATCTCTTCATTTTTAGCTCGGGTTTGGATCCTAGGGATGATTACAAGTTCCTTGATACTGATCGAATTTGTAGCTTTACAGTTAAGTTTTACCATGTAAATTTTAGTGAGCATGAAATTTTTTTTTTTGAGGTTTCAATTGAATCATTATAAACTTGAGGTGCCATATCATCAACAATTGAATAATATATCTACACTTTTTTATATGACTATATACAATGTTTCCATCATTTGTTGTCTATATTGTTTCCTTTACATATACTTTTGAGATTATTCTTAGCGTTATGAATTGTCTCTCAATTTTTTTTGTTTATAACTTGTTCTTATGAGCGGCCCCTACTAGTTCGAAGGCCTAGCTCCGCCAGTATTTGCTGCATTGAATATTGGAAGCCTTCCCAACCCTGAATCTCCCCATTTTCATGTTACTGTCAAAACAAATGGAAACATCCACCATCACCGTATACATAGGAGCGTAGCCATATTTTACGAACAAATTCAAATTCTGCAAAATGAAGAAACAACAAAAACAAAAGTGCAATGGATAGAAAATTGCCATAAGCCCATAGCTTAAAAGAGGCGAGAAAAAGATAAGAGGTGAAATGCAAAGGCTTCCTGCGCAGCCATTTACACTGTTGCCTTCCGTCTTCGAACAAAGTAGTTCGTCCAAGTCGACAGCCTCTCGCCCTGTATTCCCAGCCGCCCTTCCAATGCCGAGGAGACCAAATATGGAGACTTTAGACTAGTGGCGCCGACCCAATCGGAAACATGTGTTCCCGAAGCTCATGGGCTGCTCTGGTTCCCTCTGTCATCATCTTTATGGTCTATTTGGTATTAAATGGTTGGGCAGTTGTGATTGTATTCGATGTATATTATGAAGACAAATTTCTTTCCTTTTTGCAACTTTGTGGGTGACATTGAAATGCTTGTGCCTACAGATGGAAACCCTAGTTTTCGATGCTTGTTTACCATCAGTTCTCAGTTAAAATTGTTGTTGTTTACAACGCTCTTGTGCTGTATGGATTAGACCTTACAGATAACTGCAACCTGCTTGTCTCACCAAGCTCTTCCTACTGGTGCCCACTCTTGAAGTGAACAATTAAAATCAATTTTGGAATCTCCAATAGTATCTCAGCCTAGGTTGCACATCTTTATCTCATTATTGAAACTCATCTTGACCTAGCTTGTCTTGCTTCTGTATGCTGCCTTAAAGAATAGCCTGCTGTTTTAGTGTAACAATAGAGATACATCTTATTCTTTGTTGAAAGCTTTTTCTATAGCATATATAAGTCTGCATGTACCAAAGTGGAGATGAAAGATCGTAGTCCAACATTAGGTAAAATGTCTGCTTACCTATGGTGCAAAAAAATTCATAAAATAGAGTCTTTTTATGGCAGTTATTGTGTCGGGATGACAATGTGGTGGAAAATGCATATTAGATAGTAATCATAGATTTGGAGGTGGTATTCAATAAATTTGGTGAGCATATTTGACCTGAAACCATATTAGATGTTCACCACATACCTATAGTATAGTCCTACTGTTCTAATTTAGCAAAAAAAAAAAAAAAAAAAAAAAAATCATCTTCGTTTTCCATCGCAAGCGTATTGTGCTCTAACATACAAGGTAAGGTTAATTGTTTGTTTTGTACTTTAGGTACAATGGCTGGTTTGGAAGCTTCATTATTATGTTATGTATTGAAGGGTAGCTAGTGATTACAAGGGAAATCGTTGGAACCTTTGAAGAATTTATTTGGCTCGATAGACTAACAGAGATCATGTAAATGTAATGTTGATAATTGCTAATTTTTGTCTTTCTATTTCATATGATGACGGACTGAGTTTCTTCTTTTTATCCTTCTCTTACTATTTGTATCCAAAGTTTCTACTATGTTTGATACCTGGATTTGGAGAAAGAAGAATTGCAGCACGGCTGCCACTGTTAAGAGATAAATGTTCAAAGAAGGAAATAATTTTAACATGTAATAATTCATTTTTTTGAACACTATTTGGGACGTCGATTCTCATTTCGTAATGCTCGATAGGCTGAAGAAAAATGTAACAAAACAAATTTTGAGGGGGGAGAAAAAGCTGAAGAAAATTTTAAAAAAAATGATTAAAACGTTTGTAGGATATACACGTGCAAGCACGTGAACGTTAAGTGGCAAAACGCGGCAACGGGCTAATGCTCTTAATTGAAACAATAAATTTATATTGGTACATAAATCAAACGTGATGGCACTAATTGCACGAAGGCATTAAAGAAAAATTGTGGAAATTTAAGCTGTGTCTTCAAGAAATGGGTAATCAACGTAACCAACAACTGGATCAGCTATGTAGAACGTGTCTCTGTTGTACTTGTTTAGAGGAGCATTAAGCTCAAATCTCTTTGGCAAATCTGGATTAGCCAAGAAAATACGACCATAAGCAATGAGATCAGCACGACCCTCAGCCACAGCATTGTTCCCGTCTTCCCTGTCATAACCACCAGCAGCAATGAAAGTATCTTTAAAAGCCTTTCTCATGGGCAAAAGACTATAGGGGCTTTCGCATTTTTCGCCAACAGTCTTCATTCTTGGCTCAACCATATTGCAGTAGACGACCCCATATCTGTTCAAGGCATTGGCCATGTAAAGGCCTAATGCTGTTGGATCTGAATCCCCCGAGTCCATGTAGTCAGCGTAAGGAGATAATCTTATTCCAACTTTATCTGCGCCTATCTCATTAACAATAGCTTCAACAACTTCCAGAGCAAACCGGCAACAATTCTCTAGGGATCCACCATAGTGGTCTGTTCGATCATTCACATGGTCTTTCATAAATTGATCAATAAGGTAGCCATGCGCTCCATGAATTTCAACTCCATCAAAACCTGTACAGCAGATAAACAATTTCAGAATATTAAACATATTAGAATCTTAAACAAGTAAGATAAATCCTGAAGTAGATGATTTTAGCTGATGAAATTGAGCGGCAGTGGCTCTGACAAATGTCATCACAGGATTGGTTTAGTTATGAGAGATAGTGAGCTGACTCTGTATAAATAGCAGTTGTAGTGGTAACCATAACAAGTCAATGAATAACAGAAATAGTTTCCCTATTTTCTTTCTCTCTGCTCGACCTCAAGCTTTCTCCAATGTCGGTTCTGCTTGGTGAGGACACTGGTATCATGATTTCGATCAGATGATGGTTTTTAACCATGCAGTTGGAAACAAGGAGAAGACGAGTATAGGGTTGTAGCTCCACTTGTAGCAAGATTTTACCCCAAATTCAAGGCTAGAGATCAAAATACCCTCGCCTCCGATGGCCTCATTTAACAGAATATAGATGATAACTAATGGATCATGTAACTTTTTGCAAAATAGCATAATTGATATTCTAAGAAAACTGGTTCATTGATCTTTCTAATACAACTTATCAATAATTAAGCTTGGAAAGGATCCGAGTATAAGATCATGTTCTTGAATTCCATACTGTGGCTACCAATTAATGACTGATTACCATGGAAATCTAAAGCTGTAAACCAATGCTTTTATAATTAGCAAAAGCTGCTCCACTTTTCGTATTTCGGCTCCTCTAGACGACTAAAATGATTTGCTGGTGGATACTTTATTCAATTTTAAGCTACTAGCATTTAACTACTTATAGATGTCCTTATATCCTTCAAGTACGTTTATTCCCTTCAAAACTTTTCTCTGACCAAATTGAATTCTCCAAAATTTAATGTCAAATTAAGAGCCGAGGAGAATTACCAGCTTCCATACAGTTTCTTGCAGCAACTCTAAAATCATTAACAATCTGTGGAACTTCCCCGGTCTTCAATCTCCTTGGAGGTGTGAATTCAGAAGCTTCATCGCCATTTAATCTTATTGGCTTGTCAGTAGAAGAGATCGGAGCTTGACCATTTGGCTGATAACCTGCAAGCAAGGAGAGAGAATCACAATCTAAAGTCTGAAGAGCATTCGACAGCTACCGCAGGGAATCCTTTGTTGTCAATTACTATAAAATTAGGAGTGATCCATAATCGTATGAGACTGAAGTAGAGAAGGATTAATAATATACTTTTCATGATAGGTTGTGATCAATCAGTGAAAACACCAATTAAGCATGACTATGCTCTGCAGAAAATCAAACATATCCATCTCATATATTTTTCTACATGTTGGTTCACAATCCAATGGTCCATCAATCATAATCAACTTGTTCCGATGGAATACACATGGTATACTAGTTCTGAACCTGAATTATTTTAACACATTCAAGTCTCTTCCATCCAAAAGCAGTTAAACCTAAGAAACTAAAAGATAAATCCCTTTCCGGAGTGGTCTGATTTTTTAACTTGTGTTCAGGAAGCTTTTTCAGATAAAAGTGACATCACAAAGGTGTGTGCGAGAAACGCACCGCTATTAGAAACCCTCCCCACATGCCAAATCTGACAGAAGAAGACACCGCCTTTAGCATGAACAGCATCAACAATGGGCTTCCATGCTTCAACTTGCTCCTTTGTCCATATACCAGGCGCATTTCGGTACCTTTGCATACAGAAGAAACAACTCTTTCACTAACTCATCAAACTTCTGGAAAAAAGGAAGCACGCTAAGAAATATGTAAGTTGTGTAAAATCAAATTAATAGCAAAGGAACTTAAAAATTAATCTTCTTAAAAGTAAATTACCCTTGAGCTGTGTCAGAAACACCTGTAGCTTCAGCTATTAGGAGGCCCCCTTCAGATGTTCTTTGAGAGTAATATAAGATGGCATGTTGTTGTGGAACATTCTTATATGATCTATCTCGGGTCAGCGGTGCTAAAACAACTCTGAAAGAGAGAAATAAATTTAAATGAATATATACGGACACGGAGTAATACTTGGTAGCCAGGATCATCTCTGCTAAGACATGGTATTAAAACATCCTTCAGTATATTCTTAGAACTACAGCAATATGGCCTGTGACCAGTTTAGAAGGAGATAATATACAATTGTGGAATCTTTTGACGTATTACGTACATTCCAAATCCACTGGTGATCTATCATTCTATACCCTATGAGGGAGCAATGAATCCGAGATGTTCAAGAGCCACAAACAGTTATGTTTGATATACAGTGTTCTGTTTTAAAATTTCCTCAGTTGTGATCACAAGGCAAGTACATTATAAGTGACCCCTATTGTCTAGCCAAATCTCAGTAAGGATGCAGCAGTTTGATACGACTAAAATTATGGGAATTTTCGCCATTTACACGACCATAAAATACACACCATAGGCTAATTCGTGAACCATCAAAACGAGCCAACAAACTGAATGGAAGATTGAATGAATGCAGAAAGTAGAGGTGAATTAGTACCTATGAGAAAGATTGAATTTCCCCATCTTGTGAGGAGAAATGAGAGGAATTGTCGGAGGTTGAGCAGATGCAGACATATCCAGGTTTTGTGTTTTGATTTTTGATTGCTCTGTCAATGGAGTTTTGTTTTGGAAAAACTGAATGGAAGACCCAATTGGATTTTGATTGATCTGTGAATCTGGAATTCAGTATGAACTTATAAACAATTTTGCTTGCAAATTATGGGTCCCACATTCTCCCCAAGTTCTGTAAAATACGAATACGAACCAATCCAAGAAGGCCCCGACCAAAGAGAAGTGCAACGTTGACACACTCTCTTTCGACATGTCTCGACAAAATCTCAGCCACCGAATCCGCAACAATAATAAATGGGAGATGCTAATGACGTATGTAGCTACGCACTTGCATCCATGCAATTTTAACGACGTCTGTGTAGATACGCACTTGCATCCGTGCATTCTTCGGATGAAATCTGTACACTTGGATGCTCCATCAGTTTCTGTGATCAAATCAACCTGCTGCACCGTTAACACAAATGGGGGAGATTGTATATTGTCAGAAAGGGGTAGGACGAATCAAAACACCAATCAGGAAAAAGATCAAATCTTTAATCAAAAGCAAATCAAATCATAACCATATTTTGATTCAAATTAAATAAAAAGGTTGGTAGGCGACATTTTTTTTAGCAATTTGTTTCTGCTAAACAATTAAAGAACCTGTCTTGAGCAGAGCAAAATGAGTCACTACGAGGTGTCTGGGGCTAAGAACATTAAGGTTTGGAAGAAAAGCTCCTCTTCTCCATGGCCCTCCTTTTCGATTTGGGTTCGGCGAGCGACCCACCAAGTCCAAAGGATGCAAACACAGCCTCGTCCTGAGGTGGGTCGGTGGCGTTGAAGGCAGTGATTGTGCTGCTGGGTTTGGTGGCGGTTAAATTGGAATCGTATCAGTTTTGGGCTGCAGTGTGTTGTGGGTTTGGGGAGATGAAGAGAATTGATGATGGAGTAGTCTTTGCAGACACCGGTTCCTGATGCATACATGGGCGTTTTTCAGGTAGGGGAGGAGGCTCACGGAAGAACGGACGGTGGAAGCGCTGGCGGAAACCGCAGCGGCATCGACGGTAGGCGTTGGCGCGGATAGGGGATGTGGAAATTGGCATTCACAAGAAAGATGCACAATTTTCAGAATACAAAAGTCACTGTATGAATGAGTACAAACCAAAACATCTTGCATAATCTTTCCCTTAACAAACCAAGTCGTAGTCCAATTTTACATCAAAAAAATCAGAACCCATCGAACTTCAGGAAAAACAATTAGAATTAGAATGGCAGAGAGTTTGATCAATTCGCGCAAGACCAACAACTGGACATCAGTTAGGAGTTTCCGCGACGTGATTGTTGGGCTTCGTGTTGTAACTCAAACATTGCGGCCTCCTGTGCGAGCTTCTCAAATATGTCGTTCATGATCTCATCGTCTTGCTCGAGATCCTGATTGATATATTGGTATGGAAATCGGTATTGAAATTGCATAGAAAGAGATGAAATTAGATTTGGGTAAAGCAAGAGGAGCCATTACCGCCACCTCACTCCATCACCTGCACTCTCAATTTGCCCCCCTTTGCTTTATTCTCTCCCGTTGTCCTTCAGACCTTTTATCACTTTTCCAGATAGAAGAAAGCAAAACAGAAAGAAGAGGAAGAAAACGAGAGAGAGAGAGAGAGAAGTTGTGGAATAAAGTGGTGGGCCTGAGTTGGGAGAAAAACAAAGAGAAAAAGTGAAGATTCTTTTAGACAAAACGGTGTCATTTTAATGATCAGCACCGGCTCTCCAGAGAAAGACTCAGCAGAGGAGCCGAACCCCCATCCTAAATACCAGAAATTATTAGGTGCGTATCACGTTGGCAAATACCAGGTGGTACTATGGAGAATAAGCTGAGGACACGTGGACACTATTAACTGAGTCAGAAACACTAACGTTTTGTTTAGATAGCTGGTATGTATTCTTTGGACACCCTACTATTTCTTCTAAAGTAAAATTATCTTTATACCCACAGATAAATTTACATCAATCAATATATGAAATATGATTAATTTCTTAATGTGTTTTTTATAATTAGCTTTAACTTATATCCAGCAAAGCAAGGAATGGCAGCTGCAGCCATTTCGACATTTGAATCTTGGAGAAGTAGCTATGTCAAACTCTATTGATTATGCAGGTGTCTGACTATATTTAGTGGTCACCCAAAAATGAATCTTATGCTAATTAATTCTCTTAGATAATGAAAGTTTTTAAGATTCAAGAAAAGGTTGAGTTAATGATTACCACTGCAAGTGTTAGGCATCGGGATTCAAATTCTCCTTTTAGTTATTTTCGGTTCTTCTTTTAGTTTTCAATTTCAAACTGAAATGGTTGTTTGTTCTAAATTTTATTCTTCTCTGCAAATAAAGGGGGGAAACCGTAGAACGTCTGTGCAACAAACCAGTCAATTTTCATCAAGTTTAAGGAATTCAGGCAAATAGCCAATGGATTAAATAAACAATAAGATTGTAGCCATGGCTATAGAACTCAGCGTGCTGCAATTTTCGACCGCAGAAGATTGGGTGGGTTGTGTTAGCGTCAACTTTAGCGTTAGTGTTTCTGACTCAGTTGGTGGTGTCCGCGTGTCTTAATCTGATTCGTCCATAGTACCACCTGACATTTGCCATGTGGTACACCACACCTAATAATTTCTTTCTAGTTACACCACCACCATTATAGCATACAACAAACAAATCAAGAAGCAACCATTACTACGGATCCACAAATTTGCTTCCTTGACAAACAACAGTCAAAGCAAAAAATTTCTTACTCAAACTCATAAAGATTCATGAATTGTTTTTGGTCCCGCCCCGAGATTTTGGGGGGGGGGGGGGGAAGGCGCCCGTGGGGGGCCCGTGTGCCCTTGAAAGGTGAGAAATTATATATCCAATATTAGACTGGTCAAGCCCCAATCCAGAGCTTAAAGCCAAGCCCTGAATTAGGGTGTGAATCACATCCCAATCATAGAATAGAGGGACTTCTATAATCGAAATGTGATAAAAGAAAATAAAATACGTAAAGGATGCGGAATTACTCAAAATAGCCAAGTAAAATCAGAACTTCATTTTATTACAAAAAGACAAGAAGCTTCTTAATTACAACACCTAAACACCTATAAGCTAAATTGTCTTCACTTGGCTACTCTCTTTACGCTCTACTTCACGGACCTGCAGGCACAAAGTTCTAGGGGTGAGCTTGCCGAGCTTAGTAGGGGCAAAACAATCAATATAAAACATACAACATACATATAACAATTAATCATCAAAGTATAATGATGAATGAATGCAATGCGATGTTGCCTTGTTCCTTGACTCACAACATAATAATAAACCCCTCTTGCTAGTCGTCTTGTAACACTTTCAGCTACCAAATCCGAAACCCGAATAGATGGTTTTACCGGACACTTCTAGAAGGGCGTCACTCCCTGTTTGTGCACGGTTGGGCTGATCATAGATCTTGGAACGCGTGGAAGTTAACTCAACTACGCAAGAGTCCCATAATCTAATACATATCCATCTCCATAAACTCAACCCAAACTCCCAAGTCTATCAATATGCAATTGTATGGCATATGATACGATATGAACATGCTTATCAAGCAAGCATATAAATCAAGAATTACAACCAATTATACGATCAAGCAAAACAGCCAAGCAATCCAACAAATATCAGTCCATGATTAATCTCATGCTTGCATCCAAGTTACACAAACATACAAATCAAGTTAATATAAACAAATACATAAATTAAACCCCAACAAAAACCCCCTACCTTGCAGCGAAGCAAAGCCGATACACCAAAACACCACCACCGCCGAAAGCTTACATAATTTCCACTGTCAACCTCAAAAGCCAACTCTGCTAAACTGTACAGAGTACCACGGTCACCAAAAGAACCAATTAACATTCAAAGTAAACAAAATCTATTGACTAATTACTCAATTAGTCAAACCTACATAAAAATTACCAACTCTACCTAAACTGAAAAGCATACAAGTGTTCCTCGACAACTCAACTTTGAATTTAAGTAAATTTCATCCCAAAAGAAGCTATAACCAGTGAGATAATGAGAGGCAAACTCAGTCTACCGAAACTGCAATTTTCTGGAAATTCATATTCTCTAATCAATTAACTCGAAACCAATATGCAAAGAATCAAACCAACTAATTACAAGTTCTGAGTTCAACTATAACCTGCCAAGAAAGAGGGAGAATTACCTCTGAAATTGAAACCATAATCTGAAACTGATTCGCTGCCTTACCCATCAGAACCCAATGAATCATCTACATCCTCGAATAAATAAGAATTGAACCTCAATTAGCAACTAAAATTCCAGTAATCCCATGAGCATAAAGAGTTGCAGAACATTACCCACTACAGACCATCTCAAGGAGCTCGGCTCAACAAAACCATAGACGAGGATGATGTCTCTGTCTTCTTTCTCTTCTCAGCTCATGACTTCTCTATCTTCTTCCCCGTGCTCTCTTCTTTCTCTTTTCTTTCGGCTTCTCTGTTCTTTCTTTGCTTTCCTCTGTTTTCTTTCTTTGTTTTCTGTTTTGGTTTCCTTTGGAATCCCACGAACGACAAAGGCCAAAGGCCTTACTCTCAGTGAAAGTCACATGCAGCAAGGCACGTGGCACAAGTCAGCCAAGGAGATAAAATTTGATGACTTGGTGGCCCTATACTTAAGTCATCATATATAAGGGATCAAATGAGAATTTCCCAAAAATAATTAGTTAGATGGTACTAAATGGTAATTGGAAATTTGTAATTTACGGGTTGTCACAAGACTCTATGCGAAGAACTCGACGATACGAGCGTGTCCGCGAAGACGGAATCAGACTCCGTGCTATATCGAAGAAGTTACGGTCGAAAAACGAATTGGTAGGGTGAGTGGAATGCCACGTGGCCTGTTCGGATTGGCTGGAAGGTTGGAGACATTTCTGGAAAGCTCCAACAGCCCAACCGGGTTTAAAAACCCAGAACCGGCCCAAGTTTTCCAAAAGGGAAACCCGACGCCGTCCTCAACCTTCGCCATCGATTCATCAATCCCAGCCACTGATTAGACCTCTGACCACCACCATCAGCACCAGCTCGACGAGACGAACTCGGAGCACCAAGGATCGGCCCGGGAAACCCCGCGAAATGCAGGGAGCGACGACGACGGAAACTGTGGGTTTTTCGGCGTGATTCCGGCGAATACAAGCCGAGGTGAGCTCCGAGACTATGATTTTTGGATTCCTCGTTGTCTGTAGATGAATTTCCATATATGGGGGGGTGGTTGGGTGGGGGGGGGGGGGGGGGGTGGGGGGGTGGTGGGGGGGAGGGGGGAGGAGGGGGTGGGGGGTGTGGGGGGGGGGGCGGCGGCGGTGGGGGGGGGCGGGGAGGGGGGGGTGGGGGTGCGAGGTGTTTATTTTTTCTTTTGTGTTCTCTGTTGGGTCTGCGCGGGCGGGGGGGGGGGGGGGGGGGGGGGCGGGGGGGGGGGGGGTGTGGGGGGCCGGTGCGGTGGGCCGGCCCGCGTTCTGTTTTCCCCCCCCTCCGCCCACCTCGCGGCCCCCCCCCCCCCCCGGCGGCGCCACATTAGTGTCGTGTCAGTGCCACGTCAGCAGCGGCGTGCTGATGTGGCAGCCGTTGACCGACCACTTTTCTGATTGAAAACGACATTCCGGACCCGATAGCAAACTCCATTTTGCCATCCGAGATACGGTTCAACCCCGATTGGGCAAAACATTGAAAATTAGGGTTTTGAAGGTGGTGTTGATTTATGGATTATCTGACGGTTGATTCGTGGGAACTTTATAGGTATTCGGGCTCCAGTGAGACGCCATAGACGAGTAGTACAGACGGAGGACTTTGACAGCCTAGACTCACTGTGAGTGGATGGGTTTTGTTTTCTTAAATTGTTGGTTTTTATGCAAGTTCAGTATATGGTTTATTTATACAGTTATATGGAGATATATATCAGTTTTCAATAGCCTTTTTATCCTAGTGCACCTAGAATCACACGTACACTTTTAGTACTCGGACTACGGCCGTAGGACACAGCTCTCACATCATTGCCTGCACCGAAGACCCCATTTGCTAGCATTGTTTTCCGGTGGTAGCGGTCCCTGCGCGTATTCCAGGGACTGGGGGTGACGATGTGAGGGGAGTACACGGGGTTTATATATTCAGTTGTACACAGAAGTGCTCTGCGCGTTCCCAGGGCACTGGGTGTGATATACTACGTGCACTTGACCGGCGCCAACGAGAGTATGTTATCGTATTTTCAGTATTTCAGTACTATACATGTTTTTACAGCAGGGGGTTATATTGTATGTTTTCAGAAGTGTTTTTGAAAGATTATTTATTTTTTCATCCACTCACCCTTTGGTTTTGCGCCCCCCTCAGGGATTAGTAGCTGAGTTGACCAAAGGCGCGAGGAGAGGCAATCTGATGGCTCTGCATCTGTCCCGAGAGTGTAGGGACATCCCCTGTTCAGTTCCAGGTTGTCAGTAGCCCCGCTGTTTTTATTCTTTTGCAATAGATGCTCTGATACGATTGTGCCGTATTGTGTGTTTGTAATGGGCCCAGCTGTGTGTTTGTGTGTTTATTTCCTGTGGTTTTGTCGTTTTTGTGTGCGAGTACAGGCTTCGTCACCCTCTGGGTGATGGCCGTACATCTCGGGCCCACTTTTCTGGGACGGGGTGTAACAAAAATTTGTTAAAGAAGAGGACTAAAACCCAAACCCTAGAAAAACACTGAAAGAGGACTTCATTTACCTTTATTTTCTTTATTTTCCTTTAAAGTTTGTTTCTTTTAGTAATCATTCTGCATGGACTCTAAGGTCATCTTGAGCTGAATCTTTAAGGCTTTGCATATAGTGCTTTTTGAGCTGAAGACATCTTAGGATCTTGAAATATTTCATCTGACTGGAAACATAGTAAGCAACATTAGTTGCTTTTAAAGCTATTGAAGGATGATGCCCTGCCTCTGTAATGGTCATATAATTCTTCATGTGTTCCTATATGGACTTATAAAGATGATGCCCTGCCTAATACGACCCATTTCGAAAATTTCCCAAAATTTATGACATGACCAAAATACCTCTGAAGGTCAAATGTTGACTTTATGAACAGTAAGAATTTAAGTATTCAATATTGGACTATATGCGAAGAGCTCGACGATATGAATGCACTTGCGAAGACGAAATCGGATTCCGAGTTGTAACGAATGCGTTACAATTGAAAACTGTTTTGAAGTGTAGTTGGTACTGACACGTGGCAAGCCAGGATTGGCTGATGCCACAGTGTCAGCCAATTATTGGCTGAACGGTTTTGGGTTCTAAACCTGGTTTCCCAAAGGAAAACCCGATCCGCGCGCACCACCGACAAACCTCCACCATTGTTGACCTTTCGCCGGCCACCGATCGGACTCCAAACCACTGGAATCAGCTTCGCCTCATCCTCACGATCACGGAGCACCAAGGATTGTCACCGGAAACCGCGTGGAACGTCCCCAACGAGGTCGATGGAAAATGAGAGTTTTCCAGCTTGATTCCGGACAGCACAGTGCGAGGTAAGTCTTGAAAGTTAGATTTTTGAGTTCCTTATTGTCCGTAGATGTGCTTGGATATAAAGTTTGTTGAGAATGGTTAAGATTTGAGGATTTTAAGGATCATCGGAAATCGGGTTTGAATCGCCGGAATTTTCCCAGATTCGCCGCCGGCGGCGCAGACGTCAGCGTCGGCGTGCTGACGTCAGCAGACGGCGACCACCAGTCAGCTGTTAAAGTTAAAGGCTGTAACATCCTGAATTTTGAGAAGTTACTGGACGATAGTTTTTAGTTAAATTGCATATGAAAGTTTCAAAATCTCTCACCTGTTCTGGTGTATAACAAAACCTACTCACATTCCATTGTTTGCATGGTAGGAATTTGATTGTTTCTCACAACAAATTTGTTTGAATTGGGGTCAAATGTAGTACATGGGTGCCGACTAGCCACAACTATTAGTAGTGCTTTGGGCGAAAGCCAATTCACTAAAAATAAATACAGGATTCCTGACTATCGCAACTCTCTCAAGTGAGGGACCCAACTATACTCGTGTTGCAATATAGGATGGACATGCACCACATCATAATTTTAATTTCAAATTTACACATGTCATTTGTAGGGAGCTTGTTAGGAACCATATTTGGTGTCATCTAATGCTATTTTAGAAACTTCTTTGGTGGTACATGTCATACGGGCACAACTGTCAGTTGAAAACATCACTATTTCCTACTAAGTTGAGAAACAACTTACGTATCAGAGAGGTTGATCACATTGGCATTTCCCTCAAGTGTACTATTTTACTTTTAAGGAATTGATCTTAAGAAGCTTTGAGAGTGTAGAAACTCAACGTTACTACCTCAAATGGGTTGGAAGAAGAAGTTCCAGACACTTAAAGGATACATACCACCTCCTATATACGTCGTCTTTATTATGAATGGTTGAACAAATGCATTAGGAGGTTACAAAACATTTTCGTGTACTTGACTACTCTCTTGTGCAAACAATTTGGCAAACGTATGCATTTAGCATACCGGCTTTGGATGGCAAATGGCATCTCTAATTCTCAGGAGAAAAGTTATTCTTTGTTTATTAGATGAACTATAAGTGAGCAAAAAGAAAACATGTCCACTCGCTGAAAATGGGAGGAGGGTGTTTTCCCAAAGGGGACCACGGGTCGGCAACCCAAAAGATGAAAGGAAAAGAACGGGTTTTTGGGAGAGTTTTTCCCAGGCAGATTGCATGATGAGAAAACACCCAGAAAGAGTTTCCAGGTGGAGACGATCTCTTTTAGAGAAATTTCCGTGGTAGTGTTATGTACATCATACCCAAATTTCAGCTCGATCCAACCGTTGTAGCTTCTGATAATCGCATGTACGTTTAGGCAGTTCTGGAGAATCCGAAGTTCTGCTGGTTTCATCTTAGGGATTGAATGCCAGTTTACAGCGGTCGGATGATGATTATATCTTCATAATAGTTGATTGAAAATCTGTTCTCTACGACATATCAAAATTTCAGCTCAATCCAACACCTATAACTTCTGGAAATTTGGCCCAAGCTGAAGCAGTTCGTGAGAATCCGAAGTGATGCTGGTTTCAGTTTAAGGGGTTGCATGTCGGTTTGCACTGGTTGGATGAAAATGGTTTCTTCGTCAAAGTTGTTCAGAAATCGGACCTCTACAACGTATACAAATTTAGTAGCAATCAGACAGACCAAACATCTGCAATTCGGTAAATATCCGGCTCTGCCCATAGTTTCTGTCATATTTTGCTGATTCAATTAAACATGGTTTAAAGCATTGAATTACACAAAATTAGAGATCTCACTTGGAGACTATCCTTTCTGTGAAAATGTTTGTAACACTGTCTTTTAGAACATATACAAATTTTAGATCTATCTGCCTAGTATGTCATCATTAATCTGAGAGATAAGTCCGAGAGTATCTTGCCTCAACTCATTTTCTGTTAGTCAGATTGCATGACCAAAATCACCACATTACACATATCAAATGGAGATGATGCCTTTCAAGAATTTGTTCATGATAGAGTTTTGTGAATCATATCCAAAAGTTAGCTCAATCAGGCGGAACAGATTGCTTGCTTCAAGTGGTGCTGTTTGTTAGAAACCAATATGATGTAGGTTTCACTATAAGGGAATTTGCATGTCTGTTTCGGGTGGCTTGATAAAGTCTCTTGTAAAAGTTGCTAAGAATTTTGTCTTCTACAGCATATCCAATTATGATGCCAGTCGGACCACCCAAGCTTAGAGGATTTTGGTACTGATCGCTCTAGCTTCATTGTTTAGAAGTTTTGGTTCGCTGTTTTCGTTTGGATCATTCCTGCGTCTTGAATTTCTGCTTATTAGGATATTGTGACACCAAATCTAGGTATTTGTTAAGGCCTTATGATAACTTGCACTAATTTGTTTCGTAAATATTATGAAAGTGTATCTTGAACTACTATTGGCTTGATTCCTTTATAGATACGTAGGCAACTGGAGAGTATTTCTTGAGTGCAGCCAACAAACCCAGACACTTAATCTTTGAGGGTTTTAACTTACTCCGGGTTTGGGGTGTTACAACGGCGCTCCGTTAACTTTAACAACGATGACGCCAGCGTTGAGTCAACGCCATGTAGGCGCCAAGCCGACGCCACGTATGTGCCACGTCAGCATCGGAGTGCTGACGTCAGCCCTATCGTTGACAGTCAGTCAACGCCGTTGACTGGCATTGACCGATTGTTGACTAGCGTTGACCAAGTTTGACCGGTGACTATTTTGGGCCGGGGTCTGTCATTATCCATCATTCACACAACATAAAAAAAGTGTATGCCTGAGCTGAAGTGTTGACCCGTCGGGGGTGATGTCTGTGGTGATCTCCCGCAGGTGGTCTACTTGGACTATGAATGACCTCTCAGGAGCTGTTGATCTTGTGATCTCTCTTTGACCGAGTTGACAGCGTAGCGGTTTGTAATCTCCGGTAAGGGTATTCTTGTCTTTCGGGGTTATAATCCACATGGCATGCTCTGATTGATCGTGATTATTTTGGGTTCCTCTGCCGTGCACAAATTCCATGAAATGTAGAGTCCAATGGCAACTTAGTATGTCTTGTAAGTTGTTATAGATCATTATCAAGAATGGAATGTAGAGTCCAATGGCAACCTAGTATGTTTTGTAAATTGTTATAGATCATTAACAAGATGGGTAAACTAGCATTGATATATATTCCAATTCGATTATATGATACATATAGTTGGTGAATTCATGGCTGGTTTCGGCTTCGTGCTAAAATTATTGTTTAGAATTCTTTTCTAATTAATTATAAAGCTATACATATTAGGGTTAAACATCATTTCTTTTTGGTCAAATGTGATAATTTATAGATAATCTTAAATGAAAAGTTACAAGAACAGAGCATAAATACTCAAGTAGTAGGGTTAAACATCATTTAGTATGCTTAACTAGTCCAAATACAGACTAGTATACAACTTAAACTCACTTTTAGACATGCTATATATAGGTCTGCATGCACCAATGTGGAGATGAAAGATAGTAGTCCAAGCACGCCTTTCTCCTGACCCATCTCTCTCTCTCTCTCTCTCTCTCTCTCTCTCTCTCTCTCTCTAGAACCTCCCCAGCCGACTCAAGCTTTTGGAACCAGGGGTTTTCCCTGGTTCCCTTCCTCCCCTAAATCCAAATCTCAATAAGGAATCACAGGATTCCCGAGCCTCTCTTCCCCCCGTTATGTTGTGGAGAGTTTTGTTAACACTTGCTCTTGTGCAAGACTTTCTTCCTTGCCTTTTGCCAATTTGTAACCGGCTCTTTTGGCCGGGTTTTGTTGATCTTCCTATATTGGTCCTATGTTGTCCGGTTGTGGGAGATCTTTTGTGGTTGGTTGCAGGGAAGAAGCCCCATGGTTCATGGATCTAAAGATTTCTTTGTGCTATGAGATATCCTTCAGCTGGAAGATTCCATGGCACATCTTTGTGTGTCCGGGAGGATATTGAGCGGTAGGCCTATCCTCTATCTGGCTTTTCTCGTCTACGATTAGTGTGATGTTGTTCGCTTCCGGTGGATATCTATTCTTGGCACTGGATTTGCAAGTTTCATTTAGATCTGCTGAATTGGGTTTCTTTGAGTGATGCTTATTGTTGTAATTTTTATGCTCATGGTTTGTGAGTTGTTTCTTGTCAATTACTTGTATTACACAAACCCCCTGTTTGTCTGTATCTTTACCAGATCTGTATCTGGAGTTGGATCAATAAAATTTCCAGTTTGCTCAAAAAAAAAGAAAAAGAAGATAGTAGTCCAACATTAGGTAAAAGGGCTGCTTACCTAGGCTGCAAAAAATTTCATAAAATATAGTCTTTTATGGCAGTTATTGTGTTGGGATGACAATGTAGTGGACAATGCATATTAGATAGTAATCATACACCTAGAATAAAAGTTCAAATAAGGAAATAATTAAAACATGTAATAATTAATTTCATTGAACATAGATAAGCATCTTGAAATTCGGAACGTCGATTATCCTTCCGTGAGGTAGATGAAGAAAGCTGAAGAAAAATATAACAAAACGAATTTTGAGTGAGATACATCAGGTGGGGGAAGAAAAAGTTGAATAAAATAAAAAAAAGATTCAAACGTTTGTAGGATATACATATGCAAGCACGTGAGCTTTAAGTGCCAAATCTGCAATGAGCTACTGCCCTTAATTGAAACAATAAATTTAGATTGGTAATATAAATCAAATGGAAATGGCACAGTGGCACTCATTGCACGAAGCAAATATAAATCAAATGGAAATGGACTGTTCTCTGAAGAAAAATTGTGGAAACTTAAGCTGTGTCTTCAAGAAATGGGTAATTAACGTAACCAACAACTGGATCAGATATGTAGAACGTGTCTCTGTTGTACTTGTTTAGAGGAGCATTAAGCTCAAATCTCTTTGGCAAATCTGGATTAGCCAAGAAAAAACGACCATAAGCAATGAGATCAGCACGACCCTCAGCCACAGCATTGTTCCCGTCTTCCCTGTCATAACCACCAGCAGCAATGAAAGTACCTTTAAAAGCCTTTCTCATGGGCAAAAGACTATAGGGACTTTCGCATTTTTCGCCAACAGTCTTCATTCTTGGCTCAACCATATGGCAGTAGACGATCCCATATCTGTTCAAGGCATTGGCCATGTAAAGGCCTAATGCTGTTGGATCTGAATCCCCCGAGTCCATGTAGTCAGCGTAAGGAGATAATCTTATTCCAACTTTATCTGCTCCTATCTCATTAACAATAGCTTCAACAACTTCCAGAGCAAACCGGCAACGATTCTCTAGGGATCCACCATACTGGTCTGTTCGATCATTCACATGGTCTTTCATAAATTGATCAATAAGGTAGCCATGCGCTCCATGAATTTCAACTCCATCAAAACCTGTACAGCAGATAAACTGTTAGGGAGGCCCAGTCGCATGTACCTTAATTAGAGTTAACCTCGTGTGTGTATTATGGGCCGCAGCCCTCATGTGTTGTAACCCTAGGGCATAGCTGCATCTATTGTATATAAGTGTTGTAAATCACGGTTGTATTGTCAATGAGAAGTATCAGTTTCTACATGGTATCATTCGTCTAGGTTTTTCCCCGATCCTTTCCTCTCCCGCTTCCATGGCTGCGTCGTCTAGTGCTTCCTCTCATACCCCCAACCTCGCTACCCTCTGTACCTCCAAGCTCTCTGAAACCAATTATCTGTTATGGGAAAGTCAAGTCAAGCCCTTCCTCTTTGGCCAAAATCTTTGGCGTTTTATCGATGGGAGTTACCCGTGCCCCCCTGCCATGATTCCCGACCCCAAAGCCAAGCCTACCTCCGACTCTACCACCCCTCCTGCCGAAGTTCCGAATCCTGAGTATCTCCAGTGGTTCCAAACCGATCAGTCCCTCATTAGTCAGCTCTGTGCAACCCTTGAGCCCGGTGTTCTTGCTCAAACCGTTGGCCTGCCTACCTCGCGTGCTATTTGGGAGTGCCTGCAGCAAAGTTTCTCACAGCAGTCCCTCGCCAATGCCGCTCAGATGAAGTTCCAACTCCTCTCCCTCACTAAGGGAACCAAGAGCATTCCGGAGTACCTTGCTAGTGCCAAAGCACTCTCTGACCAGCTCGCTGCCATTCAGGAGCCCGTGTCCAATGCTGACCTTGTCACTTACGTTCTTCGTGGGCTCGGTCCGGAGTACGCCATGCTTGTGACCGCCATCCTTCACATACCGCCCCTACCAACCTTCACTGATCTCCGCTCTCGGTTGCTGGCCTTCGAGGCACAGCAGGCCCTTACTGCCCAGCTTGTTGCAGCTCCTCAAGCGACGGCCTTTTTCTCTGCTCAGCCACGGCCCCGCCACAACAACTCCAACTCTCATGCTCGGTCTTCCTCACAGCAGCCTCGCCACAGCACCTCCACCGCTCCTGCTCGAGCTCCGGCCTCGGTTCCGCACGGCTCCTCTTCCTTTCGTGGTCCTCCTCGCCCTCAACAGTTCTCGCCTGGTCTCCTTGGTCCCCCTTCGGCTCCACGGCCTGCACGTTAGTGTTGGACATGTGGACAGTTCGGCCACCTTGCTGCTCGCTGCTCACAGACCTCTCGTGACTCCGATTTGACTCATGCTTTTGCGGGCATGCATGTTTCTCGTGGCCCCGATCCCGCTTGGTACTTGGACTCCGGCGCCACCAACCATATGACTCATGATGGCCGCTCGGTTCAGTCCTCTACTGCCTCTGCTCCTTCCGATCAAGTTTACATTGGTAACGGCGATTCTTTGCCCATCACCCACTCCGGTAGTGTCTCTTTTTCCTCCGATTCTTTCGTGTTTCGTCTCTCTGATGTTCTCTCTGTTCCGTCGCTCCGTAAAAACCTTATGTCTGTTGCTCAACTTACTAATGATTTATATGTTAGCATTACTTTCTATCCTTGGGGCTATGTTATTCGTGATCTCCAATCTGGTGCTACTCTTTTTCAGGGCCAATGTAAAGATGGGCTCTACCCTGTGTTTCCTTCCCTTGCCTCCAAGGTTGTCTCTCGCTCTCCATCCTCCTTTGTTTCCGTTGCCTCGTCCTCATCCCTTTGGCATCATCGTCTCGACCATCCGTCAAATAAAGTGCTCACTGCACTCGCCTCCAAGTCTTTGTTAGGGTCTCCAAGTCGCATGGTTGTTGAGTCATGTAGCCATTGTGCATTAGCAAAATCTATTAGACTTTCCTTTTCGTCTGTTGAACATTGTTCTCGTACCCCTTTTGAATTAATTCATTCGGATGTTTGGATGTCCCCTGTTGCTTCTGTTTTCGGTTTTCGTTATTATGTTTTGTTTACCGATGACTATACTTGTTATTCTTGGATCTTTCCTTTACGTCAAAAATCGGAAGTCTTTGGTCATTTCTCTACTTTTGTGTCATATGTTAAAACTCAGTTTTCTTTACCGGTGAAACAATTTCAAAGTGATGGTGGCAAAGAATTTGATAACGCCAACTTTAAGCAATTTTGTGCTGCCAATGGGATCCTACATCGACTTTCCTGTCCCCACACACCGCAACAAAATGGCTTGGCCGAACGTAAACATCGACATATTGCTGATATGGGCCGTACCCTTCTCCTTACAGCCAACCTTCCACATAACCTATGGGTTGAAGCACTATGCACCGCCGTCTACCTTATTAACCGCCTCCCTACCCCCATTCTTCATTGGTCCTCTCCTTACCACGCCCTTTTTGGCAAACATCCCGACTATACACTTCTTAGAGCCTTTGGGTGTACTTGCTACCCCTGCCTAGGACCTTATTTTACTAACAAATTACATTCTCGTTCTCTTCCTTGTGTTTTTGTAGGTTACAGCGACCGTCACCGTGGATACCGTTGTCTTCATGTTCCCACTGGCCGTCTCTACATCTCGAGGCATGTGGTGTTTCATGAACACGAGTTTCCCTATCACTCTGCTAGTCAGGCTCCCCCACCGGCCTCCGATATGGTGTTTATTCCGTTTGGGCCTCCTCCAGCCCTACTCGAACCATCAGTCTCCAGTCAGCCCACCTCTCCTGCTCCAGGCCCAACAGCTCCTGCGGACCCGTCTGCTCCTGGCCCAGCCGCCCCCGCGGCCCCATTAGCTGACTCTAGTCCATCTTCTCCTCCGTCGACCGCCGACTCTCCTCCTGTTGTCTCGGATCCAGCTCCTGTCTCGCACCCGGCCTCTCTCCCTGATGTTGCTCCTCCTCAGCCCACCGGTCGCACCAGCCCTGTTCATACTCGCTCCAAATCTGGCATCTTCAAGTCCAAGGTCCGCACCAACTTTACTTCACGGTATCCTCTCCCCCAAGCTCTTACTGCTATGCTTGACACTGATGTTGAACCTACGAGTTACACCCAGGCTTCGCGATCTCCCGAATGGAAGCAAGCTATGATTGATGAGTTTAATGCTCTTCTTAAGCAAGGTACTTGGTCCCTCGTTCCTGCCACCTCGGGTTCTAATACTGTTGGTTGTAAGTGGGTCTTTAAACTTAAGCGACATTCTGATGGTACTGTTGAGCGTCACAAGGCTCGTCTTGTTGCAAAAGGCTTTCACCAACAACCTGGCATTGATTATTTTGATACTTTCAGTCCCGTTGTCAAGCCTGCTACCATCCGCACGATCCTCAGTCTTGCCACGTCGTCTAGTTGGCCTATTCGCCAACTTGACGTCAAGAATGCATTCCTTCACGGCTCTCTTACTGAGGAGGTTTACATGTAGCAACCCCCTGGTTTTGTCGATCCTAGCAGGCCTCACCATGTTTGTAAGCTTCACAAAGCTATCTACGGTCTCAAACAGGCTCCTCGTGCTTGGTTTCAGCGGTTCAGTTCCTTTCTACTTCGGGTTGGTTTTATTCAAAGTCAGGCTGACACTTCCATGTTTGTGTACCGCAATGGGTCTGATGTGATGATTCTCCTTCTTTATGTCGACGATATAGTCCTCACAGGTAGCTGTGCTTCTCATTTGCATGCCTTCATTCGCACCCTTGGTTCCGAGTTTGAGATTAAAGATCTTGGCACTCTTCATTACTTCCTTGGCATCGAAGTCAACTCCCTTCCGACCGGCCTCCACCTCAATCAGACCAAGTATACGTTGGATCTTCTCAAGCGCAGTAACCTCCTTGAATGCAAGCCGGTTTCCACTCCTATGACGTCTAAGGGCGCTCTCTCTCGCTCAGTTGGTACTCCATTGTCCGATCCTACAGTCTATCGTACTCTTGTTGGTGCCCTCCAATATCTTACGATGACCCGCCCTGACATTGCATTTGCCGTTCAGCATGTAGCGCAGTTCATGAGTAATCCGAGTGATGTTCACCTTGAGGCCACCAAACGCATACTTCGGTACCTTAAAGGCACAGTTGGTCGTGGTCTTTCTATCTGCAAGTCTCCTGACATTTCTCTTATGGTTGCCTACTCTGATGCCGATTGGGCTGGTTGCCCTGATACCCGTCGATCCACCACCGGCTATTGTGTCTTCCTTGGACCAAACTTGATCTCTTGGAGTGCCAAGAAACAGCGTACTGTGTCTCGTTCGAGTGCTGAAGCTGAGTACCGCACACTTGCCAATGTTTGTGCGGACACAATTTGGCTCCAAGGTCTCCTTTCTGAGCTTCAGTTCCCTCTTTCTCGGCCGATTCTGCTTAATTGTGATAACCTTTCTGCTACTTACATGGCTGCCAATCCTGTTTTCCATGCTCGCACCAAACATATTGCTCTTGATTATCATTTTGTGCGTGAACGTGTGGCTTCTGGTTCGCATCAAGTTCGGTTCATTCCATCGGTTCATCAACTAGCTGACGTCTTTACCAAGGGCATCGCTGCTCCGCGTTTCGATACTCTTGTCAGCAAACTTGTCACCGTACCGCCGCCAAGTTTGCGGGGGAGTGTTAGGGAGGCCCAGTCGCATGTACCTTAATTAGAGTTAACCTCGTGTGTGTATTATGGGCCGCAGCCCTCATGTGTTGTAACCCTAGGGCATAGCTGCATCTATTGTATATAAGTGTTGTAAATCACGGTTGTATTGTCAATGAGAAGTATCAGTTTCTACATAAAATTTTTTTAAAATATAAAAATTATTACATTCTTAAAAAAGTAAAAAAATTGCTGAAGTGGTTGTTTTTGGTTGATGAGGTTGGGGGGAGTGGCCCTGACAATGTCATCACAGGATTGGTTTAGTTATGAGAGTTGGTGAGCTGGCTCTGTATAAATAGCAATAGTGGTGGTAATTATTAGCAGTCAATGAATAATAGAAACAATTTTCCTATTCTCTCTCTCTCTCTCTCTCTCTCTCTCTCTCTCTCTAAGCACTTTCTCTATGCTCGACCTCAAGCTTTCTCTAAGTTCGGTTGTGCTTGGTGAGGTCAGTGGTATCATGATTTCGATCAGATGATGGTTTTTTAACATGCAGTTGCAAACAAGGAGAAGACGAGTATGGTACCTCCACTTGTAGCAAGATACTACCCCCAATTCAAGGCTAGAGATCAAATCTCCTCGGCCCGGCTGGCCTCATTTAACAGAATATAGACGATAACTGATGGATCCTGTAACTTTTTGCAAAATAACATAATTGATATTCTAAGAAAACTTGTTCATTTGATCCTTCTAGTACGACTTATCAACAATTAAGCTTGGAAAGGATATGAGTATAAGATCATGTTTTTGAAGTCCATACTGTGGTTACCAATTAATGACTGATTACCATGGAAATCTAAAGCTATAGACCAATCGTTTTTTAAGTAGCAAAAGCTACTCCACTTTTCTTATTTTAGCTCCTCAAAACGACTAGAATGTTTTTCAGGTAGATACTTTAAATTCAATTGAAGCTACTAGCATTTAACTAACAGTTTCTACTTATATCCTTCAAGTACGTTTGTTTCCTTCAAAACTTTTCTCTGAACAAATTGAGTACTCCAAAATTCAACAAATTTAAAGACCAGGGGAATTACCAGCTTCCACACAGTTTCTTGCAGCAACTCTAAAATCATTGACATTTGTGGAACTTCCTCGGTCTTCAATCTCCTTGGAGGTGTGAATCCAGACGCATCAATGCCATTTAATCGTATTGGCTGGTCAGTAGAAGAGATCGGAGCTTGACCATTTGGCTGATAACCTGCAAGCAATGAGAGAAAATCACAATCTAAAATCTGAAGAATAATCAACGGCCCCAGCTGGGAATCCTTCGTTGTCAATTACTATAAAATTAGGAGTGATCCATAATCGTTTGAGACTGAAGTCGGAAGGATTAGTACTATACTTTTCAAAATAGGTTGTGATCAATCTGTGAGAGCACTAATTAAGCATGAATATGCTCTATAGAAAATCAATCATATCCATCTCATATGTTGTTCTACAGTTTGGTTCACCATCCAATGTTTCCATCAATCATAATCAACTTGTTCCGATGGAATGCACATGCTATACTAGTTCTGAACCTGAACTATTCTAACTCATTCAAGTCTCTTCCATCCAGAAGCAATTAAACTAAGAAACTAACAGATAAATTCCTTTCTGGAGTGGTCTAATTTTTTAATTTGTGCTCACAAAGCTTTCTGACATAAAAGTGAGATCACAAAGGTGTATGTGAGAAACTCACTGCTATTAGAAACCCTCCCCACATGCCAAATCTGACAGAAGAAGACGCCGCCTTTAGCATGAACAGCATCAACAATGGGCTTCCATGCTTCAACTTGCTCCTTTGTCCATATACCAGGCGTATTTCGGTACCTTTGCATACAGAAGAAACAACTCTTTCAGTAACTCATCAAACTTTTGGAAAAAAGGAAGCACGCTAAGAAATATGTAAGTTGTGTAAAATCAAATCGCAAAGGAACTAGGAAGTTAAGCTTCTTGAAAGTAAATTACCCTTGAGCTGTGTCAGAAACACCAGTAGCTTCAGCTATTAGGAGGCCCCCTTCAGATGTTCTTTGAGAGTAATATAAGATGGCATGTGGTTGTGGAACATTATTATATGATCTATCTCGTGTCAGTGGTGCTAAAACAACTCTGAAAGAGAAAAATAAATTTAAATGAATATATACGGAGTAATACTTGGTAGCCAGGAATATTGTAGTATAATCTCTGCTAAGACATGGCATTAAAACATCCTTCGATATTCTCTTAGACCTACAGCAATATGACATGTGACCAGTTTAGAAGAAGATAATATACAATTGTGAGGTGTTTTGACGTATTGCGTACATTCCAAATGACCTATATCGTCTGCCCAAATCTCAGTAAGGATGCAGTAGTTTGATACATATCCCTTCTTCATACAACTAAAAGCAGCAGTAACATGATTTCTCACGCCAGAATTATAGGTATTTTTACAATTTCTACAACCGTAAGACACACACCATTGGCTAATTCTTGGGCCCTCTGCTATATCTAATACCGATGAATGAATGCAGAAAGTAAAGATGAGTTAGTACCTATGAGAAAGATTGAATTTCCCCATCTTGTGAGGAGAAATGAGAGGAATTGTGGGAGGTTGAGCAGATGCAGGCATATTAGACTTCACTTCCTTCCTCGACCTGAACTTACAAGTTTTAGGCACTAATGACTTTACCAGCTTTCGTGTTCTTGGTTTTTGATTGCTCTGTCAGTCTGGCGTTTTGTTCTGAGAAAAATGAATTGAAGGCCAATTGGTTATTGATTGATCGAGTATGAACTTAAATACAATTCACTTGGATCCCACATTCTTCCCACCTTCTTTGAAAAACGAATATGAACATCTAAGAAGGCATTGACCAAAGGGAAGTCAAATGGGACACACTCTCTCTCGACATGTCTTTGCCAAATCTCACCCACAGAATGCGAAACAACAATATATGGGAGATGTTCATGACCTCTGTAATTACGCCTTTGCATTCGTATATTTTGTAATGACGTGTGTACTCACGCATTTGCATCCGTACATTTTTAATGACGTATATAATTACGACATTGCGTTCGTACATTTTTTATGACGTCCATAGTTACGCTCTAGCAAATGACGTATGTAGTCACGTACTTGCATCCGTACATTACGCACTTGCGTCCGTGCATTCTCCTGATGAAATCTGTGTAAACATATTGAGGATCTAACAACCACAAACATAGATACAAACATCAGTAGTGTTAGTGTATAAACCATAAACAAAGTATCAACTATACCTTTGACGTTGGACATGCTTAAGGCCGGCTTTGAGCTAAGATCTTCTACAACACAATCAATCATTCAACTTCTATGGGGCAAGAGTGTATGAACCGGTTAGTTGATTGTGTGTAGGGACCTTGGCTTATATAGGTATTGTCTAGGGTTAATTAGTCCTCCCATAAAAGACTTAATTAGCCTTAGTTACCTTACTAGAGACTTAAGTTAATGTCCTATTAGGATTGGTATTTGATACCAATCTCACAACCAGATGCCTATTCCTAATCAACTCAGAATTTCATTGATTAGGAGTACAAGGCCAAGCTAATCACACCGTCCATTACTTGATCCTCAAGTAATACATTATCAACCTTTGGATGTGAATAATGTAAGTCCAATCTTACATTCTCCCTCTTGGACTGACGTTAATTCACACAGCATAACAATGTATAAGGCTTGATCAAAGTAAACTGAAATTGCGCGCATGGACTGATGCAATGCTCATCCGATCAACAAGTTCCTGTCAAAACACCTATCTGATATGAGACTATGAAAAAGAGAGTACTTAGCACAACCACTCCATAACCATCAATTATCAAATCTGTGATTCACAATGAACTTCCCTTGGACATTTCTAATGCACATGAACTTAGAATGTTCTGAACTGAAGTGTTCATGTACTGGTCCTCATCAAACACATAAGAACTCAAGTGTGTTTGGATAACTTTAAACTGAAATGTTGGATTAACCAACCTGAAGTTATAACAGCAAACAAAACTTAAACTGAAAGGCTGTTATAAAGCTGCAGCAATTTAAAACAAACTCAACCTTAAACTTGAACTGAAGTACCATGGTTTTATTTCTGAATGAACAAATAATGCTATACAACACATATATATATATATATATATATATATATATATATATATATATATATATTTGGTTTTGCACGCGGAGCTGCAAAACTCTTACATTTGAGCTCAAAACGAAAACTTAACTGAAAACTGGAAAACTGAAGTTCTGTGAAGGAAGGTGATTTAAAACAAGCCACTCCCTCTTAACTTAAGCATCTAAATTTGGCAAGATTCCCAAATCTGGAAGATGTTTGAGGAAGACTTTAGGTATTAAGGCTTTGGTAGAAGGGTCTGCCAACTGAGAAGCAGTTCCAATCTTCACTATGCTAATTTCCGTTTTCTTAACCCTTTCTCTCACACTGTAATACTTAAGATCGATGTGCTTAGAGTTAGTGGACCTCTTATTTGTCTTGGTATAATATATGGCTGCCATAGTATCATAGTAAATCACCAGAGGTCTCTCTATAGACTGAATTAAGCTAGTCTGCACCAGAAAGTTCTTAAGCCAGATGGCTTGACTAACTCCCTCATAAATTGCCAAGTACTCTGAATGCATAGTTGAGGTTGCTGTGATAGTTTGTCTAACACTTTTCCAAGCTATAGCACCTCCTGCTAACATATAAACATAACCAGACATCGATTTTCCACCATTTGGATACTCACCAGCCAAACCAGCATCTGTATAACCTATTAAGTCCAAACTCTTAACATTTCTGTGTACAAGCATATAATCCTTTGTCCTCTGTAAATATCTCATAACTTTCTTGCCTCCAGTCCAATGAGCTTCACCAGGATTCGACTGAAACCTGGATAACATGCTTACTGCATATGCAATATCAGGTCTGGTGCAAACCTGTGCATACATTAAGCTACCAATCAGCCTAGCATAAGGTCTATCTTTTATTTTCTTTAACTCAGCATCTGTACTAGGACATTGACCCTTGTTTAACTTATCCCCTTTAGATATAGGAGCATCACCTGAGTTACAATTCTGCATATTGAATCTCTTCAGTATCTTATTTATGTAACTTTTCTGTGACAAGCCAAGCACCTTATTTCTCCTATTTCTTTTAATTTCTATGCCAAGCACATATGCAGCTTCCCCCATATCCTTCATATCAAAATGCTTTGATAAGAAAGCCTTAGTCTTATGCAGAAGACTTTTGCTGCTACTAGCTAGGAGTATGTCATCAACATACAGAACTAGAAATATAAACCCTTCTTTGGTAGTTTTCATATACACACACTGATTTGCTTGGTTTTCTATGAATCCATTAGATAAGATAACTGATTCAAACTTGATATACCACTGCCTTGATGCCTGCTTCAAACCATAAATGGATTTCTTAAGCTTACAGACCAAATTCTCATTTCCTGAAGCTATAAAACCCTCTGGCTGTTTCATATAAATTTCCTCCTCTAATTCTCCATTCAAAAAAGCAGTCTTAACGTCCATTTGATGCAATTCTAAATCAAAATGTGCTACGAAAGCCATGATAATTCTGAAGGAGTCTTTGGTGGAAACTGGACTAAAAGTTTATGTGAAATCGATTCCTTCTTTCTATGTGAATCCCTTAGCAACCAACCGAGCTTCGTACCTTTCTATAGTGCCATCAGCTGCCCTTTTAGTCTTATAAACCCACTTACATCCTATGGCTCTATGGTTTGGAACTGGTTCCACTAAATCCCAAACCTGGTTGTCTGACATGGACTGCATATCCTTAGGACAGTAAAACCTGAAACCCTTAGACTTTTCTGCATATCCAATAAAATGAGAGCTAAGGGTTTTCTCATCTAACTTCTTTTCCTGAGGGTTATAAGGTCTAGCCTCAGCTTTACACCCCCAAACATGTAAATGTGAGAGTCCTGGACTATGTCCAAACCATAGTTCAAATGGAGTTTTGCTGACAGCTTTGCTAACAGTCCTATTGGTAAGATACTTAGCAGTTTTAAGTGCATCACCCCATAAAAACAAAGGTAAACCAGTTGTGCACATCATACATCGAACCATATTCAAAAGAGTCATATTCTTTCTCTCTGCAACACCATTTTGCTCAGGGGTACCTGGTGTGGTGTACTGAGCCTTGATGCCATGTTTTTCCAAAAACAAGGCAAAAGGACCCTTATGTTGACCTGCCTCACTATATTTCCCATAAAACTCTCCCCCACGATCTGAATTGACAACCTTAATGACCTTTCCCAACTCTTTTTGTACTTGTGCTTTGAAAATTTGAAACTTCTCAAGTGCTTGGGATTTTTCTGAAATTAGATAGATATGACAAAATCTGGAAAAATCATCTATAAAGGTGATGAAATATTGGTTTTGGCAGATGGTTTTGGGTTGAAAAGGTCCGCATATATCAGTGTGAATCAATTCTAATAGTTTTGAACTCCTATGTGATCCCTTTTTCCTACTGTTAGTCATTTTTCCTTTAATGCACTCAATGCAGTCATCCCAATTTGAAAATCCAACTTTTGAACCAATTTATTCTTAACCATTAACTGCAATCATTCTTTAGAAGGATGTCCTAGCCTTCTATGCCATAACATAGCTGAATTTTCATTAAATCTGTCTCTTTTGGTTCCCCCAGTTGCAACAGATAGCACATCAGTAGGATTTTTGCAGTTAAGTTGCCAATAACCAGAGATTTGAGTAGCAGAAGCAAGGAAATTAGAATTCTTATCAAACAACTGCATTTCATTAAAATCTCCAGTAAAGGTGCCACAAAAACATGAAAGTGAAACTAAATTTTGTTTCACTGAAGGAATGCAAAAAACATTGTCTAATTGCAAAAAACTTCCTGAATCTAAAGCTAAACTAACTTCTCCAATGCTCTTGACAGCTACCCTTGATCCATTGCAAGCACAAACGTTCTGCTCAGCACTACTTGGTGTTCTTGTCCTTTCCTTCATATCCTGCAAGGTTTTACAGATATGAATTGGTGAGCCTGAGTCTAACCACCAAGAGTCGGGTGCTGTATCTATAAGATTAACTTCAATCATATAGGAAATTAAAGGGATCACTATAGGTTTACTAAGTTTGGGGTTACCTTTCTTTTCCATCCAGGCCTTCCACTTCCTGCAATCCTTCTTCATGTGACCCAACTTTTCACAGAAGAAACACTTAACATTAGCATGTTTATTGACTGATTTAGGATTGCCCTTGTTCTTCTGAATTCCTCCTGAGGGTTTTCCAGCGTTGCCCTTGTGGAAATTGTTTCTGAACTTCCCCTTTTTCTCAAATTTGGTCCTAGAATTCATGCTAGGCTTATCCTTGTGCTGATTTTCAGGCTCAGTGGTGACTAGGTTCACTACAACTCCCTTTTCTAACTGAAGCTTGCTTTCTTCAGCTGCCAAAGATGCTTATAAAGGTATTTACATTCCACTTTTCATGCACTGAGGTGTAGGAGGTCTTAAGAAAACTGAATGTGGGTGGTAAAATCTTCAGAATATGGCAGATTAGGAACTTGTCATCCACCTGCATTCCCAAATTCCTCAGCTTCTTAACCAAATTGACCTGTTTGAGAATGAAGTCCCTAATCCCATTCCCATCGTACCGAACATTCATCAAGTCTCCCATGTAAGCTACCATGTTATTCTTATCTGACTCAACGAACCTAGCAGATACATTCTCCATATAGTCACTAGCAGTTTCTGAATCATCAATCTCATCCACTATTGACTCATCTATGGTGCCTTTCATGGTCAGCAGTGCCATGTTATTGGCATGAAGCCACTCTTTCCTCTTCTGTTTGGCTTCTTTTGTGCTCTGTGCAGTGAGAGGTGCTGGCCTAGGTTCCTTAAGAGCTATGTCCCACTGGTTATAGGCTATGTGGAAGGTGACATCTCGTTTCCATTTCTTAAAGTTTGATCCTGTGAGTGGCTCTATGTTGGAGAGGCTCATAACTGAAATAAAAGAAAACTTTTGCTAAGTTTTTGACTCAAAATTATGGGATTTTTACTTAAAGTACTTAGCAAACAATGGAAACAAGGATTAGATTTTCTGAAATTCAATATTTAGCCCCATACTGAAACATATCAAACCTACTGTGATAGGATATGATAAACTGAATCATACCACCAGATTAACTGATACATTGTTTTAATATGTGACCACACCTGAATGGCAAGTGGATGCACATATAAAACCTGAAGTGTTTCATACCAGTTGAACCTGCAGTACGCTGCATAATGCATCATTTGAAAAACCATGAAAATTAAGCCCTTCTGAATGAAGATATAGATTCACAGTCAATGATACATTAGCATAGTTCGTTTGATCTCTTTAACCTAATGAAACACCAGAGGATTATCACTGTAAGTCCAACTAGGCCTGGCATATAACAATGATACCCCTGATGAATCCAAGATCAAACAGGATTGGTTGCTGAAGAATTGTTAAAATCAATCCATACTTGTCAGATAACTGCAAGCAGACTTAAGTGGGAGGGTGTTTTCTGTTTCGTTATCCAATACGGGTAGCAAGCAATCAACCTAAGTCCAAAACAATTAAGAACATGCTCAACATATATCCGAAATCACCATCCAAACCGCCAGTCTCCGCAAACAATCAAACAACTCCCAGGACAGCATGCTTAATCAATCAAACCTATGCGCGGTCCTCATATGCATCTACTCCACTTAAACAGGCAGTAATATGCAATAAATTAAGCAAAATTGAAATTGAAACTCAAACTTGCTCGAAAACTTATCTGGGCTCCAAGCACGCATCTTAACTGAATTAAAAGCGGAAGCATAACTGAATTCGTGCCCGATTTTTACTGAATTTAATTTACTGAAAATATTTGCAGAGAAATTTTGGCAAAACAACGATCAATTTTGAGAAATTGTGATTTCGGATGTTAAGAACCCTAAGCCCCAAATTTTCCCAGAAAAATTTTACCATTGGAAAACGTTTAATTTGATTGGGCGTTGAAGAAAACGGTTTTCGGGTCGTGAAGACCCGCGCGTTTTGAAAATGGATCTTTTGTGTCTGTATTTGGGTCACTGGGTTGACCCAGTATTATTGAAAACAGGTTCAAAATACTGTGGGCCCCAAAACGGAATTTGAGCATGAACTTGAAAGCCTTTTGCTAACCCAAACTGAAAATTTTGAGAGCTGCTACGTACACTCAAAAAATTTCTCTGGGCACTTTTAATTTTTTTTATAAAATGTAATTACCTTGATACCCATGTATTAAATTACATTTAAGGACATTTTTTTTTTGCATCCATATAAACACCCATCAAAGTTTAGAAAAAATAATATGTTTCTAAACCCTAATCCTCATACAATTTCCTACTTTCGATGAATGATACAATAAAGGAGCAACATTCTTCCACAAAATATAGAGCAGTTCATGAGGCTACCTTTGCAAAATTTCTTGCTGTTAATGGTGTTGAATAGTATATACCCATCTACAACAACCTGTACAAAGGTTAGTGATCAGTAGACATTAGATTAATAGTACCGGCGATCAACATCCATTTAGACATGTATTCTCCAACAATTAAATATTGCTTCCAACATTCAATGCCTGCTGGTCCGCAGGCATCCATTTTGAATGCTAGCAAATAATACATTTGTTGTCGGGTTCCGCATCCAGAACTTGAAGTAATTATAATTATAGTTTAACTCTTTTATACCTAATGAGTATGGCAGGTACCTAGAAAGTCAGATACCACACATTGTAAGGCTTCTACAGCTAATAGCTTAAATTAGCGCAAGCATACACTATCATTTTCATGAATGACACTGACTCGTTGAATTTATTCGGTATGAATCATAAATAAGTGAAAGTTTAATAGCAGTGTCTATCGTTGTTTCCACCTACTTAACAGCATCATACGAAAATGCGAATGTCACTAAAACATGTCACTAAGGTTGAACAATTTTTCCTCGATCATATACTATGGATATATTGATAAAATTTAATTTTGAGTGTCCAAAGAAAATTAATTAGTGTTCAAGAATATTTATGCAATAAACTAATAAAAGGGTATATATGGAAAAGTTTAATCAAATTTAGGTGTCCAAAGAAGTTTTATAAATTAAGAGAAGTGTATAGAGAAATATGAGTGTGCAGAGAAAACTTTTGAGTGTACATAACAACCCTCAAAATTTTTCATAGCTTGATCTATATCCATGGTAGACCAAGCTCTGATACCAACTGTAAACATATTGAGGATCTAACAACCACAAACATAGATACAAACATCAGTAGTGTTAGTGTATAAACCATAAACAAAGTATGAACTATACCTTTGACGTTGGACATGTTTAAGGCCGGCTTTGAGCTAAAATCTTCTACAACACAATCAATCATTCAACTTCTATGGGGCAAGAGTGTATGAACCGGTTAGTTGATTGTGTGTAGGGACCTTGGCTTATATAGGTATTGTCTAGGGTTAATTAGTCCTCCCATAAAAGACTTAATTAGCCTTAGTTACCTTACTAGAGACTTAAGTTAATGTCCTATTAGGATTGGTATTTGATACCAATCTCACAACCAGATGCCTATTCCTAATCAACTCAGAACTTCATTGATTAGGAGTACAAAGCCAAGCTAATCACACCGTCCATTACTTGATCCTCAAGTAATACATTATCAATCGTTGGATGTGAATAATGTAAGTCCAATCTTACAATCTGTACAGTTGCTCCATCAGTTTCTGTGACCAAAATCAACCTGCACCGTTCAACAGAAATCTGGAAAAAGATCAAATCTTTAATCAAAAGCAAATCAAATCAGAATCATATTAAGGCTCGGTCCGGGCCGGTCGGGATGAGGCCAAAACCCGGAACCCGAGCCCTGCGGGACGGACGGGACGGATCCGGGGTAAAACCCGACGAAGAAATTTGATGGGGAGATGAGCGAATTGTTGATGAAAAGACAGAGAGAAAAGAAAGATCTCTGCAATTCCAACTTCTCCTCCTCTTCGATTTGGTCTGGGCGAGTGACCCACCAAGTCCAAAGGATGCAAACAAAGCCTCGTCTTCAGGTGGGTCGGTGGCGTCGAAGGCAGTGATTGTGCTGCTGGGTTTGGCGGCGGTTAATTTGGGGTGGTATCAGCTTTGGGCTGCTGTGTGATGAAGAATTGATGATGGAGATGGAGGCCACAATTGGCGGCGGCAGGTTTGTAAAAAGTAAAGACAAGAAGTGGTGGAGGTTTGGCAAAAAGAAAAAAAGGTTTGTAGACGCATGAGTAAGTGTTTGCGCCTTTTGAATTCCAAGCATAATATTGATTTTCAATGTGCGCAACAGGGTTCCAACTTCCAATATCCACGGTAATGAAACTATATGTGCGAAAAAGCAGTAGGGATAAAAAGTGCGTACACATATTTTGGAGAACAATTGTGGTGGCTTACAATAGAGTGGCGGAGTTACTAGTTGACCGAAGTTGGCTATGGCCACCACAAAATTTTCAACTCCTCCCACTAAAATTATAGGCATACAAATAAAATTGAAACAATACGTAGTAATGACCCCCACAAAATTTTAAATCCACCATCACCATATACATAGGAGCGTAGCCATATTTTACGAACAAATTCAAATTCTGCAAAATGAAGAAACAACAAAAACAAAAGTGCAATGGATAGAGAATTGCCATAAGCCCATAGCTTAAAAGAGGCGAGAAAAAGATAAGAGGTGAAATGCAAGGGCTTCCTGCGCAGCCATTTACACTGTTGCCTTCCGTCTTCGAACAAAGTAGTTCGTCCAAGTCGACAGCCTCTCGCCCTGTATTCCCAGCCGCCCTTCCAATGCCGAGGAGACCAAATATGGAGACTTTAGACTGGTGGCGCCGACCCAATCGGAAACACATGTTCCCGAAGCTCATGGGCTGCCCTGGTTGCCTCTGTCACCATCTTTATGGTCTATTTGGTATTAAATGGTTGGGCAGTTGTGATTGTATTCGGTGTATATTATTAAGACAAATTTCTTTCCTTTTTGCAACTTTGTGGGTGACATTGAAATGATTGTGCCTACAGATGGAACCCCTAGTTTTCGATGCTTGTTTATCATCAGTTCTCAGTTAAAATTGTTGTTGTTTACAACTCTCTTCTGCTGTATAGATTAGACCTTACAGATAACTGCAACTTGCTTGTCTCACCAAGCTCTTCCTACTGGTGCCCACTCTTGAAGTGAACAATTAAAATCAATTTTGGAATCTCCACTAGTATCTCAGCCTAGGTTGCACATCTTTATCTCATTATTGAAACTCATCTTGACCTAGCTTGTCTTGCTTCTGTATGCTGCCTTAAAGAATAGCCTGCTGTTTTAGTGTAACAATAGAGATACATCTTATTCTTTGTTGAAAGCTTTTTCTATCGCATATATAAGTCTGCATGTACCAAAGTGGAGATGAAAGGTCTGCTTACCTATGGTGCAAAAAAATTCATGAAATAGAGTCTTTTTATGGCAGTTATTGTGTCGGGATGACAATGTGGTGGAAAATGCATATTAGATAGTAATCATAGATTTGGAGGTGGTATTCAATAAATTTGGTGAGCATATTTGACCTGAAACCATATTAGATGTTCACCGCATACCTACAGTATAGTCCTACTGTTCTAATTTAGCAAAAAAAAAAAAAAAAAAAAAAATCATCTTCGTTTTCCATCGCAAGCGTATTAATTGTGCTCTAACATACAGGGTAAGGTTAATTGTTTGTTTTGAAGTTTAGGTACAATGGCTGGTTTGGACGCTTCATTGTTATGTTATGTATTGAAGGGTGACTAGTGATTACAAGGGAAATCGTTGGAACCTTTGAAGTATTTATTTGGCTGGATAGGCTGACAGAGATCATGTAAATGTAATGTTGATAATTGCTAATTTTTGTATTTCTATCGCATATGATGACCGACTGAGTTTCTTCTTTTTATCCTTCTCTTACTATTTGTATCCAAAGTTTCTACTATGTTTGATACCTGGATTTGGAGAAAGAAGAATTGCAGCACGGCTGCCACTGTTAAGAGATAAATGTTCAAAGAAGGAAATAATTATAACATGTAATAATTCATTTTTTTGAACACAAATAAGCATATTGAAATTTGGGACGTCGATTCTCATTTCGTAATGCTCGATAGGCTGAAGAAAAATGTAACAAAACAAATTTTGAGGGAGAGAAAAAGCTGAAGAAAATTTTAAAAAAAATGATTAAAACGTTTGTAGGATATACACATGCAAGCACGTGAAGCGTTAAGTGGGAAAACGCGGCACTAATTGCACGAAGGCATTAAAGAAAAATTTATATTGGTACATAAATCAAACGTGATGGCACTAATTGCACGAAGGCATTAAAGAAAAATTGTGGAAATTTAAGCTGTGTCTTCAAGAAATGGGTAGTCAACGTAACCAACAACTGGATCAGATAGGTAGAATGTGTCTCGGTTGTACTTGGTTAGAGGAGCATTAAGCTCAAATCTCCTTGGCAAATCTGGATTAGCCAAGAAAATACGACCATAAGCAATGAGATCAGCACGACCCTCAGCCACAGCATTGTTCCCATCTTCCCTGTCATAACCACCAGCAGCAATGAAATTACCTTTGAAAGCCTTTCTCATGGGCAAAAGACTATGGGGGCTTTTGTATTTTTCGCCAAGTGTCTTCATTCTTGGCTCCACCATATGGCAGTAGACGATCCCATATTTGTTCAAGGCATTGGCCATGTAAAGGCCTAATGCTATTGGATCTGAATCCCCTGAGTCCATATAGTCGGCATAAGGAGATAATCTTATTCCAACTTTATCTGCTCCTATCTCATTAACAACAGCTTCAACGACTTCCAGAGCAAACCGGCAACGATTCTCTATGGATCCACCATAGTGGTCTGTTCGATCATTCACATGGTCTTTCATAAATTGATCAATAAGGTAGCCATGCGCCCCATGAATTTCAACTCCATCAAAACCTGTACAGCAGATAAACAATTTCAGAATACTAAAGCTATTAGAATATTGAACAAGTAAGATAAATCCTGAAGTAGATTTTAGCTGATGAAGTTGAGTGGCGGTGGCTCACACAGCTGTCATCACAGGATTGGCTTGATTATGAGAGCTAGTGAGCTGACTCTGTATAAATAGCAATTGTAGTGGTAACCATTACAAGTCAATGAATAACAGAAATAGTTTCCCTATTTTCTTTCTCTCTGCTCGACCTCAAGCTCTCTAATGTCGGTTCTGCTAGGTGAGGCCACTGGTATCATGATTTCGATCAGATGATGGTTTTTTACCATGCAGTTGGAAACAAGGAGAAGACGAGTATAGGGTTGTAGCTCCACTTGTAGCAAGATTTTACCCCAAATTCAAGGCTAGAGATCAAAATACCCTCCCCTCCGATGGCCTCATTTAACAGAATATAGATGATAACTAATGGATCATGTAACTTTTTGCAAAATAGCATAATTGATATTCTAAGAAAACTGGTTCATTGATCTTTCTAGTACAACGTATCCATAATTAAGCTTGGAAAGGATCCGAGTAGAAGATCATGTTCTTGAATTCCATACAGTGGCTACCAATTAATGACTGATTACCATGGAAATCTAAAGCTATAACCCAATCTTTTTGTAAGTAGCAAAAGCTGCTCCACTTTTCTTATTTCAGCTGCTCAAAACGACTAAAATGATTTTCTGGTGTAGATACTTTATTCAATTTTAAGATACTAGCATTCAACTACTTATAGTTTCTCCTTATATCTTTCAAGTACGTTTATTCCCTTCAAAACTTTTCTCTGACCAAATTGAATTATCCAAAATTTAATGTCAAATTAAGAGCCCAGGAGAATTACCAGCTTCCATACAGTTTCTTGCAGCAACTCTAAAATCATTAACAATTTGTGGAACTTCCTCGGTCTTCAATCTCCTTGGAGGTGTGAATTCAGAAGCTTCATCGCCATTTAATCGTATTGGCTTGTCAGTAGAAGAGATTGGAGCTTGACCATTTGGCTGATAACCTGCAAGCAAGGAGAGAGAATCACAATCTAAAGTCTGACGAGTATTCGACAGCTACAGCAGGGAATCCTTTGTTGTCAATTACTATAAAATTAGGAGTGATCCATAATCGTATGAGACTGAAGTCGAGAAGGATTAATAATATACTTTTCATGATAGATTGTTATCAATCAGTGAAAACACGAACTAAGCATGAATATAGTCTGCACAAAATCAAGCATATCCATCTCATATATTGTTGTTCTACAGGTTGGTTCACCATCCAATGGTTCCAAGGGAACAAGTTCTGAACCTGAATTATTTTAACACATTCAAGTATCTTCCATCCAAAAGCTGTTAAACCTAAGAAACTAACAGATAAATCCTTTCCGGAGTGGTCTAATTTTTTTAACATGTGCTAACAATGCTTCCTGAGATAAAAGTGAGACCACAAAGGTGTATGTGAGAAACGCACCGCTATTAGAAACCCTCCCCACGTGCCAAATCTGACCGAAGAAGACACCGCCTTTAGCATGAACCGCATCAACAATGGGCTTCCATGCTTCAACTTGCTCCTTTGTCCATATACCAGGCGTATCTGGGTACCTTTGCATACAGAAGAAAACAATTCTTTCAGTAACTCATCAGACAAAACAATTCTTTCAGTATCTCATCAAACTTCTGGATTTAAAAAAAAAAAAAAGAAAAAAAAAGGAAGCATGCTAAGAAATATGTAAGTTGTGTAAAATCAAATAGCAAAGGAACTTAAAAGTTATCTTCTTAAAGGTAAATTACCCTTGAGCTGTGTCAGAAACACCAGTAGCTTCAGCTATTAGGAGGCCCCCTTCAGATGTTCTTTGAGAGTAATATAATATGGCATGTGGTTGAGGAACATTCTTATATGATCTCTGTCTGGTCAGTGGTGCTAAAACAACCCTGCAAGAGAGAAATAAATTTAATGAATATATACGGAGCATACTCTTAGATCTACAGCAATATGGTCTGTGACCAGTTTAGAGGGAGATAATATACAATTGTGGGGTCTGTCATTCTATACCCTATGAGGGAGGGAGCGATGAACCCAAGATGTTCAAGAGCCACAAACAGTTGATGTATGACGTACAATGTTCTGTTTTAAATTTTCCACAGTTGTGATCACAAGGCAAGTACATTTCAAATGACCTATTGTCTAGCCAAATCTCCGTAAGGCTGCATCAGTTTGATATATATCCCTTCTTCATACAACCAAAAGCAGCAGTAACTTGATTTCCCATGTTAGAATTATGGGAATTTTTGCAACTTACGCGACCATAGAATACACACCATAGGCTAATTCATGAACCAACAAAACGAGCCAACAAACTAATACAACACCAAACCAAATGAAACGCAATATTCTTCGTCCCTCAGCAAAATCAAATACCGTTGAATGAATGCAAAAAAAAGAGATGAATTAGTACCTATGAGAAAGATTGAATTTCCCCATCTTGTGAGGAGAAATGAGAGGAATTATGGGAGGTTGAGCAGATGCAGACATGTCTAGGTTTTGTGTTTTGGTTTTTGATTGCTCTGTCAGTGGAGTTTTGTTTTGGAAAAAATGAATGGAAGACCCAATTGGTTTTTGATTGATCTGTGAATCTCGAATTCAGTATGAACTTAGAAACAAATTTCGCTTGCAAATTATGGGTCCCACATTCGCCCCACCTACCCTGGAAAACGAATACAAACATCTAAGGCGGCATTGACCAAAAGGGAAGTCAAACGTGACACACTATCTCCCGACATGTCTTTGCAAAATCTCAGCAACAATAATAGATGGGAGATGTTAATGACGCATGTAGTTACGCACTTGCATCTGTGCATTTTTAACGACGTATGTAGTTACGCACTTGCATCTGTGCATTTTTAACGACGTATGTAGTTACGCACTTGCATCCGTGCATTCTCCTGATGAAATCTGTACACTTCCTCCATCAGTTTCTATGACCAAATCAACCTGCAGCATTTAACACAAATGGGGGAGCATAGCAAAATGAGTCACTATGAGGTGTCTGGGGCAAAGAATATTGAAATTTAGCAGAAAAGCTCATCTTCTCCATTGCCCTCCTTTTTTATTTGGGCTCGGCGAGCGACCCACGCCAAGTCCAAAGGATGCAAACACAGACTCGTCCTCAGGTGGGTCGGTGGCATTGAAGGCAGTGATTGTGCTGCTGGGTTAAATTGGAGATGAAGAGAATTGATGATGGAGATGGAGGCCACAATTGGTGGAGGCAGGTTTGTAAAAGTGAAGACAAGATTTGGTTGATGTTTGGAAAAAAAAAAAAAAAAATCCCGGTACCATTGGGGTCTGGAATCTGAAAACCGATCCGGACACATACTACTCTGGTTCGGTCCGGACCGATATAATTTCTTATCAACAGACCCACCGACATGATTTGACAAGTCAATTTGACCGGCTTTTTGAGTAATAAATAATAATAATAATTCATATGACCATCCCTAAATACCAGAAATTATTAGGTGAGCGTGACATATCACGTTGGCAAAGACCAGGTGGTACTATGGAGAATAAGATTAAGACACGTAGACACCATTAACTGAGTCAGAAACACTAACGTTTTGTTTAGATAGCTGGTATGTATACTATGTTTTAGAAACAATTACATTTTGATATTACTTAAAGAGTAAAATACCAAAAACACTACCACACTTTAAAAATTACAATATGATACTACTTTGACACATGTTGTTTTTTAATTGGCTTTTATATTTTTAATAATAACACAATATTTACACATAGCAGCCACCGAATCACGCGCGTCCGCTTCTTCTAACGCGTTCATCATATCCAACAAACCTTTATACGAGTCGTAGAGCAAGCCGCAAGTTATGGGTAAAACACTCTTTTACCCATAGCTTTCTCATCTGGACTCCGTTTGACACGAAATCAATTGAATTGGATTCATCTCATCTCCCTCTTTCCATAGACACCATGATTGTAACCCCAGATCCACTCTAGAGATAGAACGGGGCAGCAACGTCTTCATGTTTTCCGGCGAGAGTCTCCGATTCCGGCGACAAATAGGACGAACCACCACCCAAAACTTCATCCTCTCATCATTCTAGACAGAGCCCAACCAACATTGAGCCTTAGTTTGCAGCTGATCATCGCCGGTGAGCCTCACATATTGGTTGAAACTTTTCAGTGAATTTCCGGCGAGTTTCCGGCCAAAGTAATCTTTCAAACTAGTCTAGAAAGTTTTTTTGGGTTGTTTAGATGAAGATTGATATAAAAATCATGTGAATTGATAGTGAGTCAACACAGCTTCGTCAACACAACTTTTTCGAAGGACTTCCTTCAAATTGAAGGAACACCTTCTTCATTTTGAAGGACTTCCTTGAAGTCCTCCTCCTTCATTTTGAAGGAACACCTTCTTCATTTTGAAGGACTTCCTTCAATTTGAAGGAAGTCCTCCTTCATTTTGAAGGAACACTTCCTTCAACACTGCTGTTCCTTCATTTTGAAGGAACACCTCCTTCAAATTCAAGGAAGAGCTCCTTCGAATTTGAAGGAACAGTTCATATTTTTGAAGGAACACTTTTTTCATTTTTGAAGGAACACATCCTTTATTTTGACAATGCAGACAAGAAGCGCGGGGCGTGCGATGTGGGACGCATGAGTCTCACGCACGCGGGCTGTGGGTGGGTTTGTTAGTTTGGTTTGGTATTAAATTATAGAAGTAGTAGTAAATTGTAAGAAAAAAAAAAGTAAGGTAGTGTTTTTGGGTATAATAAAGGTGAAATAGTAGTTTTTGGTCATAAGCCCTATGTTTTATTCTTTGGACACCCTATCATTTTTTTTAGGGTAATTATCATGAATGGTGCCTGAACTTTTCTTAACCGGACTTCATGGTGCCTGAGCTTTAAAAGTGATCAATTTGGTACCCAGACTTTAAAAAACAGGACTTTATAGTGCCTAAACTTAAAAAGTGATCAATTTGGTACCCAGACTTTAAAAAAGAGGACTATATAGTACCTTAGTCAATTTTTTTTATATCAAAATTCCATTAAAATGAGGGATAAAATGGTCTTTTGACATTAATTTTTATGTAAAATACTATTTTTTACCTCTCAATCTCTATATAAATGTACTATGGTGTTTCGAAAAAAATAAAAATGTGCATATAGCTATTTTCGAATAATAAATAAATTGATTAACAAAAATATACTCGAATGGTAGATTTTTTCTATTACTCAATTTATGTTCGAGTATATTTTTATTTATCAATTTATCTATTGTTTTGCAATATCTATATGCATATATATTTTTTGAAACACCATAATACACATTTATATAGAGGTTGAGTTGTAAAAAATAGTATTTTACATGAAAATTAATATTAAAAGACCATTTTGTCTCTCATTTTAACGGAATTTTGACAAAAAGTTGAAGGAGGTACCACATAGTCCTCTTTTTTAAAATCTGGGTACCAAATTGATCACTTTTAAAGTTCAGGCACTATAAAGTCCGGTTTTTGAAAGTCTAGGTACCAAATTGATCACTTTTAAAGTTCAGGCATTATGAAGTCCTGTTAGTGAAAGTTCAGGCACCATTCATGATAAAAACCCTTTTTTTTAAAGTAAAATAATCTTTATACCCACATATAAATTTACATCAAATGACATATGAAATATGATTAATTTTGTAGTGTTATTTTTATAATTAGCTTTAACTTATATCCAGCAAAGCAAGGAATGGCAGTTGCAGCCAACCCTTACACTGCCACCTCCATCGATTTCGACATTTGAATCTTCGAGAAGTAGTTATGTCAAACTCTATTGATTATGCAGGTGTCTGACTATATTTACTGGTTACCCAAAAAATGAATCCTAAAAGGTTGAGTTAATAATTACCATTGCAAGTGTTAGGCATCCGGGATTCAAATTCTTCTTTTAGTTATTTTCGGTTTATTCTTTTCGTTTTCAATTTCATACTGGAATAGTTGTTTGTTATAAGTTTTATTCTTCTCTGCAAATAAAGGGGGGAAACCGTGGAACGTCTGTGCAACAAACCAGTCAATTTTCATGAAGATTAAGGAATTCAGGCAAATAGCCAATGGATTAGATAAACAATAAGATTATAGCCATGGCTATCAGACCTCCAAAGATAGATAATTCTATAAAACTCAACGTGCTGCAATTTTTGACCGCAGAAGATTGGGTGGGTCGATGTTAGCATCAACTTTAGCGTTAGTGTTTCTGACTCAGTTGGTGGTATCCGCGTGTCTTAATCTAATTCGTCCATAGTACCACCTGGCATTTGCCATGTGGTACACTAGGCACACCTAATAATTTCTCTTTAGTTGCACCACCACCATTACAGCATGGCTCTTTCTACAATCCGCCTGGTGGATTTGTCCGCCTAAGTGATTTAAAAAAAAAAATCATGTTCCTTGCACATGCTTTTCAAAATCATTCTTTAGAAAGGGCTGGCAGACTGTAAAATTTTCCATTATAGCATACAACAAACAAATCAAGCAGCAACCATTTACTACGAATCCACAAATTTGCTTCGTTGACAAATAACAATCAAAGCAAAAAAATTTTTTACTCAAACTCATAAAGATTCATGATTAAAATGTGTTAAAGAAGAGGACTAAAACTAGGGGCGGGCATTTGGACCGGAAACCCCGGGCCGTTCCGTAACCGTACCAGAACCAGCACCGAAAAATACTGATTGACCAAAAAGTCAATGCAACCAGGACTAGAATTGGATCGAACCGACCATTTTCGGGTCGGGACTGGTTCCTAAAATCCAGAACCAGCAAAAGTCCCGGACCGGACGGGATATTAAAATTAAATAATTAATTTTAATAAATTAAACCTAAAAAACCCTACTTCCCCATTTCTTTCTTCCCATGTCCGCGCCTCCATCCTCTGGTCGCCTCACCTCCATTCGAAAACCCCAAAAAATCTCGATCGCCTCGCCAACCTCAATTTCCCCACCTCAACCGTCTCCTCTCCCTCACCTCACTTGCCTCCAAAAACCCCCCTCCTCTCCCTCACCTCACCGGCCTCCAATAATCCAAACCTGCCCGATTGATTTGCCCAGCCGCTTAGCCTTCACTTCAGTTTTCTTTCTTCCTTTCTTCCCAGCTGCTTAGCCTCCTTTCTTCCTACTAAAGCTTAATCAATCAGTCGAGTCAAAGCATTAGCCTCCGATACATATCCATTTGCTTAATTCTCTGATGGGTCTTTGATTTGTGAGAATTAAATAGATGTTTGATGTATTGTCTAATGTGTTGTTGTATGTTGAATTTGCGGAGTTAGGGCTTCTGATGTTCAATTTGCATTCTAGTTAGTTTGGGTTTCAATTTGGGGTCATGTGTAGTTCGACTTTTTGTGTCGGAAACGACGCTGTCGGGTTTTTGGGTCGAAAAAGAGACGTCGTCGGGTTTCTGGGTCCGAAACGAGACGCCGTCGAGATCTCGATCTGATCGGAGGTGGGGGAGTCATCGAAATCGGTACATACCCGTTCTCGTCCCATCCCGACCCGAAAATGCGGGTTCCCGAAAGTTTGGTTTCCCGGATGGCCAGTACCGGCTATCCTTCTCAGTTTTCCCATACCCAAAAGTTTGGTCTGGGAGTTGGGTTTGGGGTCACTCTCAACCAACCCGGACCGAGCCCAGCCCTAACTAAAACCCAAACCCTAGAAAAACAATGAAAGAGGACTTCATTTACCTTTATTTTCTTTATTTTCCTTTAAAGTTTGTTTCTTTTAGTAATCATTCTACATAGAGACTAAGGTCATCTTGAGCTGAATCTTTAAGGCTTTGCATGTAGTGCTTTTCGAGCTGAAGACATCTTAGGATCTTGAAATATTTCGTCTGATTGGAAACATAGTAAGCAATAGTAGTTGCTTTTAAAGCTATTGAAGGACGATGCCCTGCCTCTATAATGGTCATATAATTCTTCATGTGTGCCTATATGGACTTATGAAGGTGTTTGGGGACCTCAGGCGTCCTTGAACTAGCCTCAAAATGATTGGTGGAGATGACAAGCCTCGCCCCAGAAGTGGGGCTCGGGAGGTGCAGCCATCACCCGGACGAGGTGACAAAGCCTTAACCGAACTAAACACAACAACCGAACTACTAGCAAAAGACAAAACAACTCACAAATCGGGTCGAAACTGTTGGATTGTGCCCGTTAAGGCATTGATGTGGCAATACGTGACAGGAGACATGTGTCAATCCAAAGTTGAGAAATCATCAGCAAGGGCAAATGTAGACACCGTCGACGGAGCGTGTGACTTAATAAGTGTTTTAGGGAGGCTCGCGATCGAATGCCAGGGTGAGTCCTAGGAGAATATTGAGTGTAGGGATGGAATCACAAAGAGGTTGTGATTTGAGATACGTTCCCTACTGTCCTCGACTCCTAAAGAATTTTCCTAGCCATAGGATATCTAGCTAGGGCTGTTGGTTATCCGTTAAGGCCAGTTCATGTCGTATTTAGTAGTCGATCTCAGACTAAGTATATAGTGATATGAAATAGGCATGAAGGTGCTCATATATAGATACGAGTTCACTGAACACTGACCAACCACAGAGCATACGAATGGAAGTTTACCTACTATGTCAATCGTACAACGTTCTAGCTAGTTATGGGTGCAAACTAGTTCTTAGACCTGAGGCTTCACTGGATATCTCGTGTTGGGAGACTTGAACCTTGACCTCAATCTCACAGTTCATCAAGAATGATTTGGGCCAAGTAGGTGAGGATTTGGTGCATGGATTCAAGCATGGAGATTTGTGAATGCGCAAAATGGGATTCGTCACCTTCTAGGTAATCAGTGAAGGTTGATATTCCAAGGGCCCCTTGAAGATCGATCTCTAAGTCTTCGGCCGAAGCATGTAAGTAAAGAGATATATCAGGGCGATCATATCAGCACACTGATGCATTAGGGCTTGACAATGAGTTTCCATGCTCTAAATGATTTGATCGGAATATAGGAGATGAAGGAACCTTATTGCACTGTAACCATAACTAATGGTTCTACTCGATGTGTGATGAAGAAGTTCGAAACACATTCTTGATAATCTAGGTAGCCGAGAACCATAGCTAGATGTTACTACTCGGTTTGTAAATGATCTTCCCTGTAAGGTTGAATATTGGTAATTTCCATATTCGGAAAAATAAGATTGTTTATTGCCAGCTTTATCGGAACGTACCGAGGTCAAACACACAAGAACGCATGCCTTCGGGTAAATTGATGAGGGTGTTTAACATGAATTATTTTATATTAAATAGTAAATTTATTTAAGTTTGTATTGGGCTTGGTATTAATATTAGCCCAATATAATTTGGAATTGACCAATTAAATAAATTATGATGAGGGCTGTTATGTACACTCAAAGAATTTCTTTGGACACCTTCAATTTTTTAACAAGATGTAATTAACATTATACCTATGTGTTAAATTACATTTGAGGACAATTTTTTTTTTCACCCAACTGGATCATCGTCCAAGACATCACCAGCACTTCCTGCATCATTCCTCCATTAAGTCAACCAGAAAAACAGCACATTCTTATATACTAAATTGCTACACAATGCTTGCAGAACACAAATTTTTAATAGAACATGCATGAACTTTAGTCCTCATCTTTCTAATAACCAACTAGAGCCCCTCTTTTTGGAGTTTTCCGCGCTCATGGATACTAACTCATTGGCAAAAGCTAACAGTAAAGCTGATACAGAAAATTGAGAGGCCACAACTAATCAACTCGGAGCTGAACGGCAGAATGACTGCCTTTCAACATTTATTATGAACTGTTACTACATAAAAAATCGAAAGGGGGTATCTTCAAGCACCAAGAGTGCTTAACAACACCAATGAGAGTTTATAAGGCCAAATGCAGCAAAAAGGAGTTTGGTTTACATTACAAATTGAATCTTGAAGTGCACGATGAGATTTAGGCAAAGCTAGCAGTCAAATTCATGTGAGTCACAATTTGAAGCCTATATGAACTTGAAAAGTATCACTAAAATTTAAGGCAGAAGTAAGAAGAGGAAAGAGAAGAAATCTAAGGCTTTGGCGGGACCTCAATCTATGGATACATGTGAATGGATATACAATCTTATCTGCCTTTGTTACTCAGTTTTGTTTATATGACATTGTGAACGTTCAAGTCGGAAATTTTGATTATGCGCTTCTATGGATCTTGCTTGTGACTGGTTCAGTTCAGCCGCATTAAGAACAACTGAAACATAATTCTTTTTTTGTCAACGATGGGATGATCTTCTTTGAATATAGATTATGAGTTTTTAATGTAGAATGAAGGTTAAATTACGATAAGTTTTTGCTTAATAATAGGACGATAGAAAACTCGAATGTTACTGAGATTCGTCATTAAGGTTGAGCGATTTTTTCTCGATCCTATACTATAGACATTGATAAGATTTAATTTTGAATGTCCAAAGAAAATTGATGAGCGTTTAGAATATTATATAATAAACTAATTAAAGGGTATATGTGGAAAATTTTAATTAAATTTGAGTGTCCAAAGAAATTTCATAAATTGAAATGAGTGTACAGAAAAACATGAGTGTGCAAAGAAAACTTTTGAGTGTACGTAGCAACTCTCATTATGATTGATGACACATTAGTGAGCTAAGCCCACTAAGAGGTGTGGCACCATTAGGGATGGCAACTCTAGGGGTTTCTCCCAGAGTTGCCGCACCCTATTCCTTGTGAGACAAGGATTGTTATTTAATTGTTAAACAAGAGTCCAAGCCTGTTAGAAAAATGTTCTCTATATAAAGGCTTGTTGGGTATTGACCTAACAGAAATTGTGAACTCACATATTAGTAAAGAATTTTATGTGTTGAGAATACATTTTTTACTAAAACATAAAGTCAGAAAAAATTGTTTCTCTGAAACCCTTGTGTGCCGCAAATCCTCAACCTTGCCGCAGTTATTGGTGGTGCTCGTCATCGTCCGTCGGAGTTTGGTTCTTCTAGCTGATACATCCTCTCTCTGCCTCATCAACCGAATACCGTTCGTGTCGATACTTGTAGAGGACGGACAATTGAACATCTAGGACTTCATCATCATCATCATGGCAAGCAAAGGTAATCTTCTTTTAGATCATGGCTGATCTTATTGGTATGCTAAGAATCACATGGCACATCGATTAACCATGCACGCGGATTAATTAATATGATTAATGGAATCCAACGTTCCGCAAACCATGTATGTTTACAATTGAATTATAAATTTTATTATTGCATACATGTCACGCCACGCTTCGGCACATGTGGAAATTTGTTCCATAACCCAATAGAAACCCTTTAAACACAACCACATCAATGTACCAAAGCATTTAACAGCAGAAGGAAAGTTAAACGACAGTACTGCCTGTAGGCGGAATAATTTCACAAATACAATAACGTACACAAGTCTATCAAATGGTAGACGGAAGACAAAGAGACTCCTACTCTTTGTGACACTGAACAGAGCTGCCCTAAATCTTGCCGCTTGTCTCGGTGGTACTCAACAGTATCAGGTCCTGAGGGGGCGCAAAAACAAAGGTGAGTGGATAGGGAAAATAAATGTCAGTTTAAAACACATTTTAAAACATTTATCAATAAATATAACCCTCATAGTTAAAACAGTAGTATACGACTATACCACAATGAATAAGGAGCAACAACCCAACCCACCACGTGATTGGGGACAATAAACAGTCACACGGATACTTATACACTTTACATAAAAATAGAACCTACGGTCGTGATCTAAATTAGCAAGGAGATTGTATTCACAATACCAACGTAAAGGGTAAGGGGACCATAGCCGCTCACCACCGTACAGAAGATGGGGATCGTATCTGCATCCCTGTACAGCCGCAGTACAGATAAAACACAACAACAACAACAACTATCAACAACCAGCACAACCATTTTAAGCATAAGCACATACATATATATAGTTTAAACCAAAACCCGTCCACTCACAGAAAGGTCGGGCGATTGTCGTCGTCGTCGTCATTTTTCTGGGCGGTTCGGTTACGCTAGTTCCTCCGGAACTGATCACCTAATAATCCCAATAAATAGTAATTAATAAATAGAACTCCTGTTGTTTTGTTCAATTGATATTTAACCGTATCTCAAATGGCGAAACGGAGATCGTCATCGGATCTGGAACGTTGTTTCCACTCAAAAAAGTGGTCGGTCAACGCTGGTTAACGTTTGCTGATGTCAGCACGTCAAAGTTGACGTGGCGCTGACAGGTCACTGATGTGGTGCTGACATCACCACCACCGGTTCAAATAAGGAAATAATTAAAACATGTAATAATTAATTCAATTAATTTCATTGAACACAGATAAGCATCTTGAAATTCGGAACGTCGATTATCCTTCCGTGAGGTAGATGAAGAAAGCTGAAGAAAAATATAACAATGTTGCAGTAATAATGAATTGCTAAGCCTTAAAGATAGAGAATCGTTAGTAAGAGAAAATATAATAACTGAATAGAAGAGAGGTGTGTTTATCCTCCTTCGTAGTGCCTTTATTTATAGGGAAACAAGCTAGGGTTTCCACCAATCCCAATAGGAATGAACTTTAGCTAATACAAAGTCCATCAGGGTTTCCTACTTCTAGTTTACATAATCATACCCAAATAAAGATTCCTACAACAAACAAAACGAATTTTGAGTGAGATACATCAGGTGGGGGAAGAAAAAGTTGAATAAAATTAAAAAAAAAGAAAAAGATTCAAACGTTTGTAGGATATACATATGCAAGCACTTGAGCTTTAAGTGCCAAATCTGCAATGAGCTACTGCCCTTAATTAAAACAATAAATTTAGATTGGTAATATAAATCAAATGGAAATGGCACAGTGGCACTCATTGCACGAAGGAAATATAAATCAAATGGAAATGGACTGTTCTCTGAATAAAAATTGTGGAAACTTAAGCTGTGTCTTCAAGAAATGGGTAATCAACGTAACCAACAACTGGATCAGATATGTAGAACGTGTCTCTGTTGTACTTGTTTAGAGGAGCATTAAGCTCAAATCTCTTTGGCAAATCTGGATTAGCCAAGAAAATACGACCATAAGCAATGAGATCAGCACGACCCTCAGCCACAGCATTGTTCCCGTCTTCCTTGTCATAACCACCACCAGCAATGAAAGTACCTTTAAAAGCCTTTCTCATGGGCAAAAGACTATAGGGGCTTTCGCATTTTTCCCCAACAGTCTTCATTCTTGGCTCAACCATATGGCAGTAGACGATCCCATATTTGTTCAAGGCATTGGCCATGTAAAGGCCTAATGCTGTTGGGTCTGAATCCCCCGAGTCCATGTAGTCAGCGTATGGAGATAATCTTATTCCAACTTTATCTGCTCCTATCTCATTAACAATAGCTTCAACGACTTCCAGAGCAAACCGGCAACGATTCTCTAGGGATCCACCATAGTGGTCTGTTCGATCATTCACATGGTCTTTCATAAATTGATCAATAAGGTAGCCATGCGCCCCATGAATTTCAACTCCATCAAAACCTGTACAGCAGATAAACAATTTCATAATACTAAAGATATTAGAATATTGAACAAGTAAGATAAATCCTGAAGTAGATTTTAGCTGATGAAGTTGAGTGGCGGTGGCTCACACAGCTGTCATCACAGGATTGGTTTGATTATGAGAGCTAGTGAGCTGACTCTGTATAAATAGCAATTGTAGTGGTAACCATTACTAGTCAATGAATAACAGAAATAGTTTCCCTATTTTCTTTCTCTCTGCTCGACCTCAAGCTTTCTCTAATGTCGGTTCTGCTAGGTGAGGCCACTGGTATCATGATTTCGATCAGATGATGGTTTTTTACCATGCAGTTGGAAACAAGGAGAAGACGAGTATAGGGTTGTAGCTCCACTTGTAGCAAGATTTTACCCCAAATTCAAGGCTAGAGATCAAAATACCCTCGCCTCCGATGGCCTCATTTAACAGAATATAGATGATAACTAATGGATCATGTAACTTTTTGCAAAATAGCATAATTGATATTCTAAGAAAACTGGTTCATTGATCTTTCTAATACAACTTATCAATAATTAAGCTTGGAAAGGATCCGAGTATAAGATCATGTTCTTGAATTCCATACTGTGGCTACCAATTAATGACTGATTACCATGGAAATCTAAAGCTGTAAACCAATGCTTTTATAATTAGCAAAAGCTGCTCCACTTTTCTCTGACCAAATTGAATTATCCAAAATTTGATGTCAAATTAAGAGCCCAGGAGAATTACCAGCTTCCATACAGTTTCTTGCGGCAACTCTAAAATCATTGACAATCTGTGGAACTTCCTCGGTCTTCAATCTCCTTGGAGGTGTGAATTCAGAAGCTTCAATGCCATTTAATCGTATTGGCTTGTCAGTAGAAGAGATGGGAGCTTGACCATTTGGCTGATAACCTGCAAGCAAGGAGAGAGAATCACAATCTAAAGTCTGAAGAATATTCAACAGCCACAGCAGGAAATACTTTGTTGTCAATTACTATAAAATTAGGAGTGAAGTCGAGAAGGATTAGTAATATACTTCTCCAGATAGGTTGTGATCAATCAGTGGAAACACCAATTAAGCATGACTATGCTCTGCAGAAAATCAACCATATCTCATATATTTTTCTACATGTTGGTTCACCATCCAATGGCTCCATCAATCATAATCAACTTGTTCCAATGGAATGCACATGGTATACTAGTTCTGAACCTGAATTATTTTAACACATTCAAGTCTCTTCCATCCAAAAGCAGTTAAACCTAAGAAACTAAAAGATAAATCCCTTTCCGGAGTGGTCTGATTTTTTAACTTGTGCTCAGGAAGCTTTTTCAGATAAAATTGACATCACAAAGGTGTGTGCTAGAAACGCACCGCTATTAGAAACCCTCCCCACATGCCAAATCTGACAGAAGAAGACACCGCCTTTAGCATGAACAGCATCAACAATGGGCTTCCATGCTTCAACTTGCTCCTTTGTCCATATACCAGGCGTATTTGGGTACCTTCGCATACAAAAGAAACAACTCTTTCAGTAACTCATCAAACTTCTGGAAAAAGGAAGCATGCTAAGAAATATGTAAGTTGTGTAAAATCAAATAGCAAAGGAACTTAAAAGTTATCTTCTTAAAAGTAAATTACCCTTGAGCTGTGTCAGAAACACCAGTAGCTTCAGCTATTAGGAGGCCCCCTTCAGATGTTCTTTGAGAGTAATATAATATGGCATGTGGTTGAGGAACATTCTTATATGATCTCATTCTGGTCAGTGGTGCTAAAACAACTCTGCAAGAGAGAAATGAATTTTAAATGAATATATACTTTGGGGTTCCACTGTTCCCAAAAATTGAAATTACCCCTCAATTTTGTGCTTGGGCTTCTGTGTTGGTTTTTTGTCTTTAGCCATTTTGGATAATCTCTGCTAAGCGCGAATTTTTTAAGATTATTATATTTTTTTTTATATTTCTTTAATATATTTGCTGCTATTTGTTGTTTATTTGTAAAATTATTTATTTTTTGCTTGCTTGAAATGTTTATTGTCTTATTTAATATTCATATAACAAATTAATTCTCTATTTACTTTGTTATTATTTGAAACATCATTATAGGCATGTCATGGAATTGAGGTTGAACGGGGAAAAAGGAAAATAGTTTGAGAGTGTCGCTACTTGGAAAAAAAGTTAAAAAAATCCTTCAGTATACTCTTAGAACTTTTTCACATGTATTTAATAAAATCATTGAACAATATGGACTGTGACCGTTGCTTAACATTTTAATATATTTTGTTTGTTTTTTGCTATTCAAAACAAAAAAATGATACTACTATATCTTTTTGCATATATAATTACACTGAATTTCAAAAAAAAAGCCGCAGCATCCCGGGCACTCATGCTAGTGAATTTTAAATGAATATATACGGAGTAATAATTGGTAGCCAGGATAATCTCTGCTAAGACATGGTATTAAACATCCTTCAGTATACTCTTAGAACTACAGAATAGGCGTGCGTTTAGAGGGGGATAATATACAATTGTGGAATCTTTTGACGTATTACGTACATTCCAAATCCACTGGTGATCTATCATTCTATACCCTATGAGGGAGCAATGAACCCTATACAGTGTTCAAGAGCATGGCTCTTGAAGGAGATGTTCAAGAGCCACAAACAGTTATGTTTGATATACAGTGATCTATTTTAAAAATTGCTCGGTTGTGCCCTCAGCAAAATCAAGTACCAATGAATGAATGCAGAAAGTAGAGGTGAATTAGTACCTATGAGAAAGATTGAATTTCCCCATCTTGTGAGGAGAAATGAGAGGAATTGTCGGCGGTTGAGCAGATGCAGACATATCCAGGTTTTGTGTTTTGGTTTTTGATTGCTCTTTGCTCTGTCAGTGGAGTTTTGTTTTGGAAAAAATGAATGGAAGACCCAATTGGATTTTGATTGATCAGTGAATCTGGAATTCAGTATGAACTTATAAACAATGTCGCTTGCAAATTATGGGTCCCACATTCTCCCCAAGTTCTCTGGAAAACGAATACCAACCAATCCAAGAAGGCCCCGACCAAAGCGAAGTCTAACGTGACACACTCTCTTTCGACATGTCTCGACAAAATCTCAGCCACAGAATCCGCAACAATAATAAATGGGAGATGCTAATGCCGTATGTAGCTACTCACTTGCATCCATGCAATTTTAACGGCGTCTGTAGTTACGCACTTGCATCCGTGCAATCTTCGGATGAAATCTGTACACTTGGATGCTCCATCAGTTTCTGCGACCAATAATAAATGAGATTTATTTTCCCTGTTCACTCACCTTTGTTTTGCGCCCCCTCAGGACCTGATACTGTTGAGCACCACCGTGAAGAGAGGCAAGAGTCAGGATAGCTCTGTTCTGTCTTTGAGAGTGGGAATCTCTTTGTCGTCTGCCATTTGTCAGACTTGTGTACGTTGTTTTTTGTATTATTCCGCCTTCGAGCTACTGTTTTGTAATTTTTTACTTGCGCTGTTAGACTCTCTGGTACATTGTGGTTGTTTTTATTTATTGGGCTTCGACCCAACTTGTCTTTTGTTTCGTCTTTTCGTTGCTCATTTGTCTGTTTTTGTTGGTCAAGGCTTCGTCACCTTGTCCGGGCGATGGCAGCACCTCCCGAGCCCCACGTTTTGGGGCGGGGTGTGTCAGTCTTCTTCTGAACCGGGCCACGTGTCACATATCAGCGTTACTGATGTTATTGTCCATAACGTCCTCAATCCTGTCCTCATCGACCAACGTTACTGCCCTTTTCGATGTTGCAGTGGACTGGTAAATTACAATTTAGTACCATGTGTGACAATCATGTACATTCCACATGTCCAAAAGTTTGACTAATTGATTTATTGTTCATAGTCTGCTTTGCGAGTTCAGGTTGAAGATGTAAGCTTCAACAACATTCGGGGGGGACTTCAAGCACACCGGAAGTTTTTACTCTCAAGTGCAGTCAAATTGTGCCTTGTCGGATGATCGAGGCAACGGACATCAACCTGACTTACAAGCAAGGTTTAAAATTTCGATCTAAATTTCGAAATTAGAGATTATTTGCCTACCGAAATTTGAACTGGAATACGTATCAGTTTCCTTGGAAAAGACCGAAAAAATAGACAATTTTGGTAAATTTTGAAAAAATGTCAACCCAAATGTTGTTTTTATGAAATTGAAAGCTAAAACAAAATTAAAAAACAAATAAGCACTTGGCTACAGAACGCTCTCTGTTACACCCCGTCCCCGAAAGTGGGTTCAGGATGTACGGCCATCACCCGGAGGGTGACGAAGCCTATACTCGCACACATAGACAACAAAACCACATAAATAAAATCACAAAACACTAGGAGAAAAATGTCGATAGACGACACATTATTTACAACGGTTATTGACTAAAACTGTTGTATTATGAATGTTCGCAACAGTTTTTGAAAATATGTTGTAAAAAGTTCCTTCATCCAACAGATTTACAGGCACAATTTTGAATTGAATACATTTACAATAGTTTTCTTGTTTTTCTGTTGTCTTAACCGTAAAAAAAGGGGCGCGCGATTTCGCACTTGCGCGTTCCAAATTTTTTTTTGCGTGTTTCTCTCTCCTCTTCTTATTTTTCACTCATGTTTCTCACTATTTTCTCTGAAGCCCTCATTACCCTCGATACTTTCCTTTTTCTTCTCCCAGATTTTAAACCAAACCCTAAAATCGTAGATCCAAAATTCCAAACCTCCTGAATTCGTTCGCCCTCATTTTTCCCTCCCCCTCATCTTCATCATCCATAAACCCTCATTTTTCCCTTCCCCCTTACTCCCAAATCTTCCCGTCCTCATTCGTAGAGCAGATCCAATCTCATTGGATCCAAAGAAACCGAAATTGTCCTTCCACCTAGCCCAGTTCCAGCAGCAACGAGCCGTCATCGTCACTCCCACTCGCCGTACCAACTTCGATTGAAGCGCGCCGCCTGAGGAAAGGATGACGCCAAGCCGCCGGCTGCGAGTCGCTCGTGCAGTAAAACCCCCCTTTCAGGTCTGAATCGGTCGGCGAAGGGCGGGTCTGACAGCGACTTCGACGGGTTCTCGGCCGATCTGGTCGATTGGAGCGTCACAATCATCGGACCGCCCAACACTCTTTAGTAAGTAATTTTCGGATTCTTTTCCGGTTCAATTTAGTGATTTATTGATTGGGTTTTGTGTTTTATCTCTCCATATCTCTGCAAATTATCCCAATTCGATTACCAATTTGTTGATTTCAATTTTGATTTCGATTTCGGGTTTTGATCTGTTTATCAATCGACCGAGGCAAGTGAAAGATGCAGCGCAGCAGGACGAGGTGGTCCGAGTCCTCACCAACACCTCGAGACCTCAAATGTAATATTTATAGCTCCAATTTGCAAAACCCTACTGCTAATTTTTCCTGTAATTTACTTCCACAATTTAATTGAGTAAATTGGGTTTTTGCTATTTTGATAGTGCCTGCATATGCTGTTCTACGGCCCACCGGGCACCGGAAAGACCACCGCGCTCGCCATCGCCCACGAGCTTTTCTGGTTTGCCTCCTCCACACTATCTCAATAAATTAGACATGTGTATATGGTGTTAGGGCTTGAAAAGATTGTTTCTTGAAGATGCATCAATGGAGAAGAAGAATGGATTTTGATTACTGTGATGTTGTTATTTTTGTGTTTTGGATTTACCATTGGAGTTCTTTTGGTGATTGGGTTATGGGTTGTGATTGCAGCTATCAGCTAAGAGGAAGGTGACTATTCAAGAATTCAAAGGGAAAACATTGGTGTCTGTTGATGCCCAAAAATGGCTCGGGTCAACGGTCAATGAAAGTGGAGGAATTCTTGTTCGGATTGGAGTGTAAGCTTCCGGGAGCTGAGAGGCTAGCTCCGGATGATGGCTTCCCAAAAATGGCTCGGGTCAACGGTCAATGAAAGTGGAGGAATTCTTGTTCGGATTGGAGTGTAAGCTTCCGGGAGCTGAGAGGCTAGCTCCGGATGATGGCTTCCGGGAGGGCCCGGAAGGTGCTTGTCCGGAAGGTGCTTGTCCGGAAGGTGAGTCCGGATAAGGGGTGATGTCTTCTGCCTTGGCCCGACCTGGGACGGAAAGGTGACTCCGGGGAAGGACTCCGGGGAACCTGCACACAAAGAAAGGTAAGCTCGAAGGGCACCGGTGTGGTACCGGCCTAGATCCTCCGATGCTTAAGTCAGCCGGGAAGAAGGGGTCTCTACAGTAGAGAGGATTTCTAGAGAGTAAGGGATGACCTTGTGTTTTGGACCTTGGGGTTGGGTTTAGTTTTGTGTTTTGTTTTTTTTTCTGTTTTTTTGGGCCTGAGTCGGCATGAAGAGAGTTTTATAACAAAGGTGGGAAAGAGCTTCCCACTGCCAATGGTAAAGTATAAACTCTATGTAACTCGTTGCTCTTATTAGCGACTTTTATGTTATGTGAGATTTTGTGGTCATATTGTTTGTGTAGGTAGGTCAGTGAGTGATTGCAACTTAAGTTAGAGGGATTACTTGCATTATGTCTATGTGGATTTGTTAGTTGGTTAATGCTGTTACTGTCGCTTAACATTGAGTGTCATGGGGCTGTTAATTTCTGTATAGATATACAGTGTTGCAACTGGCATGCTTTGAGATCATGCGCTGTCTTTGGTTTTTGCATCACATGCTTACTGGGCTGTAGGTTGCATAATCTGACATTCTGTCCCATTAATGTGTTAATTCCAAACATCTGAGGTCGTGTTTGGTTTCAGGTGTTGGCCGGGGGGCATTGTGTTGGGGTCCATACCAGGAGTTCACATTTCTGTGTTGGGGTTTGTTCTTTATACTCATTTTCATGAGAGTTTTATGTGTTGGGGTTTGTTCTTTATACTCATTATATGTAATTATAATATGTCAATGCAGGAAGGGTCATTCTAATAGCCACGGTCGACTGAGTCATTTGCAGGAATAGACTTGAATTTGTCTTCTAGTGTATCATGGTATCATGGTATCCTGATGATATTCCATGGGTTGCATGTACCTTTGCATTCCATGAAATAATGGATATATGCAAAAAAACAAAGAAATATTATAAGTGGTTTTGTATCACTGTGATATGTGGTTGTTTGATCACAGGTTTGGGGAGACTGATTTGCCCATTGATGATATTGCTGCAGTGCTCATTTTGGTAAGATTATCTTTCTATTTTCAAACTAGAACTACAAGGCTTGTTTATCAACATTCATTGCCCATCTTTCCCTTTCTATTTTCACTATATGTTTCACTTTAATGGCAATAGTGTTTGTTCACTTCTACATAATTCCCTACAATTGGTTATGTCTGTCTTGGTAATATTGTTTAATGCTTAATTTATGGGACTATTTAGCTGATACCATTTTGACAGAAGCACAAATGTTTGGTCATGCATATCTCTCCTTTTTGGTTTCTGTGATAGTACCTTTGGTTACAGGGAATTTGGCAGGCTTAGGTTATTTGTGTAAAAGGTTGGCTGTGTCCAACCGTCAATGTCTATATATTGTGCATTTCTAATTACTTTGGTTGCTCTCTGTTCTGAGGACAATAGTAATTACACTGCATTAGTTTTGATCTTGATGATTTGGTGGTTGCATTAGTTTTGATCTGTCTTTCCATTTTGTCAAAGCTCCCAAAGTGGTTGAGAAAAAACAAGAATCAGAGAAAAAACAAAGGAATTCGGGGAAGAGGGTAGAGAATTCTAAGTGAACCTTCAAAGGTATAATTTTGTGATTTTCGGGTCAATTGTTATTTAGTTTAGAATTCGATTGTTCTGGGTTTGAGATTGATTTCTATACTGTTTATGGTTTTCCAATTAGCTTAGAATTGATTTGAAGTTAGTAATTTTGAAGAAATTGTGATTTTTGGGTTAAGGTCCAAAATATGTTCTAAGTTACTGAGTTTATAGTATAAGTGGGCCTAAATCAGTTTGTTCTGCTTGCAGCAACCTCCTTCTCCTTGGATGAACAGCCGACCCCTCTTGATGTTAATATTGGTGAGTAGGTGTATAATTTCAAACGTAGCTCTGATCTCTCATGTGGTTGTAGTTCACATTATTTTGAACTATTGATTTCATAACGATGCCCTGCTGTTACTTGCTAAGGTGTATAATTATCGAGTCATCGTAGTTTTGCTTACTTTTAACAATTGATGTGATTTTGACAGATTGCTTCTGAAGGACTCAAACATAGGGTGTTTGAGGTATCGCAGATTACTTCTTTTGGGATATTAGTTAATTGCTTATTTTGTGATTAGTTAGAAATGCAGTGTAGGAAGAATGTGATTGGCATACATGTTTTATTTATTCAATGAAATAATCTTCATTAAGTTTGTTATTTCTCAGGATCTATAGCTTGGTTTCGGATATCTATTTCCTGTATAGATTAGATATACATTGTTGTGGCTAGTTTTCGTGTAGAAATAATTGATGGCTTATTTGGATGATGTAGGGTTTACAAGCGTTTTTTCAAGAGGTCTTCGTTAGAGACATTAGAAGTCCAGTTTGGAATTCACTGAAGCCGACATCTATGAAGGACTCCAAGAATGGTCAGGTTGGGTGGCTGATAATGTCCAGGGTCATTGAGTACATCTATAACCAGTTAGACAATTTTTTGGGATTTTCTGTTATGATTGTAGGGTATGAATTATGTTGATGAATTCTCGCACTATTTTGAAACTTGGATGGCCAGTAGGAGTTATAGGCTAGAAAATATGACCAAGGAAAATCTTGGTGTTTTGCTATGATAGGACTTTAGATATAGGTGCTGCTAGTAAGAATTGCCTAATGTATTTGGTGTGGAACATTATTTAATGAAGTGCATTCTTGCTGGTTTGCTCAAATGAGATTCTTGGTGTGTAATTGAATGAGATTTTGGAAAGAATAAAAAGAGGTTTGATTCAAACAACTGATGTTGTTATGGAAACTATTGTGAAATAGCTGCATATACAACAACAAAATATGTTGTACAAGTACATTAAAGATAATGTAGATATCAGAAAAACTGTTGCAAAAATGATACATTTAACACTTTTTTTGCTTGGTTTTACAACGGCCATTGGCAGCTGTTGTAAAACACATATTCGCACAACAAATATTATCAGTTGTCTGACCATTTCTGTTGTACAACAAGTATTCGCACAACGGATTATATCCGTCGTCTGATTATTTGCCGTTGTAAAACACATCTTTGTACAACGGATTTTATCCGTCGCCTGAAAGGCTTCAATACTCGACAGGGGATTTAACAACAGACGACCCACCCCATTGTACAACGGGTTTTCACCGTTGTTAAACGGCATTTTTCTCCTAGTGAAAGATGCAACTGGGCCCATAACAATCAAACAACTGCATCAGAGCAACTACAATAGTAGAATGAAAAGAACGGAAGCAACTAACAACCTGAACTGAACAGGTGATGTCCCTACACTTTCTCGGGACGGATGCAAAGCCATCGAGTTGCCTCTCCTCGCTTCTCTGATCAACTCAGCTACTATTACTAATCCATGAATGGGCACAAAACCAAAAGGAAGAGTGGATGGAAAAACAAATAATCTTTTGAAAACATATATATATAACCCCTCCTGTAAAATCCGTAACAAAAGACGTAAAATCTCATAGAACAAACCTCTATATCATGTACACCTTTGGTCAAGCACATACGATACCCTCGGTCAGTGGCGTGGCTGAGAATTCAAGGGTCCGGTGCCAAACTTTAATCGAGGCCCTTTAAATGATCATCGTATAACAATTTTTTTTAAAGCCTAACATGTTAATAATATAAAGAAAATTTCGAAATAGAATTAAAACAAACTATTAGAAAGAAAATTAAATCATATATGAATCCAAACACAATGTGATGAACAAAGTACTTATAGCGACAAAATCAATAGAAAGCATAATCAACAATAAATTAATCATATCAAATATATATACAATAAGAGGATCAAAGTAATAACAAGTTTTTTTTATACACCTTAACGTGAATAGGATTTAGCATATCAATATAACAAAATAATCCTTATGGTGAAACCCTAATTTTAGAATGTTTAATTTTACTAATTTAATTCAATCAATAATAAATAATAACATTCATCTATAACTCACCTTATTGGAGGAAAATAGAGAATCATGGATTGTGTATTGTATACTAAGAGAATACATGCGGCAAGAGCTAAATTACAAAAAGAGAAGAATGGAGAGTAGAGTCAGCAGAATCATATGCTTATATAGTAGGGTTTGTCCTTGTTTAATTCTTAAAAAATATATATAATATACACACAAAAAATTTTGGGGCCCAAGTTGAAGGGGGGCCTGGTGCGGTTGCACCTATGGCACCCCTCAAGACACGCCACTGCCCTCGGTAATCCTCAGGGTAAAGCTGTGTACGTATAACAATAAACCCCAAGTACCTACGATTATGTGAAAGCTGGATGGTGTCACCTACATACCATGGATAGGCATCAGGGCACGCTATGCACCGGGAAGAAGGGCTAGCTAATGGGGTCTTCGGTGCGGGTGAACAATCACGTGAAAGCTGTGTTCTACGGTCGTAGTCCGGGTACTAAATATGTAATGCACGTGTGCGACTAGGTGTACTAAGTTCAAAACTGATAATCTGATATTTCTATACATATATACTACTATATGCTAAAATATTCGAAGACAATAACTTTATGAAAACAAACCCATCCACTCACAGTGATTCCGACCTGTCAAATTCATCGGTCTGTACTGCTTGACTGCGGCGTCTCAATGAAGCGCGGATACCCATAAAGTTTCCACGAATCAACTATCAGAAAAATCTGTAAATGCCACCTTCAAAACCCTAATTCGCCATTGGATTCGGAACGTCGAAAAACCTAAAATTAGTCACCGGCCAAACCTGGCCAACGCTGGTCAACGGTGCTGACATCAGCACTCCGGTGCTGATGTGGCACCCATGTGTCACTGATGTGGCACTCCATGTGGCGCTGACGTGGTGCCCACGTGATGCCAACGTGGCACTGACAACTACAAATTTTCCGACGAACTCGATATCCTTCATTTCTTCACTAATTTCAGCAAATTTTATATCGAAATTCATCTACTCAACCTAATAAACCATTCTAAACAGGTTTGAGAGCTCACCATTATCGGAATCAGCCAGAAATTCGACGGAATATTCAAGAATTCCTCCAACCCTCATCGGCGCCAATCCGCAGCATCTTCGAAGCTTCCACTTGGAGATACGATGTCGAGGGGAGTCTTTTGCAGGTGGTGGCATTCCCAATTTGTTGCCGGCGAAGGAGAATCAGAGGCGAAAAGCCGGCGGTTCGAATTGGGGTTTTGTCTCCGTCAGCAGCCTTTCACGTTGATTCTGGATCCGATTCAGGGCTGTTCAGCTTTGCGGTGTCGAGAGGAGGCCGTTGTCTACGACGAGGGCTCCGATCCATCGCCAAAAACGAGAGCCGGTGGTGGCGGTTTGGACGGTGTCGGGGAAACCTGGGCAACGCTAGGGTTAAAAATAACCCCCCACCGACACTCCCAAAAAATGTCCCCCCTCAGCCAATGAAATCCTGCCACGTGGCAGGTTTTCACAACTCCACCAAATCGTGTTTTTGTCCTTTTCTGCTTCGTTACAATTCGGAATTCGATTTCGTCTTCGCAGGCGCATTCGTGTCGACGAGCTCTTCGCATCAAGTACAATGTTGAATATGTAATTCCCGACGGTCCAAAAGTAAACGTTAGGCTCCTAGGGGAATTTTTGTCATTTCACCCAAAATCCCGGGACGGGTCGTAACACTGTCGTCCAGTGGCGGAGCCAGGAATTGGCTCTAGGGTATGCATATTAGAGACTAACAAGATACGTGAGGGTCAGTAAACAAGCTTAGAAAACGGGTTACTGAATTCGTGGACATGCAATCCCTTCCAACAACCTTAGTCAGCAAATAAAACAATTTTGGGATCAAATAGGCGGCTGATTCAATAATAAGAGTATGTAATCAAAGCCTGGTAAAAAAGAATATGTAATCAAAGGCTTGAAGTTTTGAAGGAAAGCGACCATCGAAACTCCAGAGTATGCTGAGGCGGCACCTTGGAACCATGTATCTCCGTCCCTGCTCTCGTCACTAACATCGCCACCCTCCTTGTATCTTTTTTTTTTTTTTTAAATTTTTTTTTTTTTTTTTTGGTTGGTGAGGATTTTTTTTTTTTTTTAAAAGAAGTTTGGGGTGGGGGGAGGAGGAAAAAGAGGGGGAGGGTTTAATTTTTTGGGGGAGGTTTTATTTACTAAAAGAAAATGTGAATATAATAAGAATGATTGACCTCATAGTCCATAGAAAAACCATTCTTTCAATCCTAGGACATTAAATTTAAATGTTCTCCTAAAGGACAAAACAATAATTAATATAATAAAAAGGGTTAACTACATAATAGTATCCAAACTATAGGGTCAATTTCAAGTTCATACCCAATGTATTGATTCTCTACAAACAGGTACCCAAACTCTTGAAAATCATACGAGTTGCTCCCTCCGTCAACAAAACAGTTAAGTTTTCCGTTAGGTGCTGACTAGATCATTTTAATAATGTTATATAGACAATTATAAATAATAAAATATTATTAAGTAGATGTCTTGCACAAACTCTTGCCCCACAATAAAATATAGCTCATTTAGAGCATTTCCACCCACGTAGGCGTAGGCGCAGGCAATCGGAAGGCAATAGAGTGATTATTGCCTTAAGATGATGAATAGTGATCGCTCTCGCCTTCCGTCAAAAATGCAACTTCCACCCACAGAAGGCAAAGGCGAGGGCGATCAGTATTCACATATATTTTTAATATTTTTTTTGTCAAAAACATGTATAAAATCAAAACATGTCTAAATTTATGAAACCAAATTAAATTGAAGATAAACTTGAATGAGTAAAGTAATCAAATTGTATGTGTGTTTATCCATGCCTTGCTTGGATTTTAATAAATCTTCCATTTTGTTGTCAAATAAATTTTATTTAAATTTGAAATTGAACATTACATTACATACTAATAACATCGATGCCATAAAATAAATTTTATTTAAATTTAATATTGGACATTACATACTAATAACTTCTTCAAATAAAATAAAAACATCAAAATTGAATAATTGAATATTACTTCGCACAAAATTGAATATTACATACTAATAATTATCATAAAAACATGTAGAATTATCATATGTTTGTGGGGCAAGAGTTTATGCAAGGCATCTACTTAATAATATTTTATTATTTATAATTGTTCATATAATATTATTAAAATGGTCTAGTCATCACTTAACGGAAAACTTAACTGTTTTGTTGATGGAGGGAGCAACTCGTATGATTTTCAAGAGTTTGGATACCTGTTTGTAGAGAATCAATACATTGGGTATGAACTTGAAATTGACCCTATAGTTTGGATACTATTATGTAGTTAACCCTAAAAAAAAATAAGTTTACAAATAATGCATCTTACTATGCCCATGCACGCACAGTAAAATGGCAGAAAAAGACAAATCTCGCCTGACCCCATGTGCACAGAAATAGTTTCTTCCAACACAGAAACAGTTTCTGCCAATATATAAATAATTTGTATATTTCACAAAAACAATTTGTGTATCCACATGTATCCACACAAACAGAAACAGTTACTCATTCTCTCTTCAAAATCAAACCAAGGATATGTGATAGCTCCATATATCCAAATTCTCTCTTTTAAATCAAACGAAAGGATATGTGATAGATCCATATATTCAAATCCATATCCAATTCATCTAATCTAATAATGCAGAAGCAGAATGTGAGGAATAATTACCGTAATCTATCTTCTATTCCCGAAAGAAGCCCAAGAGAAAAAAGTGTGCCTTCATGAATAATTACCAAGATTGAAGTCATGGAGGTGAGAATCACACAAGCAAAAGCTGCTCAATTTTCTCGAAATTCACATTTATGTCGCCGTCGGCATCGATGAATTTGATCAGTAGACTTTGACCCATCTCTACTATTATGAAAAGAATATGGTTTTTTCACTGTTTACAAATTTTACTAAAATACCCTCATGCTCTATTTCTATTACATAAAAACCAAGTTTCACTCCTTTACAATCCAAAAATATTAAGAGGGTATTTTAGTCCTACATAAAAAGCTTCATTTTGCCATGGACAAAAATAACCTTGAAACAAAAAATATCATAACTAGAACATATTTTATTGACATGGTTAATATTGGAATTTCAGAAAAATAACTCATAAACATTTTAGATATCCCCGTCCCCTTCCGCATTCTCTCAATTTTCTCTTGCCATTTCCATCTCTGACTCAAGGCGGCAGTCAGACGTATCCAATCGGCGGAAGCCCGGTGATGAATTTGCAGCAGTTGGAGGTAAAAGTTCAATGGGTTCTCTATATTAATTTTTTGTGAATTCAATCTGCTTGATATTTGTGGTTTTGGACATTTGGATTTTCACTTGAGATAAGATTCAATTCTCTCAGTTTCGAATCTTCGCTTTCAATGTCAATTGAAACCGTCAGGTTTAGTTTGGGTAAGCCTTTCATAACTAAAACTACATTTCAATCAATCCCAAAAAACCCACATACATGAGAAATTTCTTCATCCTCTCAAATTGGATTCATGTTCACCCGCGATCGCTGGCATTGTGTCTAGTAATAAATTGAGTGTTTGGGCGGAGAGTCGCGCCGACACTGGCCAACCGCTTGCTGCAAGTGAATGCTAATATCATTATGCAAGTTGAAAGTTCCCCGTAAATTGGGATCTTGGATGACTCTGTCATCATCTCCTTCAATTAGCTGCTATTCTAATTAGAAACATGCTCAAGGGCCATATCATAGTAGCCCAACTTGAAGAATTCTCTCAACAGGATGGTGTGCTTGTCAAGATAGAAAGCTTTGAACACGAATATAGATGGTCGAGAGAATGTTCATAGTATTCATTGACACTCAGGTTTGGCTTAAATAGCCATACAAGAAACAAAATACTCACAAAACAAGCAACAAATATCCCACGTCTAACAATCCTAGACTAATGTGATTCCCCTAAAGATTTGAGTCAAACACTAACCATGTTCCCTGAGAAATAGGGATTATTAACAAGAAGTAAATCAACAACTAACGGCTAAATATCTACAGTGCAAGCGTATCACACCGAGAAACCATTCCATGAGTGGGCTTCTTCAATTGGGTTTTTGCCCTGGTGCTACTTTCTAGTTGGTTAAATATCATTTGTCTTTAAAAGTAAACATTTAAAATTGATCGACTACAAAAATATGAGGTATATTTTGTCTTAGGGTTTTTGTCCCTAATAAGAAGGGGGAAAAAGAGAATATCAAATTTTTCTTTTGAAAGTGGAATAATTCTCATATTTGTAGCTTTAAAATCTTTCTTATGGTACATTAATAAATGTAAGAATATGAAATTTTCCATTTTTTTTTTCTTATAAGTAAATTTGCCGTCACTGTAATTGTAATGAAATAGAGCGCACCAATTTTTGGTGATGTTTACCTGCATTTTCAATACAACAAAATTAAGCTTAAATAAGAAAGGGTTAACTACATATAAGCACACAAACTATGAGCTCAATTTCAAGTTGGTACCCAAACTTGTAAAACTCTACAAACACATATCCAAATTTTACAAAACCTCACAAATTAAGTCCTCCGTTAGTAAATCTGTCAAAACTGTCGTTAGTTGCTGACTGGCTATGCCCAGTTGGAAATTTCTTGCTGACATGGGCTTTTGACTGACCCCAAAACTTCATTTTCCCGCCCTTTATGATTTAGCCCCACAGTGAAATATAGCTCCTTTATGTTTGTTATCAAGCCTTGTTTCCAAAAATTAAATAGCACAATATACACAACAGATATGCATCTTAAAGACCAATTTTGATCATTAGTATAGCCAACACCTGATTTCATTATTACGCAAAAAGAGTTCCACACATAACTCAAAATGGCTCCATCAATGGCCACTTAATGATTTTCATTCATAACTCAAAAAGATGATCACATAAGATAATTCATCACATATCACATAACCAAAATAGACATGTTCAGAATACCATTGTATCACAAATACCAATCTTTCCCCCAAAAAGTTGTGGTCTAGAACATTGCTCACACTAATCACTTCCTACCATCTCCAGTGGTTGCCTTTGGAGCAGGGAAATGAAGGTTTGGGGTCAGTCAAAAGCCTACGTCAAGCAAGAAATTGCCAACTGGGCATAGGCAATTAGCAATTAACAGCAGTTTTGATAGATTTACTAACGAAAGACTTAATTTGTAAGGTTTTGTAAAGTTTAAATATGTGTTTGTAGTGTTTTATAAATTTGGGTATTAACTTGAAATTGACCACATAATTTGTGTAATTATACGTAGTTAACCCAATAAGAAAAGAAAACGAGAAAAGCAAAAGTACCGATCATTTAACCGGTCCATGACAGAGGCGGTTCACATGGCGGCGGCAACGATGGAAAGGTCGGTCGTCGACCACGCATAAAAAGTAAACAATTAGCAAGGTATAGAAACTCAGAAACCGCAAAATCAGCCTATTTCGAGAACGCGCAAGATCGAATCTCCCTTTAGAGTCTCCCGAAAATGGCAAAAAAAGAAGAAATCAAAGAGCCGTGCAAGAAAGAAGCTTGCTACATTCAAGCCTGCCTCTCCAAGAACAACTTCCTCTCTCAAAAGTACGTCACTCTTCCCTTTCCTCGTCTCTTGTGTTACGACGCTGTCTCCTGTCTGGTTCCCGACAAAGCAAAAAAGACAGCCAATTTGTTTGGTTTCCAATTTTTCGTTTGCTTAATTTCACGGGTCGAATGTCTCTGATTGATTAAATCGATTTTCATGGATGGGAAAACCCAAATGTGAGGTGATGTGGTCACTGATTGATTGTAGATATTTTCACTGATTGATGGCGAGCAATTGAAAATAGGAAACGAGGGAGGGAAAATCTAGACAGAAAGGTTTAGCTTCGTTGTTGTATAGGATGGAATAGATAGAACTCTGTTGCTACTTGCAAGTATTCTTGGTTGGTCGCTTATTGCATTTGGTTCTTGAAACGAGCGAAAGGTGCCGCCATCCATTTCTCTTTAGCAATTTAGTGAAGGTGAAATCCAAAATTTCAGCTATCTTAGGTGGTAATTAAAAAGACTGGTTTATGAGGCATTGAGGTATGAATGTGTTGTGTGTTTCCGGACGCCATCTTTTGTCTCTACATTGAACCAAAGGCTTTCATGATTGCATTTTCAAAAATTTACCATTAATACATCTGCTTCTTTTGGTGGGGAAATTGTGGATGATCAAGAAGCTTGAATATTAAGTTATGTGGCTTTGTAACTAACTTCTCTAGCGACTTTGAAGACCTTCCCTTTCAACTTTACGATTAAAAAAGTATATGACTTTTTGGGAAAGCAGTGATATGCAGACCATAGTAGCTTGGGTGATGAAAGTAACTGGTATGCTAAATCCACTTTTGTTGTCTTCTTTGATCTCACGATTATGGAAATTGTATGTCTGGTATGAGTCCAAACGAATAGTATGGAGTTAATAGTTTTTAGTTATCTTACTCAGACAATTCTCTTCTAACTGTTTTTTTTAAAGTTTCATAACAGTGTCTTCCTATATAAATTGTTTATAGAGGTGAACCAGTGGTTGTTTGTAGCAAATATTGGTCACTGTTCCAGTGTCAATTTAATATGTATGTAAAATATGCGCCAATCTCAAACTAGACGCATGATGATCTGGTCTAGGAACCATCATTTCTACGCATGAATATGTTTTGCACAAACTTCACAAGACACATGTTTAACTGCTAACCCATTCTTTGGAACTTCTGAAGTTGGGTTTGGCATTGATTCCTGTGTTCTTGTGACATTTGGAAAGTGTGACGTAAGCTTGGGTGTGCCCGAAGCTAATTGGTGGTTGCTGGTTTCACATTTTGGAATGTGTGATCAGCCCTTTCCATGTCAGTTATATTGTTAAACTTAAGGTTTAGAGTAATGGTCAGTATCTGACCTTATGCGTTGATTATTCGTCTTCTGCATTATGATCTTGCGTTCCGTTAGTAGTTTTACTAATCTCCCTTTGTACTTGGCAGGTGCCGTACAGAAATTGAAATGCTGCAGTCTTGCTGCGAGAAACACAATTACAACTCAACACACTGTGCTTCTGTATCTGCTCTTTTGAAACAGAAGCCCAAGTAGATACAAAATTTCACTTTCAGATGACTAAATGTAGCGCTCTCTTTATCTAGACAAAGAGGCTAGATGCTTGCTGTGGTTACAACTGACCAGAAGGTTCTATAAGACCACTAAATGTTTTCTATAGCTTCTTTCCTGATGTAAAGTGTGCGAAGCTTATGGTACCAGTAACTGCAATAAGAGTTGGGAGGGAGGAAAATAATAAACAGTTTACACACTTTTGTTCAGTGATCATGATTAAAAAAATGCTAGAGAAGTTTTCTCTTGATGTCCTGTTTCACAGTGGTATCCTTACCTTATGTGCGTTGAGTTTTAATTTCATCTATGTCTCCTAGAATTGCGTTCTTTTCTCATCCATCTGCCGTAGAATTGTGTTCGTTTCTCAACCATCTGACGTACTATTGCAAGTGACAAATACATGCATAGTTAATATGATGCAGTGACCCCCATCACCTTATATAACAAGTCCAATTGCTGGCTAGATTGAGAGAGAAGCGCCTCCTTCAGTGAAGGACCTTCACAATTTTCTCCAAAGGGATTGCAACTCCAACTGCAAAATTGGAACTAACCAAATGCGTAAACATTTGACAGCAGCATCCAAACACATCGCTATATAAAACGAACATTGTACAGTAATAAAAATTATAGCCATCATTACAAAAAGAAACCAAAACTACCACCAATTAGTAATAGACACTTCTGAATCAAAGGAAAAAAAAAAAAAAAAAAACAGTTTATGTTGCAGCATCATACATACTAAGTATTAGCATTAAGTAATCTATATCTAGGGGTCATCATTTGGCCTAAGTTTAAAAGACCAAAAAGTCCAATCTTGTCCATTTTAGGCTCACTCAGGCCAACTTATTGTTAACGTCGCCCCGCGCCCAAGGCGACCATAGCCTATAGTCCCTCATAGCTCTATATTGTCCATAGTCTCTATAGTATTCATATGTCCCCTCTCAACTCGAACTCAAGCCATCTTCCGACAACGTCACGCATTCTTCCCTCCCACAAAACAACACCAACCCCAAATCACAACAACTTGAATTCCAAACTTCACACAATACCCAACTCAATCATGCAAACAATCAAAGCACCTTGAAAATGAACATAAAGAACAAACCCCAATGAACCGCAACACAACGCTAGCAACTGAAAAGAACATAAATAACAAACCCATCAAGAGTCCCCGAACATACACCTCTCACAACAAAGTCCAAGAACAAGCTTTTCAAGCCCTAACACCATAAACACATTTCAATTGATGGGATAGTGTGGAGGAGGCAAAACCGAAAAGCGTGGGCGATGGCGAGCACGGTGGGGCCTGAAGAAGAACGAAGAGACGATTCAGGTGAGTAACTCGGACTGATGGGTCGTCGTGGGGTGCAACGGCGGAGACACGGCGAAGGGGTTGATCGGCGGAGGAAGGCGCGAAAAGTGAAGGAAAGGCCAAGGCGGCGCCGGTCGTGGAGGTGCTGTCGACGCTCAGCTGAATGAGCCACGAACACTCGGCGATAAACAATGGATTTGAGAGGAAGGCGAGGATCATGTGCTGGTAAGGCCGAGAAACAAACGGAGGAAGGTAAGGGACTCTAGCAATAGAGAACAATTGACATTGTAAGAATTACGCCCTACCATTGGAACAAAAATGGTCCCTTGGGCCATGATCATCCCTTGTTAGTTTGGATCAGGCTTTGATTTGAGGGTTTGAAGTTTTGGACCTGCCCACGACCTAGCCTATTCGAGCCTATAAGATTTAGTCATGTCAAGTCTGTTTGAATCCTGCCCCTTTTGGCCCATTTGAACTTTTAGTACAATTTCTATCTTATTTCATATAATGTCTTTAGTCACGAGTATTTTAACTAAGACAATTCTTCTTTTAATTAGCTTGATTTGAAGGTCAATCATGGATTTCATCATTCATAGTACAAGAGCACAATAAGTACAATTCCTATTTTATTTCAAATAATTTCTTTATCTTTAGTATCTAACGAAGACAATTCTTTTTTTGATTAGCTTGATTTGAAGGTCAATAATGGATTTCTTCATTCATGGTACAAGAACACCAATTAATTCATCAAAAGAATATTGAAGTCTTAATTAAATTCTTATATTGATCTATTCTAATTTGACCAAAATAGGCCAGCTTTTTCTAGCCCATATGGCCCAATCCAAACGAGTAGGCTTAGGCCGAGTGCTTGAAGTTTTGACCCAGCCCAAGGCGCGTTTGTGTTGCCCCGCGACCCTATTTCCCGCGCCTTCGGCTCCCTCTCTGCACGCCCTATCCTACAGCTTTCTTTTCCTCTCACCTCTCTACACCCTATACTACTCATGTTTAAAACCTCATTCATTTCGAAAGAGCTGCCGCCACCAACAACTTCCTCTCCAAACGCCTCCACACCACCCCCGCCTCCTCCTCCTCCTCCTCCTCCTCCTCTGATTCATCGCTACAAAATGAGATCTCGCACAAGACCCAAAGGCTTCAATCTCTGTTGGTAGAGTCTGTTTCTTTCAATGCAAGAAAGAGTAAATGAAAATTCAAAATGAGGGTAATCAACGAGAAGGAAATTGATCGACAAAAATGGGGAGGGAATCTAGGAAGAGGAAAAAGTTAACGGAGTGGAAGTAAAATTAACAGCGTCACTAGAAAGCTAATGGGGTTAAACAAAAAGTTGGTTTTCACCTTTTAAATGACCTGCCACGTGTCTATTTTTGTTTCGTAAGGAGTATCACCTGACATTGTCACGTGGTATTACAGACATATACAATGATTTTTCGTAACAGTTGTGGGATTGACCTCACAAGGTCTTGAGATTATATCAATCGACCATGTGTTGGAAGCTTATTGTGAGAGATTTGACAAGCTGGCCAAGATTAATGCAAGGGGGATATTTATGTTCTCTAGGAAAGACGACATAGGCATATACGAAAAATTTATGTATGGCATGCTCATGTATTTGTTACCACATTTTAGGGGGTCTGGATGGAGGCTTGAAAAATGATCTTGCGATAAGGTTCCTCCTCTTTAAGACTACCGTGCTAGTGGAGAAATTTCTGATGGCAGTTGGTGATAAGTTGGCGTATAATATCCTAGCTTTTAGGCATATGCCATATTCCTATACTTTGCTGTATTGATAATTTGATACTCTCTACATTGATGATGATGATGGGCTTAAGCAATCAACAAGATTTACTTATTTGCTTATATCTCTTATTATCTGGGGATACTAATCCGAGTTACATTGATCCGTAATAAAAAGGCTTTTTTCATCCTCGTTGTATTTCATATAACACTTGTGGTACACTATCATAGTAGAATTAAAATTAAGAGCACTCCTTTACTACGCAATCTTTGAAGATAAATATCTTCCTAGCAAGTACGGTCATACATTGCATCCTTAAAACACTATTTATCATAAGATTCATCTACCAATATCATAGAAGCTACTCCAGCGTCCTCGTGGACGCCGCAGATTTCTCCCAGTATAACAATTAACCTGGAGGGAAACATGACAACGGAGAGCATAGATGTCCCGATGACAATTGAGAAAGGCTACAATAAGTGCTTAAAAAAAGGGCCAAATATAAGTGCTCGACGTTCGATCAGATCCGACGGATCTAACAAAAGAAGGAACAAGTGAACACATGTATAGAATACGCCTTTTTGTTTCTCTTTATGTCCTCCACATCTGTTTCCTCATCACACACTCGCGTCATTCTTCCACCTTAAGTTCATTTCACTTTAATAGCCGTCCAGATTGAAATCGACGGCTGTCGACGTGCACTATATTTTTCTGGGCAGATTCTTAGTGTATACATGTATATCCTGAATTATAATTAACTGTAACTTGCTGCTACGGATTAAACCAGTTAAAGATTCAGCGGTGTCATTTTCTACATGCTCCTACTCGAAATGCTTTCGAAGCATTACAGCTCTATCATTTCCATTGTTACTTGAGCAGTTTCTCTTACCTTAATACCCAAACCGTGCATGTATGCTTGCCTATTTTGGCTGCACTTGATGGAAGCTTTAAAATGCATGGAACAAAAAAAGAAAAAAAATAAGCCATGGATGACCTCTTGAGATGATCAGGCGGCCAACCATGTTTCGTTTCTGAACTCATCACATTCTTTCCTGTAAGTTTTTTCTGTTTACTTATTCAACAAAACAAAACCAAAAACAGAAGCGGTGCTCGAGTAAAGACAGTTATGTTCACAACGTAAAAACAGAGGTCGATTTCTGCACCTAAAAAAGACACTACAATCGTATTGGCACACAATAACTGACAGAATTATGAGTATTCAGGCCAAGGGAAATGCAGTTCATAGTGTCTCGTAAGAGTATGGTTGATATTGTGCACGGGCATGAATGTTGTTTGCACCTGAGAGATAGAAAGCGAGAGCAATGGAAGGAGAATGGAAGAGGAGGGAAGGGAAAGGAGGATGCGGCTGAGATTTTTCTTTAAAGAATTTCATCGGATGGCAAATGTTAGCCACACTGCAGAACCAATTCTTGCAAAATTACAATTGGTCCATGAATTTGTCAAGGAGCAGGAGGGAACGAGTATACAATGTTATTGCTAAAGGCAAAGGCAGTAACTGTAAAGCCAATCAGCAAAATAAACAAAATGGGCGAAAACTCTTACCAATCTCTGAAACTATCCAAAAATATATGATTGGGTTGGTGGACTAGATACGATGCTCCATAAAATACAGGTTTGCGTAGCAAGGTCCCCCAAAAATAAGCATGCAAGCTTGTGGGAATCCCAGATGTGAGCTATAGAATATATCATGGTGATCTTGAGCTATCCTGCCGTCTGAGAGGGATGCCTTCTGAACCATCAATTGCATCCTCATCTGCATGCTTAGACAATCGCATGGAGGACATTGATGTCGGCAAACCTGTACCATTTGATAACAGTAGCAATCCAAGATTCAGAATGCAAAAATGAATTTAATTCTTCACATTGTCCACAAACAAAGTATATACTACCAAATACCTGATCAGAGGTACGTTGTTAACAACCTAAGACTGAGGATACTATATATGTTCATGATAAAGATTACAAAGGAAGCATACCATCAACCATATCTTTTGTTCGGTGAAGAAGAAAAGTTCCTCCAAGGATAGTAACAAACCCACACATTTCTGTGACAACCTGAGTTGGACTTTGTCTGTCCCAATCCTGAAATATTGGGAAATGAAGATTCAACATCGGGGAAAGTTGTAATCTAGGAAAGAAAGGAGATCCATATTGTTGAAAAATAAAAACCAAATCACTCACGAGGGTTTTGGCTTATGCATATTTTTTTTTATAAAATAGAAGAGAGGAAAGAGAAATGAGAGAGAGAAGAAAAATGTGAGGAAACAATGAGAAGCGATAGGATAATAAATCAATAAAAAAAAAAGGCCACTGAGAGGACCCTAAACTTGGAGAAAATTTAACAAGATAGGAAAAAAAATATGTAGCAATCAAATCTGTCCAGAAGAGTATACCTTAAACATGATCACGCTAGCCAAAATAGTTAGTGATGTAAACATAACATAGTATATAGGAGATACCACAGCTGTGTTGAAAGTATCAAGTGCCTGCAATTAATAGGAAAAATTTATCAAACATCATTCAAGCAGCAATTAGAAAACAATGACAAAAAGATATTAAGGGTGAACGTGATTGCAGTCTCCAGAAACATAAAAGAAACCACACACACGAAAATAGAAAAGCAAAGGCTATAGAGTACCAGTTCCCTTGTTTTTCACCACACCATTAAAGAACACTAACAAGGAGCCAAATGTTTCCATACCAAAATTAACAAATGCACTAATTGAAACCTCCAAAGGGTATGAGCAATGTAAACATCATGTATGCTCAACTCACTCTACATTATGCACCAATGACGAGTTCCAGTTTATGGCCTCTGATTCTGGAGCATCTCACAGGAATTTGACAGTTTGGGCCCCCAAATAATCAAGAATTTGAACTTTAATGGACAAACCATCCATCCAGATAAACATAAAACAAAAATAGACAGGTTTATTTTGAATTCGGCAAAAAAAAAAAAAAGAATGTTAAAGAGGATACATAAGACCATAAATAGACCAACGTCTTCCAGTGAACTGGGCTGGATTCATGAAGTATAACTAATATGAGAAAAAGAACAGGGAACAATAAGGATTCCCTTTCCTCCAGTTTACCACAAATGTTCCAAAACAGCACTCCAGAAGATGAGAAGATAACCGAGGAAGAAATTACTGTTTTATGACTGCAAGAGATTCATTAAGATGAGGAAAGAAGCATTGGAAGAGACGCCTACCCAAAAAGGGCGTAGATACTTAGATATTGCAGTCATCACAAGATAAAGTTACTTCATTCAACCCCATAATATACGCACATGATGATTCCAACAGTTACATTTCTACTGACCAAGTTTCCAAACTATTCAGGGAATAACCTATTCACCAAATTTCTCAATCACTTTGTCTCCTTACAAAGACAACACCACCTACTAATGGATACTATGATCTAATCTAGTAAATCACAATTGATAACATCGCGTCATTGATGCAGGTCATTGTGATGCAGACCATTTTGACATAATGCCTTGTTAGGCTGTTTTCTAACATAAGCTAATGTGAATGCTGAAGCACCAAGAAAGTGATAAACTTCACAACTGGACCTATTCTCATGTCCAAGCCTTTCCTCAATACGTCATTTGTTCCTTTTTATGTTAATATTATCATGAAGTCTTCCCCTTTCTCCTCTCTTTTACCATCCTAACATTTTCTTGGATGAATGGAAAAAGGGGTAAGTAAAAGGAAGTTTGATCGCCTTGAACATAAGGAGGAGATTTCACCAATAAAAAAGACCTCAAAGTACATGCTACGGGCAGCATGTTTTCCAATATTTATGATCCAGGTCATCTGGACTTGAGAGATTAACACTGACAGGGATAAAAAAACTACTCTCCGCTGAGAGAAAAAGAATATTTCTTTAACATCATGCTCTTTATTCTGCAGACCGTATAATATAGTTGTTGAAAGCATAAAAAAAAAGAAAAAAATTGCATCAGAATATGATAGTGTCCACCTGGAAATCTACGGATGCAAAACAGGAGAAATTCAAAATTTTTAAGATTAACACCAGGTTTTGACCAAAGAAGAGATGGAAGATGATCATTTGGAAAAATTTAAATAAAAAAAAAAAACTAAAAATGACAAAAATAACATACTACAATGACAGGTAACGAACGAATCTCACCTTGTTCAAATAATTCATTTGGGTAAGCACACAAGTAATGACTACTAAAGTGAAGACCCAAGTTTGGGGATAAACTAGCTGATTCGTGCCTGACAGTGTCAACTTCAAAGCAATTCCAAGTGCTTTCACACTCATGACCTATCATAAGACACAACCTTAGAGTTAAAAACAAGTTAAGAAAATATGGAATTTACAAAGCAAGAATTATTGTATTAGAGCAATACATACCGATAAGGAACCTACAAGGGAACAAACTCCAATGTAGACCATTATGTGTGTCTGGCCATATTGCGGGATAAAGTGGAATATGAGTATAAACACAGCAGTAATGACCACAGCTGCATAGAAGAGAAAACCTACCAACAAACAAGTAAGATCATTTAACTTTTGCAATTTTCCATTTTATCCCCAAATAATAGAAAACCATACATTAAAACATGAAAACTACCTGGTTCCATGGCAAGATCCCAAACTTCTGTTACAGACTCAATCATTTGTTCTTGAGGAGCATGTAAAACAATTGTTGTAGAACCCACGACACACAGAGCGCAGCCAAGAATTCCAAAAACATGAAGCCTCTCACGTAAAATCATATGCGCAAGCACAGCACTGCACGAAAATATTATGATCAGCATTCAGTACTATGAAGCAACTATATTTACGTTCGAAATTTTATCATGCCTGATAATTATGCTGAGAGCGCCAAGAGGAGTTACTAGAATAGCTGGAGCAAACGCATAAGCTGCAAAATTGGCAACTTCCCCAACAATCACTGTCAACATGATAATTGTCTGTTAGAACATTCTAATTTAAAACAAGATTATGACAGTAAGACGCACATATAATCATTGACTCTTTTGGACTATACAATGCTTCTTTTCATAATCAGCTATAAACTAGAATGTAGATACGTGTGATGAATGAATCTGTAATTTCTATTTTCACAATGAAAATTGGAAAGCCATACGTCCAACCCCAAACATCTTGTAACTTTGATGTGTAAACTCCAGACATAAACCATCAATGAGTCAAAAAATCCAGAAAATGGTGATTTCAAGGTCGAGGCTCTCTATTAGACCCAAAAAAAAAAGGTCAAGGCTCTTAGAGATGCTAGAACTCCGCTCACCAAGGTTAACAAATACTAAAATAGATCGTTTAAAAATTGTATTCAAGAATTCCCTTTAAATAATGTGGAAAATACACATTTCCCAGAACGCCATTTCTGCACTAAGTTTTTGAAGCTCTTCTAAAGCTCACTATATTTGTTGTGTCAACCCTTTTTCAGAAAAGATCCATATGTTTGTGTGTACACACACTTCAGAAAGTCCAATCAGTCAGAAGTCACTTGTCTACTAGACCATTTAAAATAACCACCTTCAGTATATTTCATTTATGTCAAGTAGAGATTATAAACCCACCACAAGAACAATGTATCTTCATTAAAAAGCTAAGTGAGAAGGAGAAATATAGAACTCACTTGTTATCATGCCCACCCACCAAAGTGGCTCATATAGATAAGAATATCCTCCAACTCCTGGTGAACAAATAAAATGACTCAATTCCAATTATCCACAGGGACGCAAGAAAGGAAAAAAGGAGCATGTAAGAAGAATCAAAAAAGTAAAAAAGGCATGATACAGAAGCAAAAACTTAAGAAGCACATGAAATACATGATACAGAATTAACTGCTTGACAATTTAAGTTTAACATTATTCAGACTACATTTAAACTTTACTTGAACTGGCCAAGCAAGATCAAAACAAAAATGCAGACTTCAAGTAACAAATCAGCCTGCAACAGCGAGCCCCCTCATTCATATCTTGCAATGTCATTTTAATGGGGATGCAATAGCGAGCCCCCTCATTCTTAATAAACTTATAAAGAATAGTATTCGATGTCATATAATGCATATATGCCATGGGTTGCAAACCAAACTAGGACTGTAGGTGCAGCCTTTCGAAGGTGCGCAGAGGACCAATAATTGGACAGAAATTAGAAACTCATGGCGCCCGCATCAGTACGATACTGAAAATAGAGAACTCTAAAACTCCACTGATCATCATGTAGAACACTAAAGAAGTTACCCCTTAAATGTAAAATTGGGGTTTTCAGCAAAAATATCGATTGCAGATTCAGCAAGAACCTAAAGAATCCCAAACTAATACCTCACATAAATTAGGATCTAAATCCTCTTCAACTTCAACCCCCTAAATACAACACCTTTACGCACCATTCTAAGCTGCATTTACAGTTCAACCCATTTTCCACTTTCATTCGATCGGCCGATAAAGTTCGAAAATTGGAACAATTTGAACAAAAACTCAAGCACCCAATTGCTCCATTGACAAAAAAGTTAAGAAATTGAACTTGATAAGCATACCCAAATAAGCATTTTCGAGTTATTACAAACCTGCCCTGATGCCAGAAGCCCCGGCCTTTTTCAAACCCTTCTTCTTCACAATGAAACTAGCGCCAATAAACAAGCTCGAAGACAATGCGAGAATTAAACCCTTGATGTTATCCGAGGACATGCCCCTGTACGAGTCTCTCCAGCTCATCGGAGGGCTCTCCCCTTGATTCGCCATGGCCGAGAAGAAAACACCAAAAACCCTAAAAGTCTTCTCCTTCTCCTTCTTCGCCCGCACGCCTCGAGCGTATCATTACTGACGCATACAACAACAACAACAACAACAACAACAGCGCAGCCGATGCACAGAACCACCGATTGACTCGGTGGGTGACTGGGAGAGCACGACGGCGGAATTAGCGGAGATTTAGGAGGACAGGTGTGGATTGAAGATAATGTCGGCGCTGTGGAGTTTGGCCGTGGTGGTGGTGGGCACTCAAAATCTCAAAATGATACAGCTGTATTGTTGGTGGTGTAGATCGGAGGGCAATGGAGAGAAGAACAAAGAAGAAAGAAAGGGGTTAAGATTTGGTTTTGGTTTTTTACTTTTTACTGTTTAACCAGGTTTTGGTGTTTTACTTTCGCCACAATAACGACTTCACTCCGACCAAAGGTTGATGAGTGAGTGCTTCACTCCATCTTTTGATTCTCATTTCTCACCCATTCTTGTGGTTGGGAACCTACTAAATCCATCTCTAGTGGATTCATCAAACTATAGATAGATCATCAATACTTTACTTGAATATATGGTTTAATTCTCAAAGAATATATGGTTTAATTAAGGCTTATCTTTTAATTATTTATGTTGATTTCTCATTTCTGAGTGCTATATGTCTCTTTTTGAAATTGTCATTATACGATACGATACTAGTTTTTGAAAAAACAATCAAAACCAAAAATTTCAATCACTTTTTAAAAATCAGAATTGGCCAAAGTTCTGATTTTGGTTAAAAGCGATTCTATTCAAATCTCTATGTATAAGTTTTACACCTCAACAAAAGTCGCGGAAGGATTTACCCTTGTGTTGACGGATTGAAATGGTGTCGCTAACCAATTGACACTATACAGGTAAGAAAACAACATTGATAGAAATTTTTACTAGATGGTCTATCGTAGCAATTAAATCAAGTTACTCAATTTATTATCTAACTAGTGAATACGTGTATAGTCCAAAACTTGATATGTTTTGCATCAATTTTGATATGCCTGACGTACATATTGGATCGGGATCCGTTCTTAAGAGTGAAAATGCCGAACCCATGATGTCCCATCACCTGCTTTTGTTTGTGTCGTAACAAACGAAAAACTATTATTCTCACATACTTGATAAGGTAGTGTTTCGATGATTTTGATACACATGATTCTTTGTCAAAACGATAATGAAGAGTATTTGATTTATCATTGCTTGTGCATGTTTTCACGACATCGATTTTAGTTTCACAAGTGGCTTCATGGTATTACTACACTACACATATACGAGGGAAAAGGCCAAACACGATTTCTAGAACCTTAGTTCATCTCAATTTAAATTCCATAGTTTTGACATCTGTTCAAATATAACTGGATTTAAAAGGCACTGCCGTGGAATTTCTTGATTAACAACGAATGTTGTTAAGTACGTACAATTATACTCATGAACAAAATGAACAAGCATTTTGCACATACAACGCATGCGCGCGAAAATGCTTTTTCTTCATCTTCGGATGGAGAAATTGAACAAACAAACAAACGGCAATTAGTAAAACATACATATATCAGTAGTACAATTGTGGAGACGAATAAAGAGAGTCGTGCAGCGGATTCGACGATCGTTTTTTCCAAACAAACAAATCTTGCACAAGAGGCACGATAGGCTTCTGCTTCGGCCTCTTTTTATTACCACCATAATGACCTTCTTTGTAATCAGTCCCGATGCTGAATATTTTAGCCAAAGAGGCAGACTCCTCCATTCTCATCATCCACTCTTTTTTACACTTCTCCTCCGCCGTCGGCGCTGCCGTCATGTTATTGGGCGCCGCCGATGATGATGATCTTTCCAGCACAATACTCGCCTTGGCAGCAGCGGCCGCCTCGGCCCGAGCCAACTTGGACATGTTCTTGTGAAGCTCCGCGTTCAACGAAGCCAACGCCACCTCGGTTTCCGACTCCCTCTCCTTCAGCTGCTTCAGCTCCACCTTTGTCTCCTCCAGCTCCGCCTCGAGCTTCCTAAGAGCGTCCATAACCACTTTATCATCCTGGATGACGTCACCACTGTAACTACTGTTGCTTTTTGGCGACGTACATTTCTTCCAAGATGGAGACTGATTAGTTTGGACTATGCTGTTGGTGTCTGGGCTGGGCTTTGGAAGTGAGGAGAACATTTCTCCGAGGAGGAGGCGCTCGCCGAAGACGGCGACGGCTTCCTTGACGGAGCGGAAGGCACGGGAGGTGTCGACATTGGCGTGGTAATTATCGTTCACATTATGTACAGGTGGGGTTTCTAAGGTTTCCATGGCTATGCCAACGGGAATATTTGGTAGCGTGACTATATATATGTGTCATGGGAAAAATTAAATATTATTTTATGATAATTGGGTAGGTTTGGCATTGGGATTTCTTTGCTTGTACTCCAAGATTAAAGTTACAGAGACGAACCTTTTTTTTCAAGGTTAAGAAAGACTACAACAGCAAGAAGATCTCGTGAGAGTGTTCATTAAGGAGGGTATTGGAAGATGGGTGACCCGATAACCACTACTGTGGGCCCGCCCTAATCTGCTCAAGCCCACTCGCTGATTGGCATTTTGGTCCAACTCTTTCGTTTCTGCTTTTTTTCTCAACTTTATGAAACTCGACAGTGTTCATGTAAAACCAAACACATCTTTTGTTTCCGTTCCTACAAATCGGAAAACTTAAAAATGAAAAATTAATCTGAAAAATAGCTTCGAAGAAATAAGCAGACAACGAAGCAGAACAGCAAGTCTCTAAACGAGGACGTCGGCAGACCGGATGCTGCAAATCTCCATGCTGTTACCTTTTCGTTTTTTAATTTGACCGGAAGTTGCAACGAACGACCAGCTTATGCTTGGCAATTACTTGGACATGAGGGTCCACACTAAAACTCATGAAAATGTATCAGCCCAAATACAAAGTCCCCAATTAGATTTTGCCTGAGCACTTGAAGTTGGAGACAAGGACTATCACCCACAGGGAGGAACCTAGGAATTTTGCACAAGGGGAGCGGAATCTTCCACTATGTGCGGCCGATGCAAATGGTCATATTGCATACCAAATCTGCATTCACATAAGTCTAGCATAGGTCCTTTACTTGATTATTTCAAATCTTTTCAAAAACTTAGGTCTTTGAAATTTTTTTCTTAGATTAAGGATCTCAGGCAATACATGACTGATTATCTATTTTCTTCGGGTTTGTCTTGTTCTTTTTTTCTTTTTTTTCTTTTTTTATTTCTTTTTGGTTTTTTTCAATTTCCCCCCTTTCCGTCTAAATTGACTGATGGACAGAATTTGGCCGTCAAAAAAACACATGACCTGCACGTGATGGGCATTTTCGTCAAATGATGCTTCTTCTCTAGTTTGTTCCTTTTGTTTCTCAGAAAAATGGGGGCTTCGTCAATCTCCGTCTCCACCTCGTCCAAATTCGATCCCACCTCCTCCTCCACCGCCACCCCTTCGTCCCCAACCAGAACATCCTCGACAAGGCCCGCCGCCACCCCCCGGTCCCCAATAATGTTGCAGTTTCTCTTACTGCTTATTTAGACAATATACTAACATGTACTTTCGAACCTCGAATTTCCATCAATATCTCAAGCTTCTCTAAAAATCAAGCACCGAGATCCTGTGTTTGATTTCCCGTTTCTCCAATATCAATTCCTTGGAAAAGAGGAGGAAAACTATTCATCTCCATACATACATACCATTACAAAACAAAAAGGAGTAAACTTTGATTATTTATCACACAGGAGAGCTGAGAGCTATAGATTAATCAAATCAAATCAACTCAAACTTAATAACTGAAATCAAACGTTACCCAATTGACCAATCGATTCGATCAACTTGAGTTTTGATCTAAGATTCCCAAAAGAGCAGCTTTGAGGCTCTCTTCACTCCTCATGTTCTCCGGCACCTTCACCCCCACATCTTGCAGCACCTTCACCCCCACATCTTGCAGCACCAGCTTGCAAAATTATTGGGGACGGAGGGGTGGCGGCGGGCCTTGTCGAGGATGTTCTGGTTGGGGACGAAGGGGTGGCGGTGGAGGAGGAAGTGGGATCGAATTTGGACGAGGTGGAGACGGAGATTGACGGAGATTGACGAAGCCCCCATTTTTCTGAGAAACAAAAGGAACAAACTAGAGAAGAAGCATCATTTGACGAAAATGCCCATCACGTGCAGGTCATGTGTTTTTTTGACGGCCAAATTCTGTCCGTCAGTCAATTTAGACGGAAAGGGGGGAAATTGATTAAAAATGCAAGTTAAGGGGGTTAATTTTCCAAAGTGTAAATTAAAAGGGCAAATCAAAAGTAGGGTACAAGTTGAGGGGGCAAATTGACTAATACCCCATTTTCTTCACTTGCAACATTTGACTGCTTTTCTTGACAAAAACTTTTTTGACCACTTTTTTGACAGCTGTTGATGCAAAAAATGGGATCAACGTCAAGGATCCGGGTCGGACAGGAGTGTGTCAGGGAGCTAGGAGGCTAGCTCCGGATGCCGGCTACCGGGTGGGCCCGGAAGGTGCTGCGCGGAAGGTGATTCCAGGGACGGAGGTACCTGCACAGGAAGGAAAGTACAGCTTAGGGCACCGGTGGGGTGCCGACCTAAGACCCTCCGAAGCTTAAGTCAGTTGAGAGAGAAAAGGAAGGAGAGTCTTGGAGGCAAGTAAGTGTTTTGTGGGAGAGAATGAACTTACTTTCACTTGTGGAAGCGAGGTATTTATAGTGAGGGGAAACCTACGGTTCCAAGTGGGTGGGTTGTTCCCTGGGGTGCCTTCTTGGGCCCCTTGGGGGCCTGGTGGGGCCTTTGGGGACTAGTTGTGTCACATCCCGCCCCGAAAAGTGGGGCCTGGGAGTGCGGCCATCACCAACACGCGGTGACGAAGCCTTAGACAACCCAAAACGATAGGAAGACTCCCACTCATCGTGACCCATGACAGAGCTACCCTGACTTCAATCGCTCGTCTCCGTGGTGCTCAACAGTAACAAGACCTGAGGGGGCATAAAAACAAGGGTGAGTGGACAGGGAAAATAAATGTCAGTGTAAAACGTTTAAAAAACATAAAAATAATCCCCCACAGTTAAAAACCAGTAGTAAACAACTATACCATAACAAACATGCAGCAACAACCAAGCTCACAACGACAATAAACAGTCACACATACTTATGCACTTTACATTGGCAAGGAGACTGTATTCACAATACCAATGTAAAGTATACTACCAATTGGCAAGGAGACTGTATTCGCAATACCAATTGGCAAGGGTATGAGCACATTGGCAAGGAGACTGTATTCACAATACCAATATACAGTATACTACCAATTGGCAAGGAGACTATATTCGCAATACCAATTGGCAAGGGTAAGAGCACATTGGCAAGGAGACTGTATTCACAATACCAATGTACAGTATACTACCAATTGGCAAGGAGACTGTATTCGCAATACCAATGTACAAGGTGAGGAAACCATACTAACCATACCAGGTAAAACACATACCCTAACCAACACTAACCAGCAACAACCAGCATATCCCGCAACATAAACCCACATAACCAGCATAACAAACTTATATGCATATACGGACATAGTATGCTCCAAAAACTCACCAACACCAACAAGGATCCCACGATCTCATCATCATATCACAAATGCATATAACATAAACATACACAAACGATACTCACCAAAGCATAAAGATACGTAAACATAAATATAAGGCATGCTCAAACAACAATCAAAACCAAAACCCGTCCACTCACAGTGATACCGAGCGATCGTAGTCATCGTCGTCCGTAGGTTCGGGTCGGTAGCACTGATTCCTCGGGAACTGACCACCTAACAATCCCAATATCATAATAATTAATAAACGAAACCGAATGAATAACCGTAAAACCCTAATTCTCCATGTTTCACTCAATTGGAGTACAACCGTATCTCAGATGGCAAAACGGAGTTCGCCATTGGATCCGGAACGTCGTTTCCACTCGGAAAAGTGGTCGGTCAAACTTGGTCAACGCCGGTCAACGGCCAGTCAACGCCGGTCAACGGTGTTGACCAACCGGTCAACGGCAGCCACGTCAGCACCGGCGTGCTGACGTGGCACTGACACAATGCTGACGTGGCGCCGACTCAGCGCTGAGGTGGCAGCTGACGTCATCATCGGTGATGACGTCATCACCGCCGTGCCGGCCGCCGCTACAGTCGCCGGAAACTTCTGGAATTTCCCGCGACTATTCATCCGATTTCAAAACCCTCTAACTTCCTCAATTCTCAACCAAATCCAACAATCTTTATATGGAAATTCATCTACGGAACGAGAGGAATCCAAAAATCATACTTTCGAGGCTCACTTCCAACTGTGCTGGCCGGAATCTCGCCGGAAAGCTCGCGGATTCCGTGCATCTCTTTGCCGGCGATTCCGACGGCTGCTAGCTCCGATCCTTGGTGCTCCGGCTTCGTCTCGACGAGGGGAAGAAGATGCCGGTGGTCGCCGGCCCGATCCGTCGCCGGCGAAGGGTCAACGGCGTTGGGCTTTTCTCGGCGGTTTGGGCGAGCTCCCTTTCCGTTTTTGGAAGTTGGGCTGCGGGTTTGGGTTTTTAAAGCCCAGACCGACTTCCAAAACTGTCCAGCAGCTTCCACCCAATCGCGGGCTGCCACGTGGCAATCCCATTACACCACAATTCCGTTTTTCATCCGTAACTTCTTCGATACAACTCGGAATTCAATTCCGTCTTCGCGGGCGCATTCGCATCGTCGAGCCCTTCGCATAGAGTCCAGTATGGGATATAAAAATCCCAACTGTTCACAAAGTCAATGTTTGACCAATCAAGGGCATTTTGGTCATTTCACTCCAATATGGGAAATTTTCGGAACGGGTCGTATCAAGTTGGGCCTCTGGGAGCCTTTGTCTGGGCCCAAGTGGCCTTTGTTTGGGCCAGGTGGCCTTTGTTTGGGCCCAAGTGGCCTTCGTTTGGGCCCAGATGGGCTTCATGCTTGCTGTCTGGAGGAAGTAGCACGTTGGTCCTAGAGGTACGCTCCCGGGAGGATAGGCCTCCGGGAGAAGTGATCCCGGAGAGTAGGCTTCAGGGAAGTGTGGTCCCGAAAGGGGGTGTTACGACCCGTCCCGGGATTTTAGGTGAAATGACGAAAATGCCCTTGTGGGTCAACAGTTGACTTTTGAACAGTGAGAAATTACATATCCAGTATTGGACTCCACGCGAAGAGCTCGACGATACGAGTGTGTCAGCGAAGACGGAATTGGGTTCCGAGTTATATTGAAGGCCTTACGAAGGAAAAAGGGAATTAAGGTGTAGTGGGGCTGGCCACGTGGCAGCTCGCGATTGGGCGGAAGTCTTGAGATATTTCTCGAAGAATCCGCTCGGGTTTAAAAACCGAACCGGCCCACAGTTTCCTTTTCGGGAAACTTCGAAACCCGCATGCCTCTCTCCGTCGATTCACGCTGTCCGGCCGCCGATCGGACTTGCCGCCACCACGATCGTGCTCCACTCGTCGGCGTGAACATTTTCCACCAGTTTTCGGCATCAAAATCGGAGCGGGGAGTCGTCGACAAGCTTCGACGGAACCGTGAACTTCCAATGCATTTTTCGGCTACGTCCGGCCTGGGTAAGTTCCCAAACCTTGATATTTGGATTCCTGGGATTGAGTAGATGAATTTTCATATATGGATCGTTGGAAATGGTTGAGAAATGAAGATTTTAGAGCTCGCCGGAAAACTGGGAATAGTCGCCGGAATCTGGGAAATTCCGGCGACGGCACGGCGACACACAGCGGCGCTGAAGAACATGCCGGAATCTGGAAATTTTCCAGATTCCGATGAGTCTCCGGCGACGGCGCGCCGGGCGCCGGCAATGGTGACGGCGGTAGTGGCGGCTTGCCACGCGGGTGCCATGTGTCAGACACGTCAGCGCCACGTGTCAGGCACGTCAGCGCCATGTGTCAGGCACGCCAGCACCACACGTCAGCCAGGCCAGCTGCCACATGGGCACCACATCAGCGCCACATCAGCGTTGTGTCAGTCCACGGCAGCACCGGCGTGCTGACGTGGCAGCCGTTGACCAGCGTTGACCGACCACTTTTCCATTTGGAAACGACGTTCCGGACCCAATGGCGAACTCCGTTTTGCCATCCGAGATACAGTTGAACCCCAATTGGGCAAAACATGGAAAATTAGGGTTTTGAAAGTGGTGTTGAATTATGGATTATCTGACGGTTGATTCGTGGGAACCTTATAGGTATCCGAGCTCCAGTGAGACGCCATAAATGAGCAGTACAGACGGAGGACTTCGGCAGCCTAGACTCACTGTGAGTGGATGGGTTTTGTTTTCATAAAGTATTGGTTTTCATTAGTTCGTTAGGATATGGTATTAGTATACAGATATTTATGCATATGGATTTCAGATATCAGGATTTCAGTATTCTAGTGCACATAGTATCACACGTACATTTTAGTACTCCGACTACAGCCGTAGGACACAGCTCTCACATCGTTGCCTGATCCGAAGACCCCACTTGCTAGCTTTATTTCCGGTGATAGCGGTCCCTGTGCGTATTCCAGGGACTGGGGGTGATGATGTGAGGGGGAGTACACAGGGGTTTATATTTTCAGATGTACACAGCGGTGCCTTGCGTAACCCTGGCACTGGGTGTGGTATATTACGTGCACTTGACAGGCGTCAACTAGAGTATGTTATCGTATTTTCAGTATTTCAGTACATTATATGTTTTTACAGCAGGGGGTTATATTGTATATTTCAGAACTGTTTTTGAAAGATTATTTATTTTTCCATCCACTCACCCTTTGGTTTTGCGCCCCCCTCAGGGGTTAGTAGCTGAGTTGACCAGCAACGCGAGGAGAGGCAGTTTGATGGCTCTGCATCCGCCCCGAGAGTGTAGGGACATCACCTATTCACTTCAGGTCGTCAGTGACCTCCATTGTTTTTATCCTTTTGCTATAGCTGCTCTGATACTGTTGAGTTGTGGGCCCAGTTGCGTCTGTTTGTGGTTTTATTTTCGTAGTTTTGTCGTTGTGTGTGTCGGGTTTAGGCTTCGTCTTCCTCCGGGTGATGGCCGTACATCCCGGACCCATTTTTCTAGGACGGGGTGTAACGGGGGGAGTGGTCCTAGTAGCTTCTTCTTCTGGATGACATGTGGCCGATCCGGGTATGGTATGAACAACAGCAAGTTTTGTCCTTTTGCAGAAGTCAAACTCAGCTGTCACACACTTTTTGGATCTGCCTAGGCTTAGCAAAAAGAACACTTCACATGTGAACTTTTCAACCACAAATACCTTATCTTGTGTTGCCTATTTAAGCTAAACCTTCTCTCTTTTTCATTAGGATTTTTGAAGCAAAATATCTATTTCAATTTTTGAAAAACTCTCTCTAATGGTGTTGCATATCCTCTCGGGTTCTTCGTTGTTCTCTTAAGTGCGTAGTTCACTTACATAGAGACTTCATAAGATTATGCGGATTGCATAAGTATAATTGTTTTGTTCTAAGTTTGGTCTTTGAAAAAAGAAACTCATCTCTTCCAAACTTTGAAGAAGCTTTCTTTACTGTTTCAGACTCTTTTAATTGTTGTATACTTTTGAGTCAAAATAGTATTTGTGCAACCTTTGTCGCCCATGTTCATACATGCTTGTAGACAAGCATAGCTTGCTGCAGTAAACTCGGTTGCTGTCAGATTTTCTAAAGCTTTATAACTATCTAGAATTGTGTCAATGACTGGTCATATATCATCATTGCATTCATGCATCGATGTCATGGATTATGAATACTTTTGTATGTGCCTGTAACGTGTTGACCAAATGAGGATCCTCTGAATGTGAAGTGAAAAAAAAGAAGTCGCACAAAAAACCGCTGCATATAGATAGGTACATAGATATTGAGCTTGGTTGAAATATTGTATTGGGTTTTTTTTTGTCATTTAATAGTGGAAGGTCGGTCTTCTAATAGACTTCCAATTTTTTTGTCCTGTAGTGGATTTTTCCAGGTTCCAAAATCTTGTGTCCATTGTTGTGTGTTGTTAATCATTCGGCCTAAAATAAAACTAGACTTATTTATGCACCAATTTAACTTGATATGTAATTTGGACAATTCTGCGTGATTGGTCATCTTAAATCCTGCATTAGAAGCGCTGAATTAAATAAATTGTAGTTGTGGATAGCTCTCAAATCTCAATCTTCATTGAATCTTTTGTGGACCTATGTTGGTATAGTATTTGAATATGGTTGGACAATTAAAAAGCATACACATGTTAATGATTGCTAAAAAACTCATCACATAACTTCTGTTAAGATAAAAGCAATTGAAAGTAAACTATCAGTTGTTCACATCAGGTGACTGGTCATCCGTTGGATTTTATTTGCACTGTTTGTTTGAGTAAAGAGAATTATTTGAAAATACCCCATCATTCCCCATCATTGCCAATCTGCAACGCTATACAATACAATGCACATATACAAGGAAGCTTTGCCTTATGTAATTGCCTTTTCTAATTGCTAAAATAGTTCTCGGATGAGTAACTTAACTTATACAAAATGAAACTCCTCCTAAATCAATTTATAATTGCTAAAGTCCTGTCTTCAATTTCTCCATAAATCTCTGTGAAAAATGCGTAACTCACGCAAAAATGCCTGGGATGAACCTTGTCTAGCCAAATAGAAAGGAATTCTGTGCACTGCACCACCTATAGTTATCCATGAAGAATTGTTGGGTGCACAGCCCAAAAGCTTGGTTCAATGATATTACAATGTTTGACAACACATTCTTCGTCTTCCTGCAAACAAAAGTAATATAAAGATTCAGAACAGAACTGACATATTTTGGGAGATAGAGATTCACTGAACCACACTTTCTTTGACAAAGAAAAGAAAAAAGCTAGAAAGGGTATGTTCTAAAAACTTTCACAATTAGGCTTTGCTTTTTAGAATCTTTTGCTAATATAGTAACGAATCTTTTATAGAAGGCAATAATCACCGGATTGTTGACTATGGAAAATCCTTTGGTGGGTAATTTGTAAAGACCAATTGATAAAGAAGAGCATATCACAACCAGAAACTACACAACATAAATTTCAAGCTATTTCTTTCGCTGGATCATATAAAAACAAAAGGACCTCGTTAGGGATATTCAGATGTGCAGGCCAGAACGGAGAGAATAAACTACAGATGGAGGCAACATCTCAATTAACCCAATGCAATCAGTCTACTCGATCAAAACATCTAGGGAATCTACTACGTTTCTGTCAGAGTATGAGTTATGACGCACATTCAACTAAACCACATTTCCACCAGAAATTAAGGACATATCTGATGACACCGGATAATCTAATCAGTCCTCAACTTAGCGTACCTTAAAATGGTTATTACTTCACTCACTCTATTATGCCAACGAAGTAAAATATGTAGTGGGAGGTGTTGCCTTGACAACACCAGAAAATACGCATAGACAACACCAGAAAATACGCATAGCACTATAGAATATTCAGTCCAATATGAATAGAAATCAACCTTGTCCCTAAAAATGGAGGAACCATGGCGGAACATAACTGGTAGTTTGTTGTAGTCAATACCGAATTGTTTGAGCAGTTTCTCTTTGTCTCCAGCTTGAGTGCCCTGGCAATTAAAATGTCAATCAAAAATATGAGGCTTACCTACAACATATATGCCTATCAATAAACACAGACATACAAAACAGAACCCTTAGACACCAAGGATCTACCAATATTCTTAACAAATAAAAATAAATAAGAAAAGAATTTACACATATCTATTCATAAAATGCATCATCAATGCCCAAAATAGGATTCAATGCGCTAAAAGTGGAGGATATATGAATAGAAAATCGTGTCTCAAATTAACTGCACGGACTAAATACCTTTAGAAAATTCTGAGCTTCACTTTTGTTTTTTCCAGATTTAACAAGCTCCCAAAAACAAGTGTTGTATTGATTGTTGATATGGCCTGTAAATCCATAAGACATTTACGTCACTGATTCACCACTTTATTCAGAAAATATACCTATTTTTTAACTGAACCTTGAGAAAGCTCAACTGTGCCTCTAGGTCTACATGATTCAAATTTTTTCCATTTTTCACTTGCCACAAAAACTGATGTCTGATATACATACAATCAACTTGTCTCCAGGCCAGATAGTCACGAACAATTTTCTTCGAAGGATAGCAAACAGCACGCCCATCAAAATGAGGAGGGTACCTCAACTCTTTATGAGGGAAGAAATCTTTCCATTTCAACACGTACAAAGAAGTGAAGAACGACACAATGACTGATATGATCTCACTGCAAATGTTAAGCAACCGTAATATAGGTCAGAATAACTAATTAAACAAGGAAAGAGTGCTGCAAGCACAAAAGTTTACAATGACACGGCTGAGAAATTATGTTTAAGACAGTAGGACTCTTTGGAGGAAGTTTTGACTCCATACTTCAAATGAATAAAAAGTGTACATGAGGACTACAATGAGAAGCTCCTTGGTTGGTAGCAAGAAGGACCTAATATAAACTACGAGGGTACTTTCTAGAGTGTTGTCATTCGATATCATAGGTGCAGTAGGGATCCCTACGATAGGTATCATAAAGTTCATGGACACCTTGCTCATACAAATGCTTTCTGAATCTTTTTTAATTAAATCTTGGTCCGCCCATGAAAATCTAACAGCAAAGGATTAGGAAAATAAAAAATGTGATGGAAGAAGAAACCTTGTTTGCCTTTGATAGAACTGGGAACTCTTCTTCAAAATGAAGCTGCAGAGAAAAGAAAGGGGCAATGAGATAGGTGGTGATCTAGACAAAAGAAAGAAAATGATATTAACCCATAAAGTTCAGCTATAAATCAATTCTTTACCTATATTCGTCACTGACACCAAATGAGAAAACTATGTCTTCAAACTCAGTTAGCACAGCCGCTGCACAGGAATTCATAAGTTTGAGAGCTTGCTCATCATTCGGCTTCACAAATTCGTGAACTTCAGTAAACCTTCCAAAATCCAAACAACAAAACAATGGGTATCATTTCTATAACCTCAAAAAGCCAAACATTCCCTTAGTTTGATAAAGCAGGATTACTTTACCACATTATGGTTCCACTCAACCAAAATAAATCAATGATGAACAAGTTTGAAAGAGTAAGTTCCACAACACGTGTAAATAAGGACCCATCAATTTATTTGCTCAGATTCTAACATCTAATGATAGAAAGTAAAATTATATAACTCACTCAAATTTTAGGATAGGAAGATAATTGTTTTCTGTTTCTGAAAAGAAAAAGAGAAAAAGAACATATCCATTTGAGGATCTATCACTAACCGCTTCTACATTCCAAAAATAACTGGAAGCCAAAGAAATAAATTTCATAACAATGGTTAAGTTAGGTTGAGCAATAGTTACCTGTGAAAATGGCAGCCATCAATTCTAATAACAACCCAAGTTGATGGTATCAATCTATTTTTGAAATGGAAGGACCTCACATAATCTGGTTCAACTTTATTAATGTCCATTGTATAACTACCGAGCTCCTTCAAAAACCTTGTGTCTGTTATATAACAAATGAGCTTCTTCATAAGACTTTCGCCAACTGTACAACCACCAAGCTCCTTTAAAACACTTGTGTAATTGTTCCAAAAACTTCTCCCTGCTATATTCTTTGAATGGACTATTGCTAACCTTTTCCTAAGTCGCTTGATAGGAGAACCACCGTCATTGTGCTTCACAACATCAATTACCTTCATAGTTTAGGATGGAGATATCAGCAGGAGAAGTCATAAGAGTACCATGGATGAGAATGCATTCAGTATAAAACTTAATACTGGACATATAACTAAAATAAAAGAGAATCCCTGGCCACATCAGTCACTCTTTAACAACAAAACAATCAATGCTATCAGAAGTCTTTCTACAATGATACATGAACAAGAATGTATCTAGTATAAAACTTAAAACAGAGCATATAACTAAAATTAAAGAGCATCACTGCCACAGAGGTATAGTGGTTACTGAGACCAGTAAGGTATATTTCATTAAAGAAATAGAAGATAACCTCAGTTCTCAAAATGCAAGATCCTTGACGGAACATGGGATTCAATTTTTGGTAGTTGATGCCAAACTTTTCAAAAAGAAGGTCATTTTTATCTTCCTTACTGGTGTCCTGTAGATTACATAGATAAATCAAAGTGAGCAAGAAATTGAATCTACAAATTTGGAGATTTAGAAGTCAACTTAGATATTAAATCTTTTCATGAAAGAAAAACAGACCACATATGTCAAAGCGAAAGATAAGCTATGTATACTTCTTGCACAGTATTAGAATTAGGAAAAATGGAGAATTTCAAGAGATGGAAAAGAAAAGATTGGAAGCACAATGCTTTTGCATTTTATTGTTAAAAAGGAATGACCCAAAATACAAATAGAATTGGATGGAAATTGAGGATCATATTCTACAATCAAACAAACTCTCCTCCACAAATAAAACTTATATTTAAGAATGCCAGATAGTGCATAAAATGAAAATTACATCATCCCACCTTTAGTAACTCCAGTGCTTCGCTTTCAGTCTTTCCAAATTTGATTAGCTCCCACAGGCAAGTGTTATGCAGGTTATTTGTATGGCCTGAAGAATGCAACAGAACATGGAAAGTTCAATTGAATGTCTTCCTTGTATAAGAAAGTATTATTTGAAGATGAATCCTCCAAACACCGCTGTGACTACTTACAATTGTTTTGTCTCCACAAGAGATACGATTGGAGGACGTCAAAAGAGGCACATGGTATAACCCGTGCATGAAACGAAGGAGGATATCTTAACTCCTTCTTTGGGAAGAATTCTCTCCATGTGATGACATAGATCGAAGTGAAGAAAGATACAATGATGGACTCTACTTTGCTACACAAACAATTTGCATATACAAGGTGTTACTAAAATGGAAATTGAACATGCAAGCAAAGCACAATCAATCAGAAACAGACCAAGAAAGCAAGCAGAAATCGGAAGGTTTTAATTATACCTTGCACGCCTCTGGTGGAACTTGGACGTCTTCTTGAATACAAAGCTGCAAACGCACAAGGAACAATAAGGGAAAGCCCTCATACAACCATGTAAAAACACTATGAAGAGGGAAACTTTCACTTTGGTTTTAAGGAAAGAGTAATTGCTGAGAGTTTAGTTGCAGAACCTGTACTCGTCACAGAAGCCATATGAAAACACAATGTCTGGAAACACCTCAGAAACAGAAGTAGCGCACGAGTTCATCAAATTCAAAGCTGCCTCATCATTTGGTTTCTCAAACTCATGAACCTGGGAAAACCTGAAAACACAAAATGAGAGGTCACTTGATTGTCTCATGGTCTCAAAGTTAAAACTCGCACGCTCACAGAGTGAGGCAAGGCATAATGCATAAACACTAGACGTGGTATTAAGACACCTTCGAAAATCACGGCCGTCAATTCGGATAATCATCAAATTGGGCACGAAAACCTCATCTTCAACTTCATATGACTTGACATACTCGTACTTACTGTTTGCCATCTTGATTGCCCCCTGCTTGCTTCTTTTCAGGCAATCAAAAGTTGGGGATTCAAGTCAAATACCCCGAATATCCTGCGGCAAGGAAAAAGAGGAATTTTAAAGTCCAAATGAAAGAAAGCACAAAACATTTCCAGAATTTCAGATGAAATAAACATATAATGCGAAGATTGAAGAGCGCGCGAGCAACAGGTAGGTACTTATTTGGAACCCCTCCAACTTTGATTTGTTACAAAAAAACACTTCTTTTGTGAGGGCCAAAACTTGTGAGAACTGTTGATTTCCCGTTGCAAATGAATTTTACCAGCGGAAAATCGACAAGATGGTTGGTTGCAAATTCATCTGTAGGAAAAGATTCGTTTCCAACGGACTCGTTGGAAAAAGTACTAATTGCAATGAACAGTTGTGTTTGTTGGAAATGTATTTTCAACTATCGTTCATAGCAAAAGTATTTCCAAGGGCATTTTCCGTTGAAAATGACAAAATAATATCCAAAAAAAATTTTAAAAATCTTGCGTCAAAATCTTTTCTTTATCATGGAACTATTTCAAATTGTCAAAAATAACATACACAACCTAACATTCAATCTGCTAATTACAATCCTATATTACTTAGTGTTTTTGAAATCCAATTAGTGGGTTGAAGGTAGACTTCATATCTTCCTTATAGCTCTAACTCCATCATCTCCAGCTCTTCTTCAAATCGTGAAAATCCTATTCACCAACCTGTTATGAATTGTACAACTAAAAAATCTAAACTAAAGCAAAATTAATACTATTTTTCAGCAGACTAAACATAACCAGTAAGTATGTGCATAATGCAAGATCAACAATGAAAACTATATATATGTCTCCAAAAGTAAAAGAGCGATTAAATTCTTTGGTACGACGACAAGACTAATTCTTTCACATCTATATATACCTCATCTTGAATACAACTAGAAACTGGAAAAGTGCATTGCCGAAGACATACCACATCTATATATACCTACATCAAAATCCAAGCGTATCTTTCATTTCTTAGAATGAAACCTACATGTACCAAAATAGAATCACCGAAGACATAATAGACCTCTAGCAGTAATTCTAAAAGTCTAGGCACACAAGTTTGAGCACAAGGAACCAACCAAAAAGGAGTTACCAGTGACAAATGACCACTATACGAGCACCACTGCTCCTAATAAGGGGTCCAAAAGTTACAGCTCCACTATATACATCAACTTTCTCCTGAATTCATAAAAAAGACTGAAAAGAAAGTGATGCTGATGATGATAGTAGGGCAAAAGGAAGCCCAACTCAATTAATAGAGCTTCGAATGCAGAAGTGGAACCCAATGCTACTGAAAGGCTAGATAGAATTAACTGGGAAGCACAAGAACAAAGCAAAAGCACTGAACTAAACCACAAACCACAATCCCAAATTCAATTCATCATTCCATCATGCTCATGAATTTAGTTCAAATTTCCAAATCTCTCTCTTAGTACACAGGGCCCTAAATTTAACAATTAACAGCAATACTGAAGAATTCTGAAACGAACCCATCAGCCACACAAAACACAGCAGAAAAGGGAAACCCAAAAAGCTCCAAACTTGAATCGTAATTGAAGCTCGAGAATCGAAAGCAGAGAGAAAGAGACCGAGAACGAACCATGTTTGCAGAGAGAATTTCACCATTCATTACCAGATATACAATAATTCAATGAGAACTCGCCATCAGCAAACCCTAAATCGGAGTCGAAGAGCGTACCTGGTTGATTATGTATTGAAATTTGGTCCTGTCTCCTGTTGGCGGCGAGAAACTTTGGTTGCGAGCGGCGGCTAAAATTTTATAAAGTCTTCTGTTTTTTTTTTTTTTTTTTTTTTTTGAATTGGTACTGGATTTAAATGAAAAAGAAACAATAAACGAAGGTCACGTTGCTGGAAGGAGAAGTGCGGATGGCTCCGAAGAAAAAGCAGACGACGAAGCAGCGGAGCGGCAAGGCCAAAACGACGGCGTCGTCGGCCGGTCCGAGGCTGCAGATTTCGGCGGAGAACGAGAGCCGGGTCCGCCGTCTCCTGCTCAATTCGGCGCGGTCCTCCACGGCGGCGGCTCCGGTCGACGACTCGCTGTCCAAGGCCCAGAAGGCCAAGAAACTCAAAGCCGTGTACGAGAAGCTTTCCTGCGAAGGCTTCACCGACGATCAAATTGAACTCGCTCTCTCTGCTCTCAAGGTAACGCTCACCTTATTTTGCTAATTTTTGCAGTAATTTGCTATTTTACGTTCATTTTAGGTGGATTGATCATTGTATTTGAATGTAGGAGGGTGCTACATTTGAGGCTGCTGTTGACTGGCTCTGCTTAAATTTGACTAGTAATGAGCTACCCCTCAAATTCTCTACTGGGACCTCTTTGCATACAAGTGAAGGTACCTTTTTGAACTCATGCTGAATTTTTCTGGTGTGCAAATAGGGCATTCATGTGAAAATGCAATGTCTCAGGTGGTTCCGTGGGCGTTATATTGACGTCTCGGGACGACTGGACTCCCTCGGTGGATACATCTACAAAGATTGATGAGGATGCACCAGGAATTTCTATTAGAACCAAAGGGCAGTGGGATGATAAGGCTCTTGATTCATGTCAACCGTCTCAGGCAGATTGGATCAAACAATATGTGGAGCAACAAGAAGAGGTAAATAGATAGAGCCAATAAGTGATTTTGCCTCTTATTTTCCTACAATAAAGTTTAGAAGAAATAGATGTTATGCTAAGAAAAATACAACTCTGTGGACCAGGAGTCCGCTCAGAAAGCAATCAGGAAAAAGAAATGAGAAATTATTTCAAAATGTAGGAAACGAAAATGAGAATTGGCTTGCCTATCACATCACATATAGAACACTTGGAACTCAAAACCGTCTGACACTCCGAGCTAGATGTCCAATCTAGAATAATATCTACTGGAGTTACCTAGCCACCTCGAACTTTTTAAATAGTTTTGGTCATAACTGGGGCTGAAAGTGTAATTTCTGATGCACTCTTTTGTGTGTGAGAGGCCTCTTCAAAGGAGGAGAAACGAGTGATGCTGGGGAGGGATACTGTGGTGCTTGATTTTTTGGGTAGTTAGGGTTGACAGTGATACAAGGAAATTTAGCGATGTTAGGGAAGAGGAGGTGGATACTTTGTGAGTGACAGTCCAAGTTTGGGCATCTCTATGGGCTTTGTATCTCCAGAGTTCAGGATTTTGTTTTCTGTTATCTTGTCTGAATGGAATGCTAGTGTCCTGGAGTCTTGGTCCCACTGTCTGTTCTATTTGGATGCCTTTTTTCGCAGGCTGTTTTATTATTTATAAGAGATTTGTAATCAGGTTTCACAGCCCAGAGGAAACCTTCTCCTTTGGAACTCAGTAATGTGTGACTTTGTGGCCATTTATAAATTTTGTAGAAAATTATTGTCATATGAATTGACTTATGTTAATATATTAGTCTGGTTTCTTTCTGCTAGTAATACTATTGATATTCATTTGTCAGAGAACCTAATGATTTCAGGATGAATCAAGGACATGGGAAGATGATGCAGCTGATGAGATTTCAGGTGAAAAGGTATTTTGCCTTTTCCTTCTGGCGACTTTAAGTTTATGGATGGATGGTAGTTTGCACTGTTAATTATAGTAACCAGTCTCTACATTGAGAAAAAAGTAAGTTTTGCTTGGAGTAGCGTTACCTAAGTTGTTTCTATTGACTACAGATTAGCTCGGTTTGTGTTAAAAAATTTAATGACATTTTGAAAGTCCGGGTCAAGGTTTCTAAATTTTAGGGTGTACTGAATACTTATTGCAAGCATTTTCTGTTCATTGTGATGCCAACATTTCTGTCTAAACATCATCTATCTTTATAGGTCTTTAAACCTAGGTCTTATGATGTTATTGCCCAAGAGTATCATGCTGCACGGTTGGAAGCAGCAAAAGCCAAGCAAAATAGAGACAAGAAAAGCCAGGAACGGGCAGGCAGTGTCATTCGCGATCTAAAGAAAGAGTTATCTGCTCTAGGTTGAATTTTGACTCTCCTTCTGATTCAAGTTAAGCATCTGTTAATAACTCAATATTATACCTTCTTATATGCTTCATGAATTTATATATCAGGATTTTCAGACGACCTCTTGGCATCAGAGTTTGAGAAGGAACAAGGTTCTGCTCTTTCTGAGGACACATATACTAATCCGTATGAGTACTCTGAAGGTGGCCATCCTGGTGAGTTAACAGGGGAAGAATATGATGCGCAACGGTGCAGCTCCATTGAATCTCCAGTAAATCCTACTCCTTCAGGTCTACCTGTCCAGGAAAATGTTGTTGCACAAGAAGAGACAACAGATATAGAGATTGGTAGTTTCTTCTTAGAAGATGGGCCATCTAGCGAAGTACCTCCTGAAGTACTGGAACTGCAGAAGAGAGAAAGGATGAGAGAAATGTCTAGTGATAAAAATTTGGAGAAATTAGATGGTATCTGGAAGAAGGTAGTGAACGAATGATTCTATTATGCTTATAATAGTGGACCTAATTTGCAGAATTGTTGAAGTCTGATACATCTGAATTGGAGACGGGATGGTTTTTTGTTTTTGTGCTAAATAGTTATAAACTTTGTGATATTTATTACTTTTCCTATTTATTTGCATGTGAAAATTTAATTCTTTTTGCCGTACTTTTAATGTGACTTTCCTTATCTAAGCTTATTAATTATGATAGCGAGCATGCGTTCTTCTTACTATATGGTGAATTGGTTCATCGTGTTTCTCCATTTCATGATATGGTTTGCTAATGACAGGGGGACTCCAGAAAGATTCCCAAGGCTCTTCTTCATCAATTATGTCAAAGGTCAGGATGGGAGGCTCCGAAGTTTAATAAAGTGCATGGAAAGGGAAATAATTTCTGTTATACTATCAGCATTTTGCGTAAAGCTAGTGGGAGGGGTAAAAGCAGAAAGGCTGGGGGCTTGATCACCCTTCAGCTCCCTGAACAGGATGTTACTTTTGGTTCAGCTGAGGTAATCACTTAACCATGCTAATACAATGGATAGAAAGCGTTCCTAGCTCATCATATAATGGTTACATTTTTGTCCTTTATTACCCTTTATTATTCTTTCCAGTAAAATGTTGCGAATACTTGTTATAGAAATAGATCCACATGTTCTTACACATATACAAGCTTTTACTAATGTAATATTTCTTTACTGACAGGATGCACAGAATAGAGTGGCAGCGTTTGCTCTTTGTGAACTATTTCCTGATCTCCCCGTTCACCTACTAATTATTGAACCTTATGCCTCTCTAGTCATTCAGTGGAAAGAAGGTAACATAGACAGCAAACATATGTCCTCTAAATTCTGTTGATGTACATATATTTTAAAAAGAGGATGGGGTTCTTAAAATAAATGATTTCTTGTTATGTTGATATAACACACCTTTTTCAATTAACCATATCCCACTTAGCTTAAAATGCACACTGCTCAATTGCTGATGATCCTGTTGTAGTTAACAATTGTCCCGACATTTTAACTCAGGGGAGTTGTCAACGAGCGTAGAAGATAGTGCAGAAGATCGAAGGGCTACTTTTGTGGACTCGCTATTGAGTGCTGATCGTCATGCTTCAACTTCTGCTGCTAATGTAAGTCTTCCAGAGAAGGTTCAAGAACTTCATGTTCAAGAAGCTAAAGCTCCAGATGTTGCTCGTATTGATCCCGTAGTTGGAAGTAAGTTTTTCACTCTTTAAGTAACAACCTTGCAAAAACTTATATCCATAATGTGTGTACATTTTGTCTATTTTAGTCAGAGCAAGATCAACTTAAGTGGTTAGTATTGTTCATTAAATCAACCTTTTTAATCAATTTTCATACTAAAAAGTCCAAAAGTTTAGATTTTCATGGTGATTAGTTCTTTGTCCCTCAATCAGTACTTATTGTTTGTCAATGAATTTTAGAAAAGTAAATGATCTAATCTTTTTTAATTTTTGACTTTTGCCTTCTGACCGCTTGTTATCTTTATATTGCAGGAAGACATCATTTCAAAGAAGTGGAGAGTACTTTTTTGAAACAAGAGATGGAGAATAAAGTGAAAACTCAGAAATGCAAAGTTAGTAAACTTTTCAATTTTCGTCTAATACTTTTTATTATGACCAATATTCTTGTTTGAAAAAAAGATGTACTTTTGTTATGGTTTCTAGATTTGAAAAGTGATTGACATTCAATCTTTAATTTATTTTTGTTGGGGGTGGTGGTTCTGTTTTGCCAATGTGTTGGCTATGCTTGCGGCATTCTTCCTATTTAAGTCCATTGATGGATGCCCATCTTCTGTTTCAAACTTGAATTGCTACTTTCTAGGCGTGGTATCAATGTTCTTCTACTTAGTGGTTCGCATGAGTGCTATTTTTGGACAGCTCTTGTTACTTATTTCTGGTATATACTCATTAGAAATAAATGATTTTCAGAGTGAATCCCGCTTTTGAATAAAGGAAATGCTGCCATATCATTAGTTGAGCAATTTTCATGCAGTACATATATGCTTTTTGTTTTGTTGGAAATTTTTCTGTAACTACATGTTTCCTGGTGTAGGACATGTTGAAAACCAGAGCTGCACTTCCAATTGCTGGTTTGGAGGGGGATATATTGAAACTGCTTCGTGAAAATAATGTTCTAGTTGTTTGCGGTGAAACAGGTTCTGGAAAAACAACACAGGTAGGAAAATTGGTTCATCAGGTTTTGAGAATTCTTTCACTTAAATATTGGAATATTATAATCTGTACGTTCTTTCCTGTTTGGGGCTTCAAGGCTTAATACTGAGTGTATTTACTCCTATTTCCTGTTCTGCCTTTTTACCTTGTAGGTTCCACAATTTATATTGGATGACATGATCAAATCAGGACATGGTGGACATTGTAACATTATATGCACGCAACCAAGGAGAATAGCGGTATGTACAACTTATATTGGATGACATAATGGTGCTGATTAGTTGTTAACGGTGGTGTATGGGTTGGTGCATTTTATTGTATGGGTTGGTGCATTTTATTGTAGGCTATTTCTGTAGCAGAAAGGGTTGCTGATGAGCGCTGTGAACCTCCGCCTGGTTCGAATGGTTCTTTGGTTGGTTATCAAGTTCGTCTTGATAGTGCAAGGTAATCATATTCTTGTCTACATGTTGACGTGAACAGTACACAATATTAATTTGAAGGTTTTGTTTTAGTCTACCATCTTTTAATGTCTGACAATATTGGGTAAAATTGTATTAAAATTTTAAGGTTGAAGGTAGAAACTAAAACTTAGGTGACATTTTGCACCGGATGAATTTTGGTTGTCTGCAATCCAAGCTTAAATAGTCAATCACAACACATCTCCTGAAAAAGTCGTATTTCACACGAAAGAATGGATGGGAATGATGATATTTCACCAAAATTTTGTTGCTATGAAAAATGAGGTGGTCAACGTTTTGTGCTAAAATTTCTGGGACATCATTTAAAATTTCAATGGATCTGTTTTATTATTTGAAAATTGCTGTTGCTGTGGAAATAGAAGTTTTATTGATTTGTACTTGATATCCTTTGTAGTATTGTGATGTTTTACAAATGTAGGCGGTCTCAACATTTGAATCCATGTTTTCTCTTATCTCAGCAATCAAAAGACTAAGCTTCTGTTTTGTACGACGGGCATTCTACTAAGAAAATTTGTGGTAAGAATATTTTTGTTCAGCTATTTTATCAGCACGTTGCCACTGTTTTGTGGCAAACTATTTGACTTTAGTATATAGATTAGCATTCAGAATGCTTGAATAATCTGAATTACGAATTACATGCTTTCTCAATTTTAAGTACTTAGCATAGCATTCTATTCAAGTGCATTCTCTTTCTTCTCTCCGAGCTTAAAAATCTTACAAGTTGGACTGACTTTCTTAGTTGAGATTTAAAATAAAATTTTCCACGGCTCTGCTTGCACTGATAGCCACCGCCACTTTGCTTCAGAAGGGGATTTGGTTTTTTATCGGTGAGATCCCCCAATATCATGGCTTTACTTTCGCAAATGAAATCCTCTTAAGCCAAATTTCAGGGGTTTTTGTTGAAACCCTGTCACACCAAATTTGTGGGTATTCCGTTTGGTTTACGTTGGTGGTCCATCAATTTGCAAACAGTCAGACAACTAGTTGTGTTTCTGTTTATGTAGGCATGCCTCCTATTTTACTCACCAATAGTTGCTTCAACTCCAATTGCTGATATTATTGATGCCAACTATTGAATTTTGAACAAATGGTTGGGGACCCATTGTTGTGTCAGGTCATGACTATCATGCAGATTTAGCATTCTACTTATTGCCTGGCATGACTTGTGAAAATGGTACAGATCCAAACACATCTTATCCTTCTTGTTTTTCATTCACAGGGAGATAAAACCTTGGCGGGAGTTACTCATGTCATAGTTGATGAAGTGCATGAGCGTTCTCTTTTGGTGAGTTGTTTTAGCATTTTATAGGTAGAAGCCCTTGTACGGTTGAACGAATAGATTTTTCCATTGCCAGAATGCAAATCAATTCTGTATTAAGAAAAAGGAAAAGATATAGCTGTTTTATGAATGCCATAAATAGCTAACTTCATTCTTGGCTTATGGGCTCATTACTGGAGCAAACACATTGATGGCACTCAAGAATTTTAACATAGTTAATTTTAAAAGGCACACGTAGATGCTGCTCCTCCTCAGCTGACCAATCGGTTCTTTTTTTTAGCTGATACTATGAAAGTTGTGCTTTATCCATCTTCACCTATTATTATAGTTGTATACTTATACCATAGAGATACTGATACAGGAGCATCTAAAAGGTTAATTGGCCTGCTAGCCAACTTACATTGGGTCCTACGTGGTTAGGTTTTCAGATATTTTCATTTTATCCTTCTGTTCTGTTATATACTATTTAGTAGATGCTAAATAATAGTCATAGGTTCTTTGATTATTCCTGATAGTAGCTTAGCATGTTAATAACGATAGCATTAATGCTAGTGATGCTACAGTTCTAGGATAATCGTGTAGGGGTGAATTTATTGCCCTTTTCTACAGTACAAATAAATAAGGGACAATGACAAAAATATACCCCAAAATTAAGGGACAATGACAAAAATATACCCCAAAATTAAGCTCTTTACTTTTTTGACACATTTTTGAAAGTTTTACAATTTTGACTTTTTGTGTCAAAAATGGACAAAACTACCCCTTCATATTTGTCCTAGTTCCCTGCTATTTCCCAAATAGTTCTCACGCAGCTCGCCTTCGATTTCCCAGAATCTGCTGCCCTTCATTTTTGTTTCTTAGCTCAACCTAGTTCCCTCCTAGTTCCCATGACGTTCCCCTGAAGTCTCCTGCTAGTTCCCTGATAGTTCTCACGCAGGTCACCTTCGAACTTTCCAGAATCTGCTGCCCTTCATATTTGTTTCTTAGCTCAACCTAGTTCCGTTCTAGTTCCCATGCAGTACCCTACTAGTTCCCTGATAGTTCTCACGCAGGTCGCCTTCGATTTCCCAGAATTTGCTGCCCTCGCCTCTGTTCTGCCTAGTTCCCACGTGGTTCCGGCTAGTTCCCTAATAATGCCCATACAGTTCCCTCGGCCGGAGTCAGTTCCCACACAGTTCCCTAATAGTTCACTATCTCTGTGAAAGGGCAGTTTTGTCCATTTTTGACACAAAAAGTCAAAATTGTAAAAGTTTCAAAAATGTGCCAAAAAAGTAAAGAGCTTAATTTTGGGGTATATTTTCGGTAATTTCCCAATAAAATAACGATTTACTTCTGAAAATAATTATTTACTGATAAACCTTTTTTCCATTTCCTTAAAACAGGGTGATTTCCTGCTCATAGTTTTGAAGAATCTGATTGAGAGGCAATCAGTTCTTAATACGCCGAAACTGAAGGTTATTCTGATGTATGTTTGCATTTCATTTATTTTCAATTTGTATGCGTAAGATTTCTTATTAATTGATTTTCATAATGTATTAATTACGTAACCGACTTAATGTGCAGGTCTGCCACTGTTGATTCAGAATTGTTTTCTAGATACTTCGCAAATTGCCCTGTGATTACTGCAGAAGGCAGAACACATCCTGTCACAACTTACTTTCTGGAGGATGTACATGAAAGCATCAATTATCAGCTTGCTTCAGATTCGCCAGCTTCCCTGAGGAATGGAACTTCGACCAAGGAGAAGGTGACTCACAGTCATTTGCTCTTTTTTATTGCTATTGACTATGAAAGTTTTCTCTGATTTACAAATTTATATATTTCTTAAATTTACCTTTCGCATGAACTCCTCTGCAACAGTTTTTTAAGATGTTGAATATTTCACATATCACATAGATATTCAAAGAAATACATCCTCCTCTGATTGTCATTTTTTTTCTAAACTTGTGCTTATGTCCAAAACGACATTTCTTTGGTGCATAAGGGTTGAGTATTTTGGAATTAGGGGTTAGTAATTAGGATTTTACCTCAGTTGAGTAGCTATATAAACATTCAACACGCCAGCATTTCTTAGACATAGATAGCGAAGGGATCACGGAATCTGAACTTCTATGTGGAAAACCATGTTTTAGTTGACATGGTAGTCATATTTGCAATATATTCACTTCATCTCCTGTTAGTCAACAATGATAGCCATTGTGTAATATCATTTTTCAAATTTCCAATGACTCATTTGGATGGTGTGATTCCAAATCTAGGGATTTAAATAACTTATAAGTTCAAATGGTTTGTTTAGATTTCTATAGACTGCTATCAACTATTGAATTGGTACCAATGACTCTTGCCATATGAAAGCGATACTCCACACATAGTTATTTGAATTAGCACAAAAGGGACGACGACAAATATATTGCAAATGAATTTTTAAATATGGTTATGTCGAATAACTATGGATTGTAATGAATGCTTTGCTTGTGATTAAAAAAAGGTGATTTCAGCATTCATTCAAGGAGCCTTAGATTATTCTACTTTTGGTAAGATACTCATTATGCAGTAACACTTTGATGTTGAGTACCTGATTTTTGAGTTCCTCCATTATGAAAATACCAGACTGGTCCTGTAAACAATCGCAGGGGAAAGAAGAACCTTGTTTTATCTGCTTGGGGTGATGATTCTCTACTCTCTGAGGAATCCATTAATCCTTATTATGATCCAGATAGTTATCAATCGTACAATGAGCAAACTCGACAAAATTTGGTAAGTGCCTTTCAGATTTTGTTTCTGAGATGTACGTGGTCTTTCGTTTCTTGAGGTGACTCTACAATATTGTTATCAAAATTATCATACAGAAAAGACTAAATGAAGATGTCATTGATTATGATCTTCTTGAAGACTTGGTCTGCCATGTGGATGAAACTTGCGGTGAGGGGGCCATACTTGTCTTCTTGCCGGTAATCCCATCCCATATTCTCTTCACTTATTTTCTCTTTTTACCCTTTATACAGCAGGCATGTTTGCCTCACCAATGAAACTAATTATCTGTACTTAAATAATGCATAACAGGGAGTATCTGAAATTTATGCATTAGTTGATAAACTAGTTGCTTCATACCGATTTGGTGGACCAGCTTCTGATTGGATTCTTCCACTGCATTCATCTGTTGCGTCAACAGATCAAAAGAAGGTGTTTTTACGGGCACCTGAGAACATACGAAAGGCAAGTTTTGCCGATTAATTTATTGACTATCTTACTTCAAGTTTCCAAAGGTTTGTTTATCATTAATATTATATTATAAGATGTCATACATCTTAATTGCATATAATATGCATGGTTCTGTTGCATGTAGTTACAAAAACTTGAATGGATGTAGTTCCAATTGTTTTAGAAAGTTTGACCATTTAACTTCAGGATAAAAGTGAAAATTTTGTATAAACTAAGGTAACAATGGTTGAATTGCATGTTAAAATGACCTCCTGTTTTCTCAAGGGAGATATCCATTTTCTTCTGGATAGACGAACACCTTACTCTTACTCTCATCACAGTGGACTGCTATTGAAACACGGCTCAGCTTGTTCTTCGAGCCCTGGCTCTCCTCCTCTCCTTGTTATACCGTACAAACCAGGCCTAAACAAGTATTCCCTTGTTAGGGTAAAGGATATCATCTCTCGGGCATAGAAGTCTAAGTAGGCACATGATATAGAGTTGAGTTTCCTTTTTAATTGGTCCTTGAAGTTAAGTGGATATTATGCTAGTTTCATTTTCTTGTCCAGTGTTTCATTGACAAAGTCTATTTCTTACAAAAAGCTGGATATTGTCATCACAAAATGGATGGCAAGATGTTATAAAAACTTTCCTTGTAATGCTAAACGTATTTGTATTGAACTATTCATTGATTTTTATTGTGTTTTTATGTGCTAATACTTTAGTGCCTAACCTTTCTGCTTCTCCTTTGTCTTCTTGCTGCAAATTTATTAATATATTTTTAAATATTTGATGTCGCAGGTCATTGTAGCCACAAACATTGCCGAGACCAGCATAACAATAGATGATGTTGTATATGTTATTGACTGTGGAAAGCATAAGGAGAATCGCTATAATCCACAGAAGGCTTGTGCTTTTAATCTTTTATATGAATAATCATTTTATTATTTTCATCGTTTCATTTATTTCATATAGCCTCAACTTATGTGAACTTAGAACACCATGTCACCCCCTGTCCCCCTGATTTAAGATATTCTATAGATTCTAGAAATACTTTTAGTAGTGCTGGGATCTAATATTTGGATAGGTAATAACTGCAGAAATTGTCAAGCATGGTTGAAGACTGGATATCTAAAGCAAATGCAAAGCAACGACGAGGAAGAGCTGGACGTGTGAAACCTGGAATTTGCTTTTGCTTGTACACCCGTTATCGGTTTGAAAAGCTCATGCGCCCTTTTCAGGTACTTGTGGGCAAAGAATTTTTTTGCTGGCAATATTCATGTGCTTTCGACTGTTAATCTGTCAAAAATCATTCTAATCTGATATCTAATCGTTATTCAATCCCAAGGTTCCAGAAATGCTGCGAATGCCGCTAGTAGAATTGTGTTTACAAATTAAATTACTTTCTCTGGGCTACATAAAACCATTGCTATCCAAGGTCAGAAATGCTATATTGTATTACATGTTATTTTACTGATGATACCATCTGACCTGTTTGGTCTGCTTACCTTCTGTTATCAGGCTTTAGAACCTCCGAGGGAAGAGGCTATGACCTCAGCAATTAAGTTACTGTATGAGGTATGAAATCAGCATGTGTTCATACGTGCTAAAAGTGTAGCATCCAACTGAAAACCAGTGGCTGGTGCTTGGAGAGCTCCATAATCCTTGTAGTAAACTGAACACCATAAGTCTCTTTTGTATGCAATAATCACCGTAACAGTAGAGTATACAATCAGTTTTTGTGCTTACAATATTTGCCTATTCTTTGCTGTAAATGGTCATTCCTTTAGACGGACCAGAAGCCATGCCAAGTTTACACAATGAATCAGCAGAGTCTTTACAAGTGGGAATATTTTGTAGGTTGGTGCTCTTGAAGCAGATGAAGAGTTGACACCTCTTGGGCATCATTTGGCAAAGCTTCCTGTTGATGTACTGATTGGGAAGGTATTCATTTGATAAATGCATGTGAAATAACAACAGTATCAGGAAATTAAATGCAAATGTGACAATCTTAGAACTTCACCTGTTTCTAGGTAGGTGCCTAGGCAGTTTTTTTCTATGATGTTGATGTATCTTCAGTCCACGCTTTTGTTTGGGGCATGCAATTACTACATCAGTATAAAGAAAAACCTGTAAGGTGGTACATGATTGCCATCGTCTTGCATGGTGGGACGTGATTAGTTTTTTAGTAAAATTATCTCTCGAGATTTGAGAAATGAAAACTATTTACATGGATATGTTTACCGTTCCAATTCCTAGTTCTTTTCCATAAGGAATTTAAAAATTCCCTTCATATGAATACAAACAAGGAAATGGTGTACGTCGATTTAAGAATTATGACTTTTGTTCAAATCCAAGTTTCTCATCGTTTCTCCATTATGAAATAAAAGTACTAAATTGTATAATCGGAGCAAATAATAAATTGATTAAATGGAAACTGCACAATAGACTTATATTGCTATGAACAAAAGATTTTGAGAGCATCCTAATGCTGCTTCTTTCCAAATTACAGATGATGCTATACGGTGGAATATTTGGTTGCTTATCACCAATTCTCTCAATATCAGCATTCTTGAGCTACAAATCTCCATTTGTCTATCCCAAAGACGAGGTCCTTCTTTCTGTGCCAAAATAAGTTACTCTTTAATATTTCAAGCATAACTCGATTCAAGACTTTTTCATCTCTACATTCAAATTTTAAATTCCAGAAGCAAAATGTTGAACGAGCTAAATTGGCACTGTTGACCGGCAAGCTAGATGGATCAAGTGAATCAAAAGATTTTGACAGGGAGTCCGACCATCTCATAATGATGACTGCTTACAAGAAATGGGCAAAGATTATACATGAGGTAATGATCTTTTTGTTTGTATTTGTTTGTATTTGTTTGCATATACACACGCATAGGTAACTTGGTTCCCGAGGCCAGGACCAAGTTAGTCTATATCTTATGGCACTACCTGGTTGTATCAGACCTGGATTTTACCTGTATACTTCAAGTCTTCCTGAAGCAAATATGCATGCAAATTCATGCTTGCCATTCGAGTCCACCATGCGTTGTGCATACCATATTAAGATTAGTTATTGGAAGAACACACTTCTCATGGACTCACCCAAAGACACCTTCTTTGTGTTTACTTATTTGGTAAGTTTGATTTTGCAGAGAGGGGTCGCAGCTGCACAACAATTTTGCAACTCATATTTCTTAAGCAGTTCAGTTATGTACATGATAAGGTGAAGTTTCTTTTCTCAGGAGCTTATATAACGACCATGAACTATTTGGGCTGTTGAGGGGTAATCTATATGCATTAACTTTTAGGGATTTGGTGCTAAGTACCAGAAAAGGCAGACTCCTGGAACTTAAAACTGATTTTGAAATAAAAAACATCTTTACAGAAAATTGAGATATACATATGCTTTTGGTCTGACTGCCAGGCTATGGTCCAGAAAGTTTGATTTTGTCAGATATGAACTCAGTTTGACTGATCCACTTAAAGGAAAGAAAGTCTTCGTGGTCTTGTGACATATTTTTCGGGAAATAAATTTTGTAATATACAATATATAACTGCATATAACATAATGCTTGTTTTTGTTTGATTTGTCAGGGACATGAGGATACAGTTCGGAACATTGCTAGCAGATATTGGACTCATCGATCTTCCGAAAAAACATCAGGTATAGTGCCTTCCTTGGCATCCATTTGATGTCAACTATAGTACTAAAGTTGTTTTCTTACGCATGAAGAATCCTTGGTTCATTTCCAAGAAAATCAAGTGACTACTCAATTGAATATTGAAAGCAACTCTGCGAGAATGTGCAAATGTCTTATGAATTGTAACTGAAGTTTTCAATCCAATACAGAATATAGGGATGCTGGGCACAGCAAACTTTGATAATGATAACGAATAATGGGATTTTAATCACAAATTAGTTTGTGTTATAGTAAGTTCAGCTTCCCCGAGTGTTCTATGGCTTTCACTTGTGACTTTCTTTGTAATGGGGGAACCTCATATTTGGATTCATGTGGAAACCTAATGATCTTCAACCTTATGAAAAAAAAGAAAAGAAATAATGCTGGAACATGTGATTTTACATGCTATATTGTGAAGTCTAATGGATAAAGTTCAACAGAAACAACAGTCTGTTCCCCTCCAAAAGCATAATGTCTCCTGAAAAGTGAAAATAAAGCATATGGAGAAGGAAGTACACAATTGAACCTTGTCTTGATAAATAGCTTGTCCCAGTTTCTCAAATCTATGGAGCACTCTGTCTGTTTAGGACTCAATGTTCCACTGATGTCAAGATTTACAGCTGTTCTTTAACCTCTAGGCTGAGTTATGCTCCATTGGGCTGTTTTCCTGCTATGCAAAGTCGCAAGAGTTGTATGTGTCTTAAGTAAAATTGCTAGTGCTGGTGAGGATTAGTGTATACTTGTGTTCTGTCCATAAACTGAAGTTCCACTCTGATATCATGAGCTAAAACATGGAAATAAATGTTTTCTCGTTTCAGGCTGATGGGAGAAAGAAAGAGAATCTTGACACTTGGTTTTCGGATGAATCACTGCCATTCAACATGTATTCAAACCACTCCTCAATTGTAAAGGTGAAGCTAATGGATTTTGTATTTGGTTTTCGGAAAGTTCTTTTGGTTTGATCTTATGTCTTCTTACGAATGTTCTGCACTAAATTTTATGGTCATTGCATCCAATCTAGTAGGCAATTGTTTGACACTCCTTGCTTCATGTCATATTTCATTTTTTGTATTCTTGTTGTAAATATTTCTATTATAGCGATTCTTTCGTCTGTACACTTTCACATGATTTGTAGAGACTTATGTATGGGACACTTGAAATACAAAATCTCCCTTTGATTTTGTGCTATATTTGAACTTTCTGGTAGGCTGGAGTTGAATCTCCGACCTTACTCAACCCCTCTCGAAGTCTGTTATCTTTAAGATCAGGTTTGTGGTGAGGCTAGATTAAACTTGTTAGACTGTCACTACACCCAATAACTTGCATAAGAGCACAAAAACATGTGTGCAGCCATGTATTACTCTGAAGAATAAAGTAAACAAATATTTGGACAGTGGGTCTAAGAGGATTTAAACGCAGGACTCAAACCAAAGCTCTGATACCGTGTTTAACTACCATTAGACACCAAACTAAGTTGACAAAAACCAGATGTGTGTTTCAGGCTACCACAACTTGTGTCTCAAGATCTAGGAGCTTTGTTCACTGCTCTGCGTTTTCCTTACGTACTTGTATGCAGCGATTATTAAGCATTTGTTTCCTGATATATATAATGCTATACATCTGAAAGTACTGTTGCAGGAAATATTATGTAACTTCCAATTTTGAGTTGAGTTAAACAAATTTTTCTGTTGTTCAAGGCGATGAATCTGAAAGAATTGTTGCAGGCAATATTATGTGCAGGTTTGTACCCTAACATTGCAGCCAGTGAAAAGGGCATTGCTGGAGCAGCTCTCAGTAACCTTAAACAGTCTTCGGGTCTGGTGACTAGGGAACGCCCAATCTGGTATGATGGAAGAAGGGAAGTTAGCATACACCCTTCTTCTATCAACAGTAACTTAAAAGAATTTCGATACCCGTTCCTCGTCTTCCTCGAGAAGGTTTGTGCTCTATTATCTCATGAATTTTACTCGGATAGCTTTCTCATGATTCAGTTTCTCAAGGTTTCTGCTTTTGTGCCAATTCTTCTTTCTGTTATGATTGTTGAGCTACTGTTTAACTAAACTTAAGATGCCTCATATATACAGATGGAAACCAACAAAGTATATCTGCGAGACACTACAGTCATTTCTCCTAACTCCATTTTGCTGTTTGGTGGCTCCATCAACATCCATCATCAGGTATCTCTTCGTTCATGTTCTCCCAGATCTAAATATTTGCATTAGCATGATAATTGAAAATGCAAATTGTTGATACTGTTGTCAGATGATAGATTAGTGTTCTACTTGTTCTTGTCTAATAACATGGTCATGTTATCTACATATATGCAATAACTGAGAGGAAGGAGAAATGGCAAAGTGTTCCATGTTCAATCTAATCTATGATCTAACAAACACTCATGTAGACTTGTGGAAGGCATTACCTTTATGAAGGGGTAAAAGTTAAACATAGCAGTAGTATTAGGCGTCCTAGAGCTGGTTAATCCTTCAGCTTCTTATCCACTTGACAAAAGAAGCCAAACATCTGTTTACCTAAGATATTGTGTTTATGTTTTTTTAAACTAATTAGTTTGTTCAATATTTCATGTATATTCTTTCTTGATGTTTTCCTCTTGCAGACTGGACTTGTTATTGTTGATGGATGGTTAAAGCTGACGGCACCAGCACAAACTGCTGTGCTGTTCAAGGAACTGCGATTAACTCTTCATTCTGTTCTTGAGGAATTGATAAGAAAGCCGGAGGTAATTTTCATGTCGCTTCTAAGTCGTGATAATTTTTAATTGTCAGGTGCTACAAATGGATCATTTGTTTTCTTCTTCTCTTGGTATGACTTTTCACTTGTCTTTGACATGCTCTATCGTGAAATTTCTTATACCTGATGCATAAAGCATCAGTTGTCTGTTCCCAACTGGGTCTGAGTGTCAGATGATGATCCGTAAATGCAATTTTTATTCTCAACTAATAGCATTAATTTAGTTGGTTGTCATATATTTATTAACACGGCTAATTCTAAGTGCTTCGTCAACCAGAATATTGTTTGTATTTAGTTTTTTGTTCTTTCGCATTTTTACGATCGTGGTTTTCATTTTCAAATATTTTTTTTTCTCAGAATGCCACTGTTGTTCATAACGAGGTTTTGAGGTCTATTATCCATTTGTTATTAGAAGAAGACAAGCCCCCGCTATAATATACTGGCAACAAGGTATATCTTCATGTCCTTGCTTCAGCAGTTTTTCTTAATTAATCATAGACACGATATTCGAATACATTCTTTTCTCTTAATGATTTTGTAGTTAATTATTTTTTGGATTGTAAAGGATCAGTTAAGGTCGTTTAAGGTTTTCCACCAACTTGAGTTGCACCGCTGCTTGTAACTTTAAGATAAGTAGATATGACTAGTTCCAATTGTGAAGCAATTATACGTTATTTGGCATGAGCGAAGCAATTATACGTTATGGATGGGGTTTAAAATGATGGAATTCTGTTTTTATGGAAAAATATGAAGTTTTGTGCTAATCCATTGCAAAATCTGATCAAGTAAGCATACATAACATTGAATTACCATCCCTTGCGCAATGCAAGTAAATGAAGCATGCACAATATTCTAGTTACGTACAAGCGTGCTTATTCTCACTCATATTTTACTTCAATGGCTAGGTCCGCCCAAATTAGGGCACAGTGGATCATCTAAGTTAGTGATCATGTAAGTTACGAAGATCCCTGCAGATTTCTCGTCCTCTTCATGCAACCAACAACCAACATTAGATGGTTGCTCACGGCTACCAACATTTACAACAAGGACATTCAGTGGAGAACTAGGGTCATTATTAGATATTGAAATGGATTAGAGTTAACCTTTTTGCTTAGATCAAGCCAGACGAAACTGAAGCAGAAGTATTGGCACTTGCTAGAAACCATGGTCTCTCAACATTGTGGTAGAAAGTGGTTCAAAGCCGGTCCAGGACTGCACTACTATGAGAGTGAGAGCGCCATCGCTAAGCCATGCGCGCGTGCGGTTCCTCCCATTCGAAGCGAGTTATATCCGGTGAAGATCGTTCATGAGACATTTAAGTCCGAGATCAACAGTCAATGGCGTGTATATCAAGTCTAGAAGCGGGAGAGTCTTGGTGAACTTCTTCACTGAGTAGACCCAACTGCAAAACTTTCAGTTAATATGAACTGTATCAGAGCCCACGTGGTATAAAACCATCATGATATAAGTTCATCCCGTGTTTAGATAGTCGATCTAGATGCAACTGCCAAATTCCATCCAATTCATGATCAAGTTCATCAAAGCAGTCATCAAGATCATTCAAATAGCTAACCACGAAATGACTTTTTTAATAGGCCATTCGCTTTTTCGAAATTGCAAATTAACCAATGCTATGTTTGGATGGCGGCCAAAATCCTGGGAATTTGCTAAAAGTCGGGAATTGAGGAGGGGAAATTACAAATTGACGTGTTTGGATGACATGACCAAGAAATCTGGAATTTCTACACGGATAAGTCGCGGGAATTGGAGAGGTCAAATAGATGCAACCATGAGAACACATCATGTTAACCCGCCACCTCCATCCAAGTCTCTCTTAAAACTACTAACCTCCGATTAGTATCTGAAACCATCACCACAAAAAATTTACATAAATCAAGAACTCCGAGCTGGTTTGATACCCTCAAATGGCTAGGCAACTTGGAGTAAACACGTGAGAATGTATATATGGATTGAATCAAAACAATAATGTTTGCCTGTACAATCTAAAAACTTATCTTTTACATGCTGAAACTTAATTTATCACATCTCTTAAGTAACCTTACACAGAAAGCAAGGCTATGAGGATCCATTATTATGAGCTATGTGTAGAACTTTCAGGTCGACAAGCATTAAAATGGGGACTTATTCAGGTTATGAAAGTAGTAGCTGGAGTAATGAACTTATGTGGAGTCACGATCTATTGTTCATGACATTTTGATATCAGTATCTGGTTTTCTAATTTGGGGTTGCTCTTTCCATTTTACGATGTTCTGCTATGATCATAATCGTTCGCTCATTTGATTATATAGTACATATTATTTCCTAAAAAAAAATTCGAATCTAAGATCATTTTGTCATCTAATTGTGCAAAATATATAAACATTACAAAATTGATAATACGAGTCTTGTATATATTTGAAATAATTAAATAACCAAATGATTTTAGATTCAATTAATATTTTTAAAAAATAAGTTGTAATGTAATGTATAACTAATTAAATGAATGTAGTATCATATGGTAATAAAAAGAGGGGGTATTAACCAATTTGCCCCCTTAACTTGTACCTTACTTTTGATTTACCCTCTTAACTTGCACTTTAGAAAATTAACCCCCTTAACTTGCATTTTTGGCCAATTTCCCCCCTCGAAGTCAAAATTAATAGACTCTCATCCAATTTTCCGTTAATTACACTCACGTGGTTTGCACATAAATAGCTTTTTTCGTCATTCACCATCTTTGAGACAATTATGTGCTATTGATTGGGTTGAAGTTCATCGACGCCATTGATGGCGTTGCCGGTCTTAAGAAGAAGCTGATGAAGAAGAAGAGCAAGAAACACGACAAGATGTCCATCACGTATAGGTTATGTAATTCAATTTGATGAAATTAGGTTAATTTTGGACGGAATGGGGGAAATTGGCCAAAAATACAAGCTAAGGGGGTTAATTTTCCAAAGTGCAAGTTGATGGGGTAAATTAAAAGTAAAGTACAAGTTAAGGAGGCAAATTGGCTAATTCCCCTAAAAAGAGTGAAAGGAATTGACATGCCTTCAAATTTCTATACAGTATCGTTTCATTTTTAACACAAGACTCCCGAGTGTTCGCTTCTTGTTGAAGCAGCAGAAGCGAAAGCAGGAAGCGATGGCCTCCTCCTCACTGCGACTCCTCACTCTCCTCACCCTTCTCCTTTCCTTTGCCGTCTTATCCCACCTCTCCTTCTCCCCCTCCGCCGTGCTCGCCGCCGCCGACTTCGAAGGCTTCGACGATGCCGCCGATGAAATCGACGACTCCGACGACTCCGACTCCGATTCCTCATCCCTCCCACTCACCACCCTCACCCGCCCTTCCCAAACTCCCCTGACCTCCCAATCCCAGCCCAACCCGCCCGCCTCCCCGGATCCCTCCCAACCCGACCCGGATCCCAATTCGGACCCTCCGCCTCATTCATCCACCGATCTTCCCAAACCTCCATCCTCCACCGCCTTCGAGGATTGGGACGAAGATGAATTCGAAGGCCTCCCAATCCAACCCGAACAACATCAACAACAACAACAACAACCACCGCAACAACCGCCGCAACAGCCGCCCCTCGATAACTCCGAAATTACCGAAAACGCCACCCCCTCCGCCGATTCCGGTTCCGATCCCAAGCCCATCCTCCGCCGATCTCTGAAGTCGTTCGCGGTGGAGATCGCGTGCGGGGCGTTCCTGATCGTCTTCGTGGTCAACTACTTCACCGGGAAGCGGGTCAACGAGAACATCGCCCTCGCCTGGGCCGCGAGATTCGCCACCAAGGACTCCATCTTCGACAAGAACTTCAGCCTCCTCGGCGTCGGCGACGGCGAAGACTCGCCGCTGCTGCTCAAGGAAGGCCAGAACGTGTTTAAGTTCTACGCCAGCGGCCGGCGGTGCTGCCAGGGGCTTCTGGCCACCATGGAGCTCAAGAGCCGCCACGATTTGATCTCCTCCATCTTCAACCTGGTGGTCCCCAGCAGGGACGAGATCAATCTCGAGGTCTACATGAACGATGAAGCCATGGACCACGTGGTCTTCGCCGTGGCGAGGAAGAAGGCGGCCAAGGCGATGCAGAAGGAGGTTCCGGACTTGCAGAAGTTCGCCGGAATCTTGGCCCCGCCTACTGGGAGGAAGTGGGTGGCTGAGGACTTGGCCGTCATTTCAGAGTCCAAGGAGGTGGCCGGCGATTTGATCACTGAGGCCGTGCTTGAGCAGGTTAGATTCTTAATTATGATTGTTTTTACTGTTTCGCAACGAGTTGTGCTGTTAAGTGTTTAGTTTTGTTTATATAGTATGATTGTAGTTGGCAGATTGTATATGCATAATGCTTAACATGATGTAAACTGCAAAACCGAAAGGCCACAAATTGAGATTTAATAGAGATCACCAAACTTAGGATTGAAGGCCCAATTCATTACGCTATGTTTCAACACTCTAAATCTGGTTGTTGTACATGATTATCAGCTGCTTTGGTAGCCAATAGTGAGTGAGTTTGTTTCAAGCATTCACGTTAGTTGCTACTCTTTCAACACAAGGCTGGTATTAAGTAAAAGGATTTTGCATTGCGTGTGCAAGTACATAACTGTTAAAGAAGCTCTAGATCTCGTGATTACTGATGAATTTTGTTTGTTTAGTTGAGTGAAGTGGATGAGAAATTTGTATTAATTCTGCTTAACTCTCGCACACTGTCTGACTAAAAAGGTGGTGAGGTTATAACATATCTGCCTGCATTTTCAATTTAGCGGGGCACTGGCTTGATGCTTGTTTAGTCTGACCCCAGTGGCTTTTTAAGATCGATTTATCCCCCCCGCTTTTTTTTTTTTTTTTTTTTTGTAGTCCGGTATCTTATTTTACTGCTTCCAACTGTTATTTATAATGTGGAGTGTGTCTGTTTGTAGGGGAGGTTGTGAAACTGGTAAACCACTTTCACTCTATAGTAAATATGGAAAAGAGGAAAAGTACATCTTTGTAGATGAATTTTATATAATGTATGGCATGATGAGATTGTTGGGGACTTGGAACGCTTCAAATCTCATTCATCCTTTTTCAACTTGATTACGCTTTCTGCCTCTGTAGTATTGTGCCTGTTAGTTTGTCATTCTGTCTATATCGTCCGCACTGTTAATGGAATAGCTTTGATGTATGATTTCTTCACTAGCTGATACAAATCTATGTATTCATCTATTTAGACATAGTATTCTTGATCTGTGTACTGTAATACATCAGTGAATAATGCTCACTTCTAGGATCAACCATAGGGTAGGCAGCGACTTTTGCTATATTTATATTCATAGCTACTAGGACCCTATATTGATGTACATTTGGTATTTGCAGGTTTTTGGTGAAAAAGCTTTTCAGAAATTTGGAAAGGATTTCATCTACATGCATTTTTCAGATCAACATCCAGGCACACACAAGAAGATGCTTTTGTTCAAGTTTGCCTTACCAGATGCCAGTAACATGGCTGATATGACTCGTTTGGTGGCTCTGGTACCTTATTATATTGATTTGATTGGGCGCTACAAGCTAAGTAGTCAGGTGGGTCAGCTTTCTGTTATATGGGGAATCGAGTTAGAATTTTCACTTAGTCATATTTTCTAATCTGGATATGTGTTAGCGCAGGCTCGATCCAAGACAGAAGCAATCAGATCGAAGGCTGCTCAAGAGGCTTACAAGGAACTCCAAAATGCCAGGCAAGAAGCCTTGCAAAGAAAGAAGGCAGAGAGGAAAAAGATGATGGAGGAGGCCGAGGCTAAGCTCAGTGCAGAGAGTATTCGCAAGAGAGAAGCAAAAGAGCGTGCTCGTCAGATGAAAAAGGCAATGCCGAAAATGAAAATGACCCGTGCTGGCTAATTCTTCAAGTTTACTTCTCATTGGTTTCTCATCTTTCCTTTTGAAAATCTCCTCTTGAGTCTTGCCTGCCATAAATTTTGGTTTAGCAGTGTACTGTAATTGTCTGGATTAGTTTGCTTCTAAGGTTACCACATCAGTAAGTTTCGAATGTACCAAAATTCAATGCTGCAGAAATTCCTAGCATTTCTTTGTCGACGTTTTTCAAAGCCATTGGTGCCTCATCTTTCTGGGACTTTAGTGTACCAAAGTTAATTGCTGCAGAAACTGTTGGATAGGTACTTCTTTACTTAAAAGTTAATTTCTATTTGGAGAAACGAAAAATGTAACTTATGTCCTAAATAGATCACCGAAATTAGGATGTGCTGCTAGTCATTTAGAGCATTTCCACCCTTTGCCCTAGGGCAAATGGCAAAGGGCAAGAAATATACCCAAAAGTCAGGAACTATTCACCATTGGCCCACCATAATAGTAATCGATTTTCGTTTTTGGTTCCACCCATAAAAGGCAAGGGCAAGAGCAATTACTATTTATAAATTCATTTTTTAATTATTCAATATTGGACTCTATGCGAAGCACTCGACGATACGAGCGTGTCGGCGAAGACATAATCGGTTTCGGAGTTGAATTGGACTAATTACGTACGAAAATGTGTTGAGGGGTTAAGTAAATAACATAACAGTGAAAAAGTTCCGTCGGTGAACAGTAAAAGCAACAGTAAAAAGTAACAGTAAAACAGTAAAAGCTTTGCTCCCACGCGCCCAGCCTCTGCGTGAGTTCCACAAACAAAAAAAATAAACAATTGGGTTAGTGCGCTGACGTCATGCTGACGTCAGCTACCCGAGGAGGTCAGGAGGAGGTTCTGCCCTTTACCCGACCTTTGCCCCTCAGCCTCACAGGAAAATGTACAGTAAAAGGCAATTTATGTGCGGTGGAAACATGTTTTTGGACAATGTCATGTTTTGTTCTTGCAACTTGCTCATGCCCTTTGCCCTAGGGCAAAGGGTGGAAATGCTCTTAGTTCTCTACAAAAGAAAACCCGAATGAAAGTAATTTTGCGTTGAAACTTTTAAGCATTCAGCTTCTTTTGCTTCAGAATTAAGATGCAATATGGTCATTCTTTGTTTAAACTTGGTGCAAATAGAATTTGTGGGTTGAATGTACTGTAGACATGTATGCGGAGGTAAGGCAGGCTCCCATTAGTGAACTGTAAGAGAGGAGGAGCTTGGTAGGTTAATGAAACTACGAACGATTTGGAAGATGTTCGGCACATTTAGTAAACACATAGTTACTTCAAGTCACTAGGGCAGGGCACGAGTCAGGTCGTGCATATTTTTGGTGAATTCTGATTCGACTCGTTATATATACGCCTTTACCTCAGCTTTACCCCAAGTTGTCTTTAATTTTCAATTTCGATTTTCGATTTTCGAATATCTCAAATGAGAGGTACGGAGGGTTTTTAAAGTTGGCTTTGTTTTGCTATAATTGTTCTTTTAAATACACCTGTTCTCATTGAATTTTTTATTTGTATTTGACTTATGATGTTTTCATGGTAGGTGTGATAATGTTGTCTCTTGAGTCGTATATTCTGTACAAGAACAAGGTTGATGACATGAGGCCTCTGAAGACTAAGGCAAAGGAGCATGTGAAGAAAGAGTACGAAGACGCCAACGGTGATGCTAAGTTGGCTTGAAAATAGAAAGTGGAGAAGAAAAATTCGTGGCAAAATAAAATGAATCCTCTTTTCAGCGGCCATCTCTTCAGCCAAAAACCCTAGACCCCAATTTCCAAGCCAACTTAGAGCATCTCCATCCGAATAGCCAAATCTTATGTGGACAGTACAATTGTTCAAAAAGTCTCTTAAAAATCATCCATCCGATCCGCCAAAAGCTGACATGGATTGGCATCAGCATTCAACAACGGCATAATTGACGTCGAATACTCATGTTGTCATTTCTCCATATCTCCATTGCCAAGGTCTGTGGGCCTATAAAAAAGAAACCTTGACCTTTGTGTTGGATACATGTGGCATGGTGGTCTGCCATTTTTTACAAATTAAATGTTATTTTTTTAAAAAAAAATTTTGTTTTATGGTATGAAATTGACATATCGGATGAATGAAAAAATGAGAATGTTTGTCAATTGTCCACATAAGATATCAAAATAAATTTGACATTAAAAGTTTGACATCTCCAATTTAAAAGTGTAACTACATCTACAATTTAAAAGTGTAACTACATATACAATTCAAAAGTGTAACTACAATTACATTTCCAAAATTGAGCAACTGTAGTTAACCTCTTTTGTATTCAAACTGTAGTTGATCTTCTCCTTTTTAGCTCTTGGCGTTCCAGGACTTCTCCCCTCAACATCTCTATGTCTCTCACCATCGCCTTGCTCTATGTATATGAGACAGTCTCTCACTTTTCACTCTCAACATCTCTTTCAAAATGAACCGGAGACATTCATTCTCAATGTCCTTCTGGTTGGCTGTTAACAGAGGCAGCTAAGGACCAGCTGGGGCACGTGACCCAGCTCAGATTTTACAAACCTTTAACAGAGTAGTAATTTAGGGTATTTTTTTTTTTTGTAAATTGTAGATAGATAAGGACCCCTCTGAAATTTAAAATTTTGTATTCATTACACACCACACAACACAACCCGTGCACCTCTTTTTTACTTTCATTTTCTTTCTTCTGGTCTCTTTGTCTTCTCTCATTTAGTTTTTTACAGTTCATTTACACCACACGTTTGTGCGCCCTTATCGGAAAAAAAAACCTGTGCACTTTTTACTTTCACTGTCTTCTTCCTCTCTGTCTTCTTCCATTTCATCCATCAATTGTAAATTGCAGGAACTCAAATCTCCCAAACTTCTAGGATTTCAAGAGATAAACAAGTTTTTTGCCCCTTCATAATTGTGCAATTTTTGTGTAGAATTGCAAACTCCAGTACATGAATTGCAATTTGCTCAATTAGTTACAATAATTTCTGGGATTTCATGAGATCAACAAGTTTCTTGCCCCTCCATAATTGTGCAATTTTTGTGCAGAGTTGCAAACTCCGGTACATGAATTGCAATTTGCTTAATTAGGCACAGTGAGTCAGCCCCAGACCAGCAATTTACTTGAATTGAACAGGGCTATGTAATCGAAAGATTATTCCATTTTTGGGCAATATAATCCAATTATGAATTAATTATAAAAATTATGTTATTATAATATCTTTTTTTCCCTTCGTCTTGTTATATTAGAAGTGCCCCCGCTGTATGGAATTCCTTCCACCACCACCGGCTGTAAATGAGTCTTGCAAATGTGCTAATGTAACTGAAAATGATCAATCTTCATGGGGAACTCTCCTCATTTCCTCTTTAGTCGAGTCTCCCTATAGTCCCCAGACAGTCTGCAGTCTGCAGACCAAACAAACTTGAAATAAACTGAAAAAACGGAACAGGCACACTTTTCGCGTCACCACCTCTACAAAACCCAATTAAAAATAGAAACCAAATCAAATCAAGTCCTCCTCCAGCAGGCGGATCATCGCCACTGCAGTTTTACAAAGTCCATATCTGGGCTGAGCTCAACGGAAAGGAAGAAAATGCTCGACGGGAAAAACGACGAGGTCTCCACCAGGCCCAAAAAGGCCGAGAGCCCACCGCAGCTCAAAAAATCACGGACCGTCATCACCACCGCCGCCCCCGACGGCGACGACGCCGCCGTCCCCGCAATCTTCCCCGGCCCGCTCTTCCCCGCCGTCCGCCGCATCTCCATCGACCCTCCTCCTCCGGCCTCCTTCTCCTCCTCCTCCTCCTCCTCCCGCCCGTGGCCTCCGCCCGATCGCCGCGCCTCCTTCAACTCCAATGCGCCCGCCGCCGACCACCGCGACTTCGCCGACCGCGACTGGGTCTTCCCTTCCTTTGTCGTCCCTCAGAACACCTCCAAGCGCGGCAAGAAGCTCCCCTCCTCCTCCGATTCGAGATTGGCATCCCATGCTAAGGTCGTCGACTCGTCGCACCGGATCGCCTCCCCTCAGCCGCCACCTCAGCAGCTGCTTCCTCCTCCTCCTCCTCCTCCTGATTCTTCTGCCGCCTTGGCCCTCAGCCCACCGGAGGCCGAGAGGAAGAAACTCAACAAAGTGTCACTCGCTTCTCCTAGTGAGTCGCCTCGCTCGAGTTCCACGCCAACAACTCGGGAACTCAGACGCTCTTTGTTGCTACTTGTGGTAAGCCTCCTTTATTATTTACAAGGCAATATTCCCTATTTTTCAGTTGCCTATACATTCTTTTCTTTTTTAATCTAGTGCATTTACTACTTATAGTAAATGCACTAGTAACTGAGCAAAGATCGACATTTACTACTTATAGTAATTGCACTAGTAACCGAGCAAAGATCGATATTTACTACTTATAGTAACTGAGCTTGGACATTTTAATCTAGTGCAAAAGTGAACTTAAATGATTGAACATGATGTTAGTTTATGAGTGTCTACTTTGCCTTTCTTCCTGCAAAATCCCAATCAACCAGACAATGTGTGTACTTTTGAATTGTTGAGATCATGATGTTGCTGATTTCGTATTAACTTCTTCTGTTGCAGCTCACTATGATTTGTATGTTATCTGTACCTTATGTAGTTTATCTGCACCAGAGAGTCACGGAACTTGAGGTATGTTTGGTGGTTTCTACCACATTTAACTATACACTTGTTTATTCTTCATGCGACTTTTTGTCTAGCAGTTTCCCTGCTAACCGAGTACGCTTGTTTCAGGAATACTGTAACGAAAGTATTGGTTCAGATAGCAGCAGCAAGGCTTTGCTTGCTGAGAAGAATCCATCTTTTTTTTCTTTTGATGGTGAAATAAGAACTGCTGCTCTGTATGCTGTGATCTTTACCCTCTCTATGCCATTTGTGCTGTACAAAAATCTAGATTATCTACCCCAAATAAAGAATCTCTCAAAAAGGATGAAGAAAAACAAAGAGGTTCCATTAAAGAAGAGGATAGCGTATATGGTGGATGTGTGCTTCTCTGTCTATCCCTATGCGAAACTGCTTGCACTTCTTTTCGCAACAATCTTTCTTATTGGCTTTGGTGGATTGGCATTGTATGCAGTCAATACCAACAGCTTAGCTGAAGCTCTTTGGCTCTCATGGACCTTTGTTGCTGATTCTGGAAACCATGCTGACACAGAAGGCATTGGTCCAAGGATGGTTTCTGTCTCTATAAGTTCCGGAGGCATGCTAATATTTGCAATGCTGCTTGGGCTCGTTTCTGATGCTATATCAGAGAAGGTTGATTCACTGCGCAAAGGGAAGAGTGATGTTATTGAAATGAACCACATACTCATTCTTGGATGGAGTGACAAACTGGTAGGCTCTCAAGCATCTTTAAGTTGGATACATCCTACATCTTAAATTCTAATTCTTGCTTTTACTTTGAACATCTTTCTTCTTCGCGATCTCTACATTGGTTTTGGATTCTGGATTCAAAAGTTTTTGGTCATTTCACTTAAATATCTCCACGATTGTACTTTTTGGCATTCAGTGCATGATCTGGAAACACGACACCAAAAAGAAAAGGAAACTCAGCCATTTAGTCTTCAAGCGATATCTGGATTTGTACTTTTTGGCACATAGTAATATGTAGCTAATTGTAGCTGTAACTAGGAACTCATGGCAAGGTCGTTATTGTTTGAATGTGTTAATTCACTTAAACGGATAGCTACAGAGTAACGCTATGTTTCCCTTTAAAAGTTGGCTGTAAATACCAGTGAAAATCTTCTTTTTCAGTATGAAACTAGCATCATTTGATCTTTAGTTTGCTTTGTCATTAAGGGAGTCAAAAGGCAAAATTAAATTTATGTTTTCGGTGTTGCAGGGTTCACTTTTAAAGCAGCTTGCCATAGCAAACAAGAGTGTTGGCGGTGGTGTTGTGGTTGTTCTTGCTGAAAGAGACAAGGAGGAAATGGAGCTAGATATAGCAAAGCTTGAATTTGACTTCATGGGGACCTCTGTTATATGTAGAAGTGGTAGTCCTCTTATACTGGCTGACCTGAAAAAGGTACATTGGGAAACTTTGGTATTCTCTTAAACCCCTAGTACTACTGCTACTGATTGTAGTTTTGGTCGTTGGAAGGGTTTCATATCATCTATCCCCATTCTCTCAATTGGTGGTAGTATTATTTCTCTTGGAACATGAATTTTGCAATGTTGTTTTAGGTGCTGTCTCCTCTATTTTTGTAATTGACATTCCTCCTTCGTCTCTGTCTCTCTTTCTCTCGTTGATTTTTAGGTCTGAGTTTACTTTCTTATCTGTAGGTCTCAGTTTCAAAAGCACGTGCTATCATTGTATTGGCAGCTGATGAAAATGCAGATCAGGTTATTTCCTATTGAAAGTTTTCTTTTACTTCCAAAGGTTTACATTGTTGTGCACCCAACTTAGTCGTGTTGGTTTTTTTTCATGTCTCCAGAGTGATGCACGTGCTTTGAGGGTTGTGCTAAGCCTTACAGGGGTGAAAGAGGGTTTAAGGGGTCATGTTGTTGTAGAGATGAGTGACATTGACAATGAGCCTCTGGTTAAGCTTGTTGGAGGAAAGCTCATTGAAACAGTTGTAGCACATGATGTCATTGGACGGTTGATGATACAGTGCGCTCTGCAGCCTGGTCTGGCACAGGTAAGTCTAGTGAGCTTTAATTATCCTTTTTAAGACATAGTTTTTCTAATTCATCTTTCTTTTTTTCCTTTGGTCAGATATGGGAGGATATATTGGGGTTTGAGAATGCTGAATTTTACATCAAAAGGTGGCCTCAGTTGGATGGTCTTCGTTTTGAACATGTGCTTATTTCATTTCCTGATGCAATTCCTTGTGGAATTAAGGTTGCTGCAGATGGTGGAAAGATAATAATAAACCCAGACGATGATTATGTTCTCAAAGAAGGGGATGAAATTCTTGTTATAGCAGAAGATGATGACACTTATGCTCCATTTTCAATTCCAGAGGTGTTAAACCTCTTCTTTATGTACCAACAATGCATTTTAAAGCTCCTGTAATGGATCATACCTGAACTCATGGTTTGTCCTTTATGCAGATAAGTGCAGGCTTTTCTCCAAAGGCAGTTGAACCTCCCAAGTACCCTGAGAAGATATTGTTTTGTGGTTGGCGTCGTGACATAGACGATATGATTTTGGTAAGTCACGGGACATTATCCTTCATGAAAAATGGATTGGAAAAAAAGGTGGAATCCAATTATAATAGGAGTAGCGTAACAATTGTAATAACCTGCATATAGAATAAAATAACATTAATTGCCATTAAGCATCTAACAGGAGCAGAGTTTTGTTTTGTTTCATGTGGAAGATTCAAATTCCTTAATTTTTGAAGAGGTTGGCTCATGTTTTCTCTTTCTGTACCTTCATCATTTGCTGGTTTATTAGTTTCTTCCCCTTTCTGGGGTTTCTCCTTCCCTATCTGCCGATGATAATGGTAACTCGATGAAGGCTTTGTTAGATGGTTTGTTCATGAATGTTGTAAACTAGTGGTTAGAATCTTCACCTGATTCACGTCTGAGTTTCATCTTGACTTATTGTTGAATTACTGTTTCTCAGGTTCTCGAGGCATTCTTGCCTCCAGATTCAGAACTTTGGATGTTCAATGAAGTTCCTGAAAAAGAAAGAGATAAGAAACTTACAGATGGTGGACTTGATGTTTCTAGATTGGAGAACATAAAGCTTGTCCACAGAGAGGGAAATGCTGTGATCAGACGACATTTAGAGAGTCTTCCTTTAGAGACTTTCGATTCTGTAAGTTGGATTATCCGTTTCTTGTCTGCTCCTTTTTTTCTTTCTATTAATTCCAGATAAAAACAAGAGAAAGGAAAATGAAAATATGTGGCCACACATCATAGTTAGAATTCAGCTAGGGCCTGCAAAATGTATTAAGCTGAAGCAATTAGTAGGGAACTTATCAGGTTGAACTTCTTATCCCTTTTATTGAATTAACTGATGATGAGGTCTTCCCGAGAAGCCTCTTTTCTGTAAGCCCTGCTTCGAACTTATTTGAGCTGTTTAACCTAAAAAGATACAAAAATGTGATTAAGAATATTAGGTATGTACAGAGGGTGTTGTTGAATCAGGTCTTTATGTGAGGATATCTACTACAAAGGCTATAAACAAAGGGTATTCTGATTGAAAGTAAGACACAACTGCCCTCCAATCTAAATACATATCAGAAAGAGAAAGGTCCTAATATTCTGCTGTATTAGATGCCCAATGAGCTAATGAACAAATGCAGCGGCACACAATTTAGAAATTCAATAAGATACTACTTAGTTTGGACATAAATGACTCTTTGAATTCTTTGTTTTCTTTGTTCTTTAACTGATTACTAACTTGAAGTGCACAGATATTAATTCTTGCAGATGAATCACTAGAAGACTCTGTTGTGCACTCTGACTCAAGATCCCTTGCCACTCTTCTCCTTATTCGAGATATACAGGTACCTTTAATTTCTCAGCCTACAGTAAGCGGGATAACAAAAGATCTTTGATCATTTGTGCACACACAGGCGTAGGGAATTTTCAAACAGCCTGGCTGTGTTGGTGTCAGCTCTTGTCTTGATCTTTATCAGACATAGTCATGACTATCGAAAATGAACTATTCATTACCACTGGTGAAACTAATTGTTGTACCTCAATCTTCAAAAGTTCCTCTCCAATTATCCGAGGCAATGTTTTAGTTTTTAGACCATTGCAAGCTTGTCTTCTCATGGTAAAGGCATTCTTGCTCAATGGAGATTTGTTCCAAGGATGGTAACATATCAGACTTATCCTCAGCTTATTCATGTTGAGTGGTCAAGAGTTTTCCATAGGCATAACATCTACAACAAATTTTGCCCCTTTTGACCCAAACTAGTGTCCTTGTTTAATGGCGTATACCGTCAAATTATGCCTCTTCCTCCTTTGAAAATTCCCCAATACATCCTTGGTCACATACGCATAATTTGACAGTATGAAGCATTGTCGAACATGGGGACGAGTTTAGCTGTAACATGAGTTCAATTAAGTTTTAGGGGGCTGTGTGAGGCAGGCAATCCTTCAGGAGGACTAGGTTACTCCAGCTGTTTTATGCACTTGTCTACTCTAGACTTCTAAGACGAATGACTTTGGAATAGCTTTCTGCCTATCTCTTTTTGGCCTAGCTAAAAAGTTTAGCTCAGTTTCCAAGGGGCCGCGGCAGGAGCTGAGATTCTACTTGCTTCATGAGGAGAGTAGGCTTTATACATTCAACTGCATTAAGTTACTTTTGCTTCATTTAGTTCATCTTATCTTCTTTTAAAAAGTGATAATAAACAATGGATGATTATTGTAAATCTGGCTCTCCTAACGTTACATGAATTTCAGTTCTAATCTTGTGCTTATCTTGCGTTTGTGATTACTCAGGAGGATTAGGTCAAAAGAAGTTTTCTGAGTACTGATACAAATTACCCCTTGACTTTTGAATTACAGTCAAAGCGTCTCCCAGAAAAAGACACGAAGTCAACTGCTTCTCGGTTATCAGCATTTTCACACAGCTCTTGGATCCGTGAAATGCAACAAGCGTCAGACAAATCAATAATCATTAGTGAAATTCTGGATTCTAGGACTAGAAACTTGGTTTCAGTGTCCAGAATTAGTGATTATGTGCTATCCAATGAACTCGTGAGTATGGCGCTGGCAATGGTAGCTGAAGACAAGCAAATCAATCGGGTCCTTGAGGAGCTATTTGCGGAAGAGGTACTCTCCATCCACTGTTGGCTCTCTGTTATGCACGCTCGATAAAATTACTTTATAAATGTGGTGAACTTTATCTTAACTGCCATCATTAAGCTTTATATTCATTTGGTGCTTGGATGCAGGGGAATGAGATGTGCATAAAACCAGCAGAACTGTATTTATACGACCAGGAAGAACTCTGCTTTTATGATATAATGGTTAGGGGTCGTCAAAGACATGAAATTGTGATTGGGTATCGCCTCGCACATACAGAGCGGGCCATAATTAACCCGTCACCCAAGTTGGAACGAAGAAAATGGTCTCATGTAGATGTTTTCGTGGTCATCGCCATAAGTGAATAAACCTCATTTCCCCATGTGCCAAAATGGTCCTAGCAATAGGGGATTGTCACCACCACACTCCAAAAGAAAAGAGACTCATCGTGAATCAAGGGGCTGAGAATTCTTGGTAGATAGTGTTGTTGACTGGTTAGCTTGCGGTCCCACACAGATTCTGAGGAAAATGCAGTTAGGTGAGTGAGTGGATGATAGGTTAGTAGTAACCTGTTAAAGGGGCATTTTTGTTGTAACATTGTTAGGGGATCTTCCTGCTATAAAAAGGTTTAGGTTCTCGCTGTTAAGGAACAAAGTGTTGTATGAGAAGTCCCTATGAACACGAAAAGGTTTGTAATATCCTTCTGACAACTCATTAAACTTTTGATTTTGCAATTCATGAAGCGTGCATTTGAAATGAGACTTTGATCCGTCATCCTTTTTTTTTTTTCAATAAAGTGCTGAGCTCAAAGCTGTTCGGATTCGGTCGTAAGTGCTTGCGTTGGCTGTTCCACCAAATTGGTAGTTGTCATCTTTTCTTTTTCTTTTTCTTTTTTTGGTGTGTGAATAGTTATCAAAAAGAGTCTCCTTACTTTAGGTTTCATCACAGCATCTCTAAATAACTCTAAAACCTCAATTTGCATCGTAATGTCAACAAATAATTTTTCAAGAGATGTTGTAAATATTATAAAAATAGACTTTACATAATATAATGAATTGAAAATACAATTACTCATTTATCATAATAAATTAGATTTCATATGACTTGAAAATATATCATATACAATATAATACTAGTTGCATTAATTTATTTATCTATTCATTTAAAGTGATCAACTTTGACGATTAGAGGAATAAATCAGTATAATGTTACGTTAGTCATCAAATTGCTTATACTTTTAATTCTGAAAAAAAGAAAAAGAAGGAAAAGACAAAGGGATAAACAGAAAAAAGGACAGTTGGTCTTGATCGATTGGGAGCATAGGATTCCGACAGTGTTTGGTTTGACAGAAACAGAAACAGATGTCTGACATGCGTGAACCCAACACAACATCAACCCAGCCAAACGGTCAGTTTCCTCCCTCGCCATCTCTCCCTTTCTCCATCCCACTTTTTATTTTTATTCTCACTTGCGTCCATCTAAATCCTTCCACTTTCCTTTCTCTGCATTATCCTCAAAATGGCCGACGAAACCCTAACAACCACCCCACCGCCGCCAACCACCGAAAACAACGACCCAGCGCCGCCGCAGCCTGCCGATCTCGAATCCCCTGCTCTGCCAGAAACAGACCCGCTTCCGCCAGTAACAGACCCGCTTCCGCTGCCGCCAGCGGAGGTCACTGAGTCTGAGAAACAAGAGGAGCTGCTGCCACCACCACCACCACAACCAGCCGTGAAGTCTGAAGAGCCAGAGCGTAAGCAGATTCCTCGATCTTTGATTTCGTTCAAAGAGGAGAGCAACTTGGTGGCGGATCTCTCAGATTCCGAAAGAAAGGCTCTTCAAGAGCTCAAGCAGCTGGTGCAGGACGCTCTCAACACTCACCAATTCACTTCCCCGAAAGTTGAAAAACCAGCAGCACCAGCAGTAGAAGAAGCTCCAAAAACAACTGAAGCAGCAGAACCAGTTTCGGAATCGGAACCCCAGCCAGCCCACGAGCCCAAAATCGAAGAGAAAACATCGAAGGAAGCAGATGAACTAGCCAAAGAGGCACCAAAGGCGGCGGTTCCCCCGCAGGAAGTGTCGATTTGGGGCGTGCCGCTTCTCAAGGACGACCGGAGCGATGTGATTCTGCTCAAGTTCCTGAGGGCGAGGGACTTCAAGGTGAAGGATGCACTCCTCATGCTTCGAAACACGATTCGCTGGAGGAAAGAGTTCGGAATCGACGCGCTTGTTGATGAAGATCTCGGTGATGATATGGAGAAGGTGGTGTTTATGCACGGATACGATAGAGAAGGTCACCCTGTGTGCTACAACGTGTTTGGGGAGTTTCAGAACAAGGAGCTGTATCAGAAGACGTTTTCCGATGAGGAAAAGCGAACCAAGTTTCTTCGTTGGCGGGTTCAGTTCTTGGAGAAGAGCATTAGGAAGCTGGATTTCAGTCCTGGTGGTGTTTGTACTATTTTCCAGATTAATGATCTCAAGAATTCCCCTGGCCCTGCAAAGAAGGAGCTGCGAGTGGCCACCAAGCAGGCCCTTCAGTTGCTTCAAGACAACTATCCCGAATTCGTAGCCAAGCAGGTACTTTGTTGTCGCTTAATTGGTACTTTATGGTTACAGTACTAGGTTTTGCTTGAATGTTGATGTACGTTGGTTGGTTGGTTGTGTTTTTGGCAATTTAGGTGTTTATCAATGCTCCTTGGTGGTATCTTGCATTCTACACAATGATCAGTCCCTTCATGACCCAGAGGACCAAAAGCAAGTTTGTTGTTTCCAGCCCAGCCAAATCTGCAGAGACCCTTTTCAAGTGAGTGAAGAATCTATCCAGCCAACTTTACATATTTGTTGGTTGTGTCTTCTCTTGCTCCGTTTAGTTGTCGTTGGTTAATGGTTGATAGTTCGAATCTCAACCCTTTTGTTGGTTGTGTCTTCTCTTGCCCTGTTTAGTTGTTGTTGGTTAATGGCTGATAGTTCGAATCTCAACTGGCTGATGTTGCAGGTACATTTCTCCGGAGCATGTTCCAATTCAATATGGTGGCTTGAGTGTTGATTACTGTGAATGCGACCCCGAATTTACCATTGCAGATCCTGTCACGGAGGTTACTGTTAAACCTGGAACAAAACAAACTGTGGAGATTATAATTTATGAGGTACACTTGGCAATCTTTCTTTTGTGTTCCTACGTTTATATGATACATATTGTTTGTTCAATGGCTTATGCATGCCTGCTTTCTTACTTTAATTAATCTGGAATTGACAAAATGCAGAAATGCACCATTGTGTGGGAGCTCCGTGTAGTCGGGTGGGAGGTGAGCTATGGAGCTGAGTTTGTCCCTGACGTTGAAGGTGGATACACCATTATCATACAGAAAGCCACAAAGCTGAGCGCAAATGATGAACCAGTGGTGCATAACAGCTTCAAAGTTGCTGAACTGGGTAAAATATTGCTCAAGGTTGACAACCCAACATCGAAGAAGAAAAGGTTTCTATACAGGTTCAAAGTTGAACCCTTCTAAATTGAAAAGTTCGGATTGTCCATAACTACGAGCATGTGTTGTGCACTTGGAGGGAAAGTGAAGAAAAGGAGGGCTTACTAATTTATCATCTCTATGCTGTTCTGGTTGTATATAGATGTTTATCTTCTTTCTGCTGTTCTGCTTGTATGGGAAATTAGCTCCTCGCACAGGATAGAAGAAGCATCTGCCTTTGATTTGTCACACATTATATGTAAAAGGATGATTCTTGTCTGTTTTGTCAAAACCGAAAATTGGATGAGCTGAGAGTGAGAGAGAAGTAGTCGTTCTTATGAGATAGCTGCCTAGGAGTAATGTTGAACTCAGATGCTTATTCGTATACTATAATTTTGCAACATGGAAGCATATCCACAAAAGCAAGTCTCAGCTATCGACTTGCAACATTGTCATTCTTATGCATAATGTGTACAATAATTTTGCAAAATTACGTGACAGATAATTGCTTCATTGCTTCCAAAGAAGAACAGTTCATCATGTCCATTACTCATAAATAACTAGCAAGCCTCTTTTTAAACCAACTTCGCTAAGTGGCTGCCCCTGGAAATTTGGCTTTGACAACTGTAGTTCCCCTCAGAACTGTGTACGGAGTGTAATGTCTTTATAAACAACAATCAATGTATACAGAGAGTACTGTCTTTATAAACAACAATCAGTGAAACAAAACTGAACATGTCTATCACCCGTTAACTGCCATCATGCATTCAACTTTTTCCTCATTCTACTTTCTTCGCAAAACCACTTGTATTGTACTATAATATGCGCTGCGTCGCTGGGTAAGTTCTCCCCAAGTCTACTGCATAGGCGTCCAATTTTAGCATTCAGATTAAGTGCCATACCATCCTGTTGTCAGAGGCGGGCATTACTTTCCCCGAGCTTTTCTAAAACCCGTCAAAGTAGAATTCTGCTTCCCAGGTTCACTATCCAAGCCTGACAACCGCTACAGGCTACAGTACGTCTGGCAATCAACAAGGGTACATGCGAACAAACCAGCAAACAAGATGATATGTCAGGTTATCAAAATAGTATCCACAGTTCAGACATGATTCTACCCGGGAGATAATTTAGATGAGAGGAAACATAAGAACAAATACATATCAAAGAAAAGACATTATAATCTTTACTGTACCAAAGCAAAACTACGCAAATATGAAAGTACCTTATGTATAAGTTGTACTAGATAGATTAATAAGTAGTAATGGAATTATTCTCCCCAGTCCAGAGTGATCAGATCACGTAACAGATTTCACAGGAAGCTATTTGATGGATATCAAGATAAGCACTTTCTATCCTTGCAGCTAGGTATTTTTGCTAGGTATTGCCAGTCTGACCAGGCCTTAACCACGGAGACAGGCACTCAATGATATCATGCGTTCATTCCGTCTATTTCACCCTAGAAACCATAAGTTCATTCTGTTTGATCCACCCACCTAAAATTGCTTCCCACATAAGCAATGAGTAACAACAATTGACCGAATCTTAACGAATCCTTTTCATTATATATTCTTATCCGGCTTAATCATCTAATCAGAAGCGACAATCAACTGAAAAACAGCTGAACAACAGATTGCAACCATGAACTAAAGAAGGGAACTGCAATTTCCTACAACTAAATCCAGAAATTTTCTACTGAATGAGATAAATATTCACGAACCATGGTGGGAAACCATGTCAGTACTCATAAGAAATTTAAACACAATATTATTTGTTCATATGCAGTTCAAAATGTCAAGGTGATAAAGAATTTGAACAAGATCATCTCAAGCAGCAAAGAACACCAGGGAAGACCATCATAGAATTCCACACCAGATGACGACTAAATTTCAATTACGCAGAATCTTAACTCCAACAACGCTTATGCTGAAAACCGTTAACCAAGAATCTTAACTCCAACAACGCTTATACTTAAAACCCTTAACCAAATAATATGGCAACCATGGAAAAGAACACAAATGGTATGCACGAGCAGAAAAAAAAAAAATTAGATTCAACACCGATGCTTACTATAAAGTTACCTACCATTGGTTTTGGTGAAGAACTCCAACCTTCCACGATGACTCCAAAATAACTACTGAACTTTCAACAACCCAATTCCACTCGCCAGAGTAATACCAGCTTGGTCAGCATCAGATCCCCATCAGCATCTCTTCCTTCTGTAGCACCAATACGGAGTATTATTCAACAGATTAACTCAGGTTCTCATCCAAAGTCACCAATATGCCTTTATCAAAACATGAAGTCTCCTAAGGATTATCCAAACTAGTACCAATATTAGTTTCCTTTCCTTATTGTTCTACATCACCATTACCCCCAAACAGAAATCTGTCTTCTACCACCAGAAGCTGAAACAAGACTAGGTTTATACCTTTTTAGTGCCTTATTCATGAGGTGAATGTATCGATACCGCATTCCCATTAACGGGTGCTTCTCAATCAGGAAATCCTTCCTGTGTGCTTCCCTTAGGACCACAGTCTGCGTCCTGATTTTATTTGAAACATAGAAGATACCTGGGTGATGCACCACCGCCTTTTTAATCCTCAACCTTTCAATCCCCAAATACTCTCCCAAAACAAACAAGTTTTCCCTCTCTGTCTTCTTTGAAACCATAAGCCAAAGAAGCTCATGAAGCACTGCAACAGTCCACTTCTCTGCCAGATCGCTGTTTGGTGAAAGATGGGTTGCATTTTCGTAAGGTGAAATGTATGGCAATCTCTGCCATTCCCTAACCCAGTCATTCACCCTCTTCTCCAGATCAAAACCTTTCGGAAAACTCATCGGAAACGCAATGTGTTTTGAAGTTCCTGAACTCTCACAGCCCATTATATCACTCGTCTCCAATTGAGAAAAAGCAAGCTCCTTCCTCCAACAAACAAGCCCCAAAGCAAGCTCTACCTTACCAGTTACCACATCCTCAACCTCACAAACCTCAAAATAGTCAGGAAAATCAGCAAGAAGGGTACCCACAATATCGTGAGGAAGACCCAAATCCCATTTCAACCGATTAATCAGGTGCACGGGCAATTTCATCACACGAGCGAGCATTAAAACCTTAGCAAGTCGTTCAATGGCATCGCGTTTGTTAGCCATGGAGGTATGAATTTCTGACTCTTCTTTGTGAAGTGCAATGGTTTGTGGGGTAAGCTTTACATGTGGAGGGAGGCCAGGGGATGGCTGGAATATGGAGAAGAGTGATGGATACTTTTGAAAATATTTGGTGGATGTGGTGGGGAGGTTGAGATGGGGTTTGAGCAAAGAGGCGGCAGAGAGAGGGATGGACTTGGAAGGGTTGGAGACAATTTGGTTCTTGAAGGAGATGGCTTGTTTAAGGTCCTTTTCTCTTTCAACTGTATAGTCCAAGTATGGGTCTCGGACCCATTTTACCCTGGCGTTCACAAAGGTCCTGATGGTGTGGAACTGGTGGGGAAGTTTCCAAGTCGAAGACAGAGCCATGACTGGGAAGATTCAAACCTAAACGCCAAAGACATTATCAGAAACAGCTCATAGATAATAGATAAAATCAAAAAATAAAAACCAAGCAACTAGAAAATGGAACAGAATTGATATAAATTGTTCACATTCCCACTGACTCTTCTGTGTCCTTTCTTTAATCTGAATCGTCCCCACTTTTAAGAAGAGAACCAAAAGAGTAAATATGTCTACTTAAGCGTTCAGCACATCTATAGATAGAGGATTTTAAACTAAAACACCTCTAATTATTATGATGAACTAGTAGTGGCGCATAATGAGAGATGCATGCTTTCCTTTTTCCTAGTTCACCTGAACCAAACAAAAGTCAGAATGTTAAGACCTTTTCAGTCTTCATGGTCTGATTTCTAGACTGAACCACTAAAAAAAAAATATTTTGACCTTCAGTGGAAGACATTTATTCCTACACGATCATACTGACACTATCAAGGTTGTAACAGTAGCAAGACTACTAGCTATAGCATTCGCGTTGTCACTTGTATAGGCCTCTGAAATTTCACAAAATACTCGTTACCACCACGACAGCCATAGGAAAACGAAAATTGTATGCAGGCCAAACCAAAATATTTAAGCATTGAAAGAGTCATCAGTCCTTCAGCTTCATCGAACTTATGCTACTATTAAGGTTGCAGAGAAATTAAAGCTAATGAAGCCTGGTTGACCTTCAATTCAACTTCATTCTAAACCAATTGCCAATCACGTTAAAGCAAAGCAACAGCTCGAGATACGAACCAAATTTTAATCTCGAACAAACCCGGCGATCGCCACTCCAGATTCAAGAAACATGGCAAGGTAATGTACACTTCACTCAAACTCAACCACCACTTTTTTTTTTTTTTCTTTCTAAAAACTCTTATCAGATCACACCCAAGATAGAAGCCGCGGAATAGAGTTCATGCATATTTGCACCCAACCCAACCATGGCAAGAGATTAATGTCAGACTTAATATTTGCAAGTCTGCAACTGATTATAGAAGCAAAACTTATAGCAAGCTAACAGAAAACATGAAATAGTCGAAACTTAGAGACAACATAAAAAAGCAAAACACAATGTCACTAACTACTGAATCAAGAACAAACACGAAACAAAAAATAAATAAAAACTTCTCAGCAACCAAACAGAACCAAACAATGCTCCAATATCCTTGTCTACAAATTCTCTCAACTTAAGCAGATATATCACCAAAATTGCTAAAAACAGAAAAACCCACAACACATTGAACCTTAGCAATCCAATTGAACGAAGGAACTTGTGGATTTTAATTCGCACCGACCTGACTGAAGCTATGATTATAGAAGCCGGAGGGCGAATCCGCGACCACCAGTGACGAACCCAACCATCAAGGTTGATAGAGATACGGGCGGCGGTGGAGAGGAGCTGAAGAAAATGCCACGTGAACCAACTCGCCGGATATTCAATTTCGAAACAAGCTTCACCGGAGGCGATGGTTCCGCCGGAGCCGAGAAGAAAAGGAGCATGGAGATGAGTGTACTTGCGGAGAGCGAAATGGCGCAGTTTCAATTAAAAGCAGGAAATCAAAGGAAGATATAACGAAGGGTTTTTATGTTACACCCCGTCCCAAAAGGTGGGTCAGGGATGTACGGCCATCACCCGGAGGGTGATGAAGCCTAAACTCGCACACACAACACAAGAGCAAAACCACTTAAAGTAAAAACACAACACACGATTGGGCCCACAACAATCACACAACACAACTACAACAGCATCAAAGCATCTACTACAGGATAAAAGAAACAGCGGAAACGACAAGCAACCTGAGCCTGAACCCTGAATGTCCCTATACCCTCCTGACGGATAGAGCCATCGAACTGCCTCTCTCCTTGCGTCTCTGGTCAACTCAGCTACTAAACCCTGAGGGGGCGCAAAACCAAAGGGTGAGTGAATGGAAAAACAAATAAGTTTTCAAAAACATTTCTGAATACATAATACATAACCCCCTGCTGTAAAAACATGTACTCGTCTAAAAATCCGAAAATATGGTAACATACTCTGGCAGGCGCCAGTCAAGTGCACGTGATATACCACACCAAGTGCCAGGGTTACGCAAGGCACCGCTGTGTACATATGAAAATATAAACCTCTGTGTACTCCCCCTCACATCATCACCCCCAGTCCCTGGAATACGCTCAGGGACCGCTATCACCGGAAATAATGCTAGCAGATGGGGTCTTCGGATCAGGCAACGATGTGAGAGCTGTGTCCTACAGCCGTAGTCCGAGTACTAAAATGTACGTGTGATACTATGTGCACTAGACTACTGAAAACTTATATATGAAATCCATATATATCTGTATACTACTATAATATAATGAACTGCAATGAAAACCAATACTTTAAGAAACCAAAACCCATCCATTCACAGTGAGTCTAGGCTGCCGAAGTCCTCCGTCTGTACTGCTTGTCTATAGCGTCTCACTGGAGCTCGAATACCTATAAGGTTCCCACGAATCAACCGTCAGATAATCCATAAATCAACACCACCTTCAAAATCCTAATTTTCCATGTTCTACCCAATCGAGATTCAATCGTATCTCGGATGGCGAAACAGAAGTCGCCCTTGGATCCGGAACGACGTTTCCAATCGGAAAAGTGGCCGGTCGTCGACTGTCAACGGCTGCCACGTCAGCACGCCGAAGCTGACGTGGCACTGACACAGTGCTTGACGTGGTGCCCATGTGGCAGCCACGTATCGCTGACACGGTACCCACGTGGCAGCTGACTGGGCGCTGACATCAGCACACCGTCGCTGATGTCATCGCCGCCGCACCATTATCGGAGCCGCCACGCCGGCGCCGGAAAACTCATCGGAATCTGGAAATTCCCAGATTCCGGCATGTTCTTCAGCACCGCCGCGCGCCGCCGGAGTCTGCAAATTTCGCCGGAAAATGTCCAGTTTTCCGGTGAACTCCCATTTCTTCAAATCTTCACCAATTTCAACAAATTTTATATGGAAATTCATCTAAACAACCCAACGAATCGATCTAACAAGGTTTTAGAACTCACCTCGGCCGGAAACGGCCGGAATCACGCCGGAAAAACTTGGCTTCCGTCAACTCCTCATTGCCGTCAATCCGCGCCCTCTCTAACACCAACACTGGGTGAATCTTGTTCGCCACGACGAGCTAAAGGCCGCGCAGGTGGTGGCGTTCCCGATCTGTCGCCGGCGAAGGAGAATCGGCGGTGGAGGGCAGCCGGCGCCTCTCGAAGCTTCGGGTTTCCCTTTTGGGAAACCCGGGCTGAACCGGGTTTTAAAACCCACCGAACCGACTTCCAAAAATATCTCCCCCCGACTAATCTGGTTCTGCCACGTGGCACCTCACTCAAACATCACAATTCTGTTTTTCCTTCATAACTCCTCCGATACAACTCCGAATACAATTCCGTCTTCGCGGACGCGTTCGTATTGTCGAGCTCTTCGCATAGAGCTATTGAGTATGCAATTCTCGACGGTCAAAAAGTCAACGTCCAACATCCAGGGGCATTTTCGTCGTTTGACCTGAAATCTCGGGACGGGTCATAACACAACCAGCACAAATCTATTCTAAAATAGATGGGCAGCCAAATCTGTTCTAAAACTAGGCAAAATTTTTGCCTAATTGCACAAGAAATCCTTCACAAATATGGCCTAATTACAGTACAAGTCCCCCATCTCTCAGCCCCCATCGCCATCGCTCAGCTCCCCTCGTCATCTCCGAACTCATCGGATAGCGATGAGTTGGGGTAGCAGGCTGGCGACCACGTTCTCCAGCATGCTTCGGATCTCCTCCACCGCTCAGGAGAAGCCGCTTGTCAAGCACGTTCGGCCGGCAAAGCGATGAATCGGACAAAATTCCGTCAGACAAAACCCAAAAGCCCGTCGTCGCCGCAATCCTTCCCCCAAACCCTTGTCTTCCCCTCCCTCTCCCTCAATATCCGCGACGCCCCCCTCAATGACGACGACGTCGTCTCGAGCTCTGAGACGTCGAGCTTCGATATCCGCTTCTCCTACGCGTCAACCTTCGGGTGCTCAGCGATTCCGAGATTTCGTCGAGCTCCGAGACAAAGATCCCGTCGATCTGCATCGCCTCCCCAATGATCGCAGATCCTCATCGCCCAATTAGTGTAGTATTGTTTGGATTTGTTTGGATTTGTGTCTGTGTTGGTGAATTTCGATTGGATTTGTGTTGGATTTGTGTGTGGAATTGTGTTTGTATTGGTTAATTGGATTTGATTTGTGTTGGATTTGTGTTGGATTTTGGCAACGATTATGACCAGCAACGATTTGGGGGTCCGGCGATGGCGGCACTCTCTACCCGTGCTTGCTCTTCTTCTTCCTCTGTGAAAATGTAAGACGGGCCAGTTACTATGAGTAACTATGAATGACTATGACAGTTACTATGAGTAACTATGAATGACTATGAGTAACTGTGGAATGACTATGTAATACTATGAAGGTACTATGGATAACTATGGAGCACTATGTGCATACTATAAGATTAGGGGTTTAATTACAAATTGTGAGTAGCAATTCAATTTTTTCTGAAATGGACTACGACATACTATAAAGGACTACGATCACACTACGAGAACTACGATTACAGTACGATGTACTATAAGTACACTACGAGAACTACGAACACTACAATGAATTATGAGCACACTATGATCTCCAGGGATTTAATTGCAAATTCACTATGCAAATTTGCCTACTGAAGAACAGCCCGCTGCCCCTTGCCTACTTTGGAATAGATTTAGGCCGGTTGGCCTATTTTAGATAAAAAACCTATAACGAATAGAGATGATACGGGCGGGCCCAACACATATGGGCGCCAACACATATTATTTGTTGTTTCAGTATGGTGCTGTGCTTTCGGGGATTTACTTGGAGTTGGAAGGGAAATTATCTAAAATGGCCCAATTGGAAAATATTTGTTCCAAAATGTTGGGGTACTCAAATTCATTCCAAAATGTCCAAATTATTACCTATTTGCAAACAGGCCCCTCCTGCTAATTGCACGTGAAGCCCTCAGCTCTCCATCGCTGGCGTTGCATCTCCGTTCCTGGAGCTCATCACCAACTCCCCAAATTTGCCGCAATCAACCCTTCCCGCAGCCAGAGATTCCTCCAAAAGCTTCTCGAACCTCAATCGGCCAACCCGTCTCGTCCGCTTCCTTTGCCCGGCTCGACAAGCTCACGCCTCTGGAGAAGTAGATGGTGGAGCTCAAGAAGACCCACCCCGACGTGCTATTGATGGTCTAGGTTGGTTACAAGTACCGATTCTTCGGCGGCGACGCCGAAACTGCCGCTAGGATTTTGGGGATCTACGCCCACATGGACCACAATTTCTTGACGGTGAGCGTGCTGACGTTCCGGCTCAACGTCCTTGTTAGGAGGCTGTTTAACACCGGGGTGAAGCAAACGGAGACTACGGCGATGAAGGCCCATGGGTCGAACCGGGCCGGCCTGTTTGGGAGGGGACTGTTGGCATTGTACACAAAGGTGACGCTGAAGGCAGCGGAGGACGTGTGGAAAAGAGGAGAGGTGCGATCGGGATAGTAATTTTTTGCAATTTTTAAAAATGAACTATAGGCACTCTATAATGGACTATGCTTACACTATAATGATCTACGGCCACTCTATGATGGACTATGGCCATACCTTGGGAATTTTTTTTTTATATGGACTACGATCACACTATAATGGACTATGATTACACTATGATGAACTATAATCACACTATGATGGACTATAGCCACATTATGATGGACTATGATAACACTTTGGGTAACCAGGGATTTAATTGCAAATTATGAATAATATAATGGACTATGACTACAATGACTATGATCACACTACGATGGACTATGAATCGCCAGAGATTTAATTGCAAAATACTATTTATAATTTGGCAACTGTAGAATTGCCCGCTGCCCAGTGGACATTTTGGAATAGAATTTGCCCACTTGGGCCATTTTAGATAACTTCCCAAGTTGGAATCGTTAGGTTATCATTCCGAAACTAACCCATTACCACACAATTCACAAACTTTCACGGTGGTTAGCAAACAAAACCCAACATAAAAATTAATCTTAAAAAACTACACAACCACAAAATCTTCAATTCTGAACAAACTGCAACACAACTCAAGATTAAGAGAGATACAGATTAGAGGAAAACACCAATTCCATTGTAGTTTTCAAGGGGTGAGCCTCTATGAGGTCACTCTTGATGCCTTGAAGTCCAAAATGAAGTGCATCTTTCTCCATTCCTCTGATAATCGCTGGATTTTCTTGGGCTACGTACCAGAGGCTGAACCAGGGCAGTGCCGTGGCTAAGAATTTGGGGGCCTAGTTCAAAAAATTTACGAAGACCTTTCAACTCATCTTCAAAAATACTATAACAATTATTTTGTACTCACAATATACTAATAAAAAAGATAAATTCGAAACTAAAATTATAACTTGAGAAAAAATTATTCAATTCACACAAAACATGTTACCGAACAAAGTATTGTTAGCAAAAAATAAGATGACAAAACAACAAAGTAAAAAAAAAAAAAGAATATTATCATTTTGTTAATTAGTATTAATTTATATTAATTATATAACAATAAAGAAATTTAAAAAATTAAAAACTTGGTGGGTACCACCTGAAGTGGGGGCATGGTTCGGCAGCACCTAGTGCACCGTATCAGCGGCGGCACTGAAGCAGGGTCTGGAGAAGACAAACGAGGATGAAATTGAAGGTTGCAAATACTGGCATATTTATAACAGGGATATAAATGCAAAATTAAAACAATGAATTGCTTTAAGTAGAAATATTTGTAGCTGCCCGCACATTTTGGACGTAAATTGTTGGAAATTGTTCAATTTGGGCAATTTCCCAAACAATTTTTTTGATTGAAAGTAGGGATGGGATCATGCCGGACCAGGTCGAGTTTTGGGAGGGACAAAAAAAGTCTGACAATAATCGAGCCTTAGCTTTTAAGGACGGTTAGGATATCCAAGGGCATTAGGTCTAGTCGGGTCTTGAGACTCAAGGTTTCGGGTACTATCCAGCCAATTTTTCAGATGCCCATCTCTACAAGTCGATGCTATTGGATGATGATGATGGTTGGATGGCGACACTACTGCTGGAAAAAACGACGGTGCTAAGCGATGACAGCTGGACAACGATGATGACGACAATGCGATGTGACGATGAGGACGACTGTGTTGTTGGATGATGGCGATAATGATAGACAATGGAGGACAAAGGCGCATCAATGGATGGGTTTTCTCACAGTCGTCCGATCAAATCCAATGGCTCAGAATTGATGGTTTCAAAAGTTATATTATGTTGGGGTTCTATTTTAACAGAAGTGCAACCCATTTTCTAACCAATGTAATTTTGACACGTCTAAAAGATAATTCATATAATTAATATAAATATATTTGGGTTTTAATGGGTTGGGCTGGATTGAGGAAAAATAGGGCCCATACTTGGGCTTTAAAAGTTGGCCAAGTCGAGTTTTGACACTCCCCGCCCCAAAATGTGGGACCCGGGAGGTGCGGCCATCACCTGAACGAGGTGACGAAGCCTTGACCAACACGTAACGACAAACCGAACAAGGTAAAGACAAACTAAAAGGCAAGTCGGGTCGAATCTCAATAAATACAAATACAACAGTATATCAGAGCATCTACAAAGGAAGAAAATTAGACAACAGTCTTGCCCGAAGGCGGAATAATAATAAGTCAACAACATACACGAGCCTGACGACAAAGAGACTCTTACTCTTTGTGACACAGGATAGACGAAAAGTGGAGATCAGCGGCGAGGACACGGACGGTATTTTTGTGTTTGTTGGACCGGTTTGCAGAAAAGAAAAAATGAGGGGTTTTCTGAAAATTCCCATTTTTCTCCTTTTTATACCCCCATCAAAACACGTTTTCGCTCGCCGAGTTTTCGTTACAACTCGGAATCCGATTTCGTCTGCGCAGATGCGTTCATATATTGGAGCCCTACACATAGAGTACAGTATTGGAGCCCTACAAACAACCCCAATACCTGTTGCATCAGTAGAAGAAAAAGAAGTCAAGAGGCATCATTATCTATCATAAAATTCAGTGGAGGAGGGAGCCAATGAGTTGGGTGAATTGGTGAAGCCTGAGAGTGAGATACTGCACGAGTACAGCTTTAGGACAATTCTCAAACTCAATAATAGCTGGGAAAATTTTCTTAGCTCATAAACATCATTGCATCTAGCCTTCCAAATACTTTAAGAAGTGAAAGCCACATAAGCTATCATACAAGATTCACAATAGATGTGTGTCACCACCACCAAATCACAAAGCCAACGCATCAAAGTTAGTGATAGGTTGGAGATTGATTGAAAAAACCAAAAGAACCTCCAAACCACAAGCACCTGATCCAAGAACAGAGATTAAAAACCGTCAACTACATAAAAAGCCCACAATAGACAAAAAATTATCAACCAGACCCATTGGCTGATAATTTTTGGGATTTTATCTAAAATAGGCCAAGGGGGAAACTTTTATTCCAAAATAGGTAGAGGGCAGTAGGCAATTCTTCACTAGGCAAATTTGTACAGTAAATTTGCAATTAAATCCCTGGGTACAATTTGTAGTCGTAGTTCACCATAATGTGGTTGTAGTCTATAGTGTTATCGTAGTCCACCATAGTGCAAGCGTTGTCCATCATAGTGTGATCGTAGTCCATCAAAGTATTGCCTAATTGCATAAGAAGCCCCTGGGTACCCAAAGTGTGTTCGTAGTCCACCATAGTGTGATCGTAGTTCACTATAGTATAGTCGTAGTCCACCATAGTGTAATCGGAGTCCACAATAGTGTGATCGTAGTCCATTTCGAAAAAATGAATCACTATTCACAATTTGCATATAGTCTTTTATAGTATGTCTATAGTCTCTTATAGTGCGCCCATAGTCTTGTATAGTATTCACATTGTCCCCCTCTATAACTTGACAACTTCATGCCATTCTTCCCACTACACCAACCTAGATTTGCAATCCAATTCAAGAATATGAAATCGAACTCAATAACAACCCAGATTCGCAATCCAATTCAATAATCCAAAATCGAACGCAAACCACTCAAATTCCAAGCAAAAAAAATCAACATAGATTCACAATCCATTTAAATTACCAATCCAATAATCCGAAATCGAACGAAAACCACTCAAGCAGAAAAAATCAACACCGATTCACAATCTATTTAAATTCTCAAATTTCCTCACCAATTTCTCAAATTCCAAGCAGAAAAACACCAACCCAGAAGGAAGAGAGATTTGGCGTCCCTGGAGGCGACGACATAAGCGTATAAGATCAAGCCACCGTCATCGGGCGCGCGAAGACTCTGACGACTTGGATTCAGCGACGGCGTTGCTTGGGACGAGATCGAGCTCGCGGATGCTGCTGGTGTACCGGTAGTTGCTGCAGTGGTTCGACAATGTGTGGAGGCTTTGTGAGTGCAACTTGGGACGAGATCATGCTGGAAGAGATCGACGGCGGAGTCTTTGGGAGTGCAGCAGTCGGAGTCAAATCGGCAGCGCAGGAGTGAGTCGACGAGCTTGGATCAGCCGAGTGGAAAGAGTCAGGCTCGATTGGGGTCGTATGGCGGAGGAGAATATTCCGGAACTTGTCTTCCAATTCGGCCATGACGATCTGGATGACGGAGTTGAGCTTTCCCTGGACAGCGTCGTCCCAGCAGAAATCTTCCTGGAGGTGACGGTTCTGGTCGACGGAGAATGGATTTGTGAAGGGGGCTTTTTGTGCAATTAGGCAGACCGGTTGCCTATTTTTAGAATGGATTTGGCTGCCCCTTAGGATGGTGTTTATTGGCTTATGGTAACTCTCAAGGTGCACCGCATCATTCCCTCCGGGTTGGAAAAAGAACTCGCCCTCGAGTTCCACTTGAATTGTTTCCCACGAATTGTGAAATTTAACCACAAACTCTTCATGTGCATTAAGATCGATGTTGTGAACATAAGAGTTTTGCAGCTCCTCCTTGCTAATCTTGACGTACTCTTCATCATGATACATGTCATAGATGGATGGGTAATCCCAATTAACAACTTTGTAGCTGTCATCGTGCTTCTCATGGCATGGTTGAGTGAAAAGAGAATGATGATCAATTTCTTGTGTCTTGGAGTCTTGCTTAATTTTGGCTGGACCTAGGATGACCTTGACACCATCTTTCACAAAACTATAGGTATTCTTGTAACCATCATGCACCGTTTTTCGATCATATTGCCAAGGACGCCCAAGAAGCAAGTCACAAACATTCATAGGAACGACATTGCACCACAGTTCATCCTTATAGTTTTTTCCAATAGAAAAAGAAACAAGACAACGTCGGTCAACTTTTACCTCATTCGACTCGTTAATCCATGCTATTTTGTACGGATCAAGAAGCTTCTCGGTTGGGAGGCACAATTTCTCCACCATTCTTGAAGACACCATGTTTTCAAAGCTGCCACCATCAATAATGACACTACACACCTTGCCATGACTTGTGCATTTTGTATGGAATAGACTCTTTCGGACCCAATTGTTTCCTTCGGGGAACCACACTCAAGCTTCTTTGAATATTAACAAGGCATTCTCCTTCATCAGCATATGTAATTTCTTCTTCTTCATTTGGGTCAATATGCTGGCCATCTTCCTCTATTAGGGTCATCACTTTGCGATTAGGACAGTCGGATGAAATATGCCCATATCCTTGGCACTTGAAACAACGCCGAGAGCTAGCACTTGAAAAACTTCGTCGTTGTTTGTGATCAACTCCGTCTTCGCCCCTTGCAGATGCTTTTGAAGGAGATTCCTCCGCCAAATTGGACAAAGAGTTGGAGGTTTTGGCTTGGCTAGTAGAGCCTTCTAATAACGACGATCGAGAACTCATCTTTTGTGCTCCTTTGCGCTGTTTTTGAACCTGGGAAGCAAGCTTGCAGACATCTTGATAAGTCCAATATGGATGTAGTTGAATAACATTACTAATTTCATGGTTCAAGCCTTCAAGGTATCGGGCAATGGTTTGTTCTTCCGGCTCCACCAAATCACATTGTAACATGAGGTTTTCAAACTCTGCAGTGTATTCTTCCACAGACATATCTCCTTGCTTTAATTTGTGCAGCTTGAGGAACGCATCTTGTCGGTAATTTTCAGGTAGATATTTCCGCCTTAGTTCCTTCTTCATCTTCTCCCACGTCACGATCTTGCCTCGTCCCTCTCGAGTTCTTTGTTTCTTGAGGTTTTCCCACCATAAGGAAGCATACTTTCTGAGCTTTAGAGCAGCAAGCTTCACCTTTCGATGATCTGCAACTTCCTTGTATTCAAATACTCGTTCAACTGTATGAAGCCAATCGATAAAGTCATCGGGTTGCATCCTCCCTTCAAATTCTGGAATATCAACTTTGACATCAAACTCTTTCCATTTTTGATGATGCCTTCGACGTCGAGGTGCAGGAGAGTAATCTTCATCTGATCGTTGGCTTGATTCGCTGTGAAAAGGATTTTCAAACTCCTCCTCGCCACTGGAATTTTCTCCCCCCAAGTTTTGATGATGATCATTCATTCCACGATGTTCATGACGTTCTAATTGTTGTTGGAGCTCTTGAATCTGCTTCCTTAACTCTTCAATTTCAATATCACGCACATCTCTTTCACGTTCTTCACGATAAGGTGGGCGACGCCCACCATCGCCACGGCCACCACCACATCCACCACAAGCCATAGAATCCGAACTGGTGCTCTTGATACCAATTGATGCAGTTTCAAGTAAGAAACAATGAAAACAAAGGACTTAAAACTCACCACCCCATATTATATCAAAGGGATACAGAATATCACCACCCTATGAACTCTAATACGGGATACAGAGTAAACAAACACACTCACCACTCAATGAACTAGTCAAAGAGATACAGAGATGACAAGGTTCACAAAGAACACTACTTAATAAACTCAACTCCCCTTCCAACACTTTATTGTATAATACTTATAGTCTAACAAAGACTAAGAATAGTAAATAGAAATAATATGTCTTGGGACTTGATCGGTCATCTTTCATTCCCCTTGGTCTTCATTCATTCCCCTTAGGATGGTGTTTATTGGCTTATGGTAACTCTCAAGGTGCACCGCATCAGTTTGGTTCTTTGTTGCTGGCTCTATGGAGTCTGATTTCTGTTGGTGAAGCTGTCTTCTACAGCTACCTGGCCGAAGATCCTTATCAAAAGTTAAATATTGCACGTTCAATTAGAGTGGGCTTGATTCTTTTTTGATAGGACTGTTTACCTCTGCCTTGCTGCAGTGTTACAAGTTTCTATGTTCTTTAGGAGTATGGGGCACTCATCTTTTGAGATCCCAGTTTCGTTGTACTCTTTTGTTTGGTACGCCAAACACTTATCAATATATTTCCTCTGATCTAAAAAAAAAGTTTATATATAATAATAAAATCACCTCAGCCATAATAAATGTACCAAGCTGTCAGATGAAAGTTGAATATCTACCTCGATTTGGTGTTCAACTAATATTCAGTTCTATCCAATACACATTGGCTTTTGACTTCAGTTATATCCAATACATAAGTCTTGGATTTACTAGTGTATATGATAATTATAACGCAAACACGGTCTTCACACGATCGATCGATGTACGCTTGTCTTTGGGGATTAATGCATCGAATTAAAAGAGAGAGTATAATCTCTCGTCCCACCAATATTAATAATATAACCTACCAGCTGATCCCCCCTTAATATGAGCTTAAATTGGCTGCTGACTTAGGAGAAAAATATCCTAAACGCGAAGGGAAAGGCGAGAGAGAGAGTTTATGGTTTGGGTTTTGCTCATCATCATGCACATGTTCAATATTGGACCCATTGATGTGATTCATGCAGCTGCTGCTTGCCTCTTTGCCCTCCTGTTTTTCTTTATCAGAATGAATCGCGTACGGACAAGTGTTGATGATCCTGCAAATCAAATCACAATCGTTTCTGTAAATATACGGTACTTTGGTAAATTTACCAGTTATGCATATATATGCTTCATTGTCGTGCTTTAACAAAGAAAAAGTTCTTGCTATATTGGCATCGTTTGGTGGCTTTAGCTTTAGTTTGGCTTGAAATTGAGTTCAAGTTAGTATTTATGAATCTTACCTATTTAGTAGGGTAGGCATATGCAACAACCGGAAACTTATATAGAATATTAGCAAAAATTAATCGAACCCAATTAGTAGTGAAATGTCATTCAAACTAGGTGCAAACCATACTTTCATCCTCTCTTTCTAATTAGATTGATTAGGCACAAGATATAAATCTTTACCTGCCGCGACGTTTTTCAAGAAAACACTGCAAGGAATACCTTCTTGCCATTGGAAGGCCTGAAATAAGTAAAAGAAAAGATGTACATTGTTCCTTGAGGTACAAAGGCTAAGACTAAGAGTGATGTTAATATGTACCTGCTCTGATTTTGGGAACTGATTGTGATTTGGGCCCGAGAAGCGGTTTTCTCCAATCTTGTTTAATTAATCTTTCCGCAACAACCTTAACAGGTTTGACAGACGATGAGTTTTCACCGGCAAGGAGCATAATTGCCTGAGCCTACATTGCCATTATCAATATATCATGATATTTGTCAACTTGAAAATTACACACTCCATATATATATAATCGCCATGTTTTTCTTTTTGAAATTGTGCTAATCTTCTTCTGTTTGACATTAAGTACCATTCACCTTATCAGCAGAAATATTGTCATAGACATTAATGTTCCCACCATAAAAAATCGTAAGTTGATCTGTTGCTTTGGAAGCCCTGTTGGATCCATCGACACATCTGTATTTATTCACACACAACATCAAAATCCAATTACATTTGAATATAGAATAAATTTGTTCGCAATGGAAATTGCATAAGTAAATACATTTGAATATCCAATTACATACCGCAATCTCGGAAGCAACGCTTTCTCTAGCAAAGACAGACGGTTTTCAGGGCGATTATTACCGCCAAGAACATTTCTAGGCGGTTTTAAACACCGGGGTGATGATGGTTTTTTGATGAGTTCGGATTCAAACTCAGCTTCCATATTGTTGGTTTTCCCCAAGAAGTTATTTTGAGTACTTTTGGCCAGAAGATACTTTCTGAACAGCCAAACACTTTGAGACATATCATCATTTCTTGATCTGATGGGATCATATCTACAGATCAAGTCTTGATCTGGTGAGTTATGATTTTCTGCTTGCATTCTTTTGTTATAACTGGAGTGTTGCAAGCCTTACTATATGTATAAATGTTGTTCTCCCAACTTCCCAGCAATAGATAGAAACCCTTCAAACCTGTATAGATGACATGAATATGAGAAATCAACAAAAAAAGAAAAAAAATATATTAACTCCTTTAGCCATTCTCACCATCCCATTCATCTAATAGATAACATGTTTCGGAAGTATTTTTATAAGGGCTAAAAACGTTTTCAGGTAACTAAAAACTTTTACTGCACATTTGACCAAGGAATAACTAATATTGCTTATGAACTACGCTTGAAAGTGCTTCTTCACAGGCAAGTACAGCTTCTTTCATAAGCATTACAATTAAACATAAATGCTTATGAACATAGGTGGTTTCTCATGATAAGGTAGAAGATATGAAAACAGACTCCAAAAATTTTATACCAATAAAAATTGAGAATACTAATAGAGGGAGATCGATGTGTACCTGAACAAGGTTAGGATAGTTTCTCATAATTAACAGACCGAGAAATCCAAGCTCATGAGTTAATGGAGTGTGTGTGAATGTGAATATATAAAGAGATAGAGAGGGAGGTTGCTGATTGGGAATAACGCGCGTCTTAGGCCTGGGGGCATTGTAGGCTAGGGTTTCGATGCACACGAAATCAAATTTAACGCACATGCATACTTAAGTGCATGGATTTTTCATGCAACCCATATAGTTGCAAAGTAACCAACGCAATAGTTTATCTACACTAATTTCATTTTAAGGCCCGTCAAATATGTTAGGTATGGTTAATAGAAAATTATCATCTACGTATTTAATACTCACATTACATATCAGGTATCATTATTACATATATCGTATCTCACAACACACTGAATCATAAAAATTCACAATATGAAACATGCTAAAAGGCCTAATATATATGTAAAGTAACTTTTTTGTAACCGTGATGGTGAAGAATTTCTGATACATATATAGCTTAAGAATACATGTAATGTACTATATATAACAAGTCATGTACTATATATAACACGTCAATGCTGAAAATTGCAATAAATTAGACTTGAATGACCAAATCACACAAACTCGATGCATTTGCAGGTAATTGAAGCAATGCTCTTGTCGGGATTGTAGTGGGAATCGAATGAGGTTGGAAATCGTCACCAACCCTGAAAAAATTAAAAAGAGAAAAAACAAACCTTCCAGCAGATTGTTGGCCCAGAAAATTAATATCCTAATTCAAAAGTTCATTATAAAACAAGCACGTGTATTGCGATCTGTACTCGTAGGCTTTTCATGGCCAATAGAAAAAACATATCAATGAGAAAGACATGCTTCATCTCAGTGTATCAGTTCAAAAGGAAACAACAAAATATTTCTTATGATTCTGTGACCAAGACAAAAGCACAAGAAACTCATGCCGGGTATTGCAAAGCATGACATTAATTATTAATTTATCATGGCGATCATTTACCTGTCTTAACTTTTAGAATAACATGCAAGATTTGTCATGGTATAGGATGGTATCAAAATGCAGATTGTATCACTTGTCCTTATATATATGACACATTATTTGTATAGATTAAAGCTGTGAAAGTGGACACCAACCTACAATTCTATTGCTTCCTCCATAGTTTTTTACCTTACATGATTTTCGTTATTATCGTGATTGAGATATACGAATTTAGCAGTAGGCCAGCGGGTAGCTCATTGTTGTGAAGTAACTTTGTTGTAAGTGAAATTGTGTAATGAAAACTCAATACTCTAACTATACTAGAAAAAAGGTAATGAGCTAAACCTCTAATGAAATTTTGTCTTAGCGAACATAATCTTAACATGGGTTATTATTATTTGTAAGGTTACGACCCATTCAGGATAAAGTACTCATTAATTACAACCATTTGACAACAAGGGAAGACCCTTTGATTCCAACACGTAACTAAGGAGAGGGTGAGAGCTTTAGTACAGTTTGCAGCTGCACCTATGTCTAACCTAGGTTGTCTACCTATCCTTGGAAAGGAATCAAGCCGCAATTCAAGTATTTCCACCCGTGAATTTAAAACTCGTTGAAAAGGAAAAGTGGCTAGTGTTTGAAGAGGAATTGAGCGATTTGGTTTGGAAAGAACCATGGACTCAATTTGAATGAATGCAATTGAAATGGATCGTCGATTCTATTTAAAACTTGGACGAATAAAAACCAGGGATCCAAATATGGTTGCAAATGCAATTAATTAGTCATGACGATTCGACTTGGTTGCGGTTGCATCTAGAGTAAATTAATTTAAGATTGCATACGTACCCAAGATGGGATCAAATCAAATGTAGTTGGAAGAATGACTCATTAATCGAGATTTTTGTGTTTGCGCAAACATTGAGGATTTAGAGCCCTCGAAATTGGTGGGAACCTGGCCCCTTTATAGGCGAATAGCCTAATTTGAATATATCATGCGCGCAAGAAACCCGATTAGAATTGGGAATGGGCGAAAGGCCCAATTCGGACCAGACTAGGCGAATAGTCCGACGTGTAACTCCAAGAAGGTTGAGAGTGAATGTGTCTCACGGCGAGCCCGAGCGGAGTCTTTCAGATTCCATTAACTCCAAACTAATCTGAAACTCTTTGTTGATTAAGATAAGATCGTGTGGTGATCCAGATGAGAACTATCAGCAACCAGATCATCATCTCTTGTAAATTTCAATCCAAATAGGACTTGTTCATGGCCCGAACATATAATATATACCATTAGCCCGAATAGGCCACTGCTCCCAAGAATCTGTGGGTACTGATGCTTTCCTTCTTTGCCATTGTCTCTGGCGGCAGTGTAGTGGAAACAAACTCGCAGCTGCTGTCTTTACTTGGAAAAAAGGTAATTCAAAAGACTCATCTTGGAAACACAAGACCCAAAATCTTACTTCTAAGACGCGAAAGAGCTTATGAACTCTCAAAATATTTATAGTAAATGAGACATAAACCCTTATAATTTAAACTTTTTCATTTAAAACCCACCAAACATTTTTCTTATGAATAAAGCCCGCTGACTAGATGTCAATTTAAAAACTTTCCATATTTGTCTTTATGTATGTGTTTATCTCCCAAATATACCCTTATTTATAATTAAAGAGATATATAATTGATGGTTTTATTTAGGTGTTTACAAATATAATAATATGATAATACTTAGGTGACATGGTTTAGGTGTTTACAAAATCAAATAATATGACTATATACTTAGGTGACATGATTTAGGTGTTTACAAAATCAAATAATATGACTATATACTTAGGTGACATGATTTAGGTGTTTACAAATATAATAATATGATCATACTTAGGGGACATGATTTAGGTGTTTACAAAATCAAATAATATGACTATACTTAGGTGGCATGATTTAGGTGTTTACAAAATAATATGACCCAATTATATCGTCTCAAGAGAACACATGGTTACCTAAGTTACACCACCAAAATTGACTTATATCCAGGTGAATTGGCTCAGGTTGCTGTAAGTTTACTTATATCAAGATGGATTGGCTTAGGTTTTCTGTAAGTTGACTTATACTCAGGTGGATTGGCTAAGACCTTCTATCAATTTTTTATTTTCTAGGTGGCCTAAAGTTATATAAATTCATGTAGTTTTAAAATAATACATGATTACCTAAGTTATAATACCTGAACATATCCACCTGTAAACATTATATAGAGATATTTACATAAAAAAGATGTATACGTACGGAATAGTTTAGGGAGGGGGGCATACATTTGTACCTACCTTTTTTTAAGAAATATAACTAATGCCAAAAGGAGGGTTAGTTAATTTTTTACAATTTTACTTTATTTGTTTTTAAATGTAAAATGGCATACATGTAAATAATTTAAATTGGTTGGTTGATTATAGATCTTATATGATAAGACTATTAAATGATGGGTTTTATTCAATAAAAAAAATACACATGAGTATCAATCTAATTAATACAAATTTTTTAGGCTTATATATCCCATTAACCCTAATATTTCTACTCTCTTTTCTTCCTCTTAACTTTCAGCCTAACAGTGCCTATATATATGATCTCCTTCTCTCCGTCAAGCTGACTTTCATATGCACGTTTTTCCATTGAATGTTATAATGCTAGTTTTCAAACAAGGACCTCAACAAAAACCATACTTTTTGTGATTTAAAGATGCAGTGCCCTTATGCAAGCATTTTTACCGTTCAACCCCTCAAGCATTTGCGTGAGAAGCTCCCCCGCGTTCAAGGCTTGACTTCTATTGAGGCCAGAAAGCTAAATCTTCTTCTATTGATTTGAGGTAATGGGCTGTTGCGGCTATCTTTGTAATGAATGTGCACTTGACAAAGTTGGGAAGGAAATTACCGCCCGTCCGGCATACGGAGATCTTTTACCCCTGAAATCCTTGAGACTCAAGTTACCTCCTGAAAGTAAAATCACTTGGTTTAGTATGGACCACGTGAGCTTAGGACATCTCAAATTTGACCCTCATGCCCAAGAGAAGGTCATTTCGGTCGGCCAAACCTGAAGGCCACCATTCCTATAGCGTACTCGTTGACGAAAGCAAACAATGAATCCGAAGGAGATAAAAAGCGAACAAAGAATTCGAAGGAGATAAAAACTTCAAATAACTAACAACGAGTTCTACCCTGTCATACATCGGATGCAGAAAAACCAAATTGCATGGGGAAGCAATTTCAGAGGTAGAGCCCTCTTTAGTGGAATGGACCAAGTTCATATTGAATGAATGTAGTTATGTGATAAGATAAGCAGATATCTTTGGTGCCGTCCCACTACTCATATGATTGTTGTCCTAATGTGTGTTAAGCATTCTATGAACTGTGGGGACCGCTTTTAACACTTTTTACCAAGGGAATGGAGAAATGGGAATTAGAGCAAGTCCGCAGACGAGCAAAATCGGCCTCGCCCGAGGTCGATTTCAGCTTTTTCGCCCGGCCGATTGTTCGGGCAATCTAACCGCCCAAACAATTTCCACCGTGAGAAAGGCGAAAGGCGAGGCGAGAAAGGCGAAAGGCGAAAGACGAAGGCGAAGAAAGGCGAAGAAAACGAGGTGCGACGTCATCGCCTAGGTCGATTGCTCAGTCGAAGGTGAAAGCGAAAAATCGCCATCGCCCTCGCCCGACCTCCCTTTCGCTCGGCCCGATTTCGTCATGCTGGAGGCAGATCGACCTCGCCTGAGGTCGATTCCGTCGATCGAGCCCACCAAAATCGTCTGCGGTGGACTTGCTCTTACTATGTATGACTTGAAGAGGAGGATTACCCATATTAGATCTTCCACAGGATTACCTCACAGTTCACAGAATGCTCTCCACACATTAAGACAACAATCATACTAGTAGTGGGACGCACCTAAGATATCTGAGTATCTTAACACATGACCTCGTTCATTCAATATGGACTCGCTCTATTCCAATACACCTGTTTGAAAGAAGGCTCTGCAACAGAATCTAAAATTGCTTCCCCATGCAATTTGAGTTTTCAGCTTCCGATATATGGCATGGTAGAACTCGTTGTTGGTAATTTGAACTTTTTATCTCCTTCAGATTCATTGTTCAGTTTGGTCAACGATGGTTAGGAATTGTGGCCATTGGGTTTGGCAGACTAAAATGACCTTCTCTTCGGCATGAGGGTCAAATTAGAGACGTCCTAAGTTCACGTGGTCCATACTAAACCAAGTGCCTTTACTTTCAAGAGGTACCTTGAGTCTCAAGAATTTCAGGGGTTCAGCATGAGGGTCAAATTTGAGACGTCCTAAGTTCACGTGGTCCATACTAAACCAAGTGACTTTACTTTCAGGAGGTACCTTGAGTCTCAAGGATATTAAGGGTAAAGATTTTAGAGGTACCTTGAGTTCTTGTATTCTCCTAGCCTTTCTCATTTGAGTGATTGTTAGGCCTTTTTCTTCGTTTTGGTTATATGTTATTTTCGTCGCAGTATTCAGGTTTGTTGGGTACTATATATGTTTGTGTTTCAGTTTGTTGAGTTTGATTTATTTTGGGTCTTAAGTATTTCCCGATGTTGGATGAGGTTCCTCAAGAACTTTGGCTATAAATGTACAAAAACAAACGGGTTAATTCCTCCAATGTGGTACCAATGTTTGGCAAATAAGACACTTTGGTACCTAATGTTTAAAACCGAGAGTTGCTATGTACACCCAAATTTTGTCTCTGGACACTTTTATTTTTTTTTACACCCATCTTAATATGTAGATATTCTTTGGACACCCAAATTTAATATTAAATTTCCAAGTATACCCTAATTCGTTGGATAAAAAAATCTCATTGATGTTAATTGCAATTAATCACAACCAAATTCCTCCATGGCCACACCCTTCTATTCACGTACATGTGCACCACACAATCATGTTGAGGTAATAGGAACCATGAGAAGGCAATTGCAATTGAAAGGGTATTAACCCGTACTTAGAGAGAAGATTGTTGAAGATTGAAAATCTATTACTATATTTAAACTTGGATGGAAGTTGAGTTTATGAAAGTCTAAAGGGGTTAAATGAATGATAAAGCCATCAATGGTTGACTGGGGTTTTCGGATATCCGTATGATGTGAAGAGATAATATTTTCAACAATTTTTTAGCAGAAACGGAGACCAACGACAATGGCGGTGGGTTCATGGCATGGCAGCAGTCAAATTAGGTTAAGGATTAATCCTTAATTACTTTGATGGGTTGTAATGACATTCTACAACAGGGTATAAATGTAATTGTATCTTTGAAAAAAATTAAAGGGTGTTCAGAGACAAAATTTGGGTGTACATAGCAAGCTCTCTTAAAACCGGACACTTTGGTATCCAATCTAGGGCTGGGTTCGGGATCATCCCAGCCCATCCCGGTCCCGTCCCGATCCCGTCCCGGTCCCGAATTTTGGCTATTTTGGTTCCCGATCCCGATCCCGAAAAACTGGGATCCCGGAGTGTCGGGATCCCGATTTTCCGGGATCGGGATCGGGATCCCGATTTTATCCCGGATTCTTGTCAACAACACAATCTCTTTCAAAAAAGTAACCCATATAGACTTTCCAAATTTAGAATTGAATCAAATTCACTACCACTGAATCAAATTCAGTACCATTGAATCAAACTTGAAATCACTATCATTGAATCAAATTCACACAGCCCACAATCAAATATCAAATCTTAACCTTCCAATTAAATTTTCGGGTAGTCATAGCCCAATGGTTGCGAGCTGTTGTGCTTTGCACAATGAAATCCACATGCTTTTCTCGAAGAATTGGGCGGCGGCGGAACGGATTATTATTGTTTTTGGGGAACGAATTGCTTGTTGGAAAACAAAAGGGACTGGGGGATGGGGGGACGGAGTGTTTATTTTTGGTGGGGGTAGGGGGTTGGGTTTTGGTGGCTGGTTATTAGATTGGGCAAGGGGGGTTGGACAGCGGCGGAATGAACTGTTTTTGCTTTCTGGGAACGGAGTGTTTGTTGGACAACAAAAGGGAAGGGGGTGGGGGTGACGGGAGTGTTTGTGTTTGTTGGGTTTGGTGGGTGTTGTGGGGCTGGGGTATGTGGCAGTGGGGGTTGGTGGATGGTTAGTGGATTGGGCTTCTAAAAAAACATTCTGAATTGGGCTTACAAAATCTGCAATTGGGCTTATAAAATCAGGGATTGGGCTTACAAAATCTGCAATTGGGCTTATAAAATCAGGGATTGGGCTTGGAGCTTTCTACTCCCGATTCCGGATCCCGATTTTTTCAAAATCAATCCCTATCCCGATCCCTGATTTCCGGGACGGGATCGGGATGGGATGATCAGGAGGGATCGGGATTTCGGGATTAAAAACCCAGCCCTAACCCAATCTATACCTCAATTTGACACTTTAGTGCTTCCGTCAAATTTGCCGTTAAAATTGAGGGTATTATAGTCTTTTCAGATTAATTCATAAAACAAAAAGGCAACAGTCAACATTAGAACAAAATTATACGCCAATTAACCTCTACTTTTTATTTGGTCTTGACTCTTGATCGGTTGGCAGCTAGCTGCGCAAGGTTTCCATCCGTGGGTTGTTCTACAGTGGGGACACAAGGTCTCCATCCGGTCTCATTTTTGCTCAATTTATAAGTGCGCTAGCTATGCCTTTTTTAATCAATTCAGCTCTAATCTCATCATCACTCTTAGCTTGCGTTCTCTTCTTAATCTTCTCATCCAGCACAGCACAACTTGCCTAATGTCCGCTCTCTTCAATGGCTTGTCTTTCAACTGCTCCAAAACCTCAGCGTAAGTTTTCGGTTAGCAACCCCAAAATGCTCAGCACTCCCTTCTTTACTTCCACCAATGACCCAACAACCTCTTCAAAGCCTAGTTGTTGCTTTGGCTGTTTCTTCTTTGAAAGCACCGGTCAATACGTGTGAGGTGTTCAAGTCATTGCTCATTTTCGCCTCAAACTCGGTTTTTAGCTTGCTCATCTTCTCCCTTGGCATCTCCACTAATTTGTTCAACTATTCTACGTACTTTCCCGGCTAACTTCATTCTTCAAACGGAGATAATGCGGCCAATGTCTCCTATATGTAGTAAACTGCATCAGACGAAATCTCCAGCTCAGATTGTTTTTAATTGAGACCGGACCTATAGTGAATACTTATTAAAAAGTGCCCAAAGTCAACGGATGATACGTACTTTTCCATAATATTCCAGATAGTGATGAAATTTCCCGTAGGCTTTGACATCTTGTGTCCTGTATATTGTAACGTGGCCGTTATGCATCCAATAGCCCACTTTACTTTCTTTGTAGCCCGACACCGCGCATACGGCTCTGTGCAATCTCATTCTAGTGGTGTGGGAACTTGAGGCCGGTGCCGCCACCGTGAATGTCAATCTCGTACCCAAGGTACTTGGCGCTCATGGCGCTGCATTCAATGTGCCATCCGGGCCTTCCACGTCCTCAAGGGCTGTCCCATCTGAGTTCGTCAGAATCTACAGCTTCCAAAGTGCAAAATCCGCTGGGTTAGGGTGTTTTTTATGTGTAATTTGATCCAACGTTTGTCCGGAAAAACGGCCGTAATTCAGAATTTTCTTTTTAACAACAATGAGAAATACATCTTTACCATCTCAACCTTCAACTGCTTCAACTGGGTAACTGTATTTTTTCTTGATGATCTCTTCGATCATCTCCTTGATCTCCTCGATGTGATCAGAGACACGTAGCTGATGGGTTGGATGAAGGCACTCTAGAGCGTCCATGTCCTTGAGATACTCATTAATAAAAAAACAAACAAACAAACAAACTTACTCATGATTAAGCGATTTTTCCCGATCTCTTTTGCCACATTGGTCAGATCGCCCATGTCCTTATTGAGATATTCTTGACCAAGAATGCTAGTCAAGCTTAAGGGATTTTCCGCGATCTCTTTGCCCGCTTAATGATCTTGTCGTCGACATCAGTAAAGTTGAGAACGTCAAAATTGATGGCGGCGCGTGCACGGCTACAGTGTTGAGGGCGTAGGCGATGACACCGCACACGTACATGCTAACCTTGCCGGGAACTTTCGGCAACCTTGGAACTTTCAGCATGAATGTCTCATTCTCCGGAGTCTTCATCGTGTTGTATATCTTCTCCGAACTACTGAAGTCTCGCCTCTTAAGTCTCTCCTCCTAATAAATTGATAGCAAACCGTCCACCCTTATTAATATTACTCCATATAAAGCCCACTTAGTAGGTACATTTACTAGTAGTCAATCATGATGGAGCCGTCTCGTTGGAACCAAAAAATTAGGGCCATAATTGGCATAATCGTTGTTTCTTCTTCTCCACTCCTCTTTGTCTTTTTCCTGTGAGAAATTCAATTCCAGTACTAATCGCCACTCAGGGGACCCAAAAATTTAGTTTGGTCCCTCATCGAAACAGAAAACCCAGTTTCTGGCCTGTTTAAAGTACTTCAGAAAAGCTATAGAAGGCATGGAAAACATAGAAAGACTACTTGACTTGGAAGTGTTCTCATAAACAGGAAAGTGTAGTGGGTATTATTATTATTATTATTATTATTATTATTATTGTTAATCTCAAAGCCTTATTCCACTCATTGGCTGATGACAACCATCAATTTTTCAGTTAGTGTACAGACAAATTGATTCTTCGGTTTATAAAATGCAATTATCAGTACATAAAATATAAACAAAGATCTAAAGTTCTCCCTAATTTTGCCCAAAGAAACTAACAAAAGGCTTTTATTGTCACTTACCATCAACCATGGGAGTCTTGTTGGAGTCAAAAGGATCTACTTATCTCCAAGGAAAACTCAAACTCCTCACCGCTCCTGTTCTATTCAGTACTCATAGCATAAAGGGCTGGTTTGGGGGAACTTCAAAAGAGGGAGTTGGTTGTCACTTAACATCAACTGCAGAGGTCTCCTTGGGGTCGGAAGGATCTATATATCTCCAAAAGAAACCCAGACTGCTGCCCATTATATTCATAACCACAGCAGAGACTGCTGCTGGTAACGCAACCATTGGCGAGGTGAAATGAGAAGTCGCCAAAACCACACCTAAAGAAGAATTTTGCATACCAACCTGCGAGTGTCAAGCACGTAAATAATGGATTAGAGTTGAACACCAATAAAAATTTGCAACGGTTTTAACATTTCATTTTGAGTAAAAAAAAAATTATGAAGACCCATACAACACATGAGACAAGACTGACACTGAAGTTCGAAAAGAACAAACATTTAGAACTTTGTTACCAATTGGACTATTGATAATAGTATAAGCTTAACATTCTAATTGAGTAATACCTCAATGGATATTGCTCGCCTTTGAGGTTCTCTAAACCCGCAAATAGCTGCTGATGTATACCTGCAAAATAAGACTCTACTTAAGTTTCATATTTGTACCACAAAACTATCAAAGAAACCAAACAAACAGGTCCAACAGCAAAACCACTGAAGAATATTTATAGAAGTGCAAACTCTCCCAAACGCTATGGTTTTTCTAAAGTGTCGTCTGCAAATCTTGAATAGTTTGGTTTTTCACTTGATATATTAATCTTGATAGGAAGTTCAACCAAAGAGCTATAAAGAATCAACACCAGGCAAGAAGCCCCTACAACGTAATATTTTAAGATTTCCAAACTAAAATTAGAGAAACCTCTATGGACTGAAACAGCTGTATGCATGTGCTTCTTCAGCTTTTCCCACAAGAACACACTAATAATTAAAGTCACCAAGTTCAGTAAAGGGCATCACTTACCCCAGAAAGAAACCAGCTATATGCACTAGCAGCACTGAAAGTATAACAACTCCTACTTCTCCAGATAGTATTGCCTGAGCACGACATAATGGAGACAGATCAGCTGTCAACGCTGCACCAACCATTGAAGCTTTGAGACGAACAACATTCTCTGAGAATACACTGGTCCAAAAAATAAAATCTAAGAGCATATTTGGAAAGAACCTTATGTAAGACAATCATAATCTATATTAGAAGACAGATATTTTTCATGTAAAACAAATATACCTGCATGCAAGCAGTGATGAAGCTAGAACAGCAAAAAGTGGTGCAAAAGGTGTCACACTTTTCACAGCTGCAGGAAACGCACTCTGCATATAGGAACCTAACAAAATTGGGGCAACTACGACCTATGGATGACAAAATAGAACCATAAGCGCAGTTGATTGATACTATAATCTTATTGACATTTAACATATGTAAGTTCACCTGCATTGTGCTGATTGAAAGTTTGGCAGCATCCACAGGTACATAAGTTCCAGCCAACATCTTAGTTAATAGAGGAGTCAAAACTACTGCTCCAAGAGTTGTGCATACAGTCATTACAATAGAAAGAAGAACGTCCCCTTTAGCAATTAAGGTCACCTGAAAAGCTATTTTACCAAAAGCAGTGAGTGCTGTATCTCACAATTCGAAAATATGAAGGCATTGAGTTTATGAAACTAATTTCAAGTATATACAGATATTCAAACAACAAACAAAGTTTCTCATAATTAAGACTGCAGTTCCAATTAAGCATCACTTTGTTATTAAAAGCGATAAAGAAGTTTGTTCAGAGCCTAAAGGTGTTGTTCAAAGAGTGGCTTTTTTTCTACTGATGGTGAGTAACCACAAGGTGTAGTAACCCTCTCTAAACATCACCAATTGATCATTATTTTCCCTTTAAGAGGTCTTATAATGCCGTGGCGGAGTAATTAAATTAAAGTGATCATACAAGCATTCAAGTTCAGGAACATATGAAGAGCCAAAAAAACTCCGGTACCCTCTAGAAGAGATTTTAAATTCCAGAAAAGCTTCTCCTATTAGACATGCTCCTAAAAGACAGAAAAAATCATTCGGAAGATGAAGGACTGCGAAAAACGTGCTCTCAAAGACATTCCACAGTATGAAAAGCGTGCTTCGCTTCTATATGAGTTTGGAATGAACTATGAATGTAAGTTGAAGAAAGAAAACAAAGTAAAACTAAACAAGACTTACCACATTGGAGGCAGTCCCTCCCGGACAACAGCCGAGCAATATCAGACCAACTGTAAGAGACGGTGTAAGCCCCAAAGTTTTACTAACAATCATGGCAAACGCGGGCATAATAGTGTACTGAGCAACACATCCAAACAATATCTGAACAAAGTTCAAACATAAGAAATTATTAGCAAGATAGAGTTAAACTTGTTTCACAATAAACTCAATTTTCATTCAGTTGTTAGCACATTGAATAAGTTAATTAGACCATGAACTGAAAATTGGGCAAAGTCTTGAACTCTAACGAAGATTTGTAATCAACCCACCAAAAAATGAATTTGGGCTGAATACAAAGGACTTACAGAAAGAGGGCGTCGGCGGAAGAGGCCGACCAAGTCCTTGAACTCCAAAGTGAGGCCCATTGACAGCATTATCAACCCAAGCGACAAGCTATACGCCGCCGGGCCTCGGCCCACAAACCACGAAAAAGCAGAGGGCTTCAGGCAAGCCACAGCACCCCCGGCGGTCACGTAGAGGGGGTACAAGCTCGCCGCAGTGGACAACACGTTTTCCCATCTGGGTTTTACTGAAGACGCAGCCAAATGCTCGGAATTCTCGTGAGCTGCTCTGATAGCCGGTAAAGTTGCGATCTTTGGTGGCGAGAAATGCGTGCGGGTTTTGGGTAGCGGAGAGATATGACGGTGGTGGGTTAGTTGCGGCGGCGAAGGCCAACTGAAGGAACTGAGCATGAAAGCGACAGACATGGTTTAAGGATCTGGTTGCAATTTCAGAGACGGAAAACCCGCGGTCGAAGCTGAGTTCTTGTTCAGAGAGTGATTGCTTGCTACTTGTTTGATCTGGGGGTTTAGTGGCGGTTAGTGTCTTTGGTGGGGCTTTCCTTTCTTTCCACCTCAATACACAAATTGGAGTTTCAGGTGTTGGGGGGACAAAGTGAAACGACACAAATAGTGGTCACGTTAGTAGAACATGATCGAATTATATGGGTTTTATTATTATTTGATTCACTCACCACGCGAATTTTAAAAATCAACCCAATATAACCGCAAACAAGAAGTTTAAGTCCATTTCGGTGACGACAAGCAATTCCCATTTCAGTTTCTAATTAACATTTCGCGTTTTAGTTTGGTCCCATTTGGTTAGTTTCCATTTAGGTAATTCCTTGCAAAACATGTTATGTAGTATACTATTCGATAACAAATGTACTTGCTAAAATGTCTAGCTATGTTGCATGGATATAGCACCTTGGTGGCGAATCTCGTATACGGGGATTTGATAGAATATGCTCAGATATGCGTATATGTATCAAGCTATATTCATAAAACTAACTCATACAATACGTCTAAGTAGCTTAAAATGGCTTGGAAACGCTATGGGTATAACTTTAATATTACGAATTCATGATTTTACTATAAATCTCATAAAATCATAGTAGAAATACAGAAAGCGGGGTCGATTTGCAGACTTAGGGTTTTCCATCTCAATGAAGAAGACAACATGTAGCATATAGAGAGCCAAACGCTGCCGTTTGTGGCCAATTTAAATTTTAATGAAACTATGCCTTTCCTCTTTGCATCTGTTGAAAGTCTTTTGGTCAATTCACATGATATTAGTCTACTAAATTAAAAGCTCACTTAGATAAACTCTTAATGCTAAGCATTATAATAGTATATTGTTATTTTATTTTTTATATTAATATATTTAAAAACTGTATTTAAGCCGTATCATATTTTAATTTTTCTGAAATTCACCGTATTTGCATATCTTGCTGTATATAGTAGAGATGTCTAGTGGTTTAGAGATCTTTTTATACTTGAAATTGACAATATATTTCTCTTTTAAGAGAGAAATGACGTGAAATTTGAAAGTCGTAAGGTTTATGATCTCGAACTTCATGAATGCTTCTACTAGGAGTTGCTTTCGGTCCGTTCCACAGCTCATGACTTGTTCAATTTTATCCACATAGAGAAGTTACGCTCCATATTTATGAATGTTATTATATAAAGCGACTTGTTCAATACCAAAACTTCACCCAACTTCTGATACCTATATATTTCTTTGACCAGGAAACAGATGACCACAGATTTATATTCAACGCCCACTTGGCTGTATATAATAGCAAGAGTGACGAACTTCCAATTTCGATGGTAAATTAGCAAAAAGCAAACGACCAATTGATTTCCCGGCATCCCCTTTTTCATTTCGTTATAACAATCTCAAAGTGCAATTCATGTGAGACTTTAGGGCTTTTTAATTGACCACATATATCGTTTGACTATTACACATGTTATTAGGTGGTTTATGATCTGTCAGAATGTACATTTTCCTTACATTTCCAGCTAAACTCAATAATCAAATCAACAAATGTATCAACTACAAAGATCAATTTAAACAGTACACAACCCTTCTTCCACGCAAAAACCAAAGGGCAATTAAATAATTACAAAAGAAAAAACAATAATAGAATGAATTATTCAGACAACGAACGAATCATGATTTGCCATTTGTAAGAGGATAACCAATGCCATGTCGTCTAGTGGGGAAGACGACAAAAAGCAAACTGCAAAGGATCCCAACTCCGACCGGCACAATGTCCAAGACTTCTTGAATTTCGTGGGCCGGCGTCGGGTAAAAGCACCCCAAAACATTCTTGTCCCGCAAGGCAACGGCCCCAAACACAAGCACCGACAACACCGCATGAACCAAGTCGATGAACCGGATCTTGTACTTGCTCAAGTCGGGCAGAGCCGACCTGGATGCGTCGACCGGGTAATCGAACAATAAGAGGCCCTTGGTGGTGGCCAGGCCGTAGTAGACCTGGTTGTCGCTGCCCTTCACGCTGTCCGTGAAGGAAGCGACGAAGCAGGAGAGGGCAAAGAGGAGGAGGAGGACCAAGGTCATGGGGCGCGTGGCGGCGTCGCATGACCCGTTGCTGGTGAAGATTGGGATAAGGAGCTGGAAGGCGAGGAGAGTCCCGGTCGGGAGGAGGTTGGCTAGGTTGGCTGTGCTCGTTAAGGTTTGGGAGATGGCTCGTTGGGAGAGGGACGGTTGAGGCGGAGGCGGCAGGCTTTTTGGGGTTTCGGGTTCATCAATATTTTCGGGTTCCGCGGTGGTGGTGGCGGCAGCGGCGGCGGTGGAAGCTGTTGGTCTTGGTCTTAGAGACATGTTGGTATAATTAGCTAGAGGATCAAGAATTGGACTTGGTTGTGTATTGAGGTAGAATATGGTTAGGGGGAACAAGTATAAGTTGTATTTCTATATATAATCATTTTGAGTTAGGTAGTTGGGGGAAATTGATAAGAACGCAAGTAATTAAAATAAGGTTGGTTAATAATTTACTTGTCTTGGAAGGTAGTGACTTCCATGGAGTTTCCAGTTGGGTCAAGCTTTTGAATTCTTCAAGGTTCATCGGCTCACGTGTTCAAATGCGTGACGTTACGTATATGAATGTATGTGAATGCATATCGGAGGTTTTTTTTTGTTTGAAATTTCATAATTGGAAGTTGGAACCGTGTAATACGGTATATTTACCATTTGAATATCTTATTTACAAAAAGCCAATCAAGACGAACCATCACTCTTCTTGATCTTAATTAGGGAAATAAGAAATGATTTTCAATTTCATTGAAATTTTTCTGTAATGATCTTTAAACAGTAATGCAAAATATGAACAATTCTGATTATGAAATTGAAACATCAAATACTTGGTAATCACCAAAAAGAACCTAAGTTATGATGTCCTATTTAAGTCATGTTAGGCCGATTTTGACAATTTGTACAAGACAGGTCATTTTCCAGCTAATTCTTTAAGTTATCAAGGAACCTTCTGCTGTATATTCTCCTAGAAATTGAATTATAGTATTAAATTACAACCCAGAAGGAATCGTTTAATATCATGCATTTCAATTTGACCTCGTTTCTTGCAAGGAAACCAGCTTCGTGAAGACCAGACAATAAAAACAAATTTCATGCGTGCATCCACGTGGTTTGATTTAGTTAACATTTCTTTTATAACCCGCATTACACAAGTTTTATAAAAAGAGAAATCGAGGTGTTAGGTTAGAAATTTGAGGTGCAATACTTTAAGATTTTAGATGCAACGAAGGTCAATACATGAAACAGAAATGTAAAAAGCTCGGGATCCATATAGTTAATGGGCTTAAAAAGGGAAGAAGGATCTCTTTCTTTTTTGTTATCAGTACGAGTAGTGAAAATAGGACATGCTAACTCAGGCATAGAAACAAAGGTTCTAACTAGCTACTTGGGCTTCAAACCTAGTACACGTTAACTCAGGGATAGGGGTAAAGATTCTTTAACAACTTGTAGTTGTTGACTTTGTAGATACTATTGACCACCGATCAACATGATCAACAGTGACCGCCAATTTCCGATGCAGTTTTGCATCTTGAATTCATTTATATATCCCATATGTGTCGTATCTAGTACGAAACCCAATATGGGGAGAAATTGAGTCGACTTTTGTTCAGTTTGACTTACAGGTTGACTTGGTGGATCTTCTAGGTTACAGAGTCCCTGACAAAGACTAAAACAGAGCTTTGCGAGACGACAACGATCGTCAAGAGTTCTGTGAGTGGACGGTTTTGTTTAAAACTCTTGTTTCGCATATTATGTTTTATGTATGTGTTTTGCTATTGTGTTACTCGAAAGCTATTTATGCTATTTATGGTTGTTCCTTTATCGACGTAGAGCTATGGCTCCTCTTGCTTTCAGTTATTCAAAAGTCATATTTGTTTTCCTCATGGGTTAGAGTCCTAGTGGGTTATGGCTTCTAGGGTATCTTAACAATAATGACCACCACAAGATACTTTCGGCATGGGTTAGATTCTCATCTGCCTTACTTTCAGGGTGGGTTAGAGTCTCATCTGCCTTACTTGTAACGTAAGGACCCAACTTCATGTCGCTTGTGGCACAAAGGTGCAGTTGCTTGCCTTCAGGTATTGGGTGCAGGGGCGGATCCAAGGGTGGTCCTTGGTGGTACAAGGACCACCCAAAGTTGCCACGGATAGCTGTTGTGGCTGATTTTTGCCACAGCTATATCTGTGGCTAATAAATTTTTAACCATGGATATATCTCTGGCTAATGACTTTTTTATCAGGACCACGCAAATAGCCACGGTTATCTGTGGCTAGTGACTTTTTACACCATGAGCACTCAAATAGATATAGTTTGTTTGTAACTATTATATTTTAGTTATATTTTTGTCTAGTAAATGCATTTTTTCATTTCATTTTAGCTTTTAGTTGCGCTTATTGATTATGAGACACAAACATATATACCTTTTACAAATAAATTATAGTAAAATTTATTTTACGGTACTCATACAAAGTCTGAAATAACAATTTTAATGTAATTTTTTACTTGAATTATTAAATATTAACATAAATTAATTATTTACATTATTTTTATAGAAAATAATTATTAAAACTTTTATTGGGACCACTCAGACCTAATGTTATGGATCCACCACTGATTGGGTGTGACCTACTATTTGTACTAAACTTCCACTATTCCAAGTATGCTTTTGATATAGCTTCCACGTAGGGATGGTCAAATGGGTAATTTAGTGGGTAATGGGTAACCCATGCCCATGCTTTTTATTGATGGGTAATGGGTAACCCACTACCCATTTCAAATTTGGTGGGTAATACCCTACCCAACCCATGGGTAATTTAATACCCATTTCCAATTTAAAACCTCACTCTCATTACTTCCCCTTCCTCGCCTCCTACCTCTCGCCACCGCCTTCAACAAGTTCAGCTGTCGCCCCTAAAAATCCCCATTCTGCCCCTCAAACTGCTTCGAATCTCCCAATTCGCCCAAGCTCCCATGGACTCACCCCACCGGAGTCCACCCAGTCCGGCGAGGATAATGGCGTAAATAGCAATCAGAGGGTATTACCCACCAATTCCGGCGGCATCTCCTCCTCCGATTCCGACCACCCTTCGCCTCAATGTCTCCGAGCCTTCCAATTCTGTATGATTGTGCTGTTGAGGTGAAAATACCCATGGGTACCCACGGGTAAGCCATACCCATCTCACTTTTAGTGGTTTTTTTTATTAACCATTTAATTTCTACCCATATTGGAAAAAACCCATGGGTTTGTTACCCGTGGGTTATTATGGCCATCCCTACTTCCACGTAGTGTTTAACCTTGCTCTGAGGCACTTCTGAGGTAGTGAGCGTGGGTTATTCTGGTTTCATGTCTGCACGAGTTCGCATGCGCTATGACAAGATTTTTTTTCACATAAATTTATTTTCGAGTGAGTTGCATGTGATATAAGTTCTGATTAGGCTAAATGAAACAAAGCCCCCGCCCCCCCTCCCCCCCCCCCCCTTTTTTTTTTTTTTTTTTTTTTTTAACATGAAACCCACCAAAATTTTTTTAGTTGAAGGCCCATGACTAGGACTCTACATCATCAACTTACTATATTTAAAGGTTATGTAATTTTTTTTTATTTCTAAAATACCCTGCTTAATTTGATTACATAATATTTGCCTTTTCAACAACAAGGTGGGTGCACCTTTGATTATTGGTGGTCAATGCTATTTTTCAGAAAGTAATTTGAATGCATCTTCACCATCCATTAAATCATTTTTCTTAGAATCTCAATGCTCTTTTTAGAAAGTAATTTAAATGCACCAGGTTTTTGATATTACTGTGCGTCTACGTAGGATTTCTATAATTCCCAAGTTTTTTTTTTTTTTGTAATGAAAGTTCTTTATTAATAAAGACAATCTAGGATACAAATTACATGGATGGCCAATGCGACCAAACTACAATCTATGAGATCAGGAACTAAAGTAGAATCTTAAATAATGTAAGATCTCCTGCCTAATAAAATATCATAGGAAAATTAAGTGAAACCCCCACAAATGAGTAACGTAAGGTAGTTCACAACGTGAAACAGCAATTCTTTGACATCACTTATTATCCCTTTTGCCCCCTACAACTCACTTTGAGATCTCTTTTGCCCCCTGCAACTCTATTTGTATCCCATCTGCCCCCTACAACTCATTTTTTGGGAATTTTTGCCTCTTTTCTGTTAACTTAACTGTTTCAGTTAAATTTGCTGACGTGGCATGTCCACATCAGCTGATATGTCATCTTAAAAAATATTTTTTTATTTTTTAAAAATAAACTTTTTAACAATTAATTTTTAATTTTTGAAAAAATTTCCCACATACAAACAATTTACTTGTATTCCAATAGTGGATAGATTTGGTATACAAGCAAATTGTTTGTATGTGAGAAATTTTTTTAAAAATTAAAAATTTATTGTTTGTATGTGGGAAATTATTAAAAAAATTAAAAATTAATTGTTAAAAAGTTTATTTTTAAAAAATTAAAAAATTATTTTTTAAGATGACATGGCAGCTGACGTGGACATGCCACATCAGCAAACTTAACTGAAACAGTTAAGTTAACGGAAAAGAGGCAAAAATTCCCAAAAAATGAGTTGCAGGGGGCAGATGAGATACAAATAGAGTTGCAGGGGGCAAAAGGGATCTCAAAGTGAGTTGCAGGGGCAAAAGGGATAATAAGTGTTTTCACAATTCAATCCTGCAACAACACAAAGCCAAAACCTGCACAGAGAAACAAACCAAACAAAAAAACAACCCTAAAAGACTAGAGCTGACCCAAAGAGAAAGAGAAGCCAAAAAACTGAACTAAAAAAATCCCAACGAAAAGGAAGAACAAAAGGGAAAACAAAAGAAAACCGAAACAAAAGTAAAAAACCGGAAAAGGAAAACTAAAAGAAAAAGAAAGACAAAAGTAAAACCGGAAAAAAGAAAGACAAAAGCAATCGTAAAAAAAAAAAAAAAAAAAAAAAAAAAAAAAAGAAAAGGGAAAACGTGTAAGTGTGTGGAAAAAGAATCCACAAGGAAAATTGAAAGATAAAAGTAAAACCAAAACAAGAAGGAAAACGTGTAAGTGTGTGGTAGAAAACTGCAGTAAAGTAAAAGAAAAATAAGAATTGCAATTTCAAACAACAAAAAACCGCCACATCACTCAAGCTGAAAAGGGACAGTTAGAACACTTATCTGAAAAGGAAAAAATTTGAAAACGACTAGAAAAACTGTTTAGATACGTGGCCATATCCATAACTGCTCCTTCAAGTCTGATCGGTCGGCCGTATTGGCCGGAAACAACCGCAAGACTCAAATGACAACTGCAAAACATAAATTCGGAAAATTCATGCAATATGCCGCTAACTGTCTGAACCATCTGCAATGGCACCCGTCTCCCCATATCGCCAACATGCAATTCTTGAAAACTCGCCTCTGAAATGAGGGACTGCAACTTGAGAACTCGCCTGTAGTTGAGGGACAAAAAACTCTCCTCTAATTGAGGGACATAAATGAAACATACCCAAAAACCAACCAAGTTCGAGCGATTCAACAAACAGCGCAACTTCAAGGTTTGATTTCAAATGTCCAATACGACGCGACCGATTCGAATCGTCTCAATTTGATTCTTGTCAAGACGTCAATCGATCGGGATTTGAAATCCCAATCGAATGGTTCTTGATCATAAGGAGATTCAAAAGGATGAACCAGCGGCTTATGTACCCATGAATCAAAAAAAAAAAAAACTAACTAAAAATTATAATTACAGAAACAAAAAATACGAACAAGAAAGCCCAATTAATTTCTATTTGAATTGGAAAATGTCACCGTGCTCCTCAAAATTCGTTTGGAATTATCAGAATGTGGGATTTGGGATTCCTCTATTTCTGACTAACAAACAACTAAAAAACAAGAATCGACTAAGAAACCCACTACAAACTTACAGAATTTGGCAAGGGATGCAGATTCCAAGAAAATGATTGTCCTTCACAATAACAAGGTGGATGAAAAAGAGATGGAACATGAACTGGGCTCATAGGACTCATCAATTGCCAACATTCATTCAAGGCCGGACCCGATCAAATGTCGCAACGCCTTCCTCGAAATGATATCGTTGTGTAGTTCACCGCCTGTTATGATTCGAATGTTGAAGACCAAAATTGGTTGGGTGAAGATTCTGAAGGCGGCCGGCGAATCGGTGTATCCGAGCATGAAGATTATCCCCCTCACCTATCAATTCCTATTGGGTTATTATCATGAATGGTGCCTGAACTTTCATTAACAGGACTTCATGGTGCCTGAACTTTAAAAGTGATCAATTTGGTACCCAGACTTTTAAAAACCGGACTGCATAGTGCCTGAACTTTAAAAGTGATCAATTTGGTACCCAGACTTTAAAAAAGAGGACTATGTGGTACCCAAACTTTCAAAAAGAGGACTATGTGGTATTTTAGTCAATTTTTTTAATCAAATTCCGTTAAAATGAAGGATAAAATGGTCTTTTAACATTAATTTTTATGTAAAATATTTTTTTTTACCCCTCAACTTCTATAAATATGTTTTATGGTGTTTTGAAAAAAATGAAAATGTCATATAGCTATTTTAGATAAATAAACAAATTGATTAATGAAAATATAGTTGACCGGTAGATTTTTTCTATCTCTTAATTTCTATTAGAAATAATTTTTAATGTTCGAGTATATTTTTATTTATCAATTTATCTATTATTTTTCAATAGTCATATGCATAAATGTTTTTTGAAACACCGTAAAACATATTTATATAGTGGTTGAGAAGTAAAAAAAAAATTATTTTATGGTGTTTTGAAAAAATGAAAAATGTGCATATAGCTATTTTAGAACAATAAATTAATTAATTAACGAAAATATACTTGAACGGTAGACTTTTTCTAGTACTCAATTTCTATTAGAAATCATTTTTAATGTTCGTATATATTTTTATTTATCAATTTATCTATTATTTTGCAATAGTTATATGCATAATTTTTTTTTGAAACATCATAAATCATATTTATATAGAGGTTGAGAGGTATAGTATTTTACATGAAAATTAATATAAAAAAAAAGGTTTTTAAATATGATTTATGATGTTTCAAAAATACTATACCTCTCAACCTCTATACAAATATGATTTATGATGTTTCAAAAAAAACATTTATGCATATAACTATTGCAAAATAATAGATAAATTGATAAATAAAAATATACTCGAACATTAAAAATTATTTCTAATAGAAATTAAGAGATAGAAAAAGTCTACCGTTCAACTATATTTTCATTAATCAATTTGTTTATTTATCTAAAATAGCTATATGACATTTTCATTTTTTTCAAAACACCATAAAACATATTTATAGAAGTTGAGAGGTAAAAAAAATATTTTACATAAAAATTAATGTTAAAAGACCATTTTATCCTTCATTTTAACGGAATTTGATTAAAAAAATTGACTAAGATACCACATAGTCCTCTTTTTGAAAGTTTGGGTACCACATAGTCCTCTTTTTTTAAAGTCTGGGTACCAAATTGATCACTTTTAAAGTTCAGGCACTATGCAGTCCGGTTTTTAAAAGTTGGGTACCAAATTGATCACTTTTAAAGTTCAGGCACCATGAAGTCCTGTTAATGAAAGTTCAGGCACCATTCATGATAATAACCCATTCCTATTTCATACTTGGATGTGAGGATTGTTCTGAAATTGAGATTCGGATTCCAACATGGTGTAAACGTTTGTTTGGACAGAAGAATTGACAGAAAGGAATCTATAATTCCCAAGTTCAACTGTAAAATTATCTTCTGTCTTTGAATGCTCCCATTTTGACTTTGTTGAAATGACTTACAGACCATTACCAATGAACATAAATTTTCAACAAAACTAAATGACCCCAGATTGAGAAGTTTTTGTTTCTGATAAGCTTTGGTGGTTCTAAAGTATCAATTACTGGATCTACTTTTAATAACCACAAGCACTTCTCCAGTGAACACCCAAAATTACACCAGGTGGCTAATTGTCATCACAATTGTAAATTTAATAATGCTATTACTGTTGAGTTTTATGGTTTATATAGCCTATATAGAACCTACAGTATGACAATTATTGTTGAGTGGATAATCTTAGGTGGTTCTTAGTAATACATCAAAACCACCATAACTCTTCATTGGATCCATTAACCACACAAGGTGGCTAATCTAATCTCAGTCGAACACCAAAAACAAGCAAGGTGTATAAACTTAGGTGGCTCTAAGTAATACATCAAATCAACAAGGGGGGTTCAGAAAAAATATGCATGAGTATGGTAGAAAAATTTTGGATTTATATCCCATTCACCCTTTGTACTATCTAGTTATGGGGTTTTCAAAGGGGGTTATTAAGTTTTGTTGAACTAAACTGGTTTCACTGACTTGGCTTTTTTCCCGTCCACCCTTTGTTTTGCGCCCCCTGAAGTTGAGCAACGACGAGCACATCAAAGAGTAGCACTTCGGACAGATCTGCAATCGTCCTGAGAACGTAGGTTCCCAGTTTACTTCTGGAAAATTTCTCATCAGTCCAACTTTATCTCCCAATTTTGTTGTTTCCCTCGAAAATTGCTGTCTTCACGGAAGAAAGGAGAGTATCAATTGACCTGCCTTTAAAAAATTGAGAAACACCTTACATGATGACAAAAGAAAAAGCAACTAACGATCATATTAGTCCAACTTTATGTCCCTTCATTGTGTTTGTTACTAGTTGAAATTGAAACTAAATCCATGGAAGTTACAAGTTACAACAAGGTTGCATTAAGTGCAAAATAAGACCACCGGACTGTACTACCAACTTCTTGATGGAAATACAAAACATTAACATAACTGCTATGGACTTCATCTTCTAGGTTGAGACGCCCGTGTATAACCTGGAAAAGGACAAGAGGACTATTAGTTACAACATCCAACGCTATGGAAATAGGAGATCTATAAGCCATAAGGTATGTACCTCATCAAAGTAATGACTCAAGATTCATTATGTAATCTTCTTTCATCTGTTTATTTCTATTGTTGATTAACACCAGAGTGTACTCCCAGTTGTGTGTACAAAGTAGAAATGCAACCAATTGAGAGGATACAAATCCAGCAGTTCACACACACATCGAAACTAGCAACACTAGACTTCAACTTGAAGCACTATCCCCATCCCCTCTTCGCAAAAAGAGGATAAAAGAAGCAACAAAAGAAAAAATAAGGATGCTAATTAGTTCATATTCCTCCTAATCAAATTCCTTTTGATGTAAATCAACAGGAATCTAAAGTATTCTTGTGATCAAATGATATCTGTATTTCATAACTAAAGAAATAATAGTAATTTAGGCATACATGTAGACAGAACTAGAACAACAGGGTCACTACACAGCAGACGATGTCTATCAAAGTTACCAAATATTCAATCCTAAACCTAGTTAAATAACAGGAAGCTAGATTACGGGCGCACAAAGAAGCAACTAAGTATACTAGCACATTTGATTTCACACTTTTTGAAGAAAAAAACACAGAAATCTTTCCTGAGTTTAGCTACAGGACAGTGCTCAAGATACAAAGACTCAAAACTAAACACGACACCAAACTTATATCGGGAAGATGCAGAGAAAAACATTTTGGATCTCACAAGAACCATGGGCAGTAAACATCACAGATGGTGCAAACTCTGGTATTTGATAAACCAAATCAGAAATGAAACTTATCCATTTTTAACTGCACAAGAGGATGCAAAACAGTAGCAACTAATGAAGGTTTCATTTTCTATCACTGTTCTCACTAATTTCACATATTACAATGAGTAGAGTTTCTTTTTTGGTTGAACCACTAGTAGGGTGACTTATTCATGGAGCCAAGAGCCACAAAGAAGATTATCAATAACATATATGTAATGAAGGCCGCAAGTATACACATACAATGTAGTACAAAAGTCACTAGGTTTTGCAACTCCAAACCCGTCTGTATCACATGAGGTCATTGACCGAAAAAACAATTACACATAAACTCAACCTTAGTTGAGCCCCCAGCCTCCGGTATATAACTCTTTTTCAATAAAGAATTGTGAAACACTTTCTATACTTTGGGGCTTGACTTATTCTTCTCTGTCCTATCAGTCTATTACCAGACTAATCACAGAATTCTCAATTAAATGGGTCATACTTACATAAAAACTATTTAAAGATTATCACTCCATGTTTCCAGAAACCCTAAAATGATAATTCTTTGAAATTTATTCAAAGAGGCATACCAATTAGGGAAGGTGGAGTTTCACTAGGCCTCTCCAACTGGGTCAGGGAGTTCATATGACTCGTCAACTGCACCAGTAAACCTTCAAAGCGATTCATTTGCTGTGATAGCAGAACCTCAACCTGACCAAGTTGCTTCTTCAACCCCTGTATCTCAGAACCACTTCTTTGTTCAAACTCCTCCTGCCGCTGCTTTGATTCCTCAAGTTGTCTTTTGAGTTTGCTAATAGTAGAAGATGATGATGATGGTGACAATGAGCCCCATTGCTCTTTGGGCTTCACACCATCCCCATAACCACGTACCCTACTAGAACGCTCAGGTCCAAAAACCTTCACAAAAATCTCATCTTCAGTCATCTGCGAATTCTCTGCAGCCATTTCAGCATAAAGTTTCTTGAGCTTCAACTGCAATCACAAAGTGGAACCACCATGTACAGTACAATGAAATAAAAAATACATAATAGTTAACTCAAAAATTAGGTACGCTTGCATTTTCAATTTAATTTGGGATCCAGATATACCAATGCCTCATGTGAAGCTGGTAATCACCAAAAAGAACCTAACTTATGATGTCCTTTTTAAGTCATGTTGGCCGATTTTGACAATTTGTACAAGACAGGTCATTTTCCAGCTAATTCTTGAAGTTATCAAGGAACCTTCTGGATTGATTTAGTTAACACTAGAGCTGCTGTAGTCCATTCCTTTGGAACTCATTTCTGAGCAGACAATCTCGGCCTCTCGCAACCTCCCTTCCTGTTGAAGGCCAGCTTGAAGCTTGTTGCATGTGGCAAAGTTTAGAAGAAAACCATTCTCAAACATTTCCCTATACCAAAAATATGCACCATTGAAGTCCTTCAGTTCACAGTGTCCCTTAACAAGTAAGTGATATGTATCAGCTTTCGGAGCCAATCCTTTTTCCTTCATCTCATTGACCAAGCCCATTACCTCTGAAATTTTTCTTTGCTTGAGGTACCCTAGAATCAAGCTATTATATGTCATCTTGTCAACATGGATCTTCTGGTTTACCATCTCAGAGAGCAAAGAAAGTGCCTTTTGAGTGTCTCCATGCTCAGCATAACCATGAATGAGTGCACTATATAGGACCCGATCAGGAACCAAACCCATCTCTAGCATCTCACTAAACAATTTCTCTGCTAATACCATATCTTCCCTGCTACATCCACTAATTAGAGGATGAAATGTATATATTGTAGGTTGGATGCCCACATTCTTCATATTTTTATATAGTTCCAGGCATTTCTGGGTGTTTCCTGCATCTGAATAACCAGAAATTAGGCAGTTGTATGTGATCACATCCGGGCTATAACCACTGCTTGTAATTTGAGCGACATAGTCTTCAGCTTCCAGTACCCTTCCATTCTTGCACAGCATATGAATGAGTGCATTGTAGGTTACAAGTGTTGGACTGACCCCAGAGCTTTCCATCTCATCCAAAAATCTGAAAGCATCTTTCAGATTCCCCACTGTACAGCTACCGCTAATGAGCATATTGTATATCTGTGCATTTGGCAAAACCCCTCTGCTTATCATGTCCCTTAGTGCTATTTCAGCTTCAAGAACCCGCCCATCCTTGCATAAACCATTTATAAGGGAACCATAGCTCACAACATTTGGCTTAATCCCCTTTTCTTCCATCTCTTCAAGGATCTGGAAACACTTATCGAATACACATGTCTGCCCATAGCCATTAATAAGTGTGTTATACGTTTCCAAGTTTGGTGAAACTCCCTTCTTTGCCATCTTCTTCACCCATTCCTCAGCCTTATCCATATCTCCTGTCTCACAGAATTTGTCAATCAAAGAATTGAACGTGATGCAATTCGGCCTCAACCCTTGAATTTCCATTTCTTCAATGGTCGAAATGGCTTTGTTCATGTCAGAGATCCGACAATAACCACTCACTATAGTGTTGTATACTACTACATCTTGAACAAAACCAGCTTCCATTAATTTCTTCAAAACCTCCTCTGCCTTCTCAATGTTCCCATTCTTGCACAAGCCATTCAACAAAATGTTACAAGTGTAAGCGTTAATCCTCACACCTTTCCTGGTTGCTTCTTCAAATAAAGCCAATGAACCTTCATCATCACCACACCTCAAATGCCCATCAAAAAGTATACTGTATGTAAATCCATCCGGCACTAAGCCATGAACTTCCATCTCTTGCAAAACCCTTTTCGCCTCCTCCATTCTCTTGGCCCGACAGAGGCCACTAAGCATCGTATTGAAAGTGACAATACTCGCCTCCACATTCTCATTCTTCATCCTCTTCCTCAATTCAAAGGCCTTGTCCAACTCTCCCACCTTACAGTACCCATCAATCATCGTATTGTATGTTACCAAATTCGGCACCGTCCTTCTCTCAAGCATTTCATCAAACACCTTCTGTGCATCCCTCATTTTCTTCTCTTTACACAAACCACCAAGCAAGACATTATATACAAACACACCCGGACTCAGCTTCCTCATCTTCATACAACTCACAATCTGATCAGCCCTCTTCATGTCCCCCAGCTTCACCGAAGCTTGTACCGCCTTCCCATACGCGAACCTATCCGGTCTAACACCCTCACCGGACTCGAAAATCTCCGAAAACAATTCGAGGGTCTTCCCAAACTGCTTCGAATTCACCAAAGACTCAAGCATTGCATTGATAGAAGCCAAGCAAGGACGAGCACCGCTCTTCCTCATCAAACCATACAACTCCACCGCCTCATTCGGCATCTTACACTCCGAACAAGCCACTAAAATCATGTCACAAAATTCGGGTTTCATGGCGGGTGCAGACACAGAAAACAGCTTGTAAAGATCAGTAGGCGAGGAGAATGGCGAGTTTGGCAAAATGAGAGCCTTGATGAGCCGCCGTGCGGTCTCGGAACAACCCTGTTGGAGGAGGACCCGGAGCGTCCGGACTTGTTCATGGAGGTTGGTTGCGCTTGTTGGACTTTCAATTTGGGGCTCGTGGGTTGGGCCGCCGGCGGAGTCTCTGCACAGAGAGGAGGTGAAAGCGGCGGAGAAGAGGGTTTGGGATTTGATGGGTGCGGCGAATGATAGTGATTTGGGGAGAAGACAGACCCGTCTTGACATTTTTTCAAATTTTCATCACAAGGTTCAATCTACACCAACACAAGTTAATTCAATTGGAACATCACGTAATTGATTTTCAAAAGAAAATAAAAAAATCTATTATGAACAGTTATAGAATTCAAATCAACAAGTGAAATATGCAAACCTGGTTGGTGGCCGCCGATTTACTGTCTCAAAACTGTCCCAAAAGTCTTTGTCGTCGCTGCCGATTTATCAAAAATATCCACCAAATGAATTATCTCTCAGTGAATTTTAGGATAGGCAAGAGAACCCAATTTTCAGATCTGGTGCACATCTTGTAATTCCATAGATATATGAACGCAAAAATGGATAGGACATGATTAAGAGAAATGGGGCAAATAACAACTTTGCAACCGCTGAGGGCGAGTAGCGGAGTGACTCCACCGGACAGGGTGTGGTGGTTCCTTCAACTTGGTTGTTGGGAGTCAGAATTCTTCCTTGGTGGCTATCTGCATTTCTTATAACTTAGTTTTCAACTAGGAAAAATGCCCACATGCTGCTGTGGGTTTATTGAAAATGCCAGAAAAGCTGTAGACAGTTGAATAAGTATATGGAAATGTACATCATAGTAAAAAGTATGTTATGTACGCTGTCTGGTATGCTAAAACAGTGATAAAAAGGAAGGTATATAAAAGGAAGACGGCATACAGGAGAAAATTGGGAACTGACCTGTTTTGCAACAGCAGGAAAAAAAACCAACCAATACCAACAAAGCAGTAGTCGTAAAAAGCAGTGATAGAGCACCTACAAAACAGGAGAAGACGGCATGGTTCAAAGAAAAGAGTTAGCAACAACAAATACAAAGAACAACAGAAGAAAAATAACAGCAGATTGTTACATACAACAACAATGATTGGGAGCTATGTACATGAAATTAAACAATCAATAAGTACAGAACAGATCATCAGGGAACAACATGGTATATATTTGAGGAACAGAAGATATAAGGCGCTGATCGGTGAAATTAAATTAGCCAAAATCAGTGACTATTATTACAATCCCAATGGATTGATAACAACAAATGAAGGCAATGAAAGGATGCTACCACCAAACACATAAGCAGGAATCCGATTAAGAGAAAAATGTTAAAAGGCAGAAGACCAGCCGTAGCCGATTGTATTGACTCCCCCTACATTGCTCTTCATGCCCCAAATGATGTAAATTTTACAAGAAACATAACTGGGCCTATGTAATCTAGAATTGAAGTTCCAACTGAACATTGCAGTAAAAGATTACAACTTTTTCGGCAGTTAAATCGTAACTCCCATTTCAGCCCAAACAGAAAACCACAGCTATTAAAATGAATTTCGGAGAAATTGTACCTGCTTATACTTCTTCTGCCGCTTGCCGTCGGCAACCCGGTGGAGAAAATGTCGATGATGAACTCGGTGGAGAAAATGTTGGTGAGCTTCGCAGCACCACCGGTCGTCTTCTTCACCGTGTCGTCGTAATTGCAACTGGTCAGGAGATGCCCGACTGGGAAAGAAGCGAGATGGAGGGGCGGCGCCGCGGCGTGAGCGGAAGAGAAAAGAATTGGGAAGAACGTGCGAGAGCGACAGGGTGAAAAGCAAAAGATGAAGGGCAAATTCGGAATAGAACTGTGCAAATATAAGCGCATGAGGTTCCAACGGGTAAAACAGCCATTCTACTTTGAAGCAAGCAGAACCCCCCGGGGGTTTAGTAGAGATATATTCCTTTTACAACCCGCATTACACATCTGAGATGCAATACCTTAAGCTTTTAGATTGAAATAATCATCGAGATGAAACGAACATCAATACATGAAACAGAAATGTTGTTAGAAAATTAAATGATTTATGTTTAATTTCTAATAATTGAATGGAAATTAAATTGCTAAACTAGTTGAAGATGAAAGTGTAAACCGTTCGTACACCGGTTTGTCGAACGGATGCATTCCCTGGAAGAGGAACGCTTTGAATTATCAATGGAAAGCTGCGTTCAAAGAGTTGTCTATGGGTATTGTTTTGAGAGTTGTCCTGTTTCAATGGAAGATTCAATGTTTCAAGAAACAATGCAACCATAGCTTATTAAACAAAGAATAAGCATAGCAGATTGGTCAATGTGACCTTTCATGATTTAATGCAACTGACATTGTTTTATGGAAAGTTGTGTTGCTGTGGAAACAATGCAATTGACAACCAGCACAGTTATCTTCATCTCAAAGAGGCATGTCGGCTGGACATGTCCTTGGTGAATAGATGTCTTAACATCTATAAATAGCAAACAAGTTCCTGCATCAAAGAGATTCAATTTCATCCGGATTACTTAGTTATACAGAGCATATATTCATATTACCTATCTAGAATATAGAGCATTCATATATAGATTTAGTGTTATTGAGAGAGAGATAAAACACTTTCTGGTTCGCCGTTCTTTGTGGATTGGAGTGCTACTTCCGCAAAGAGAAAGATCGTTGTATCCTGGGAGACATTCGCCAATTCAAACCTTGAGGCACCTGTGAGGGGCGATCTTGTCTTAAGGCTATAGAATCTAATTCTAGCCTCGATCTAGTCAGGTTCTTCTGTTCTTTGTTTTTGCCTTTACTGTTTCCAGTGCATATGTTATAACAATTTGTATTTGTTATATATGATTTCATTTTGTTATAGCAATTTATCTTTACATATACCCAACAACTTAAGACAAGATTAGTTAAATTGCTATAGTTTCTTTTACTGCTGGAAACTTGTTTTGAGAAACTAGAATCTGTTTGTTTCTTATTACGGTTGGTGAATTATTCTGTTTGCATTATACTGAGTTATATCATCTCTTTCCAATCATAAAAGAAAGATGGGTGATATTGTGCTGAGCAAAGATAAGGGTAGCACATCTATTGCTATGTTACCTTTGGTGATCCCTGCTGCAACCAATCATGGTGAGAAACCTGGGAAAGTTAATGAAGCAAACATAACCGAAGATGATGGATTGCCCAACGTGAATTCTGATATAAATCTCTCGGCTATGGTTTCTGAAATTAACTTGGTGGGGAGCACAAATGAATGGTGGGTTGATACTGGGGCTACTCGCCATATATGCTCTGACAAGAAGATGTTCAGCACCTATAAAGAACTCACTCATGGGGAGCAATTGTTTATGGGGAACTCTTCTGCTTCCAAAGTTCAAGGACAAGGAAATGTTGTTCTAAAGATGTCTTCTGGCAAAGAACTCACTCTTAGAGATGTACTTCATGTGCTTGACATTCGTAAGAACTTAATTTCTGGGTCGCTGCTGAGCAAGAACGGATTCCGTTTGGTGTTCGAGTCTGATAAGTTTGTACTTACAAAGAGTGGAATGTATGTGGGAAAAGGATATCTTAGTGATGGCCTTTTCAAACTTGATGTAACAACCATTGTACCCACAGTTATGAATAAAGTTAATGGTTCTGCTTATATAGTTGAGTCTCCAAATATATGGCATGGTAGGCTTGGACATGTAAATTATGATACTATGCGTAGATTAATTAACATGGACCTATTGCCTAAGTTTCATATTGACGCAAGTCATAAGTGTGAAACTTGTGTAGAAGCAAAATCAACTAAAGCACCATTTCACTCTATTGAAAGAAGTACAGAACCTCTAGAGTTAGTTCACAGTGATATATGTGATCTAAAATTTGTGCAAACTAGAGGTGGTAAGAAATATTTTATTACTTTCATTGACGATTGCACAAGATATTGTTATGTGTATTTGCTAAGGAGCAAAGACGAAGCCATAGACGCGTTCACAAATTATAAGAACGAAGTTGAGAATCAACTTAGCAAAAAGATAAAGGTTTTAAGAAGCGATAGAGGAGGTGAATATGTCGCACCATTTTCTGAGTTTTGTGCTCAACATGGTATTATTCACCAAACCACCGCTCCTTATTCGCCTCAGCAAAACGGTGTTGCGGAACGCAAGAACCGCACACTTAAAGAAATGATGAATGCTATGTTGATAAGTTCTGGAGCACCCCAGAATTTGTGGGGGGAAGCATTGCTTTCCGCAAACCACATTCTCAACAAATTACTTCACAAGAAGTTGAGTAAGACACCGTATGAATTATGGAAAGGTCGAAAACCTTCCTATAAATTTCTCAAAGTGTGGGGGTGTCTTGCAAAGGCTATGGTTCCCGATCCAAAGAAGATTAAGATTGGACCTAAAACCATTGACTGTATCTTCATCGGCTATGCGGTAAACAGTAGTGCATATCGATTTCTTGTATATAAATCAGATAACTCTGAGATACATGTAAATACTATCATGGAGTCAAGGAATGCTACGTTCTTTGAAGATGTATTTCCATATAAGATTGGACAAGAACGGAGTTCTTTAAAGAGAACACATGATGATAGTAGTAGCACTGATCATCATGAAAGTAATGTTGAAAATCTCGCTGACCAAGAACATGCTCAACATGATGAGCCAAGACGTAGTAAAAGGACAAAGACTTCAAAGTCTTTTGGTCCTGATTTTCTGACATATTTGTTAGAAAATGAGCCTCAGACATATAAAGAAGCTATGTCATCCCCAGGAGCTCAATTATGGAAAGAGGCTGTCAATGCCGAAGTTGAGTCCATTATGCAAAACCATACATGGGAACTAGTGGATCTTCCTCCTGGAAATAAACCTCTTGGTTACAAATGGATTTTCAAGAGAAATATGAAAGCAGATGGATCAATTGACAAATATAAGGCGAGACTTGTCGCTAAGGGTTATAAGCAAAAAGAAGGCTTAGACTATTTTGACACATACTCGCCAGTCACGAGAATAACATCCATACGTATGTTAATTGCTATTGCTGCAATACATAACTTGGAAATTCATCAAATGGATGTTAAAACTGCTTTTCTAAATGGTGATTTAGAAGAGGAGATCTATATGGAACAACCTGAAGGATTTATTGTTCCTGGTAAAGAGAAAAAGGTGTGTAGGTTAGTCAAATCATTATATGGTTTAAAGCAAGCACCAAAACAATGGCATAAGAAATTTGACGATGCAATGTTGTCGAATGGGTTCAGAATTAATGAGTGTGATAAGTGTGTGTATACTAAGAGCACTCATAATGAATACGTCATTGTGTGTCTATACGTAGACGACATGCTAATTATTGGTAGTAGTCAAGAAATAATTAATACTACCAAGAAAGCATTGACTAGTAAATTTGACATGAAGGATATGGGAGTTGCCGATGTAATTCTAGGAATTAAGATTTCTAGAACATCCGAAGAGCTCATTCTTTCTCAATCACACTATATTGAGAAGATGCTTGCTAAGTTTAGCAATTATGTAAGCAACCCCGCCAAGACACCATATGATGTCAATCTTCCTTTGTCAAAGAATACAGGTCAAGGTATCGCTCAAGTCGAATATGCACGTATAATTGGTAGTCTTATGTACATCAACAATTGTACACGTCCAGACATTGCATATTCAGTTAGTAGATTGAGTAGATATACGAGCAATCCTGGAAAGGATCATTGGAAGGCAATTGCAAGGGTTCTAGGGTATTTAAAGATAACTCAGAACTATGGATTACACTTCAAGAGATATCCAGCCGTACTTGAAGGTTACTGTGATGCAAATTGGATATCTGATACGAAAGACTCTAAAGCCACAAGTGGTTACGTCTTTACATTAGGTGGTGCAGCCATCTCATGGAAATCCTCTAAACAAACTTGTATTGCCAGATCCACTATGGAATCTGAATTTATTGCTTTAGATAAAGCAGGAGAGGAAGCTGAATGGCTTCGCAATTTCTTAGAGGATATTCCAAATTGGCCAAAGCCGGTGCCTGCCATATGCATACATTGTGATAGTCAATCTGCAATTGGAAGGGCACAAAATCATATGTATAACGGTAAGTCACGACACATACGTCGTAGACACAATACCGTTAGGCAACTTCTCTCAACTGGAATAATGGCCATTGATTATGTAAAGTCAAAGGATAATATTGCGGATCCGTTTACAAAACCTTTGACTAGAGGGAAAGTTTATAAATCATCAAGAGGAATGGGATTAAAGCCTATGCATTAAGAATCGCCATAATGGCAACCCAACCTAGTTGACTGGAGATCCCAAGATCTAGGTTCAAAGGGACAACCGAATTGTGGATGATTCAGTGGGAGTACTAAAGGAGATAAACTCCTACCCATGTCCTAGGATGAACTAGTGCTATCTGCCGCGAGTTAAGGATAACTTTTAGTTTTAATGATTCCTATAACTTGAATTTTTCAAGTGGGGTATTGCAGAATACTCTTCATGGGAAATCACCTACATGAGTGCGAAATGTGGCCGTTTCTATGAGAATTTGGAAGGCTTAATTCTCTAAAGCACTCACGAGCACCAGGTATGTTCAGGGCCAAATGAACACAACCGTAGAACCAGATGTGTCCGGAAAGGTAGTGTGTGAATATTATTGTCTTGGTTTACATCAACGGCTAAACAATTCAAGACATCGCGTTCATTGATTAGCTAGTAAATCCGATAGTATTTCACTAAGGAAGGTTCAAAGCCAAAAGCTACCATTCCCCATGCACTATCATTCCAAATGAACTCTCTCAAGTGTCTGCATACTTCATTTGCATGATTTCCATTCATGTGGGGGATTGTTAGAAAATTAAATGATTTATGTTTAATTTCTAATAATTGAATGGAAATTAAATTGCTAAACTAGTTGAAGATGAAAGTGTAAACCGTTCGTACACCGGTTTGTCGAACGGATGCATTCCCTGGAAGAGGAACGCTTTGAATTATCAATGGAAAGCTGCGTTCAAAGAGTTGTCTATGGGTATTGTTTTGAGAGTTGTCCTGTTTCAATGGAAGATTCAATGTTTCAAGAAACAATGCAACCATAGCTTATTAAACAAAGAATAAGCATAGCAGATTGGTCAATGTGACCTTTCATGATTTAATGCAACTGACATTGTTTTATGGAAAGTTGTGTTGCTGTGGAAACAATGCAATTGACAACCAGCACCGTTATCTTCATCTCAAAGAGGCATGTCGGCTGGACATGTCCTTGGTGAATAGATGTCTTAACATCTATAAATAGCAAACAAGTTCCTGCATCAAAGAGATTCAATTTCATCCGGATTACTTAGTTATACAGAGCATATATTCATATTACCTATCTAGAATATAGAGCATTCATATATAGATTTAGTGTTATTGAGAGAGAGATAAAACACTTTCTGGTTCGCCGTTCTTTGTGGATTGGAGTGCTACTTCCGCAAAGAGAAAGATCGTTGTATCCTGGGAGACATTCGCCAATTCAAACCTTGAGGCACCTGTGAGGGGCGATCTTGTCTTAAGGCTATAGAATCTAATTCTAGCCTCGATCTAGTCAGGTTCTTCTGTTCTTTGTTTTTGCCTTTACTGTTTCCAGTGCATATGTTATAACAATTTGTATTTGTTATATATGATTTCATTTTGTTATAGCAATTTATCTTTACATATACCCAACAAATGTAAAAGCTCGAGATGCATATAGTTAATGGACTTTAAAAGGGAAGAAGGAGCTCTTTCGTTTTTGTTATCAATACGAGTAGAAATAGGACAGACTAACTCAGGCATAGGGATAAAAGTCTTAACTAGTTTAAATGACTTACAAACTATTACCAAATTGAGAATTTTTTGTTTTTGATAAGCTCTGGTGGTTCTAAAGTATCAATAAATGAATCTACTTGTAAAAACCAGAAGGACTTCTCTAGTGAACACCCAAAACCACACCAGGTGGCTAATGTAATCTCAGGTGATTTTATGAAAAGACAAATCATCACAATTGTAAATTTAATAATGTTATTAATGTTGAGTTTATATGGTTTATATAGCCAATATAGAACATACAGTACAACAATTATTGTTGAGTGGATAATCTCATATGGTTCTTAGTACTACATCAAAACCACCTTAACTCTTCATTGGATCCATTAACCACACAAGATGGCTAAATCTAATCTCAGTCGAACACCAAAAACAAGCAAGGTGTATAAACTTAGGTGGCTCTAAGTAACACATCAAATCAACAAAGGGGGCTCAGGGAAAAATATGTATGGGTATGAATAAAAAAGTAGAAAAGTTTTGGGTTTATATCCCATTCAACCTTGTATTATCTAGTTATGGGGCTTTCAAAGGGGGTTACTAAGTTTTGTTGAACTAAACTGTTTTCACTGACTTGGTTTTTTTCCCATCCACCTTTTGTTTTGCGCCCTCTCAAGTTGAGCAATGATAAGCGCATCAACGATGAGAGCAGCAACTTCATAGAGATCTGCAATCGTCCTGAGAACGTAGGGATCCAGTTTACTTCTGGAAAATTCCTCATATCAGGCCAACTTTATATCCCAATTTTTCTGTTTCTCTCGACAGTTGCTATCTTCACGGAAGAAGGAGAGTATCGACTGACCTGCCTTTAAAAAATTGAGAAATGCCTTATATGATACAACAAGAAGAAGAAGACCATGTGCAAATCCTTTTTCGTATCTCTGTATCTCTTACCTTATATGATGACAAAAGAAAAGGTAACTAACGATCATATTAGTCCACACTTTATGTCCCTTCATTGTGTTAGTTAATAGTTGAAAGTTTGAAACTAAATCCATGGAAGTTACAAGTTACGACAAGGTTGCTGTTAAGTGCAAAATAAGACCATCCCTCGTATTACCAACTTCTTGATGGAAATACAAAACATTAAGATTAACTGCTATGGACTTCATCTTCTAGGTCGAGACGCACGTGTATAGCCTGGAAAAGGATAAGAGGACTATTAGTTACAACATCCAACGCTATGGAAATAGGATCAAAACGTAGCACACACGAACTGGACGAAAGGTCATTCAACCAAGAACAATTTCAGAGATCAACTTGAGTTTATCCACTAAAAGCCCAATTGTGAATTTATCTTCAATGAACAATAACAAAAGGGAAAAGATATATAAAAAAGAACCAGTTTGAACTATTGAATCTCCACTACATACTGAAACCCACTGGTCAAAATAATACCCACTGTTTCGTACCTTTATAAGATGACTATCTTATATAGGAGATCTATAAGCCATAAGGTATGTACCTCATCAAAGTAACGAGTCAAGATTCAATATGTAATCTTCTTTCATCTGTTTATTTCTATTGTTGATTAATAACAACAGAATGTACCCCCAGTAGAAATGCAACTGCCCCTTCGAAAACCATTTGGGAAATTATATCTTAGAATAAACACACAACAAAGTAGAAATGCAACCAATTGAGAGGATACAAATCCAGCAATTCACACACACATCGAAGCTAGCAACACTAGACTTGAAGCACTATCTCCATCCCCTCTTTGCAAAAAGAGGATAAAAGAAGCAACAAAAGAAAAAATAAGGATGAAAATTAGTTCATATCCCTCCTAATCAAATTCCTTTGAGGTAAACCAAGCAGGAATCTAAATTATTCTTGTGATCAAATGATATCTATATTTCTTAAATAAAGAAGTAATACTAATATAGGCATACATGAAGACAGAACGAGAACAACAGGGTCATTACACAGCAGACAATGTCTATCAAAGTTACCAAATATTCAATCCTAAACCTAGTTAAATAACAGGAAGCTAGTTAAATAACAGGAAGCTAGATTACGGGCGCACAAAGAAGTAACTAAGTATATTAGACGTACATTTGATTTCACAATTTATGAAGACAAAACACAGAAATCTTTCCTGAGTTTAGCTACAGGACAGTGCTCAAGCTACAAAGACTAAAAACTAAACACGACACCAAACTTATATCGGGAAGATGCAGAGAAAAACATTTGGGATCTCACAAGAACCATGGGCAGTAAACATCACAGATGGTGCAAACTCTGGTATTTGATAAACCAAATCAGAAATGAAACTTATCCATTTTTAACTGCACAAAAGGATGCAAAACAGTAGCAACTAATGAAGGTTTCATTTTCTATCACTGTTCTCACTAATTTCACATATTACAACGAGTAGAGTTTCTTTTTTAGTTGAACAACTAGTAAGGTGAGTCATTCATGGAGCCAAGAGCCACAAAGAAGATTATCAATAACATATACGTAATGAAGGTTGCAACTATACACATACAATGTAGTACAAAAGTCACTAGGTTTTGCAACTCCAAACCCTTCTGTATCACATGAGGTCATTGACCGAAAAAAATACAAATAAACTCAACCTTATAATTCTTTTTCAATAAAGAATTGTGAAACACTTTCTATACTTTGGGGCTTGACTTATTCTTCTCCGTCCTATCAGTCTATTACCAGACAAGACAATCACAGAATTCTCAATTGAATGGGTCATACTTCCATAAAAACTATTTAAAGATTATCACTCCATGTTTCCAGAAACCCTAAAATGATAGTTATTTAAAATTTATTCAAAGACACATACCAATTCGGGAAGGTGGAGTTTCACTAGGCCTCTCCACCTGGGTAGGGGAGTTCATATGACTTGTCAGCTGCACCAGTAAACCTTCAAAGCGATTCATTTGCTGTGATAGCAGACCCTCAACCCGACCAAGTTGCTCCTTCAACCCCTGTATCTCAGCACCACTTCTTTGTTCAGACTCCTCCTGCCGCTGCTTTGATTCCTCAAGTTGTCTTTTGAGTTCGCTAATAGTAGAAGATGACGATGATGGTGACAATGAGCCCCATAGCTCTTTTGGTCTCACACCATCCCCATAACCACGTACCCTACTAGAACGCTCAGGTCCAAAAACCTTCACAAAAATCTCATCTTCAGTCATCTGCGAATTCTCCGCAGCCATTTGAGCATAAAGTTTCTTGAGCTTCAACTGCGATCACAAATTGAAACCACCATGTACAGTTCAATGAAAGGAAAAATACATAATAGTTAACTGAAAAATTAGGTAAGCTTGCATTTTTAATTTAATTTAATTTGGGATCAAGATATACCAATGCCTCCTGTGAAGCTGGATTGGCAGCTTGCCCATCAGGCCGGACATGGGTGAGCTCCCATAGAGTTGTACGACCTGGGTCATTTCCAGTCTTCTTCTTCTACCATTGCACAAGACAAGAAAGAATATGAGGAAGAATGAACAACTCAGTTAAATATTACTCAACAGAATAAAAACTGTCGTAGTGAAGAATCAGGTCATACCTCTTCCTCGCGAATTTGCGAGAAACTCTTGGAGCCAGATGTGTGGATTATGGTATTTTTGGAACCATTTGCCTTGTTTTTCTTACTAAGTGACTGCATTTAAGGAAGCCCATGAATATATAAGAATCAATAAAGAAAGAGCATAAACAACCAAAAGCAAAATAGGGAATAACGGAAAGTGTCTTTATTCTTTCCCTCAATACTTGTACTTGCTCTGCTCTTCTGCCTCAGGGATTGTTGAATAAATCACTTAATGAAAGTAGATTATCTTTCCATTCATTTCAAAACTTGTACTATATCTTTTCTGATATGTAACATTTGCTGGTACCTGCCATTCAGGTGAGCTCCACAAACTTATAAGATACTGCCAATCATCTTCTGCAACATTTGGAGGCACTTTTTCTCGTGCTTCCTCAGTCGTCTCACATGTTTCATAAAACATCTTCTTCAGGTGATGCCGATAATTGTGGTAGGACCTATGAATCTGATCCAATACCCATGCCATGTGATCTTCAACCTTGAAACGCTTCTGAGAAACATGGACAAATGAAAAAATATTATACAACGTAAAAATTGAGGACTAATAAAAATAAATAAATAAATTACAGGGGAAATATGTTCAAAACTTGTACTATATCTTCAACTTGCTTCCAAATTGTTAAACTAACCAAAATATGTTCAAATGCCTTCTTCTTAATATCAAATGGGATTTCCTTCCACGACTTGACCTGAAGGGGTAACTCTCGGGTTTGCCTAACCAGGGATGTACACTCTGCTTTGAAGAAGGTGGAACTTTCACCTACAGCTCTTCGGTTCCTCCAGCTGATTTCAAATCTTTCCCCAAGAGGAATTTGAGCTAGTTTTAGGTTACGAGTGGGCCCTCGTGTCTTCCTTTTCCCCATGCTAGAGCTTTCAAAAACTAAACAGAATTTAATTAAAAAAATTTCAAAAAGAAAAGCATAAGTAATCTGTACTAAAATTACATAATAGGCATACAACATCATCCTAAGTCCTACAGGAATATGGTAATGATGATCTATAAGATTTACTGTTAATGTGAGTTACGTGGTAAATAAAATTAACATTCGTACATTATCTATGGAAACTCCTCTACTTTGTCTTAAAAAAAAGCTTGTACAGCCAAGGATGAAAATCCCTGCCAATAGTGTCAGTATTTAAATGTACAGATAGATTGGAGATAATGCTTATGTGTATTTGTCAATAAATAACAGATATTCGCTGTAATGTCACACGGCTACTGATGCGGAGCAGAGCCGGAAGTGTCCTGGAATTAGATTTAGATTTAGTGAGCCAAACCCTAGGTTTTCTTTGTGAGCTGACCCCTTGGTATTCTTTGTGAGCCAAACCCTTTATCTTTTCTGTCTTCTTATCGTTTGTTCTCTGTAGCGCTTCCGCAAAACCACCAAATCCTACCATAAGACCCTTTTACGGTGTTGCCCTACATCAGCTACTAATGCTTGAATATAGAAAATATATAAATTTTCCAATGTATTTCAAATAAAGAGAACAGAACCCTTAGTACTTAGATTCCCAAAGCAACCAATATGCTGCAAAAAAGTTATCAACGAAACATAATGCACTCATAAGTATATTTAGCACAAAAAATATTAAATAACGTAACAGAACAGAAATACTGTGGACGCTTACAATTTCTTGTCTCTGGTTCTTTGCTGCACAAACCAGCAGCTGTCCAACATGCCATGAACTTCTCCTTCACCCGTTTCATTAGGTGCAAAACAAAGTTGCCTTCACTGTAATAATTGCAGCAGTTCTTCCAAATATATTCAACGTCCTTGAATACATCGAACGAGCTTGTATACTTAGTACCATTTTCAAGATGGTTGCATATTGTTCCAAAATCCATTGGTGTATCAATGACATCAAAGTAATCCTGGTTTGAACCACCCGCCCAGAAAAAAGGTAGAAGATAAGACAACATGGAAGGGAATAAATTTAAAAGAAAGATGGCAACACATTTGAGAACACATGTGACATTAATCTGTAGCTTGAGTCCTTCTGTGATGAATAAACAAACAAAATTAACCCTAAGAAACCCAACATTTCTGCCTAATAAATCCTAACAGAACCTAAATGGAACTAACAGCAATCTTTGTTTTTCCTGTTTTGAGCACATGAAATAGTCCGCAGAATGTCCAGGCTGAGGTATGAACCTCAATGTGCAGTAACTTCCAGAGGAAAGACTTTAATACTTTAAGTGGCAGAGGACTATTGGTACTTTAAAGCAGCTATTACTTCTGTAGTCCATGACAGGCAAAGTAAAATAATAAAAGCATAATTGCAGAAAGATGTAAACAAATAATTCAAAAAATGCTCGAATGAAACAACCATATATCAAAATACTATAAATAAACCCAATGACACAGAGATGCAGCTTGGAAGCTATACATTTAAAATGAAAACAAAGTTTATTCCCACCAAATCTGCAAGAATCTTCCTTTCTATAGAATAGGACCCGAACTGATGGGTATACCCTATAGGGTAATTATGAATAATAAGTTCTCTAAACCAACACATAACTGCAAGGTCCAGGCAACAGCCTCCAATATACAGCATAATAGAGTGCTTATCTATGTCATAGTCTTCCTTACATGGAAAAGACCAGAGGGACCTAGATAAATAATCTGTAGTCTATTAAAAATATAATTATAATACGTCTACAAAATATTATTATTAATCCAAAATTATTACAACATAACAGATGATGTTTGAAGTCAAGGTATATTACAATAGTACAGATGGGGTGATTACAACTTAACTTACAAGCTTACTGGATATTCAAGTTTGTACCCAAAAATCAAGTTTTTAACATATTTGACATGATTACACGACATACTTGAAGGTAGAAGCCAAAGTTTTCCTATAGAAACTCTTATTAATGCCCAAACAGAAATAAGAGTTTAGTACTCTTTTTGAACAGAACAAGGCAGGGTCCAGAGTTGAAACATCATTACGATCACCAAATCATGTTATCACTTAAGAAAAACAGTAAGACAATATGTGCATAGAAAGTCCCACTCACAGGTAATTTGAGAGCAATTGGATCCACGGGACTGTTGAAAGGAACAGCTGCATCCATTTTCATCACCCTCTTAATAACCTAAACAGTGATAGAATGTGTGAGAACAGCAGTAAGTTCAATCACATTAAGCACAAACCGCTTAGAGAAACTCTCAAAACATAATATCCTGTCAGGAAAGTACTTTATTTGTTTTGAATTACTGAAGCAGTGCCTAAATTTGTAAATCCCAAATGTTAGAACAGAAACCAATTAAGAAATTTACATCATACCGCGAGCGCAACACTCAGTTCTTTCTTGTTAAAGCCAGGATCATGAGATGGCTCCTCCTGCTCATTCTGGAATCTATTCCCAGAATCCAAGACTGTCAATGGCTTAGCTATTGAACTATCAATTTGCTTGGATGAGCTTCCCACCTGTGCATTCCCTTCAGCATACTTCATAAGCAATTTCTGCACTGTTCTATCAACGGAGGTCCTGTCTTCATCCCCATACGACGAGTCACTCCCCATTGAAGAATTATCAGAATCAATCTCCATTTCAGGGTTAAATTCCTCTTCATTACGGTCTTCACCATCAGACTGGCTCCACCCGAAACCATTTCTCTCTTCAGCATGTTGACTCGCATAATTCACGCATGCTCCTTTATCATTTCTCTCTTCAGCATGGTGGCTCGCATAATCCACGAATGCTCCTTTATCATTTCTGGCTTCAACATTCTGACTCACATAATTCAAGAATGCTCCTTTGTCATTGATGATTCTCTCACTCACCACTTTCTCACTCACCACTCTCTCACTCACCACTTTCTCAGTGACCGGATCTGGGTTTTTCCGTGGCCTTCCCCTACCCCGGGATGCTTGATGTTTACGCCTCATACTCTACTAACAAATTTCAGATGAAAAAAAAAAAAATAATTAGTCAGTAAGAGCAAGCTGGGTTACTATGAAAATTAGCTCTCTGAGTAAGTCAGACCACAATTATCCATATAAACAGTAACCATATGCTAAAAAGCTTCAAACTTTAGCTTGAATTCGTTCGAATACGAACAGTAAAATAGACATTTGCTCTTCTTTTAGGCCAAAACTGAGCTGCATAAAAGCTTAACCGCTGCCATTGACATACAACACGCACGTATTGCATTATCTTCATCTGAAGCTAAAAGATCGAGAGCGAGAAAGAGAGAGACTTTACCTTTGCCTGAATCAAACGGATCGCTCAGATGAGGGTTTGGAATTGCTCAGCGTTTGAATTGGGGATTAGGGTTTTGACTTCTTTGTTTTTCTCTGGCGTCGACCGTGGCTACAGCCTGCTAGTGTGGTATGGAAATACACGCCGCTGCTAAATGCAGCTTGCCTTTTCTTGACCAGGGTTATGGAGTGGCCACCAAAGACAATAACTATGGTTACTTTGTTAAACGGACGAACCACGTGATTGTCGTTAAAAAGGTACAGCCAACTCAGTTCGCCGCAACCAATTGGAATGACAAATCTTTTTCCAAGCTTAAAAACTTTACTTCATGAAAAGCACTTTTAAGCTCAGTACCCAAAAAAAAAAAAAAAGCACTTTTAAGCTTTTGAAAGATAAAAAGAAGTGCTTAGAAATGTGGGTGTGTGTTTTTTTTTATTCCAAATTCTTAATCGGTTTTTAGTTTGAGAAAACGCTTCCAAAGAAGATTGTTGGTGTTTTTAAGACAAATCTTTTAAGGCTTGCATCAGTTTTCAATAACCGGTGGAATTTCATAGTCATTTGTTTTTTGAGTGACCATTCTCTGCTATCAATACATAAAATTTGCTTTCCAAATTTTCCTTTTTTAAATTTTCTTTCTACAAGAAAGCTAGTGCATCAACTCACATCTTGTTTGATCTTTGGGGAGTCAAAAACCCACAAATACGCACAAAACACATGCTCATTCTTATCACTAGACAGACTACTTAAAAGATCGGTACCATGTAATGACCTTTTTGTAATACCGATAACATTTTCTTTAAGGGTTAACTACATAATAGTATCCAAATTATATGGTCAATTTCAAGTTCATACCCAATGTATTGATTCTCTACAAACAGGTACCTGAACTCTTGGAAATCATACGAGTTGCTCCCTCCGTCAACAAAACGGTTAAGTTTTTTGTTACGTGCTGACTAAACTATTTTAATAATGCTATATTGACAATTAGAAATAATAAAATATTACTAAGTTAATCAATAACTCTAAAAACCAATTAAGTAAACACAATCCTTCTCTGCATCTCCGCTGTTCTTTCTCTTGTGGATGTTCTACGCATCAATGCTTGGACCGTTCACGAACCTAATAGCAAATGTTGACAAAATTTGATGAGAGTGAATGCAAGAGAAAGATTAAATGAAGATGCATAGGAGAGAAGAGTGTTTATTTAAAGTTATTTTTTTCTACTGAATAATATTTTATTATTTATAATTGTCCATATAACATTATTAAAATGATCTAGTCAGCACTTAATGGAAAACTTAACTGTTTTGTTGACGGAGGGAGCAACTCGTATGATTTTCAAGAGTTTGGGTACATGTTTGTAGAGAATCAATACATTGGGTATGAACTTGAAATTGACCCTATAGTTTGGATACTATTATGTAGTTAACCCTTTCTTTAATTAGTACTTTATCCAAAGACATATTCACTACAAAAATTTTGAGTATTAGGGTCTAACATTGGTTTAAATAACATGGGGTCTTATTACCCTATAGGGACTGTTTTGGACTCTACTATTTATTATAACTGTTTTGTAGTGATAAGACCCCATGTTATTTAAACCAACGTTGGACCCTAATACTCAAAATTTTTGTAGTGATTATCTACAAAGTTGGGGTATGGATGATGGATCGTAGCAAACAAATACCAAAGAAATTGTCCGGCACATTTTGAAATGCTTTAGTCTTGTTTGGTATTGCTTTTTTAAGGTTAAAAGCACATTTTCTGAAATTTTTGGAGCAAAAGTTGTTTGGTTAAATATGTTCCTCCCTGCTTTTTTTTATCGCTACCTGTCGATGGTGGAGATTTTGAGAAGCAGTTACAGTGCTGCTTTTCATAACTGCAGAGACGGAAAGTTAGAGTCCACTGCATCTTCCCTTAATGAAATCAATGGAAATAACAAAAATGTCGTTTATCCCAATCTAAAAGCGTTTTTCATTTCTAAAGTACTTTTAAAAATATAACTTACCAGACACTTTCTATTGTCATTTATTTTCACAACATTACCAAACTGGCCATATAAAACTACAATGGAGCCAAAAGCTACTAGTCATATTAAAAACTGACTAAGGGGTTGTTCGCTCCTCATCATACTAAAATTGTCTTTTTTCATATAAGTTTGCAACATAAAAAATTGAAATTGTTTGCATAGTGTCTCTATCGAGATGTAAAATATGATGCATGTAGCTTTACTTTTCTTTTTGGGGTATTAGCCAATTTACCCCCTCAACTTGTACCTTACTTTTGACTTGCCCCCTTAACTTGCATTTTAGAAAATTAACCCCCTTAACTTGCATTTTTGGCCAATTTCCCCCCTCGCCGTCAAAATTAACAAATTCGCATCCAATTTTCCGTTAAATACACTCACGTGACTTGCACGTAAAGAGCTTTTTTCGTCATTCACCACCTTCGAGACATTTATGTGCTGTTGATTGGGTTAAATTTCATCGACTCCATTGATGGCGTCGTTGGTCTTAAGAAGAAGCTAACGAAAAAGAAGAGCAAGAAACACGATAAGATGTTCATCACGTATACGTTATGTAACTCAATTTAATGGAATTGGGTTAATTTTGGACTGATGAGGGGGAAATTGACCAATAATACAAGTTAAGGGGGTTAATTTTCCAAAGTGCAAGTTGAAGGGGCAAAATCAAAAGTAAGGTACAAGTTGAGGGGGCAAAATGGCTAATTACCCTTTCTTTTTTTGTCACAACTTCAATGGTATCGTTGCATTTTTTATTGTACACAAAACTCCTCGTTGGAGGAGATGCTAATAGTGGCCCAAACACAAAAGCCCACACACAGCAAACATTAAAGCAAAAGAGCCGACTGTTTTCTGTCGGTGCAAATAAGCTCACCGAGACCGAGAGACGAAAACCCCCGCTCTATCTCGCGTGCCACGGAAAAGCTCGCTCCCTCGCGCTACTCGTTTTTCAAAAAGTTTCTCAACGAAACGTGGAAGCAAACAATCACATAAAAGAAACGACTACGAAGCGTTTTCTTTCAAAAATTCACTGGTAAACTTCCTCTCTTGCTCGCTTAAAGTTTGGATTTTTATCTCTCTGTATTTCATAATTTACCGAATCAAGGATTTTCTGCTTTTTTTTTTTTCGCAAAGAAAATTTTGTTCTTTCGATTACTGAATCTTAGGGCTGAATGAATTGCTGGAAAAGATAATTTCTTTTTCTATTTAGTGTTGAAATTCGTGGGTTGGTTGTGTGAAAATTAAGATTTCGTTTAAAATTGGAGGCTCATAGGTTTCTATTGATCTTTTTATTGGGCTGATTGAATAAAGTTTGGTCATTTTTTTTCCCTTGGGCTGTAATTTAATTTCCTAGGTTTCTTTTTCTCAGGATGTGCAATCAGAAACTAGGGTTATTTATTAGTTGTTGCTAAAAATGTGATTAATTTGGTTTGTTTTGGTGGTTCTTTCGTATGATGAATTGGAATGCAAATACAACTAAATTGAATGTAATCTTGTTGTTTCATGCAGAAGGACACTTCCATTTTTAGTTAGATAATGAAGCGGAAGCGAAAGAACAAGAAGGGAAAGTCCAAAGGGTCCGTGGCGGGTAAAAATGAGGCGCTTTCAAGTGGGCCTATTGTGGAGGAGGGTGGAAATGTGGATGGAGATGCTAATAATGATGACAAGTCTGAGTCTGCAATGGAGGTTGGTACTCCATCTTCTACTGGGACAGATCAGCACAATAATCTTGCCAGTATTAATCCTGATGGTTCGATTGATAGAAAGGTTGGGAAATCAGTGGGAAGAGTTAAGGTGAAGCTTAGGACTTCAAATACAATAGGATCTCAGCCTACTTCTTCTGATGCACACACCCAGAGTGATACAGATAAGAGTAGCCAACCACTTGGTTTGGAAAGACAAGGTGTAGTTTCTGAGAAAATGGAGGACAGTGCCAATTCGTTGGCGGAAGTAAAGATTGGTGCTTCCGGGAATGCATCAAAGAAAGCTGGGAGTATAAAAATTAAATCATCACAGGTGTTGGGGTCTAGTGTTAACCACAGTACTGATCCTGTACCAGAAGCATGGAGTCAGACTCCGAGCAAAAGACAAAGAAAGATGGCGGATCAAGATTCTCAAAACAATAAGCAAGAATTAGATGCTGCACTGATGGTATGCTGCGAGTTTTGAAATGGGTAGTGATTCTTTTGGTCATGTATATATTTAAGTTCTCTTTGAAATGTTTACATACGTGTATTGGCCTTCACTTGTCACTTCACAGATTATAAAGAAGGTAATGAAAATGGATGCTGCTGAACCCTTCAATGTCCCTGTGAATCCTGAAGCTCTTGGAATACCTGTAAGTGTGATTTAATACGTGCATGCTTATACACATGTATCTTATCTCATGCTGTCAAATGCTATGTTACTATTTTTTTTTCTGTGGATAAGTAAAGAAAATGGGACCAATAGGTCTTCGTGTTCCAACTAAGCGACCTTTAAGAAAACAATGCATAGCAAAGAGGAAAAACAGTCCCTGATAACACTCCTCCCATCCCTTGAATTGAAGTTCTGAAATTCCTTGAAAGACAGTTGAAAGTGAAGCTGATAACAAAGAAATACATAATTCTCCTCCAGATATCCAAATCTTCTTTATTTTGTTAGAAAATTTGATTATTTCTTTCAGTCCAAATAACCCATAACTATGCTTGCTCTGCAGTTTTCCTAAAATTGTACCCTTCTTCATCTTTAAAAAATCTCCAGCTGTTTTTTTTCTTCTCATTTTTCTGATGTAAAGGTCTCTTTGTAGACTGAGGCACCAAATGCTGTTGTCTCGGCTAGAAAATAACTTCTATGTTGTTGTCGGCATAATTACCTTCTTTGGGCCATTATTTACTTCTATGCTGTACACTTGTGTGCGGATAAAAGTGGGAACTGTCTGTGGATCTATGGAGCTCCTATTAAGAGATGAGTTTATATTGATCCAAGTGTAACCATGTTCTAATATAGAAATCATACGCATACAGAAAACTGAGTTAAGATGCTGCTATGCTCTCAATGCTTTCCTAGACTTCTATGGATGCTAGTTATATTTTGGGGACTACCTTGGATTAAAATACAACCCAGTTTATTGTATAGATGATCCGAAGACTCTTGGAAGTTCATGTTGCTACCCTAGTCCATCAAAAGTGCTCAGTTATGAGAAAATTTGTTCATAATCCAATTAAAATTTGATTGTTTATGTTTTTTTTAAATGAATTTTGCAACACACATTTCATAGTTTTGTGCTTGAACAATGCCTTTGCATTTCACACTCCATATCCTCTCTTTGAGGGTTTATTGCCGCATGTTATGCAATGAATGCTGCACTTGACCTATATTGTTTCTCTGATGTGTTTATTAACTACATCATGTTTTGGTTTTGTGGGTGTGGCATTTGTTGGAACCAGGATTACTTTGATGTGATAGATACACCAATGGATTTTGGAACAATATGCAGCAATCTTGAAAAGGGTGTTAAGTATACTAATTCTGAGGATGTTTATAACGATGTCCAGTACATATGGAATAATTGTTATAAATATAACAACAAAGGTGACTACATCTTAGATCTTCTGAGGAGAGTGAAGAAGAATTTTGCAAAGTACTGGGCAGCGGCTGGGTTGTATAGTGGACAACCTAAAGGAACTGATGGTGAGGGCTTAATGGATTCTCTGTTTCCTTGTCGATTCATGTTAATCTTCTTTGCTGTTCTTAATTTGACAACCAACTTTGTGTATCGATGTAATACTATAACTTCTTAGGGCATTTATCTTTTGCCTGCACATGTAGTATCACAAGATGTCCTCGAATGAAAGACTGAGAAGTAGATTTAAATAGATCCCTTGTTCTGATATATGGGATATGACACTAATTATAGGTTTATGCTTGCAATTTTTGAAAAGGATTGTATGAATCGAGGGTCACATTAATGCCGAGATGAAAATTTAACATAATTGAAAGCCAGCAATTTTCTGAGAATTAATATATGGTTGGTGGTTTTCCTGTGCTTGTATATGCTCGGTATGCAGTCTCCTTCTGGTGGCTTTTGTTCAGAAAATTCATTGATGTGGTTCTCTCAGTTATCACCTGATATATTAACTGGAGTGGTTATTCAACTTGCAGTGTTTTATACTTCTCTTGTTCGTTTGGAACTTCGTAAAAGCTTGTGTCCATGTTTATGATGTCTGAGCATGTTTAATCTTCTTCATGCTAGGTGTCGAAAGCACTGAAGATATTATGGCACCATCTGATCAGGGAAAAGTACATGTTAAAGGTGGCCAATCAAAGCAGAAAGCGCGCAAGGGTCATGGGTATGTTTTTTTTATAAGTCTGTCCTCATTTATTTCATGAAACTGTTGATCTATATGATTAGATATTTCCTTCCATAAACCTTATTTACTCAAATTTTAGAGTCCAATGGGTAGTGAAGATACTCTGCGTGCTTAATTCCTGAAAATCAAAATTAATCAGTACAAGAGAAGGGATTTTTCACCTTCCTTTCATTATTTTTTGTAATTACAAGTAAATATTGGATGACAATTATGCCAGCAAGCAAGCACCATTTTAGCTGTCTGTAGTTTTCCAAACGTTGTTTATGTATCTTTATACTGGAATATACTATTTATCAACCTTTCTTTTCTGCCACTTAGGTAAGGCTTTAAAACCCTGGTAATGGCTTCTTCTTGTTTAATTTGGCTTACACTAGTATTCTGGAAAAGGAACTGTTTTATTTCTTGATGATGTCATCATCTGCATCCTCATTATCTGTATAATTTAATTCCTTCTTTCATATGTACTTAATCTTTTGACTGCATCGTTCATTAGTCTTCAAGAATGTATTGACTTTTTGATCAATATCCCATGTGTTGTCTTCAAGGGTATCATTTGGGCTAGACATGTTCATATGATACAAGTGCCAGACAAAGTTCATCAAAACTGTTACTAGTTGCTCTTTCTTCTGACTGTATATGCATGGTTAAGTAGTACGTGTTGATACAATATTCAAGATTCTTGTACTATAGTCAAAGAAATTGTTCTTTGCATGTTATATTTTAGAGAGGAATATCAAAACTGTAGTTCTTTTCTATGAAATCAACAGAAATAGAGATAAACGGAATGTAATTTGCAACTTCAAAATGACAAACAGTCTGCTTAGAAGTTTTAAAGTTTCTGTGCCTGACACCTCATTAAAAAGGTTGTTGAAATAAAAGACAAGTATCTCTTCCACCAAACATATGTTTTCTTATTTGGATTTTTAGTTTCTTCTTGAAGGATTGTAATCTGGACAGCTCAGACTTTTTTAGTGATAGTAGAAAATCTTTCTTACCTGATGAGGCTTCTTCCTTTTGCAGGAGGCGTCATAAATCCGATTGTTTATGTGCTATTTGTGTCCTTAAGCGCCGTAGAAGGGAGCGCGAGGAAAATGCTCGAATTGCAATGAATGAGGATGGAGCTATTGATAATAGCCTTGCTCAAGATTTCAAGCCTGAGGTAAATTGGATGTTTACCTCCATTCCAAAAATGATTGTTAAAGTTGGTTTTCACTTTGAATTGCTGAGCAAATAGTTAAATAAAGATGATGAGATCTAAGGCAGCTCATGAATCTTTGTTATTTCACCACGAGCTCCTTATATCATATTTAAACATCCAAAGTTGCAATTCAGTCAGTTAGTTTTGACAGATCTGATGTGTTCTTTGTTGGTGTTTTAGTTGCATAAAAGTATTGACATTTGAAAGAGTAAGACTTTTTATTTTATTTTTGCTACAGTAATGGAATTTTGAAATAGGATGTTTCGTAGTATATACTTCTTTTGCTACCAGTTGGGTTATTTTGGCTGAAGCAATCCCATGCCATGCCTCAGGGAGAAGTTTGTAATTTAGGCAGACTATCAGATTGGAGATATTTGAGTATTTTTTTTCCTTTCCTTTATAGGCCTGTTGTATAATGCAAGTGTACCCATAGCTAATGTCTCTGTTTGCTCTTCTTTGTGATTTAGTTAGCAGACAATTAATTAAGTCGAAGGGTTGTCCTAGTTCTCTGTCTCATTGCAGTCATCAGAGCATATGACTAGATAAAAGGTCATATAAATTTGAATCATTCTTTAGCTTTTTGTGTAAATTTTGCATTCTGAAAATTGATCTATTAGTTTTAGCTTGGGTTAGTTTCAGTGGATGATGTCTAAAGAAAAGTAAACGTGTTTATCATTGGAATAGTACATGTCACCTACTTGAAAGAAGAGACCTAATATTAGCTCATCACCTTCTCTGTGGATGATGTCTAAAGAAAAATATAGGCATTTATCATCTTCTGTCTCAGTCGTACCATTGCTGTGGAGGCAAATGCGTTGTGTAGTTCCGCGTTCATATGTATCACTATTCATTCACAAAAAGTGTTGGAAATGGCCACAGTTTTTTGTGGGATTGTAGTGTGATTTTCCTTGGTTGGAAAATGCATAGCGGAATCTTTGAGGTCAAAGGTTGGAAGATGCGATTTTCATGTGGGTGCGTGCCAGATTTTAAGTGGGGTGGGGTTATTGTTTTTCTTAGTTAATGGTAGCAGTAAGGGATCTTTTTATTCTTTTATTTGCATAACATTTGATCTAGTTGATAGCTTGAAGTTCTCCAGGAGTTGTTGGAAAGAAATGAAGAAGCTAATTTATGGTCTCCGATTCAGTGAGATGCTACATTATGAAAATCACTATTACTGCTACACTACTGCTATTGTTATTTACTATCGTCATTTTGAATAATCTTTGATGTATAAATTGATCTTTCAAGGAATCTTCACTTGCGGAAAGTCCCTCGGGTGGGAATTCATCTTCGGATATGGATGGATCATTAGACCCCCATGCAGATGCTGAGGTGGAAGAAAAGGAAATAGGGGAGAAAATGGGGATATTCGACCAGCAGTATCGCCCTTCGGATGAGAAGCTCGAGGAAGAGGATAATGACAATGAGGGGGATGAGGAGGAAGACAGTGACACGGAGATGAAAGATGGAGGTAATGGTGAAGCACTAGAGCAGTCTGAAAAATCAAGAGAGGAGCCTGATAAACAGTTGCAACCAATAGCAGCAGAGAAAGTTGCTTCCGCAGTCGAATCTGAGAGAAACAAAGAGAATACCATGGTCCAGCCTGAGGACGAAATTGTAGCAGATAAACAATCTAAGGTATCCAATTTTTATTCTGAAGCATCAACCTTATGGCTGGGTTCTTTTTTTCCCTTTTCTTTTTGGGGTTACGATATGTTCCACAGAAAATAGAATTACAGAATGTCTACAATCAAACAAGGGAAAAAGAGAACAATAAAATGTTAACATGCTACTAAATTCCATCACCGTATTGAAATATCTTCAGCTCTGTCTTCACGTTTTAATTTTGTCAGTAATAAGTAGAAATTCCATTTTATTTTTTCTTTATTGGCATTAATAATAAAACTGTGGAGTCAACAAAGTTCCCACTGCAAATGGACATCTCAAATTTTACTCATTTATTGGCAGCATGTGTACATACAATTTACTCATTTCTTGACGTAATTTAGTCGCAGGAATCACAAGAAAAGCATACGAAAGCATATGAAAACCTGCAATTTGAAAATCCCATGCTTTTGGATATATGTGGAAGCCTCTTCCCTAGCAGTAATAAGTCTATTTGGAGTGGACCCCATTCACTGCTTCAGCATCGCACTTCTCGCACCAGTTCCATTCACGCGGCTATTAACATGCTCATGAAGTAGGTCATCTCTGAAGCGCCTGCAACTTTTCTATATTTGGCCAGAAGGAGGTATCAGGTAACTTGATATATTTATACTTCTTTTAGTGCTAGAGGAATCTGTTTTGTGTCTTTTCCTGGTTCAGAAATACATTACAAACATGCCGAAGGGAATTTTGCATACGCTTACATACACGCATGCTTGCACAAATGCAGTTTTAAATATGTAAGGGAAAGCAAGCAAAGGGAGGAACTCAGGAATGGGGATCAATTGGCTAGATTTGAATGTTCCAATCAACCATTATGTACTTTTTTCTGGTTGTGTTTGGGGTTGAATAGCAGGAGATTTACCCGGTGTGTATTAGTTATTTCTTTGTAGAAAGACACTACTGCTCTTCCTAATAAGGATGATCAGATAGCAAGGTAGAGGCACAGTGATCTGTTAAGAGATTATATGATGTAGCAGTAAGCGATACTAAAGGGGTTGTTTTTTGTGTACTTTGTATATATATAAAACCGACATTGTTGTGTTAGCTAAAATTTGTGGGCGTGGATGTTTAGTCCCTTGCTTTATTGTAGAACGTTTTGCTGCTAAGCAAGCACAATCAAAACGTAGAGAATTCTCTTTTCATTTTGTTTGTGTTGAGGGGAGTTTTAAACCTCTTAACTACAACTAACCTAGTAGATGGTGGAGATGGTTGAATCTAGATGAGTAACTGATTCTGGTAATGACTTTAACGTTTATGGCTTTTTACGGAATCCCGCTCCTGTATCATAGCTTGGCAGTCCTTTGTGGTTGGACCTTGGAACTTGGCAGGTACACTTGGTATATAGACGTTAAATTTTGATTTCTCCTGCGATCAAACCAAGATTTAAGTGAGTCCATGCAAGTGGGTAGCTGTGCTGGCCATGTCATGAGGTCCATTCCTTGTTCCCAGAAAGTATATAACGTTAAGGTTTGAAAGCTTTGAAACTTCACTGGTTGCTAGGAACGTTTCTTTTACAAGTTCACCAGCGGGTCTGTAGGCTGGTGTTGTTTACCAAAGGAGAGGTCAGATCATTGTTGATTTTTGTTACAAACGTCTCATTTTGTGAGGTGTCAAATAAGGCTTGTTCCCCTCAAATTCAGATCAGATCACCTGCTCCCCCTCCAACTCTACTTTTGCAGCAGTACAGTTCGCATCTACCAGGTACTGCTATTGCACCTCCGCCCATTGTGTTTCCATCCGTCAGTTGTGCCTTCTCCAGAAATTATTCTTTTGAGTAAAACAAACTACTTTGCCTATACAAGACACCCCTCCCCCACCCACCCCCTCCCCTCTCTTGAGTAAAACTTGAGTAAAACAAACTACTTTGCCTATACAAGACATTACTAGATACAACTCAGCTATGCCCGGCTTTTCAAGATATGCCTATCATACCTCCGCCTACTACTCCAGTTATGCCAATTGAGCCAATGCTCCTCCGTCCCCTATGCATGCTAGCCAGCTTCATCCCCATCGGAGCCAAAGTTGTATTGACTGGGAGCTAGCTATGTTAGACATGTATTAAGACAAGTGGCACTACTAGATTATATGAATCGAGTTCTATATATGGATTTTGATCAATTATATCTGAACAACTACTTTTGTTCCAATACGAATTACTTTTTATCTATTGCATAAACTACGATCTTATGAAATTGAGTAAAAGACATTACTTTTGACTTGAAACAGGCTGTGTAGATTTATGAACAGTTGCATAGGTTTACGTTGATTGCACTCGAAAAACCATGTGGAGCTCCATTAGTTTTTTTATTTGTTTTAACTCGAGATTTCTTTGGAGGTATAAAATGGACAAGATGATAATAAAAAGTTCCCATGCACCCCCGAACACGAAAAAAGGGCAGCAGGTTCTCTGATTGCTCTAATGCTGCTAGAATTTGCATCTTATGAATTAAATTGACATGTCCTCATAAACACTACATGATCTTTCGGATATTAGCAATTGCACACCAACGGATGTAGGCAGTTAACCAAGGGGCGCAGCGGTACAACAATATCTCGATCAACAATATCTCCTTTAAGCTTTGGACAAACGGTGCAAATGTTTACACATGAATAGGAAAAGAGAACGTTAACCGAATGACAAGTCTTCTAGGAGATGCCCCCGAACTACATTGAACAGTCTCATGGCTAGTCGTATTTCACATGTGCAAGGTATAGACCAGAAGCAGGGGCCATGGGACTGGCGGCAGTGACTGTCTTTGCATTCAATATCTTTTCAACTGACCATTTTATCAGGAAAGCAAAATGGGTTAGTTCATTAAAACAGAAGGATCAGAGAGTTGAATTATGAACAACATCAAATAGTGGAATCAATGCACCCTACCATCTGATACTTTTAAATCTCCAGTGCCAACACATTTCAGTACACCAACAAGCAGTCTAACCTGCATACACCTCAACAAACTCAGTAACAGGCCGTAAACGATTTGTAGGACAGACTACTACAACAGTCCAATATCATTACACTATGGGTGGAGATCAAGAGAAGCACATGATTAAAAAACAAAAGCTATCTGTAAAGCAGAACCTGGTGGTATAGAAAAGCGCGTGCTCGTGCTGTTACCACAAAACAGCGGTGTTTTCTTCTCAAGCCAAATCCTGGACCAGCCCCTCCATTGAAACCAGGGAATGAGTCGGTCTCAGATTTATTAGCACGGGCATTAGAATCTTCTTGAGCTAAATTATTTTGATTCCTCTCCCTTAAAGATGGGAAACAAGGAGTAGACACTACTTCAGACACATTAAGTTCATCTAACGTTCTGATCGGTGATTTTGCCTGTACACAACATAAATTTAAAACATCACTAATTGTTTGCTTTTCAAAAAAAAAATATACATAGGGGAACAGACAAAGGTAATAAAATGAAAGAAAGTATGCTATGGTATAATGTCAATACGGAAGCAGCCAGCATATATTTAAAAATACCCACATGATTCTTTCAGAATCCAGTACAGCGAACATGCACCCATGTGTTATAATTTATAAATGCACACAGTTGGAGACGCATTCGAAAACTAAAATAATACTAATTCATCATTTGCAACCCCTATATTCACTTATTTTTCAGGATTTACACTAGTTAAGATTGCAACAGCTGAAAGGATTATTGATTTTTTTGTATGACGCACGGACACAACATTAGAACGCTATTGTTTATTAAAACCATTACAAATGAAAAAAAAAACAGTTTGTAGACCAAATCTCTGTAACTGATAGAGATAAGATTTCTTTTGTCTACATGACGCCTTATCATATTGCATTCTTCCTTGATACCAAAAAATATGCAATTTTTTAACAGGACATCCATCCCTACAGTTGTGTCATTAATCAATGTCCTTGGAGCAATTGCCCCAACTAAATTGGGGCTTGCGAGCTCAAGTCACTGAAACAACTTTGGAGACAGGGTATGAAAGCATGTGCTAGCCCACCATATTTCTACTTATTGACAATTAAGATACTGTAGTTCAACTCCAGAGCAAAACCAGAGATCAGAAAAAATATCAATGCCTACTAAATTTTGTTTGTCATAATGGAACTGACACTTGCAAATATGTAAACTTGCATCAGACCATCACTTTTTCTAGTAACCTAGAGCTAGAAGATTACAATTAATGTCATCAAATCAACTGAGTGTTCAGGTTTGCAAATACCACTCATCCTCAGTGTAAAAGACTACCATTCTAACTCTTGAGCGACACTTTTTCCATGGTTATCTCCTTAAAACCTCTAAATATAATGGAAGAAATCCTAATTGCCTATTATAGCTTGAACTAGAACCATCTTTGTAAATATTGCAGTATAATTCATGTCAACCAAGCAAACAACCAAAACTGAAACAAAGGAACATAGGTTTTGCTCAACCTTTCAGTGAATTTTGACTCAGATTATACCTCAAGAGACAATGGAATTCCATAAAGAATCCCAAGACCCTACTCTATCCAATAAAGATGTCACCTTATAGGGTCAGAAAATAACAGCAGAAACAAGAAGAAAAACAAGAAGAACAACATAACTAATCAGGAGGTAAGGAACAACCTGACAACCTGATGCCCGAAAGGAACTAAAATCATGATGTCCAATGAGCACTTTGCATGCCTCCTGCGTTAATTTGAATTAGTGAAATAGAATTGGACAAGATAAAGTATTGGCTGGACAGTGGATATGTTTTAAAGCAAATAAGATGTTCAGAAAAATTGTTAACAAACCTGCATAGCCAAAAGATCCAGCTCTTCGGGTACATGCCATGCTCGGTCTTTTTCAAATGTTGACAAGGGCTCTGCTCCAGAAAGAAAGCGGTAGTAGTATCTGAAGAAAATTAAACAGAAAGAATCAAACTTCCCTAAACAGTCCAAGTCTTAAATATAATCATATTTAAAGCCACCCTAACTACACCATTCTGAGCTTCTTACTGTCGGACTAAATTTTTTTTTTAACAGCACTAATGATAAATTGTACAGCTGTTTCTCTGGTGAATTACATACCACTATGCTGCAACCTAGATTGCATTTACGAACTAAGTTGAAATTAAAAGTAATAGCATCCAGTCAAATGAGCATAAAAAATTAAGCATCAGTCGCATTAGTAAAACAGAAATGAGTCCCATGACATGAGATTATATATTTTTTTGACATAACTCTAGATTCATGAGTACCTACGTGCGCTCTTGGGCTTTATATCGAGAATGGAAATCAGATGGAACACTTCGAACATCTATCACCATTATGTCACCTTCATTCTTCTGAGGGAACAAAACACTTTCAGAATCTACTGATTAAAACAATAATTAATCTCAATGGCTCAGGTCTTAGATCCATAATTCTAGATATACAGCAAAACTAAGTTTTCAATCTAACAGTTTGGTGATTCGAAAAATGAAGAAACCGCACCTGTAAGAAATGATTGACAGCTCTTTTGATGACTGCAGGTTCATGGGGTGCTAACTGCACTTCAACAGAAATAAAAGTAACAATTTAAGGAAGGAGAACTGTTGAATATGATAACTTCATAATTCTTCTACCTCATCCAGCTGATATAAACCACAAACAAAATTCAAAGTTTTTAAATCAACCAGAAAGGAAACATTCATTGTAGCAGTTGATCTGATTGAAGGACTCAATTTAAAACCTTGATTGTAGTAATCAACTAAAGAGGAATCAATTTAAATCTTGATCTTCCAATCATACAGGGATTTCAATTGAAAGTGAATGTTTGAATGTAGCAGAATGTAGCACCATATGTAGATAACCATGTCGAACAGGCACCAAGAAGTCTATATACCAAACAATCCCCCATTGCAACACACTCTCTAATGCTCCCTCTAATCTATAGAACTAAAAATGGCTTCCTGAAACTCCCAAAGATAATAAAAAAGAACGGATCTATGCAGTCTAAAAGACAAGATATTCAAATAAAATACTCATTGGAAACTGAGCATCTTCTAAGCATCAATTGTCCCTTTTCTTTCAGATACACGAAAAACTACTGAAGGTGATTACCCAAGCCAAATACGAAAATATGAAATAAAAAAGACAACAACTATCATGTGTTCAACTAAAATGTCTTGGAAATTAATGTACAACTCAAATGCCTAGTCTTGGACTTCAAATGATGATGTTTCTGTAACAGATGTATCAGAAAATGTCAACTTTAACTGTGGCAGCATGATGTGATTAATTCGGACATTCAAAACCAACCACCACCTGAATCTTTAAAGGTATAAATAAGAAGAAAGAATCTATGTTTTGAAATTCGTTAGTTTCTTTTCTTTAGTTTTAAGAAGATTAACTTTACTATTTCATCACTAAACCCCAAAAATCTAAGAAACCAAGAAAATAAAACTTCATTTGTTGCATCCATTATATGGACCGCATAACTAATATAATAAATTATTTATTTTCAAAATGACATACCACTTCACCAGGCTTCCTTTTGCTTATGCGCTCAACATCTACATGACAAACATTCGACAAGGCATGGACTCCTGAATCCTACAAACCGAAAAAAACAAGAACACACCTCATTTCCCACACAACATAACACATGCTCGAAAAATACACCCGAAAAATGTGAAACATCTTTAGGTACAACATAGACATACAGTTCGACTGGAACAGAACATTGAAACTGGCTGGCCAATAAATTTATGAAAAGCCTCCTGCAAAATTAGAAAAGCTAATTAACAAAAGCACTCATTTCTAACAAAATTAGTGTTTTCAAAATTAGCATTTACGAAGAATAACATAATTACTATCAGCAAAAAGACTAAGCAAATCATATTTTGATTAAAACGCTGAAACTCGAAATAATGAATCGAATCACCTCAAGAACGCCAACCACTGTACGGCAATTGGACTGTTGCTGAGACCCAGAGAAGCGAGTCCCAATGTACTCTACTGCGAGTAAATATCGCTGGATTCTCGGGTGGTGGCGGCTCATCGGCTGTGGCGGTGGTTGCGACTCTTGCCCGTCGTCGTCGTCCCCGTCGCTGAAATCGTCGGCGGTTTTGGAAAGCTTTGAAGGCCTCTGCGGAGACTGGGAGTTGCTATTACTACCAAAACAATCTAGCGAGTGCTTGAAATTTTCTGACATGATTTGATTTTTCTCGCAATTTCTCAGGCCCCAAACAGTAAATTGGGCTTAGGGTTTTTGCAAGGGGCAAGCTTCTAAGGGTTTAAGGGATCTCCACTTCGGATTCTGAGCCTCTGAATTTGTTTATCCACGCATTTGCCGCATTTAGTGAGGTGTCAACTATCAACCACTACAAGTATTTTTTAATTACACTTATCCTCTTAATCCAACCACTACATGCATGACACCTTACCAAATGTGGCAAATGCGTGGATAAGCAAATGCAGAGGCTCATATCCAATCCACTTACTACGGAAAAAAAAAAAATTACAAAAAAAAAAATATATTCGTCTGTACATTATTACCACCCTAGTTATTTAGTATACACATATTATACGCATATAATATGCGTACATACGTACAATTGAAAAAAAAAAGGCTCGTTTCTCATCTGGAAGTCAAAAGTTTGGAAAAATACGTGTTTTTTTTAGCCCTACCGTATTGTATACAATTATATGGAAATACATATAATACGGGTTGAAAATACGGTTCCTAAATGGGACTCTTGGTTTCCCCCACTACCCTTGGTATCTATGAAATGCACTCTTCACAAGACCCATCACCGTCAGCCTTTGAGTTTCTTCTTTTCTACATCCAAAAACAAAGCCTTGATATATATGTCAAATGCACTCTTCACAAGACCCACCGTCAGCCTTTGAGTTTCTTTCTTTCTCTACATCCAAAAACAAGCTTCAATCATTCTTCAGGGATAAGAAGCTAATTGTAAGGAGAGATGCAAAAGTTCAACACATTGGAAGCAAGAGACTCAGATCCAATTGAACTCGAGCAGCTCAGTGAACTTCCTGATTACATAGACCCACCAGAAGAAGAGGCTGGTGATTTAACAGAGATGGAAGATGACAATTTTGATCTTGGTCCAGCAGATGGGAATGCTGATCTTGATTCGTTTCTAAACTTTGAGTAGTTGTGGGAGTAATTTCTTCTTGTAAATCATTCAAGTATTATCTTCTTAATTTTATTAGACTCTATTGTGTTGTGTTGAATTGCTTTTTCATAAATTACATTGAATATTAATGTCTTTAATTAGTTCTTTGGTGAAATATTTAGTATATTATATAAAACTAGATAGATATAAGTAATTTGTGCATCCGTATTTTTAGGTACATATTTTTCTTGATAAGCCGTATTATATACGTACATACGTATTATTTTAATTTTTTTGTTTCCATATTTTAGGTCAGAATTTTTACCGTTTTGATACACGTACATTTGCCAAGTAATACATGTATATAATTTTGACATACTATACGCGTACCGTTCTTTACTAACTAGGATTACCACTAGGGTTGGGCACGAGTCAGGTCATTTATTTTTTTGATAGACGCTTCGACTCAGTTGATTTTGAAACGAGTTCGATTCAGTCCAAGTTTTGTATTTTCAAAAATGAACTTGGCTTGTTTAGAATCATTAAAAAACGCGCAGAGTTCGTGAGTTTTACGAGTTCATATCAAAATTATTTAGGTATCTATACAAAATAAAAAATTTAACATGATATAAACGATTCATTATGACTTTGCCATTAAAAATATTTGAAACTTGCAAGTATACATAAAAAAATTAAATATAAAAATTATCGCCTATGGAGATGGTCAATGAAGAAGAGAAGCGTTGGCTATGGAGATGGTCGTTTGGTCTATTTCTTTAATATTTTTTTGTACTTTTTTAAGCATGAAAGAATACACGATCACTCTAGAGTTTTTAGGGGATATAGAGTTGCTATTGTAATACAAGCAAGAATCAAAATTTCAGCCGAAACACCGAAATTTCAGAAATTTTGGAGGGTCGAAACTTGAATCGGGGTACATATTAATATCAGTGGAAAAATACCGAAATTTCATTGTCGAGGCTCTTAAAAATGACTAATATTCTTGAAATTTCGATGGAAATTTCGGTAATATTTCTGTGAAATTTCAATGTAGCCTTTAGTGAAGATGTTGCTTTTTGTCACTTCAATTCAATTCAATTCAATCTTTTGTTTTTTGTTAAATTAATTTAATTTTGTAACTTCCCACCACCATCTCCAAGTTCTCAATTATATAGCTACCAAAAAACAAAGATATGTATGCATTATACATATATTCTTTTTCTGACAATAGGTAAGAATTGTTTTATACTTTATGCTTAATGGAATGCAAAATACGAATTTTTCTCCCTTATGTATATAAAAGTTAATCCTTATGGACAATGTTACAAACCGAAAATGTAAATTGCATTATTTGTTGATTTTAGAGGTTATAGAAAGTAGAGATATTAATTTATAGTTTTCTAGCATATTTTTGGTCTTTTTTTTTACCTAATTTCCACCGAAATCAAAATTTTTTTCGAAATTTCCATAAATTTGGCCTACTGAAACTGAAATTTTGATCGTTGACTACAAGTTATAGGTATTACGTATCTTTTAAGTCAATCATAGAAAACCACATGTATTATGCATCTTTAAATTGGTGGCACTGAGTACTCATGTTCAGAATTTTGGGCTCGGTTTGAATTCGTTTATAAACTAGTTGAATCCAAACTAGGAACGTTTTGAAATATATATATATATATATATATATATTAGGTCTCAACTCATTTTGCACCAAGTCGAGTAATACGATTCAACTTAGCGAGTTCTTTAACTCGTATGCCCACCCTTAATTACCACACACTTCAATGTTGGGAAGTTGTATACATATCATCACTTGGTCGAAAATATAGTTGGCTGTTTATCTTAAGCTCAAAACTTGACAATGTGTATGCATATACTTTTGCTATACAGTCTGAATAATATTAGTCTATGTATTATAACCTATGTAGTAATATTTCACAAATACGGAACATTCTCTAGCTCGAAATTTTGTTTCATTAAGCTCAAAACGTTTTCTAATTAAAATAGGGGTTTGTTATTTCCACCCACCATTTTTCTTTTCCAACCCACCATTTATGATTAATTTTATAATCAGAGCATTTATTATATGAAAACATATTAGTTGCTCTTCCATCTCTAGTTTTTGGTCGCCAGATTACTAAGTTTGCTGAAACTGAAAGTGCCTCCATCAACATAGTTGTTTCCGTATTGCCTCTTTTCTCATGTGGACTGGCCCTATTATGGAGTTAATGATTACATCAATTGACAAAAAGAAAAATCCAAATCTAAAACAATTCACAGTTTCTACACAAGCAGCCCAGCTGTCATGGCCAAAGTTGCTTTCACCTCCGGCAACTTCGATGCCGCCATCACCACTTCACAGAGGCAATCAACCTCGCCGTACCAACCACCTCCTCTACACAAGATTCATTGAAATACCCAAAAACATTCCAAGAAATCCAGAAACAATTTCATCACTAGAAACATAAAGGCAGGGACAATTACAGATGTCGGCGTCACCGTCGCGCCGAAAAACTCATCGAAATCTGGAAAATTACAGATTTCGGCGAGTTCATCCTCCTCGCCTCGCCACCACCTCTACAGTCGCCGGATAATCCCCAGACTCCAGCGGCTGCCCTAATTTTCAGGCGAGCCCTATTTTCTTCATTTCTTAACCAATTTCGACAAACCTTATATGCAAATTCATCTACGCAACACTTGGAGTCCAAAAGTCACACTTACAAGGCTCACCTTACATTGCGCTAGCCGGAATCACGCAGGAAAACTCTCATTTTCCGTCGGCCTCATCAGGGGAGGGTTTCAATGGTTTTCAAGGGAGATGCAGGTTGTTCCGAGATCGCCTCGATGAGCTGATGCTGAATTCGGGCTTCGTTTCTCCGATTGGTGGCCGGACAGTGGTCGATGGTGGTGGAGAGTGTCAGCGGTTCTTCGTGGTTTCCGAAAAATGAAAACCACGGGCTTGTGTCCAGGTTTAGTAAACCCCCAACTAGTGACATAATTTTTTAGTCAGAAATCTCATGGACCAATCACAGCCCGCCACATGTCACTTTGTCCCCTCTCTTCAACTTCGTTTCTGGTGCATAACGTCTTCGTTACAACTCGGAACCCAATTTCGTCTTTGCGGATGTGTTCCTATCGTCGAGCACTATGCATGTAGTACCATATTGATTAGATAATTTTCATACTATTCAAAGTCAACCATTGACCCCCGAAGGGTATTTTCATCATTTCACAATGTTTCGAGAAATTTTTGAAACGGATCGTACCATAAGGAACACTACCCACTCAACTTGAATCATAGCTCACTCAAATTGAATACCAAAATCCTTACAGTTTGAAAATCAACCAAAAATTTGAAAGTTTACATTTGACCCGTGAGAGCATTTTAGTAAATTTAGTGAACATTCTGGGACGGGTCGTAACATAAGAAGCCAAAATAGTGCTGTTAGTGTTATGAACTTTTAACTGTACTTTGAATTTTATCTTCTTGGATTAATAGCTCATGGTTATAGATATTGTTTAACAAGAGGTACAAATACAATCCACATGACTGCTTGGCCTACTAAATTCAAAATGGTTGCCACTATTTTTTTCCAGTAAATAATGCCCTAAACTATGTCCAAGTAATTTTATAGAAAGTAGAGTGGTTCACCGCCTAGAAACCTGAAATTTGAATCTTTCTTTGATCTTCGTTGAATCAGCCTATTTCGCCACATCGAGGCTATGGGAGTCGAACCCGGAAAAGTGACAGACTAGGGCCCTATTTTTGAATGAAAGAAAGTAAGCCCTAGCCCTGTAAGCCCACACATGTGTAGAGTAGATCGTTCAACACCTACGGCACGCCATCCTGACAACAGCTGGTTTATGGCACCACGCTAGCTCATGAAGAAGTCGAATAAGAGTTGTCCGAAATCAGATCTTCTTAGAGCAAATAGTAATATTCCAGAGGGAAATGCACCTAAGATCAAATATTTCGATCCGGCTTCCATGGAAAATTTAGACTATCCTCAAGTCCATCTAAATCTCTTCCTAAAGGAATGCAGACAAAAAAGAAAGGGTAGGGCATTAGCATTGTTGACACATAAAAATGTATGCGCAACTGTCAATGAGTAATGTGATCGGGTTCGAGGCTAAGGAGCCTTGGGACTTAGTTGTCTCGGAAGGCTTCGGACTAGGCTTTAGAAGAAGCCTTGTGAAATGCCTTGGGAATGAGCCTTTGGAATCAGACTCGGCAGTGTGCCTTGGGTAGACTTTGGGAAGAGCCTCGGGAAGAGCTTTGGAAGAGGCTTCGGCAGATGAATCCCTTGGACCAACCTGAAACAGAGAAAGGAAACAAAGGTTGAAGCACCTGTGTGGTACTGGGCTAAGGCGTTTCGATGCTTAAGTTAGCAGTAGTGGAGCAAGGCAGTGTTTGTGTGTAGTTGGTGATAACCAAGTATGAAGTTCTAAGGTTCAGAATAACTTGATCAAAACTTACCTCTACCCTTGGGGGGTGAGTGTGGTTTTATAGAGGCTGGACTTGGTGATGAAGTCCCTTCTCTCCAATGTGGGACAAAATGCATGTGAGGAACTGTTCATTTGTCGAGTGGTTTTCCGTATCTTTGAGGCGATATACGAGACACACCGCTAATCATATGGAGCGGTTTAGCATCTCTACGCAAAGGTTGCCGTGAGGTGATTCCATAGAGCTACTTTACTTGGTCGTGTCGTAGTCTAGACGGTGGCTATGAACCTCGTAATACGTGCAAATGAAGTAGTTAATAGTGCCTAGGTGGCACTCTCCTTTGCTGACAAGTGTACGGCTGAAAGTGAGAGTATCCACATGTCCTTCTCCTTGGCTAACAAGTGTATGACGGGATATGGTATGAACAAGCATCACCAACTCAATCAGATCTTCTTGTTTGCTTGCTTTGATTAGGCTTCCTTTAACGGATTTTATCGGCATTTTGTGCCGATCTTCTTCGGGCGTAGCCTTAGAACTTTATGATGTATATATGATGGCTTGCAAATAAATTTCGTTGCTTATTGAGTAATTGCTTCGCCCCTTGCTTCCATTCACCCCCTCATTGGTGAATGGAAGATTACTCTACAAATGAAGATGGAGAGGGGATACCCCAGGGAAGGGGGGAAGACGTTAAGTTTTTGGGGCGTTCTCTCTCTAACTGAGCAACTTCCAAGTCAACGTTCTTTGCTTAAGCGCTTCTCTTCTTTGGGCGCATGCTCTCCCTAGGAATTTTATACCTTGTACCACAGAAGGGCTTTGGCTCTCTCAATTGGCCCTCTCAATCAAAAGTGAATGGATTCGCCTCTAGCCTCTGAGCACGTCGGAACCGCATGAGTTCACCAGAATATAATCAACCACTTATATAGAGAAACAAATCAAAGAAATTACTAAAAATTAATACCATATTTGTACTCATTTCAGGAATCGACAAATCGGTGCCATACAGTACTCATTGTTGTTGTATACTCGACAAGTATCCTATTGAACTTCCGCTCCCCTAATGGAAAATTCCTAGGTCCGCCATTGGCTAGGATCATTGTACACGTTCCGGATAAGTGGCGTGGATGACATACTAGGGTAGAAATGAACTCCACTGCTACACTAACCAAATCAATGACCTCCAATTTTCAAATGGAAAGGACAATGAGCTTTATCCTGTCACATGTAAGTACATAATGGATAATTCCATTTCCAAATTTTTTTTTTTTTTTTTTTTAAAAAAAAACTTCTTGACTTTGATCTTCACCAATGATCCAAGTAACTCCATCAAGTCATAAGATATAAGAACTATTGGCAGAAGAGTTATCAACACAAACAGAAAGGAGGAATACCCGTTCAGTGAAAAAAATTCTATTTGTTAAGCAAAATTCTCAATCAATGCTCTATTGACATTGACGATTTTTTTTTAAGCAGAAAAATCATCAGATTATGGAGTTTGAGAGGATTTGATGTAGGCCTATCAGAATCTTGTCAAACATATAACAACCTCGAGCATTTTAACCTTTTGGTAGAACTAACACAGAAAGAATCCATACTATACTAGAGGATGTCAAACCAAAATTTCAAATTAATGTTGCACACCATTTCGTTTTCTTCTTCTTCGAAACATTTGACTCTTTATATTCTCAACAGTTGTCTCATTTCCTTACTGACTGATTATAGCGAGCCCTCCAGTTGCATACTCCCAAGCATTCGCCTCAATACTGTAATTTACATTTTCAACCACAGATACACATCGTAAGCAATAATAGAAAATCATTTGTAGGGCACTACAGAAGTTAATTAGCTCCTATACTATTACCAAAGCAAGAGAATTCTGAACCATAATGCTAAGGAGTTGGTCTAGTATTAGACAATATTTCATGCTATTTCTAGCAAATAAAGCGTATATATTTTCAGTTCAAATGTAAGTGAATGCATGGGGAAGTCCTCCCTCCTATAATCACATTGAAACAGATATTGAATTTCCATTAAATATATTCATATTGGGAAATAATATCGTAGTACCAATGTGTACAAAACAATTGATTTCCAGATTCTGGATGCATTACTAGTTGATACTAGACACTAAAATTGGTTTTTCTTTCTGAAAATCTTTCAATGGACAATAGGGATTTTACTTATATCTTTTAGCTCAGTTAATTAAGGCAACAAGCCTAGGACTTCCTGGAAATGTAAGAGATTTAGTAAATGAATAAACAACAGCTGTAGGTAGTGAAAATCAAGGTTTCATTTATTTCATGATTACGTAACAGATTTCAGCTCGGTAAATAATGTAGGAATCATTAAGGACCAAAAACTATAGTAAAAAAACCTCATGCATTAAGAAAATATTAATAACTGGAGAAAATGGATGACAAGTATGAAGACTGAACCAGAACCATATATTAATGGCATAAAAGAACTCAGGAATTGATAGAGCTCTATGAACATATTTTTATTATTAAAGTCATGGCTAAGAATTTGGGGCCCTGGTTCTAAAATTTTACCGAGGCCCTTCAACCTATCTTCAAACAAATTATACCAACTTTTTTTACACACAATGTACGAATAAAAAGGTAAAATCAAAACTAAAAAAATAACAAATCTTAGAAAAGATTATCGAATCCACTCAAAGTTTATTACTAACAATATATTGATAGCAAAAATAGTAATAATAACAACAAAGTCAAAACCTTCAAGAACCTAAAGATATGTGACAATGCCAAAAAGAGGCGTAGAGTAGTTGTTAAATAGGTATAGTAAAACCTCTATTAATAAATACTTTATAGTGGAATAACCTCCACAAATTCATAAAAAAAATATATATATATTAGTCCCAACTTAGACTATTAGTTATATTTATACCTCAACGGCGGCTCTGTCTATTATATGCAAAAGGGAATTTTTATCCATACTCATCATTTCTCTCCCTTCATAAATTATATTTTTGTTTATGAAACTTCCAAAATTACCCATAAATTATAGAGAAAATTTCATAAGACCTAATTGGGATCTTTCCAAATTTAAACATTGTTTTAGTAAACCAAACAAGTACTTCGCCGACGGAAAGCCCTCGCCACTAACCTCACCATTCTCCCTATATCTTTCTTGGTTTTGGTAACAAACCCATGGAAAAAGTATGTGTCTAACCACACTATGTTCTTATAAAATAGGGCAAATAACAATTACGTACCATATGGTTTGGATCAAATTTCAATATAATATCTGTACTTTTTTTTTTTTTTAACTTTTCAGTACCATGTACTTTCAAATTCTCGCAATTGTATTCCATCATCTGTAGAATCGTCAACTTTTGGCTGTTTAGTAATGACGTGGACTATGTGAAGCCAACATATTCATTCTTCCCTATCGTCTATGGTCTACCATGAGTGATGCAAATACATTGAGTAGCTCTGAGCCATTATAGAATGTGGCCTTTGGTAATATTGGCACCGTGGCTTTTGCTTTAGACACACAACTTATTTACCCAAACACCAGCTAATCAAACCCACAGAGTCCACATCATCACTGAACATTCAAAAATTAAAGATTCTATAAACGATGGAACACAATTGCAAGAATTTGAAAATATATGGTACTGAAATGCAAGAAAAAAAATGCAACTTTCATATTGAAATTTGATCCAAATGAACGTAAATGTAATTTTCCCTATAAAATATTATAGGCCATTTGAGGGCAGTTTTTCAATGAAATGTCAATGATCACCATGATGCTTTAGCATTCTTGATTCTTGTATGACATTGGATGAATTTTTTTATAGGGTTTAGGAAAATGTCATCTTGCATCTTGTAGTCTATGGAGCACAAAGTCAACTAGCAAAGTATGTGACGAACAAAGTATGAGTGAAAGTATATTCTCGGAAAGTAAATAAACATCATTGCCTTAATGCCTTTTTTTTAGGATGAGCAAAATCGAGCATCCCCAAATTGTTATGTCCATTTACAAGTTCATTACTATTTAATATGGGTCGAGTTACAATTCTAATTTCCAAACATGGATTTCAATTTCCATAAAGCCTTTAGTGTATCTTCCTGTAACTTAGAGGATAACATAATACTACGTCTAAAGACATGCCACAAATTTTACTCAAGTAAAAGATGGTGTTGTTGTCCTTGACAAAAATGAATTTGAAAATATTTCGATTCAAATAACGTAGACCCATGGAGACTATCACTCATTACTTAATAGTGCAATCTAATTGCATGTTGAAACGATAAGGATTACAATTTACACTGAAATAAATTCTCGCTACCTCTTTTTATCCCTCAAATTCATTGTCTCTTTTTGTATGTTTATATAAGTGTAGACATCATTGACAAACATAGCAAATTAATGTTGTTGAGTAAAAGATTTTTTTTTTTTTTTTTTACCATTTCTCTCTCATCCATAAATTTCTTCAAATTTTTTTCGCCCAAATGTAGCAAATCCTAGGGTTTCTACTTCTTTTATGCACAACGTCAGTGAACTTGGGCTTTGACGTTAGGCCGTTGGTGGAATACTTATTTCCAAAAGTTTTAATATTTACATATATTAAGGGGATGGAGTTTTAGTGGTAAACATACATAACCTTAGAAAACACCTTACAAACAAGGAAAGCACCCAAAAGCAAGTTGCAGGGAGTGAAGGCACTGAGTTTCCATGAAAGCCATTTTTAAATGATTATTAAGGTTAGGATGTAAGCAACTTCCAAGGAGTGAAGTACGCATCATCATCAACTTTATATCCTAACCTCAGTATATATTTGTCTGTTGTACGCTCTGTATGGTCTTCCCCTATCATTTCTACTCCATTCAGCCTCAAGCACATGTTATTTTTCCATTTCGCCCATTTGTAGAATCCTATTCTCAAGACATATATAGGCAGCTTCTATTTAAACATTAGTTTATTTTCCTTGCAACTAAACACTATCATTTTCTGCAGTCATGAACCCTTTGTATCCTCATGTATTCTACTATATGTTTGTTTCTTCCATAGATTAATGTTCATATATAGTCTTTAATATCTAAAACTCATCTTAACATGTCTTGTGGGTGTCTGGTGGGATGTGCACTCTGGGCATCTCATTAATTTCTACTCATTTCAACCCAAACATCAATTTGTCCAATTTTCAGATTTATATTCTATATATAGTTACATACACCAATAATATTTTATTTGTCCTGTGGTGTTCAAGTTTGTTGTTTGCTAAATGGTAGGAGATCAATTTTATTGTTACTCTCTGGATTAAGCAACAGAGCCAGACTGGGTTGTCATATTGTGTTGCAATGCTGTTGTGTAGGACCTAATATGTCTTTTGTTAAGAGAATGTTGGTAGCTCAATATGCTATAGTCAAGGCAACCTTGGATGATCCATCTACTGGGGAACGGATTTGTATTAACCATTTGGATGGGACGAGTGGGATACCTATAGTAACAAGAGAAGGAATGCTAAACTACTATTTGCACAAGTATATATACCATCAAAGTTTTCCCATGGAGGGGACTGAGACTAGTGAAAGAAATATAGTAACCATCAAGGGGGAGACCAAAACAAAGAACAAGAAGATCAAATCTAGGAAGGGGAAGACTGAAATCAAAATGGAGGCCAAGATCAGTGAAGACTTCAAAGTCCTCAAAGAGAGGAAAGGGAAGAGCGCCTTGTATGTTTTAATCCATTCATCCCTTAAATTTATTGAACAAAAGGTCATGGGGAGGGGAGGTTGTTTTTGTAAGTTATCCATTTTCCTCTACCTTTTTTCATGCATGTAAGGAAAGAATTAACTATCAAATAACTTAGACATGTTAAACATTTTAGCATTGTGTTGATGAAGGATGTACACCTAAAAAAAGGCACTGATCACTTAGGCAGTGAGATAACTCATACATAAAAAAAGACACTGATCACTTATGCATTGAGATAACTCATCAGTGACATCTTATCAAATCGAGCATGATCATTGTATACTAAATAATGTGGATGAGAGATTCTCGGTGGTATCAGTATTGCTACTACGAATCTTGTTAGGGAGCCACTAAGAGTTTTTCATAACCTTGCTCATGCAATTGATGAGAATGAAAATTCCTTATTGTACTACGTACATGACTACAAATGGCATATGGAGAGATACTAGTCACTTATATCGCTAAACTCGTAAACTACTCAATGATATAATAATAATAGATATACATCGTAGCGTCTTGCAACAATAAATTACAAATATTCAATGCTTTAAGAATATGTCTTAATGGCTCTCACATTTTCTTAATATGATATAAAAGATTGAGAACAATTTTTCAATGAGATGTCAATGGCCACTATATGATGCTTTAGCATTCTTGATTCTTGTATGAAATGTGATGAATTTTTTTTTTTTTTTTTGATTGGCAAGCTTGTTATGGAAAATGTCTTCTTGGATATTGTAGTCTATGGAGCACAAAGTCAGTAGCAAAGTATATAACTAACAAAGCATGAGTGAAAGAATCTTCTCGGAAAGTAACTAAACATCATCGCCTTAATGCCATTTTTTAAAGATGAGCAAAACGGAGCATCCCCGAATTGCTATGTACATTTACAAGTTCATTACTATTAAATATGGTTCGAGTTACAATTCCAATTTGCAAACGTGGACTTCGATGTCCGTAAAGCTTTTAGTGTATCTTCATATTTAGATGTTTATTTCAGAGGATAACATAATACTACGTCTCAAGGCATGCCACAAATTTTATTTAAGTAGAAGATAGTGTTGTTATCCTTGGCCAAAATGAATTTGCAAATGTATCAATTCAAATAATGAAGACACATGTAGACTATCATTCATTACTTAAGAGTGCAATTTAATCGCATGTTGAGTCGATGATTATTACAATTTACACTGAAATAAATTCTTGCTATCTCTTCTTTTTCCTCAAAATCATTGTCTCTTCTTTGTTTATATAAACGTAGACATCATCGACAAATATAGCAAATGGTTTGGAGTAAAATATTTTTAAGCATTTCTCCCTCATCCAGACATTTTCTTCAAATTCCTTTTCGCCTAAATGCAGCGCACCCTAGGGTTTTTACTTCTTTTATGCACAACGTCAGTGCGCTTGGATTTACTATGACAATGTGAAAGTTATACAAGAAATGAAAAGATTACAAATTGACAGATGCTATTTCTGTCACAAAGTGACTTTGATTTTTTACTTGGGGTAAGATTTTCAATGGTAAGGATATTTTCGATCACTAATTTTGCTTTCCAATGATTCAGATCTTATACAAGTTGGCTACAATTTTCAATTCCTTCAACTTCAATTGGGGAATTTGGTTGTTTTTATGTTTACTCCAAACACCTTTTTTTTTTTGGCCTCTGCCTATTCGGCTTGACTTTGCATCATTAGAGCAAAGGCACCCCTAAGGGCGAGGGCGAGGGCGATAAGGGGTGTTTTTGCCCACGGGCAAAGAATAGTATATCGCCCTCGCCCTCCGTCGATTTCGTAGCTGGCACCCACAGAAGGTGAGGGCAAAGGCGATACACTACATTTGATATAATAAAAATGTGTCCAATAAATTTTATTTGTGCCTAAAATTGAACATTACATACTAAAACAAATTTGATATTAAAAACAATTGATTTTTTATAGAAAAGAAAATGATTTTGATTTTTCACAAAAAAAAAAAAAAAACTGATGTTTTAAACGTTCGGCTACCACTGCCGAACACTTCATCTTTCCAAATCTCGTTCGGAGGCCACCACCGAACACTGCACAGCACCATGTTTTTGGGCCGCAAGCAGCACTGCTGCTCCGCCGCCGCCTCCGACGTCCTCCTCGGCTTGTCGCCGGCCACAATTGGGAGAAAAAAGATTAAAAAAAAAGGGTTGGGTGCGCTCTAACGTCAGATCGCCTTCGCCGCCTGCGGGCGCAGGCGCGGGCAATCCCCACCTCTGCCTTCGCCTACTGAAGGATCGCCCTTCGATTGCCAGCCGATTTTCCTCCCGTTGCCGCGCCCAACAGTCGTCCGAAGGGCAATCCTGCAGGATCGCCCTCCGTTTTGCCCTCGCGATGCCTTTGCTCTTAGTGACCATTTTGCTTGTGTATAGCCTCCTTGGGCCCTTTGCCTTCGAGCTTTTAATACATCACTTTCAAAAAACAAAAAAAAAAGGATTGTGATGTACACTCAGTTTTCTTCTTTGAACATCTAAATTTCTTTGTACACCCATCTTATTTTTTTAAACTACTTTGAATACCCAAATTTGATTAAAATTTTTCACATATATCTGTTTGGACCGGGTCATACCCGGGCCGAAAAGAGGCAAACAATATCCTTCATCTAGTTTATTGAATAAGTTTTCTTGAGCACCTTCAATTCTTTTTTTTTTTGAACACCCAAAATTAGAATTTGCTAAACTCATCTCGCCCTACATCTTTAGGCCTCTAGGATTCATCAAAAACTCAAATCTATATTCAAAGAAGTTCACCAGATTTGTTTTGAAGCATATGAGGCTGAAACTTTGCTTGATTTGTTTTCAGAATGAAAATCAAACCCTTTATTATCTTCAGATATAAAAATCAATGAAAATTCTTACCTTTTCTTCTTCAGATTCGTCCTCTTTCATTGTGTCTTTCATCAAAATAGGAGATTGAGATTTGGGGTTTAGAAAAATTGAGTAGGATGCAAGTGTGTGATATCTGTAATTGGCTATCCTTGTACAAAAACATTGTAATCAATCACAATCTCAATTAGATTCATTAGGACTTAGCTCTAGATTTGAAGATATGTTAAGTGTGCTTGAAGATTGAGGATTGAAGACTTTGTGATGCTTACATGTTCATACTTCAGCATTAGTTGATTTAGGGAGAGCACTGGTTGTCATAATATGCTTTTAAAATCTCAATTTTGGGACCTAAACTTGCCCATAGTCTGATCATTGATTTTTTTTGTGTGTTCCTATTCCTTGTCAAGTGGAGTTTATTGTTGTAATGTACTTTTACAATCTTTACGTGACTCTATCTACCTCTACTGATCTTTGACGTATATGCCTAGTCATGTTTTTTATGAGTAATATAGTTAGGGAGTTCTTGATGATTGTGTTGTTGGTTGCTCTGTAGTTCAATTTTATGATGTTTTTATGTTCAGTCCTGCCTTTAATTGTGAACAAATTCTATTAACATTTTGGCTAGTAAAAGTGACTTAGGTCAAACTATAACTTTCCTTTGCCGATCTTAAACATTGATGTTGTTTTTGTATGACTAATTCTGCATGTGCTTTAAATTCTTATTTTATTGAAACTTAACGGTTGTATCATGTCTTTATTTGATAGTTAAGGGAAGGTGTGATAATTGTTGTCATGTTTGAAATTTGGTTATTCTTTTCGGTTCTATTTTATTGATCTTTGACATTACGGAGCCATGCCAACAAGGATTCTCCAACGACACTCTTGTATATTTTTTTTTTCTTTTCCTAACTTTTATGATTTTAGCTAGGTTTCAATTGAACTTTAGTTGTGCTTTAATTGCATTTATTTCTTTGCTAGTTTCTTGGGGATAGTTTGGCTATACGGCAAGTCTAAAACTATGTTAAATTTTCTCTCCTAAAAGCATCTATAGTGGATTTCCTAAAATCATTTTGAAGATAGATTTGATGTAAATTTGGATGAAAACTGCTGATCCTCTATATTTCGAGAACTAGGGGAGGGAATTTAAAATTTTATTGGAGATTTCACATAGGCAAGCGGTAAATGACTCTAGATGAGTACAATATAATGATGGTGGATAGGGGCATCCTAGAGGTGGATGAGACCAAGTAGAAGAGGAGATCGAGGAAGGACGACTTGGTCTACCTTGGAAGCTTAGCGAGAGAACTCCAAGAAAGCGATTGTGTTCTATTTGTGGCTGCCATTCGTCTTAATCGGATGAGCTATCCTTTTACCTACCAAACTAGGAGATTGGAAATCTGATCTGAGATCATCCAAGGGCACCCCAATCTTCATTGCCTACATTTATGTGGTTACTATGAGCACTGATAGCGACGTGTACCCAAAACCTCTGCGGCAAAATTTTTAATTGCAAGTAGCTTTTTATCTGATTTGGTCCATTGAATTTCTTTGCGGACCAACTTATCAATGCTTGAGCAGGATTATTGTTAAAAAAGGAATCACTTCTGTTGTGAGAGGCTTTGGTTGCAGTGAAGAGAGGGTTTGTTGGAATCAAAGGTACATTTTCAAGGGTCTGATTCCTGTACTGACACCTCCTCTGTTGATTGTCATTGGAGGGTTGGTGATGTTTGGAATTGAAGGTGAAAAGGGTGATAACATTTGAGACTATTTCTACTTGAGCCTAATTTCCATAACCATCGTGGGATTTGGTGATATGATGGTGAAAAGCCACAGGGGAAGACTGTTCTTGAGCTTCTAGCTGCTAATTGCACCATTGATATTTGCAAAAGCAATCTCATACCTAAGCACATGAGGACCAGAGGCATGAGGTTTAGGGAGTAAGGCAGCAGAGGAAGGTGGAGGACCAGTTGCAGAATATTTTTACAGGTTTAGCCAGATATTATGTGTTGCATTCCTTGTTTTTATGAGTATTTGTTGCTTGTACTTTGTTGGCACTTGGATCAATAGGCATATCACTCACTCATATTGCATACGGAGACAACCTAGTCACTCATATAACTAAACTCTTAAACTTGTCAATGATCATAAAAAGCATCTTGCACCAATAAATTACAAAGATTCATTGCTTTAAGGATATGTCTGGATGGCTCTCACATTTTGTTAAAATGATTTAGAAATAAAAGATTGTAAAACCGTTTTTCAATCAGATGTCAATAGTCACCATAATGCTTTAGGTTTCTTGATTCTCGTATGACATATATGTGATGAATTTTTTTTTTATTGGCGAGCTTGTTATGGAAAATGTCATCTTCAATGTGGGACGGAGTTAAATAACTTGAAGTATAAGGCCGTCTCTGGGTATAAATGTTCACCGGGGTATAAGAAAGTGTCCCGTGAGTACTACAAGGAAGGGTTTGAGCTTGGTCGTTCATTTGCTTCATTGGTTTTTCCCCAACACAAGTGGGATAACATCGATGTCGCAAGTGCGCTTTGTGTGCGGTCAGAGATGAACAAAAATATTCTGGCTGCTAGGAATAAGGGTAAGGATGCGATGTGCTAACGTCTTCCCCTGTTTCCAACCAACATCCGTTAATGTTGCATTTCAATCCTTTTCTGTAGTTATGAATTTTGTATATGTGTGTGTTGTTCTAGTTTCATGGTGTTGTGTAGCATGTCACGTTCTATGATGTCCACGTCCGTTTAGTTTGCATTGTGGCCATCTACTAGTATTTTGGTGTTCAAAGGCCTTGAACCCCTCTTGTCCATGTCGATCCACTTTTTTGGTGTAGCTATGGTACTTATGCTTGGTGGATTGTTGTTGCCATAGTATGAGAAAAATTTCAGTGTGTAATGCAGTTTAATGAAATGTTGTATCCGCTATACTACAGGTGCACTTTCTGGAAATTAGAAAAAGTTTGTACCGAATGGTGTACATTTCACAAAGACTCATCATATCTAAACTAATCCCAACAAATTGCCTCATATAATAACAACAACACAGATAAGTTTCTCAAGTATCTAACCTAAACCCCAAAGATTGGCACCAATGTACCCCACCTTCCCTCCCTTTACCCCATTCGTTTATCTTTCTTTATTGTTGTTGGTTAACCAAGGAAAGAGGCGGCAACTTTCATGCCCATTACAATAGGTAGTACCCACTTTCTTTATTTACCAATTATTGTATTACTCCTTTCTACTTACTCCTCCTCCATTAACTCATCTTTATTCACTAACTCCTTTGGCATTCCATAACTCCGCCCCCTTTCCACAATCATTACACCAACAAACCCTTCAGCCTTGGTTAAATACCTCAACAACTCTTAAATGGCATCCAACACACACTGCCACGTACCCATTCACCAAGCTCCTTAGGGGAACCAAACGGGTATACGCCGAAGGCCCAGCTGTTGATGAGCTCCTTCTCGGATGGAACGACAACGCGAACAAAGTGTTGATTGACTTTGAAGAAACCAGTAGCCGCGACCGTGAAATAGCCGAGATGGTTGAAAACGCTCTCTTTTGGGAGCTCCACCACCAAGAAGTCAAAAAAAGGATTATTGAGGGGTAGGCCCGGCTTGCAAGCATATGCGCTTCTGTAATTAGATAGCACTACCATTTCGTGCAGCCCTACGAAAGAAGGAAGAGCTACAAGAAGCGAAAGATGGGCTGCCTACAAATGCAGTGGTGGCTTACCAACAAGCTTCAATGGGCATTATGAAGCATGCAAAATTGAAGGCGGATTTCGAGTTGTTCAAGGCCTTTGCTAAATGGGTTGACCCACTAACTAAATGGGATGACATTACTGTGGTTAAGGCTACGGATTCACTGCGTCGGGGAGAACGCTTTCTAGTGTAATGTATAATTTATAGTTATTTTAATGTATAATTTAGAGCTCTTTTGGTGTTTTTTGGATGTTGATCTACTGCTAGGCCAAGTGATGCACCCATGTCCATTTTCATAGTCTTTCAATTGTTTGTTGTGGACATGGATGCATCATGTCATCCTAATCACAGTTTTTCCACAGTTCCATCGTATTGACAACACCCCCATGTTATGTGTTCATACCACACCCGAATCGGCCACTTGTCATCCTAAGGAAGCGCAACCTAGGCAATTCCCCCTCTTCGAAGGCACATTTTGCAAGGCTCGTGGCCCCCACACAAAGATTGGGCCGACCATCCGAATGCATGTTTTGGGACCACCTTGTTGCCACCTTCGCATAGAGCCGTCAACCCGCTCCATACGATGAGTATTGAAGTCCGTGCAATGTCCCAAAGTTTGGTGAATAATAGGCCACTCATGCCTTAGCCTCTAAGGCTTCCAAAGGATCAATGTGGGAGACTTGTCCTACATTGATCACAAGTAACTTGAAGGTCCACACCTTCCACTATAAATACATGTCCACCCACCAAGGGTCAAAGGTAATTAATTCACTTCACCTACACCTTTACTAACCTTTAAGACTTCACTCCCATTCCCGGCTGACTAAGTTTCGGAGCGTCTTAGGCTGGTACCACACCGATGCCCTATCCGTGCTTACCTTTCCAACTCCTGGAGACGACTTTCCCTTTTCGGACCAAGGTAAGGCAAGTCTAGGCAGAAACACATCCTTTCCGGGCCCAAGCTCGGATCCTGATACTTCCAGCTAACCTTGCAGCTCCACGAAACACACATTTGTCCGACTCAGACCTTTGATTGTTGACTCCATTTTCGAGCATCAACAGTTTGGCATCGCTACTAAGAGAGATCATGTCATCTCACCATCACGGCGATGAACTAGGCCCCCGACACCTTCGGGCGGAAACCAGTACAGCCCCAAAGGAGCAACCTCCTCCGGCCGATAAACAAAAGAAAACTTATAAGCCGTGAAGAACTTGCCAAGCACCTGGACGCAATGGAGGAACGAGCTAATTCCTTGGAAGCCGAAAAGCGCCGGCTTCAAGGGTTCGAAGCCGAGAACCGCCGACTCCAAGCCTGAGACGAGGTCTTGAGCACACTCTACAACGAGGCGACGCTAGAGTTAATCACGACCTTGGTCAACATGAGACATCTTCAGGAGCAGCATGCCCGAGACCAGACCATGGTCCCCAACTCCACACTCCGGAGAACCCGATCGTGACAACTCTTCCCCAACAACTGACTAAGAGCAACCATCCGAGAACTTCCAAGGCACCAGTCACTACCAGGACGATCCTGTCCAGGAACTCTGGTCCCTCTCGCCCTTCCAACTCCCAGGTGATCATCGGCCAGAACAAGGGTGTGGTGCAAGTTTACTCCGATGCCAGAGAATTCCTCAATGCCAACCGGGAAGGGATGGCAACCGAGGTAGTCACCCGATCCACACTTTCCACTATAAATACATGTCCACCCACCAAGGGTCAAAGGTAATCAATTCACTTCACCTACATCCTTTACTGGCCTTTAAGACTTCACTCCCATTCCCATCTTACCTTTCCTTGTGCAGATTACTCAACTCCTGGAGATGACTTTCCCTTTCTGGACCAAGGCAAGGCAAGGCTAGGCAGAAACACATCCTTTCCGGGCCCACGTTCGGATCCTAACACTTCTAGCTAACCTCGCAGCTCCCCGAAACATACATTTGTCCAACTCGGATCGTTGACTTCATTTTCGAGCATCAGCATTACGAGTAAGCAGATGGAAATTGGCCAAATTGCATAGTTCCAGCATTGTTCATATTTAGTACAACTGGAGGGCACCCATAATGTACAACACCAAATTATTTAATCACATATCAAAGTAAAAAAGTTGAGATATGAGAACTTGGTGCATGATTTGTATATGTCGTCTACATGGCTTTCATCATATCAGTGGGGTTTCCACAATGCATTCATCTCACTGTTACCAAACTGATGCACAATGAAATACCCCCAACAAAACACCAAGTACTAGTAAAAACACAACCAATGACATGAGTGTCGAACAGTGGCATTGGTAGGGCATATGATGGGCTAATATTTACAGCACATATAAACTACGCTTAACGAATTATACCTACATCCACCCGCGCAGCCCCAAAACAATAAGGGGCCAATGTGATTCACTATAACAATGTATAGACGAAAATCTAATGTGATTCACCAAAAATGTAATTGTAAACCATCCACATTAAAGGACCAATGTAATTCACCAAAATCCATGCAAAGCCCCACATATAGATCTATGAGCCACCGTCAACGAACCAACAGCCTAAACACATCATGACACACATTCAATATACATTATAACCATAAATTAAAATATGAAAACAATATCAAATACATGATTTCGCTTGTTCATAGTTACCTATTGTGGCCATGTGTATTTTTTGCATTGTAATGTTAGTAACTTCATCTCTGCTTCTTAGCTTGGGGGCATCCCTTGCGAGGGGTTTGTAATCTGCATGTATGTCCTTTGTGATTAGTTGAACCGCATAAATTGCAGGGTTGTTTAATGCGACACTCACCCTGTGAAGGAGCCCTAATCTTCTTCCTGCGCCCCGACATAGATCTCCAAATATGCAGATTAACTTCACGATTCTGCACTTCTATAGGAATCGACCATGCCTTCTCAGGTGGCAATGTAAAAATGGAATCCTTATAAGCATTCAACCAACAATCTCGGCTATATAGTGGATGAGCCATGCTATATACATGCAACTGTATGACTCATGCAACGACAACTTCATGCTTGTAGGGGAGCATTTCCAATTGAAAATTTTGACAAGAACATGTCATGTTTCCAAGGTTAACCCGCCCATCCATATCACCATCTTTCACATTGTACTCTAAGGGCTCGTTTGGCACGCAGGACAGGACAGGACAGGACTAAATCTTGGGATTAAGTCAGACTGTACTGGACTGCCTTAGTTCGGACTAAAACCCGACCTACGTTTGGTGAAGCACACCGAACTAAATCCTGACCTCCGACAACGACATGATTTTGCTCGGAAAACATCAAACCCAAACCAAATCAAAATCAAAAACCCAAACATCAAAACCAAGCTCAATCCAAAATCAAAACCAAAAACCAAAACTATAACGCTCAATCCGACATCAAAACCAAAAACCCAAAACAACGCTCAGCCAAATCCAGGGAACCTAGAAGTCGATTTTGCTTTGGGAACCGATTCCGATCAGAAGGAGACGAATCCAACACAAGAACAGTGGCAGAATTCAAGAATCAATAATGGGTATTGAGGGCACTCGGCTTTGGGCGTCGTGCGCTAGCGTCGGGGGTTGGACGATGGGCGATGGCAGCGTTGGGTATTGGCGGCGTTGAGCGATAGCGGCGAGAACGACGCAGACCATCAGTGAGCTTGGGCGAGCAGAACGGCGAGCGACGAAGGCGAGATGGGCATTTGGCGTTCGTCGTTCGGTGTTTGTTGTGGGCGATGGCGGCGGGAACGACGCAGACCATCAGCGAAGGCGAGATGAGCGTTCAACGTTCGTCGTTCGCTGTGGGGAGATGGGCGTCAGCGATGAGGTCGAACGAGCGAGCACACCATGCTAATTAAGGAGCTGCTTTTGCAACTCGCTAGATAAGCCCCTCAAAATGGAAACACGGGGTGCTAAATAGCACCATTTATTTAGTCCCGGCTGCACCAAACATAGGACACTGGACTAATAAAAATTAGTCCAGTCTAGTCCTAGCCAGTGAGGGGTGCCAAACGAGGCCTAAATGCATCCTACTTGCAGCAACCATCCTTTTACCAAGCTTTTTCTTGCCGAATTTTGGGCATAGGGGCAACGTACACTTAGTTGCTAGCTCACGTCTTTGCTTGAACCATCTCTGCAAAAAAGAGATACGATATCATCAAGCAAACCTGTTACTTGTAATTCTCTTGAGAATCTGAGAACAGAGTTCATTGACTCAGCAGGATTGGTTGTCATTATGTTGAACCTGGGAACTTTACAAAAAGCCCCACACCACTTATCAAACCCGGCATCTCTCAAATAGTCACCAACTTTCTGATCCGCCGCTAACACATTGAAATGACATTCAAACTCAGCTTCGGAGTAAGATTTCCTAGCCAAAGCAACAGCCAGGAGTAGTGGGATTGACTTGTTCAACTTGAATGTTGTCTCCGGGTTCGAGTTTAAGCACTTTTTTGGCCCTTTTAGGATGAACTTTGTCACCATGTTCTTTTACAGATGGTGTAGGCAAATGCAGTGTTGCACATACGGGAATGTAACCAATGGCATCAAGAAGTTTACTGAAAAACCACTGCCAGGAGGAGTCGTCCTCGGAATCAGCAATCCCGAATGCAACCGGATATATTTGTCTATTACCATCAAAAGCATTTGTTGTTAATAACACCCCTCTGTACTTACATTTCAAAAATGCCGAATCAACTGCTAGAACTGGACGCAATGAAGTCTGAAACCCTCTGATGCATTGCCCAAGAGTGCCAGAAATAGGTATTTGAAGTGGTTGTCTAGATTTGTATCAATCCAAGTCTTTGATCCAGGGTTGCATAATTCCAATTCGTAACAGTATGCGGGCAGCCTCACATATGATTCCTCTGGTGTGCCCCGCAAGAGGTCCAAAGCAATCTGCCGAGTTTTCCACACTTTGCAATATGTTATTTCAACACCAAATTCCATCTTCGCATCTTCCCTAACATTCAGGGGTTTGTAAACAGAACGGCAATCAGTCAATTTTCGTTTGAAAGTGTCAGCAATTAGCCAGGATGTCGCTTGTCGATTATTCGCTCTTACGAATGTCAAATCACAATTGTGACAACGGTTGCAAACTGATATCATGAATATTTCCCCAACAGCATAACCCCTGATGTGCCATAGACATGTTGTTTGTGCACAATATACCTTCACTCGAGTGGTATCTGAGTACAAGGTCTTGTATTCAAATTGCCCTTTCAATGCAGCTTGTTGTATCGTCCTCATAAGGTGCACTTTACTCTCAAACATTTGACCAATCTCAAAATTCGGAAAGATATTTGTTCAGGCACCTTGTATCTCATTTACCTTCCATTCGCCACTGCGTACACCGTCACTACAATTTTTCTCACTACTTTGTCCTCTCACATATTGTGGATCACAACTGTTAGACACATGAAAAGGCCCTTCATCCACAGGTTCTGCAATAACAATTGAGACCCATGCTGGATTTTGCGCCCCCTCTATATGAGGATGAAGCTCAACATCTTCACAATTGGAAAAATCTATCATATTAGCGACATCGGTCTCATATTTAAGTTTGCATTTTGTGGTAATGCTTGTTCAACATGATCAACAACTCTCACAACTGAATCAACAACTCTTGAAACTTCATTTACAAATCTGCTCCTTGAACTATCCTGTACCGGCAACTCCCTTCAGCTTCCACATATTTCACCTCGCTTTCTTGTTAGGCGATCAACATTTAGAGGGCATACCTTCGCAACAGCTAATGATTGCTTGTTATAATTTATGATGAAAGCAACATCATCATCGTTCCTTATCTTCATATACTTCAGTGCAGTGCTTGTCGTGTCTATTGTCATCGTAATTTTAAGTTCATCTCCGGGGTTGTTGAACTCGGTAACCTTGCGCACCCTGTCCACAAGCTGGTCGAAAGTTGTTGTTGACCCCAACATTATGACATGCACTTCACCCCCAACATAAGTTTGCATTCGGCAGACTGACCATGCTTCTATCACATGGTTCTAATTAAGGTTTTTTTTTTTTTTTGAGGATGATATACATATATTTAGTTCTAATTATGAGTTTTTTTTTTTGTTTTGAGGATGACAAGACCAAAATGTCAATGGTACTTTGTGCTAGCCCCGACCAAGATGTAGTTTGTGTGCTGCGTACGCCTTGATGTGCTAATACTTTATGATCGAATTTCTCTAAAGGGAATGATTGTACTTTGCATTAGACATTAGGCTCATGAAAATTGTGTATTGTTGATGAACTCCTCTTTCTGGAAGTTCTTTTTCTCGAAGTTTGAGTGATTTTTTTCACTAGTGTCACCTATGACAAGGTTTTGGTTCTGGTCTTCGTCATAATGTTCTTTAGTTCAAGCATATTTCTATTTCTTTTTGGTTGGTTGCAGATTGATATTTTCTTCAAGATTATGAGAACAGTGGCCTTTACCATCAAGAGATTTGAGATAATAAATGATCTTAAAGGAGTTTTATGTGAGAAGTATGGATTTCCTGAAAATCATCAGGAGCTCTTCTTGGTTGGTGATGCGCTCACGGAAAGCCAAAAGTTAGTTGACTGTGGAATTGAGAGCTCTTCTTGCCTCCCTCATCTTACTATCCAAAATATGGATAGAATTAAGTTATTGGTCAAACTGCCATCGCGGCAACGTACCATTGAGGTTGAAGCAAGAGCTAGTGTTACCGTCTGAAACATCAAAGCCATGATTAAGGCAGGCCAAGGAGATGATTTATTCGGATCATTTGCCTCTTGTCTATGGTGGAGAAGTACTAGAAGATGACAGCACACTAGCCTCGTTAGGTATGAAGAACAAGTCAACCCTGCGAATGATTTCTGCTCCGAAAGTACCATCCAAAGAGGCTGTTAAACTCAAGGTCAGAGCCTTGTTTACTCTCAGTTATCTCAAAAGCATAGTTGAGAACATGACATGTGTCCCTATCAGTTACCAGAATCTTACAATTATACCCTTGAGATTGATAACGATCTTGCTTCGCCTCTTGCTATGGTGCAGAATTGTATGTGCAAGTTGCGACACATCATGGCATGCATAGCTTCACCAGCAATGCAAAGTTCCCTGCGCTTTTATTCATGAAATCTCTCCAACCAATGGTGAATTCAACATTGAGTCTTGAGAAAAGAAAAGGATCAAACAACTATGTGTAAAATTGGGAGTTACTTCAACTCTTACTCATTTCCGGATTACAACAAGTGCATATCACTGAGAAACAACTTCAACAAAAGAAAAAACTCTTGAGAAACAACATATGGTTGATTGATTGGTTTGGGTGTGGGATCTCTCATTTTCACTCATTAAAGAAAACTATAAGAAAATGTTATCTGCAAAATCAAAGAAAATGTACTTGTCCCCTTGCCTATGAGTTATTTTTGTCAAGGCACCAAATGGGAAAGCTAGAATATTTTGTCCAATGCACCACAGCAGTCATCGTGTACATATATGTCGTCACCATGAGCACCGTTGGCTACGGCGACGTCTACCCACAGTCCACGACGGCAAAGATTTTAATTGCATTGCTGGTGTTGATTTTGTAAGGTTCTTTGAATTTCTTAACCGACCTGTTTATTTCAGCTTGGGCAGCTTTGTTGTTGAGGGGAAGCATTTATGCTGTGAGAGGCTTTGGCTGCAATGAAGAGTGGGTGCGATGGATTCGAAGGTTCATTCTCAAGGGCTTGATTCCTGTATTGATACCTCCTCTGATGATTGTATTTGGGGGAGTGGTTATGCTTGCACTTGAAGGTGAAGAGGATGACAACATTTGGCACTACCTCTACCTAAGCCTAATCTCTATAATCACTGTGGGCTTTGGGGATGTGAAGGTGAAAACTTACAGGGGAAGAATGTTCTTAACCTTCTGGTCGCCCATTGCCTCATTGATCTACACAAAGGCAATCACATACTTGAGCCCTAGGCTGGCAGTCTATGTTGGCATTGTCCAGGAAGACCAGGACCATGGCCAGGGGCTGGAGGTAGAGGATCAAAGGTAGCAGAGGCAACCATAAGAGGGAGGTGAAATTTGCAGAGCACTTGTACAAGTTTAGCCAGTATTTGATGCTTATAGTTTGTTAATTCTTGGTTTGGATCGCTAGGCATATTACACTCTCTGTTGAATCCTTGTAGCTTATTAATACTACTTGGTTTGGATTAGTAGGCATATTACACTCTCTGCTCATCAGATTAGATGTGTAGGACTTGATATGTCTTCTGTTGAGGGGATGCTTGTAGCTCAATATGCTATGGTTAAGGCAGCCTTGAATGATCTATCTACTAGGGAACATATTTTTATTAACCATTTGGATGAGATAAGTGGGGTACCTACGTTAACAAGAGAATGACTACTGAAGTATTATTTGGACAAATATATATATATATATATATATATATATATATATATATATATATATATATATATAAAAACCATCAAAGTTTTCCCACGGTGGGGACTAAGACTAGTGAAAGAAATAAAGTAACCATCAAGGGGAAGACTAAAACAAAGAAGGAGAAGATCAAATCTAGGAAGGGGGAGACTAAAATCAAAATGGAGGCCAAGATCAATGATGACATCAAGGTCCTCAAAGCGAAGAAAGAGAATAGCACCTTGTATGTTTTAATCCATTCATCCCTTAAATTTATTGAACCAAAGGTCATGGGGAAGTTGTTTATGTAAGTTATCCATTTCCCATACTTCTTTTATGTTTTCATTCTCTCTGATATATGCATGTCTTATATAACTAGTGCTAATAGCTTTTCTTGCAACGACTATGGAAAGCCTTTTGCTAAAAAATCACATTGTTTGGGACTTCTTGGAGTTGAAACAGATGTTGGTAATGGCATAACACTATGGAAAAATGAATACCACTTGCACCGTATCCAATTTGAAAATTCAAATGATGCAGATGATGTTTATGGTTTGTTAAAGTGAAAGTGTCAAGGACAAGGTTTGTGGGATAGCTGACTTCGGTGATTTAGATGCAACATATATGCAAGTCTCAAAGATTGAAACTTACACGGCAACAATATTATATAAGAAATTCAAGACGATGCTTGCATTTATCATGCAATATTCACCAAAACTTGCCCCATTTTGCCTACCAAACTGGGCAATTGGAAAGATGGTTTGAGATAATCCAAGAGAACTCCAACCCTCATTGTTTACATTTATGTGATTACCATGAGCATCGTCAGTTACGGGCAATTCTACAAATGAGGAAATATTACTTCAAGAACATGATGCCAAAATAACTAGCACTAGATGATGATTAATTTAAACAACCTAAATTAATAGATTAATCTAAACCAAATTTAACTCGCAAGTGCACGAATCAATTGTAGAATAGACATACAAGAACGAGATCGTACCCACAGAGATTGAATATGACAACTTAATTCTGTAACTATCACTTAACTAATTCAACAAAGATTGATTGATTTCAGTTGAATGCAATTAAAGTAAGCAATGAAAATTGGATTAAAAATAATGAGAGAAATACCAAGGCATCGATTCCACCACTAACCTTCAAACTCAAGAATATAATTGCTAACTAACAAATTATCAGATTAATGCAGACGACTTCCGTACACATGTCTATGGTCAAGTACATATGCAATGAACTTCTCAAGATAGTATGAGAATTACCATGGTCAAGCTTAAACTCAAGTAATTCCTTATGTCTCTATATCCATGGTCCGGTATACAAAAACATATAGGAATTCGATGAAGTAAAGTGAGAAGATATTGACTACTTATCAACATGGTCACGTTAAACAAATAATCAATATTTTCGAAAGTCACGTGAACTAAGTACTCGTCTACGGTCGGATCTAAGTACTAAGCATACGTCTTTCATTCACTAAGCATCCATAGAACTTAATCATGGTCAGATATAAATTCACATGCAAGAAATTCCAATACTCAAAACATTGGCTATGGTCAAGCTCAACATAATCAAACACTGAAATTGATAATAAAACTAGTGAAGGATACAATCAACATCAATTCTGAAATTTGCATAGTCTAGGCAATTAAATCCAAAGAGTAATCATAGTTAGGGTTTCCTCTTAGCCTTAGCTAAGACATTAGAACCCCATGAAATAGGAATTCAACATTATTCTAAGAAAAGAAATTAAAATTGGAGAAATATGGTAAAGGCTAGAAAGAACCCAGAAAAACTGCTTCTGCTCCTTGTTGCCGTCCCAGATTCTTCTCCTCTTTTGTTCAGCCTTGGTTCTCTTTTGTACTCTCCATCGACCTCCCCCTTCATTCCTCTTCAATTCGCATTTTATTGCTCCATAAAAGCAAATACCCACTAAGTATAACGGTAATTCGGAATGAATTCGCAATAATCCTCCAATGAATTTGAGCTTCAATTCTTCTTTTCTCTTTGAAACCGCTGCTGCCCATAATGGTACAAATCATCTTCTTCATCATTTGGACTGAAAATTGAATAAATTGGACCATAGCTTCATTTGCAGCTTGTCTTTGTTCTTTTGTCGGCTCCGTTTCTCTTCCAAAGTATGATGCTCTTTGACTTCTCTCTGACCACCTCTTCAGTTACTATTAGTGTTGGGAGATGAGTCAAGCACAACAGCTCACGTGCTCAAGGTTGCCAACTTGATTATTTGTCGTTACCTAATAAAAAAAATGGACTTTAATTAGTGTAGGATAATGACAGTAGGTCTAGCTAGCAAACCTAGAAACAAATCATCCGGACATCATTTAAGCAAATTAATCCATGGCAACACAAATATATGTATTTCTCTTCCAATTCAACACTTTACAATATCTTTTATTGGCAAGGCATAAAATTACAATAGACAAGAAAAAGTTCTAATTAACTAGAATTAAGCAAAACAAAGGCTAAACATAGCTTAAAGGGATAATAAAAGTATATATTATGTGTTTATCAAATACCCCCAAACTTATATTTTGCTAGTCCTCGAGCAAAGCAAAGAAACACAATTAAACACTAATATTTCCAAAACAACTCAGAGAGTTTGCACATATAGACATGACAAAAATGATAGAGTACAACAACACATGTTATTCTAACAATTACTCACAAAATAGCACAGTCCACACAACAAGTTCTAGTTATGAATATAGCCAAAAGTCGATACTTAAACAATTGCAATCCAATCCAGCATGTTTCAACCCAATTTAACCATGAGCTCACAAGATATACACTCGAATTTGCACTCAAGTGTTTACGGTTACTAGTCTACGCTCAAAAGATTATTACATGAAGTTTCTACCATAAGCTTGCATATTGACCAATCTCCACAAATCAAGACTTCTCAGATCAAGTAGGCTCTTTTCTTTTCTTTTTTTGTTGTTGTAATGGGGCTTAGGGTCCAGGCTAAGAGAAAAAAAACTGGATAAGGATATGACAAAGATTCACTGGTATGGATATAAATATTGAAGTAAAGAGATATGCTAGCGTAAAGACATATACGCACACATAGAAAAACTTAAGCACTGAACATCATTTACAAAGGGCAGATTTCAATTTGTTGGCCCTAAACTTCATTCTAAATATTTACACTCCATCAAACTCCATGAATCAACATCTTCCTTGCTTCTTTTTTTTCTTTTTTTTTTTTTTTTTTTTTAGCTAAACACTTAAAGCATGTATTTATTTCCCAAGCTCCACTCAACATGTAAATTCCCCCAAACTTGAAATATTTGAACACGAAACCATAAATAAAATGACATTATATCTCTTTGAAGTATTGTACCAGTGAATTGGGTTAGGTTAAGTGTTTAAGCTTTCAAGGTAAGTCAATTTAGTGGTTTCATGAAAGAACAAGGCTTATTTTGGCTCAAGGGGTTCACTAGGGGATAAATATAGGGCACATGTATCTATGGCAATGGTGATAAAGTCCTAATGCCTACAATCACTTCTGAGAAGTTGTAATTCTTGATAAATTGTTCGAAGGGTCTCAAGCAAGTTCTAGAGATGCACAACATGTAAGATAGCACACATGAAAAAGTAAAGAGCATGAAAGATGCATACACTTTGTATATATAGGCTCAAAACTCACATGGGTAAGGGTTTAATCAAGTTTAGCATGCTGTGTATTTTCACATTCATTCATTATCAACAAGAGCTACAATATTCAAGTTCAGAATTGCCATGTTAGGTATATGCTATCAAGAAAGAAAGTAGGAACTTCATATGTCATCACACTTTCTCATTTGAATCATGCTAGCTATCAACCTCGTTCAATCATAGAAGTTTGGAAAGCGACTCAAACAAAAGACACAAATACAGAAAACAAAACAAAAGGACACAAAAATTCTTTTTTTTTTTTTTGGATTAACAAGAAAACATAACAAGCACACAATTTTTTTTGGGGGAGGGAAAAAAAAAGAAGGAAAAAAAAAAAATCCGAAAAGTTCCCTCTTGCCCTCCCCCGGTTTTTTTGGTTTTTTTTTTCCTTGTGAATTTTTGGGGGGTTTTTTTTTATGGGTTCATTACGGAAAAACAGATAACACATCGTGCAGACCAAAAACCTCAGAACTGGTACCAAATAGAGCAGTTTTATACAAACATTTAACCTACAAAAAATGAAAATTGAACAGTAAAAAACACATAATAGAAAATCTAAATTTTGAAATTTTTCCTAATCCTCCCCCCCAAACTTAAACTGAACATTGTCCTCAATGTGAAAATTAGAATCTTATGCATTATGGACAAGAAAAGTAAAAGCATAGGAGTGAAAATAAGAAAAACAAGTACAAGTTAAGAAAGAAAAACGTCCCTGTATGTAACAGCTTCAGGCAGTAGGTCTCCAAATTATGCATGAGTAATTTTCCTCAAAGACATGCATCGCTTTGGGCCTGCAATTTCCTTGATATGCACCGCACTCTGCCACGCTTAGGCTCCTTTATCAGCATTTGATCACATACCCCTACTAGCAAAACAAACCGATAGTAGAAGAGCAGTAGACAAAGTAATTGGACAGAAAACCTTAAAGGGAAATAGAACAAAAGAAAAGCGAGTAAAGAAAAAGAAAATTTCTCTGTTTTCAAAGCATTTTAGCATTTCCAGCATGATGAGTTGACTGCTTGCAGTTGCAGCAAACACAAGAGTAATGTACAGGTGAATATCCGTTGCATTTGTCCTTTTGGAACCTCAAATTCAGTCACAAAATTCCCCAGATTGAAACAACATTAATACGCCACCAAGCACAAACTTCATATCATTTATCCTTAGAAAATCATGACCCGCAAACACCAAAAACAAGAAAACAACCGGAAAACCAAAGCAGCAGGGAAAAAAAAAAAGCTAACCAAATTAAACCAAAATAAAGCAAGAAATGAAAGGGAACAAGTAAAAAAATTACTGAACATTTGGGCTGCCTCCCAATAGCGCTAAGTTTATTGTCTTCAGCCAGACGGTGCTTCTTTTTTCTTCACCAAAACGGGATCCTTCCGCTGGGGCCCCCAGGGGGGGGGGTTTTTTTTTTGTTGGGATTTGATTTTTGCCTTCTTTTTCCCGGCCCGCAGGGTTGGGGTTCCTGTCTCACATGCAAATTTAACTCGATGATTAATTTAAACAACCTAAATTAATAGATTAATCTAAACCAAATTCAACTCGCAAGCGCACGAATCAATTGTAGAATAGACATGCAAGAACGAGATCGTACCCACAGAGATTGAATATGACAACTTAATTCTGTAACTATCACTTAACTAATTCAACAAAGATTGATTGATTTCAGTTGAATGAAATTAAAGTAAGCAATGAAAATTGGATTAAAAATAATGAGAGAAATTCCCAAGGCATCGATTCCACCACTAACCTTCAAACTCGAGAATATAATTGCTAACTAACAAATTATCAGATTAATGCAGATGACTTCCGTACACATGTCCATGGTCAAGTACATATGCAATGAACTTCTCAAGATAGTATGAGAATTACCATGGTCAAGCTTAAACTCAAGCAATTCCTTATGTCTCTATATCCATGGTCAGGTATACAAAAACATATAGGAATTCGATGAAGTAAGATGAGAAGATACTGACTACTTATCAACATGGTCACGTTAAACAAATAATCAATATTTTCGAAAGTCACGTGAACTAAGTACTCGCGGTCGGATCTAAGTACTAAGCATACGTCTTTCATTCACTAAGCATCCATAGAACTTAATCATGGTCAGATATAAATTCACATGCAAGAAATTCCAATACTCAAAACATTGGCTATGGTCAAGCTCAACATAATCAAACATTGAAATTGATAATAAAACTAGTGAATGATACAATCAACATCAATTCTGAAATTTGCATAGTCTAGGCAATTAAATCCAAAGAGTAATCATAGTTAGGGTTTCCTCTTAGCCTTAGCTAAGAATTTAGAACCCCATGAAATAGGAATTCAACATTATTCTAAGAAAAGAAATTAAAATTGGAGAAATATGGTAAAGGCTAGAAAGAACCCAGAAAAATTGCTTCTGCTCCTTGCTGTCGTCCCAGATTCTTCTCCTCTTTTGTTCTGCCTTGCTTCTCTTTTGTACTCTCCATCGACCTCCCACTTCATTCCCCTTCAATTCACATTTAATTGCTCCATAAAAGCAAATACCCACTAAGTATAACGGTAATTTGGAATGAATTCGTAATAATCCTCCAATGAATTTGAGCTTCAATTCTTCTTTTCTCTTCGAAACCGCTGCTGCCCATAATGTTACAAATCATCTTCTTCATCATTTGGACTGAAAATTGAATAAATTGGACCATAGCTTCATTCGCAGCTTGTCTGTTCTCTTTGTCGGCACCGTTTCCTCTCCGAAATCAGATACAGCTCTTCGACTTCTTTCTGACCACCTCTGCAGTTATTATTAGTGTTGGGAGATGAGTCAAGCACAACAGCTCACGTGCTCAAGGTTGCCAACTTGATTATTTGTCGTTACCTAATAAAGAATGAACTTTAATTAGTGTAGGATAATGACAATAGGTCTAGCTAGCAAACCTAGAAACAAATCATCCGAACACCATTTAAGCAAATTAATCCATGGCAACACAAATATATGTATTTCTTTTCCAATTCAACACTTTACAATAGCTTTTATTGGCAAGGCATAAAATTTACAATAGACAAGAAAAAGTTCTAATTAACTAGAATTAAGCAAAACAAAGGCTAGTAAACATAGCTTAAAGGGATACTAAAAGTATATATTATGTGTTTATCACTAGACTTCTAAACAACACCTACAACTGAGGCAAGCTGTCAAGTAAACATGTCCAACCATCTAAAACATCGAAGGTTAAGGTCAGTCGTTCATGGAATCTGGGCATTAATCTATTTCTTGAAGAGTACATTTATATTTTTCGTGTAACTTTAGTGGTTATGATCTTGCAAACTTGGTATGCTCATGCCCAACCCTTTGTGATCCTTACATTTTCCTCTACCTTTTTTCGTGCACTTAAGGAAAGAATTAACTATCGAATAATTTGGACATGTTAAACATTTTAGCATTGTATTGATGAAGGATGTACACATAAACAAAGGTATTGATAACTTCGGCATTGAGATAACACATCATACACCTTATCAAATCAACCATGATCATTGTACACTAAATAATGTGGATGAGGGATTCTTGGTGGTATCAACATTACTACTATGAATCTTGTTAGGAAGCTGCTAAGCATTTTTCATAATATTGCTCATGCAATTTATGAGAATGATAATTCGTCATTGTACTATACACTACTAGAAAATGACATACGGAGATATCGTAGTCACTTATATGGCTAAACTCTTAAACTGCTCAACAGTATAATAATAATAATAATAATAATAATAATAATAATAATAATAATAATAGATATACATCGTAGCTTCTTGCAACAATAAATTACAAATATTGAGTGCTTTAACAATATGTCTAAATGGCTCTCACATTTTCTTAATATGATATAAAAGATTGAGAAACAATTTTTCAATGAGATGTCAATGGTCAATATGATGCTTTAGCATTCTTGATTCTTGTATGACATGTGATGATTTTTTTTTTTTTTTTTTGATTGGCGAACTTGTTATGGAAAATGTCATCTTCGATCTTGTAGCCTATGGAGCACAAAGTCAAGTAGCAAAGTATATAACTAACAAAGCATGAGTGAAATTATATTCTGGGAAAGTAAATAAACATCATTGCCTTAATGCCTTTTTTTTAAGGATGAGCAAAACGGAGCATGCCCGAATTGTTGTGTACATTTACAAGTTCATAACTATTAAATATGGTTCAAGTTACAATTCCAATTTGCAAACGTGGACTTCGGTGTCCATAAAGCTTTTAGTATATCTTCATGTTTAGAACTTTAATTCAGAGGATAACATAATACTACGTCTCAAAGCTTGCCACAAATTTTATTTAAGTAGAAGATAGTGTTGTTGTCCTTGGCCAAAATGAATTTGCAAATATTTCGATTCAAATAACATAGACCATGAAGACTATCACTCATTACTTAAGAGTGCAATCTAATCGCATGTTGAGTTGATGATTATTACAATTTACACTGAAATAAATTCTTGCTATCTCTTCTTTTTCCTCAAAATCATTGTCTCTTCTTCTTTCTTTATATAAATGTAGACATCATCAACAAATATAGCAAATGGTGTTGAGTAAAAGATGTTTAAGCATTTCTCCCTCATTCAGACATTTTCTTCCAATTCTTTTCACCGAAATGCAGCGCACCCTAGGGTTTCTACTTCTTTATGCACAACATCAGTATGCTTGGATTTACTATGACAATGTGAAAGTTATACAAGAAATGAAAAGATTACAAATTGACAGAGGCTATTTCTGTCACAATCTCCAGCGGCTCCGAATTTTTACTTGGGGTTAAAGCTTTTCAATGGTCAAAATATTTTGACCATTAATTTTACTTTCCAATTATCTGGATTTTATACAAGTGAGTTGCGAATGTCAGGTCCCTTAAATTCAATTGGGGAGTTTGGTTGTTTTTAAATTTATTCCAAACACCTTTTTTTTTTCCTCCGCTATTCGGCTTGTTTTTAAATTTTCTTGAGCACTCTTCAATTTTTCTTTGGACACCCCAAAATTAGAATTTGCTAAACTCATCTCTCCCTACATCTTTAGGCCTCTAGAATTCACCAAAAACTTAAATTTAAATTCAAAGAAGTTCACTAGATTTGTTTTGAAGCATAGGATGCTGAAACATTGCGAAATTTGTTTTCAGAATGAAAATCAAACCCTTTGTTATCTTCAGATTAAAATCAATGAAAATTCTTACCTTTTGTTTTTCGGATTCATCATCTTTCATTGTGTCTTTTATCAAAAATAGGATATTAAGATTTAGGGTTTAGAAAAGTAGAGTAGGATGCAAGATGTAGGATATTTGTAATTGGCTATCCTTGTACAAAAACATTGTAATCAATCACAATCTCAATTAGATTCATTAGGACTTAGCTCTACATTTGGAGATATGTTGATTATGTTTGAAGATTGAGGATTGAAGACTTGGTGATGCTTACATGTTCATACTTCAGCATTATTTGATTTAAGGAGAGTGCTGGTTGTTATAATATGCTTTTAAAATCTTAATTTTGTGACCTCAACTTGTCCATCGTCTGATCATTGACTTTTTTTTTGTGTGTGCCTATGTCACATCCCGGGACCGCTCCGCCGTTGGCACAATATTGTCCGCTTTGGGCACTCTCCTCTCTGGCCCTCACTGTTTTGTTTCTAGGAGCCCACGAGCAACTTCCCATTCTGGGATTGCTCTAGCCTCAACTCGCTTAACTTAGGAGTTCCCATCCCCTCCGAAGCCAGTGAGCCCCCAAAAGGCCTCGTGCTAGATGGAGGTGGACATGTACATATAAGGCACATCACCCCTCTCCGTTGGCCGATGTGGGATCTTACAGCTTAGTCCTTGTCAAGTGGAGTTTATTGTTGTAGTGTACTTTTACAATCTTTATGTGACTCTATTTACCTCTGTTGATCTTTGATGTATATGCCCAGTCATGTTTTCTATGAGTAATATAGTTAGGGGGAGTTCTTGATGATTGTTGTTGTTGATTGCTCTGCAGCTTCAATCTTATGATGTTTCTATGTTCAGTCTTGCCTCTAATTGATGTGAGCGAATTCTATTAAAATTTTGGCTAGTAAAAGTGACTTAGCTCAAACTATAATCTTCCCATCTTGAACATTTGAGGTTGTTTGTGTGTGACTAGTTATGCATGTGCTTTAAATTCTTCTTTTATTGAAACTTGACGGTTGTATCGTGTCTTTATTTGATAGTTAAGGGAAGGTGTGATAGTTGTTGTTGTCATGTTTGAAATGTTGTTATTATTTTTTGTTCTATTTTATTTGATCTTTGACATTAGGGAGTCTAGCCGACAAGGATTCTCCAACGACACCCTTGTATTATTTTTTTTTTCTAACTTTTATGATTTTAAGTAGGTTTCAATTGAACTTTAATTGTGCTTCAATTGCATTTATTACTTTGTTAGTTTCTTGGGTAGTTTGGCTATATGGCAAGTCTAAAAATATGTTAAATTCTCTCTCCTAAAAGCATCTATAGTGGATTTCCTAAAATAATTTTGAAGGTAGATTTGATGTAAATTTGGATAAAAATGCTGATCCTTTATATTTCGAGAACTAGAAGAGAGAATTTTTTTTTTTTTTTGGAGTTTTCATGTAGGCAAACTACCCATAAGAAGCCACAATGATATAAATGTAATGTAAACGTAATTAAAGTTCAATTGAACTTAACATTACACTCAAATTTAACAAAAATAATAGAATGTCCACCATAAATACTCAAATATCTTAAATATAACAATCCGCATTGGTTGGAATCGAATTTTCTAATCTAAATTAACTCCACCACAACTCAACCCAACGCCAAGCCTCAGCCCATTTGTGTTGGGCATATAACAGTCGAAACCCTAAGGATTGGGCGAGGAAGAAAGAATTTGGAAAAAGAAAAATGGTTGGACAAGGATGAAATAACAGACAAGCACAAACTGACTCTAGATGAGCATAATATGGCCGCGGATGGAAGCATGGTGATGGTGGACAGGGGCATCCTGGAGATGGATGAGACCAAGTCGAAGAGGAGCTCAAGGAAGGACGACTTGGTCTACCTTGGAGGTTTGGTTCGTAGACTGGTGGGCGAGTCAGTGTTTTATTGGGTTTACTCGGTAGAGGGCATAGCGGGGAACTCCAAGTAAGCAAATGAGATACTATTTGTGGCTGTCGTACAAGTTAATCGTATGGGCTATCTTTTTTCCTACCAAACTGGGAGATTGGAAAGATGATCTGAGATATCCAAGGGCACATCAGTCCTCATTGCCTACATTTATGTGATTACCACCATGAGCATTGTCGGTTACATCGACGTGTACAGAAAACCATTACGGTGAAATTTTTAATTGCATAATAGGTTTTTATCTGATTTGGTACATTGAATTTCTTGGCGGACCAACTTATCACTGCTTGGGCAGGATTGTTGTTAAAAAAAAGAATTACTTCTGTTGTGACAGCCTTTGGTTGCAATGAAGAGAGGGTGCGCTAGATTCAAAGATACATTTCAAGGGTCTGATTCCTCTATTGGCACCTCCTCTATTGATTGTCATTGGGGGATCGGTGATGTTTGGAATTGAAGGTGAAAAGGGTGATTGTATCTGGGATTATTTCTACTTTAGCCTAATTCCCATAACCATAGTGGGATTTGGTGATATGAAGGTGAAGAGCCACAGGGGGAAGAATGTTCTTGAGCTTCTGGTTGCCAATTGCATCATTGATATATGCAAAATTAATCCCATACCTAAGCACAAAGCCGGCAATCTATGTTGAGATTTTCCATAAGGACCAAAGGCACAGTAGCAGGGGCAGGAGGTACAAGGAGAAAGACAGCAGAGGGAGGTGGAGGTGGAGTTGCAGAATTAGCCATATATTATCTGTTGCATTCCAAGTTTTTATGAGTATTTGTTGCTTGTACTTTGTTGGTACTTGGATCAGTAGGCATATCACTCACTCATATGACATACGAAGACAACCTGGTCACTCATATGGCTAGAAAATTGCATACAAGATAACTATAAAATGGTATACAGGGATAACCTAGTCACTCATATAACTAAACTCTTAAACTTGTCAATAATATAATAACAATGGATATATATCATAGCATCTTGCACTAATAAATTACAAAGATTCAGTGCTTTAAGGATATGTCTTGATGACTCTCACATTTTCTTAATATGATATAAAAGATTGAAAAACAATTTTTTAATGAGATGTCAGTGGTCACCATAATGCTTTAGGATTCTTGATTCTTGTATGACATTTGTGAAAAATTTTTTTTGATTAGCGAGCTTGTTATGGAAAATGTCATCTTCAGTGTGGTAGTCTATGGAGCACAAAGTACCGTAGCAAAGTATAAAATAACAAAGCACAAGTGAAAATATACTCTCAGAAAATAAATAAACAGTCACCTTTTTTAAAAAAAAAAAAATTGAGCAAAACGGAGCATTCCCAAACTGTTATGTCCATTTACAAGTTCATTACTATTAAATATGGGTTGAGTTACAATTCCAATTTCCAAACGTGGACTTCAATGTCCATAAAACTTTTAGTGTATATATTCTTTCTATTTGGAACTTTAATTGAGAGGAACATGACATGCCACAAAATTTATTCAAGTAAAAGATAGCATTGTTGTCCTTGGACAAATGAATTTGCAAATGTATCGATTCAAATAATGTAGATGCATGGAGACTATCACTCATTACTTAAGAGCGCAATCTAATCGCATGTTGAATCGATGAGAATTACAATTTACACTGAAACAAATTCTCGTTATCTCTTCTTTTCCCTCAAATTCATTGTCCCTTTTTGTTTGTTTATATAAATATAGACATCATCGACAAACATAGCAAATGATGTTGAGTAAAAGATTTCTCCCTCATCCAAACATTTTCTTCAAATTCTTTTTCGCCTAAATGCAACAAACCCTAAATTTTCTAATTCTTTAATGCACAACGTCAGTGAGCTTGGGCTTTGATGTTAGGCTGTTGGTGGTGGAGTACATATTAATTCAAAAAGTTTGAAAATCAACATGTATTAAGGGGATAGGGTTTTAGCATTAAACATTCATAAATACCCTTGAAGACACCCAAGAAAAAAGGAAAGCACCCATCATTCATATATTAAGGGAATGGCAGCTTGTTGCTCCTCCAGTTTTCGGATCCCTTGGCGATGTGGCAAATGGTATAAGTTTAAGTGACTATTTCAATCTGGCTGGGACTTGTAAAAGCCTCTTATACGTTGCTAATGACGTTGATTATTGGCTGTACCGAAACCCTACTATAATTTGTAAATCTTTGGTTAGAAAGTTTGTAATTTCACATTACATGTTATAAAAAAATTTCATAATGTCCTAAAAAAGAAAATAGAGTGTACATACATAACAGCCCAAAAACAAAACTTCAAATTTTCTCTAATTGGGCCGAAATATTAAGCTAAGGAGTTCCAACACAACTTGAAGCAGCAGCAGCTAAGGGGAAACTCACCGGCGGCGCATTCTTCTTCTTCTTCTTCTTCTTCTTCTTCGCAAATCAAGGTGAGCGAGTTGTCTTTGCTTCTTCGATTTTAATATTTTCCACTTTTTATCTGTATAATTTTCATTTTGATTTTCACTGAGATTTTAGTCACGCATTTATGGGGTATAAAATTAGGAATTCGTTGTTCCCAAGGTTTTCATTGGAGGAGAGGAGGTTTAGGGTTTAAGAAAAAGGGAGGTTCTAGGGTTTGTTCTTGAGTCGAATTGAAATTTGTTGCTTGCTGGTTGTACTAGAATCCCAAATTGATATATCGAATCCATCAGGAATCCGACAAGAGGGCACAAAAATGGTGTACGTGAGCTCGAAAGGCGACCTGAAGCGGCTGGAGATACAGAGGAAGAAAGCCAAGTCCGGCGGCTTCGAGTCTCTGAATCTGAGCCCCAATGTCTTCAACGGCATCAAGCGCAAGGGGTACAGAGTCCCCACTCCCATTCAGCGCAAGACCATGCCGCTCATTCTCTCGGGCAACGACGTTGTCGCCATGGCCCGCACCGGCTCCGGCAAGACCGCCGCCTTCCTCATCCCCATGCTCGAGCGCCTCAAGGAGCACGTGCCCCAGGGCGGCGTTAGGGCTCTCATTCTCGCCCCCACTAGAGACTTGGCTCTCCAGACTCACAAGTTCACCAAAGAGCTCGGCCATTTCACCGGTATGGAACTGTAAACTGCCCTTTTTTTTAATTCAATATGGTCAATTTTAGGTGTTGGATAATAAGATATGAACTGAGGTCACTGTATTATTATTGTCTTTGTGGTAGATTTTCGTGTTAGTTTACTAGTTGGTGGTGATAGCATGGAAGCTCAGTTTGAGGAGTTGGCCCAAAACCCTGATATTATAATTGCAACTCCCGGTAGGCTGATGCACCATTTAGCTGAGGTTGACGACATGACGCTCAGGACTGTGGAGTATGTTGTTTTTGATGAAGCGGATTGTCTTTTCGGCATGGGTTTCGCCGAGCAGTTGCATTCTATCCTTGCGCAGCTGAGTGAGAACCGCCAGACCCTGCTTTTTAGTGCAACATTACCCAGCGCTCTTGCAGAGTTTGCCAAGGCTGGTCTGCAGGACCCTCGGCTCGTGCGCCTTGATTTGGATACTAAGATTAGCCCTGACTTGAAGCTAATGTTCTTCACCGTGCGTCCAGAAGAAAAACACGCAGCGATACTTTATTTGATAAGGGAGCATATTAATTCTGGTGAGCAGACATTGATATTTGTGGCCACGAAGCATCATGTGGAGTTCCTGAATATCTTGTTTAGGGAAGAGGGCATCGAGCCTTCCATATGTTATGGTGAAATGGATCATGATGCTCGCAAGATTCACGTATCAAGGTTTAGATCGAGGAAGACTATGTTGTTAATCGTAACTGATGTTGCAGCTAGGGGGATCGACATTCCATTGCTTGACAATGTCATCAATTGGGACTTCCCCCCAAAGCCTAAACTATTTGTCCATCGAGTTGGCCGAGCTGCGAGGGCGGGTCGGACTGGGACTGCATTCTCTCTTGTGACATCTGATGATTTGCCTAACCTTTTAGATCTTCATCTGTTCCTGTCAAAGCCAATTAAGGCCGCACCCACTGAGGAGGAGGTTTTACAGGATAGGGATGGAGTCATGTCCAAGATTAATCATGCAGTTGCAAATGGTGAAACTGTTTATGGGCGTTTCCCCCAAACTGTTATTGATCTTGTTTCGGATAGGGTTAGACAGATAGTTGATGCTTCTGCAGATCTCAGTCTCCTGCTGAAAACCTGTGAAAATGCATATCGCTTGTATACAAAGACTAAACCTGCACCTTCCAAGGAGTCTGTCAGAAGAGCAAAAGATTTACCTCGTGAAGGGCTGCATCCAATTTTTAAAAATATACTGGATATTGGAGAGTTGAACGCATTAGCATTTTCTGAGCAGTTGAAGAAATTCAGGTTTTGCACGACTAGCATTGTTTCTTTTTATAATATAATTCTAGAATATTTCATGATATTGTTTTATTCTATTCTATTCATTTTCTGAGCATTTGCAGTTGCTAACTTCCTAACCATTCAATGGCTGATTTATGCTAGACCCAAGCAGACGATTTTAGAAACTGAAGGTGAAGCTGCTAAATCAAAGAATCTGAAGGTAACTCTGGACTATATATCTTTAGCAGTTGATTTCATCTAATTGGCAACCGAATGGCCTTGATCTATTGGTCAGTGGAGTTGCTCCTGCTGATTTTCCTTCCATCAAACTATATCTTTATATTATGGACAAAGCTTGCTTGGCTGAAATAACATATGTAACGTGCAGTAGGAGATGAACTAGTTTTTGCCAAATGTGATTGCCTTACCTGAATATGTCTATCACTTGTGCCTTCTTTTCAAGATACATTTAGATGCAGCCTTATTTGGTTTAATATCAAGTATATGTCTACTTTTCAGGGTTCTTCTCGCCAATGGGTTGATATAATGAAGAGGAAAAGAGAGATTCATGAGGAGGTCATTAATTTAGTTCATCAGCAACGTTCGAATCATCATGTGGATGAGGTAAATACTTCATATTGGTTATCCTTATGGTTTTTCTGTTATGCAGCCTTGATACAACTCTTTTGGTGATCACTCATTACACTATGCCGGAAATCAGTATGTTGATATCATCACGAATGTTTCGTTGTGCATGTGTGAATGGCCTGCTATTACCTGCGTAGTTATTAGCATGATGCAGCTTTAGTTGATAGAGTATTGTAACATGCATCAAAGGAAATTAGTCTGGATTGTCCTAGTGTGAACTAGAAACAGAGTTTTATTTTTATGGATTGTTTTAATACAATTGGAAAAAAAAAAAAAAAAAAAAAAAAAAAAAAAAAACTGTCTATATATCTTATCTACTATTTACAGGGCGCTCTATGTTTAAACAAAAGTTATGTACATGTTAGGGTTTCGAGTAATTATATGGTGTCTTCCCACAACTGTTTTGGGCTGAAATGAATTTTGGCTCCCTGCAGGAAGTTGAAGATGAGATCATTCCTTCAAAGGGAAAGGAGCAGAAAGGTATTCCTCACACACACACATGTTTGGGATTGATTTGATTCCTTCTATTTTCTTTTCTTTCTCCCCAACAGACTATTTGGACTTTTCCTTATTTCTGGTACTTTGCTGTTCTGTGTTGGAATTAGCATCTGCAGGCTCTAAAAGAAAGGCAATGAGCTTCAAGGATGAGGAATACTTCATAAGTTCGGTGCGAACGAATCATGTAAGTCATTTGACTTTATTGATGTCTCAAGTTAGTTTTCCTTGTATATTGCATTATAATACTGTCTGATGTTAGTAGTGCTTTCAGTGCTTCAGAGGAAATAGTAAAGAATCTTTTTGAACTACAATGGGTATGAGGATGCAGTTTTATGGGATAAAATGTGATTTTCATAGTCGTGGGCTTTGGATTCTCTGGATTTTAGGGAATTAACCTTTTTTGTAATATGGGCTGGTTGGTTATAAGCAGCTTGTTAGGGTTGTGCTAGATTTACCTCGTGGTCCTTGGATCTTAATGTGTCCGTTTTGGGTGGTGTTGGTTGAATGATTGCTACATTGTTATTTGTATGGTTACATAGTAGTTGTGTTGTCCAATTGATCTTCTATTTTCTTGAAGCTTTAATGAATACTTAATTTTATATAATAAAAAAAATGAACACCTTGATATTGTTTTTATAGAAAACCAAAACATTGCCTTATTCAGAATAGACTCAATGATCAACAGGTCTACCAATTTTGATTTGAAAAACTGAATTGCCAACCATGTGTAAAATCAAAGAGTTGTGGATTTCAAATGTACTGTTAGCTTTGATCACATGTACCTGGCTGACCTTTTGTTCTATCCTGATATTGTTGTCCAGCATACAGAAGAAGGACTTTCAGTGAGAGGGAAGGACGACTTCGACTCAAATAGGTATACTTGATTCTGCTTTAGCTCTCTGGCATTTGATTAACTGAGTGAGTGAGTGAGTGACTGTCCTCATATGGGGGGTTGGGGTGGGGAGTAAAGTGACGTCTTCCTGCTATAACCTGCTTTCAATGTGGATGAGTCTTCAATTTTAACCCAAGTTTTTGGTGGCTCTGTTATCTTCTTTTTTTTTTTTTTTTTCAATACTAGATTATGCAATTTCTTATGGTCTGGGCACCAGTTAATCACATTTCACTTTATAGATTGGAAGCTGCAGTTCTAGATCTAGTTCCAGATGATAACGTGGGTATGAAGAAACAGAAATCTGTCTTTCATTGGGATAAGGTACTTTGGGCAATAATAATATTTTATTACTTTGTCATTGTGTCTTAACTATTTTTCCCTTGATCTAATGAGACTAATGGATGTCAGAGGGGGAAGAAGTACATCAAATTAAACAATGGTGATCGTGTGATGCCAAATGGCAAGGTAACACTCTTAATGCTCTATCATCATCCATAATTAGATAGACTCAAGTTCTCTGTCGATACTTTTTGGGTTATTATTCTATTAATTGCCATTTTAGTCTCTGAACACAGCATTCTATTATGGTTATATGATCGAAAAATGCCGTAGTTTCCAAATACTATTTACATATTTTGAAAGTCCTGTCAATTTCTGTCAACTGACCATCGCCAGGGTAAATCATAATGTATTTCCCTTCGCGCTTGGTCTAGTTGTGATTATGACAAATATGGGGCTGTTTCTTAAGGACCTGATTAGGGTTAAATATTTTGAAGTTTTTGTGATCGTGCACTGTAACAAGTACAGTTTGTTTGTTGCATAGCTCGGAGCTCTTATGCTATAGTTTTTATGGTGTTACAGATAAAGAACGAGAGTGGTGCAAAAGGGAAGCTTGAGAAAACTGGGAAATACAAGACGTGGAAAGAAAAGTCTCACAACAAAATATCTCTCAGAGGAATCAACGAAGGGAATGCTGAAGAAGGTAGTGCTCTCTGTCTAAAATTTTATGTTCTGTTTCTCCTTATCGAACACTGCATCGTGACCAGGATTTAAATTCACACTGGTTAAAGGGTTTCTTTCAGTACTTAATGGAAGATATTTGCATTTTTTATACTCCTGCACCAAGTTATTCTTTACATTGTTTTGGGGTTTGTTTGATGCAATCAGAGCTGTGGCGTCTTTATCTGTCTTGTTTTAGTTCTCACTCCCTTCCAAATTATATAGTATGCTTTTTTTTTTATCAGAAAATTTATATAATAAATTATATAGTATGCTAGCTGTTAAAATATACCTCCTTTTCTGAACCAAGCTGTTGGATGAGATGAACCGTAGGTATAGCTTGTAGTAAGCATGAAGGTTAATATTTTAATAGGTAAGCTACATTTGCTAATTTGCTAATTTGCGAATAGTATAGAAATATAAAATTTGTACACATTATTCTAATCTTTGAATAGGTAAGCTTTGTGTAATATTTTCATTTTGCTTTTCTGCATCTGGTTTTGAGTTGCTGCAGAAAAGGCTCATTGTCCTTTTGGATAAGCTAAGAAGTTGGTTTGGACATCTAATATGTAATACTCGGAATAATTCTCTTTGTAGGTAATCGTCGATGGCAAGGAAACAACAGGGGGAAGTCTTGGGGAAGCAGGAAGCAGCACTCTGTGCCTAATGCTCATGTGCGTTCTGAAATCAAAGACTTCGAACAGATTCGGAAAGAGAGACAGAAAAAGGCCGACAGTATCTCTCGTATGAAGAACAACACTAAGGGTAAAAAGTTTGGTAAAAATGGAAAAAGAGGAAAGGGAAAGAGGTAAAGAATTTCCTAATGCAAGTCCTTGGAAAGAGACCAAAAGAAAAAAAAAAGTAGGGTAAGAGTTTTGTTACAGATGAAGTTTGCCAATTTTGTACTTTTGAGAGGATGAACGATGTAATGACTTTTTCTCTGTAGAAATAATTTGTTATTTTTCTGCTTAATTCTGTATTTGAGATTCAATGGGAATGCATGTTTAGCGTTGCTCGTTGCCTTGGCTGCTAAAAGCAACACTAGATTTGCTCCATATAGATGTAGCGCTGCTTTCACTATTTTCCTGTGTACCAAGTTTTTGGGCATCTTCTGGAGCAAGAATCAAGATCTTTTGGGGTTGGGGTTGCAAAAAGCTCTTTTTGTTTTGATGTAGCTGGTTCATGTGAGCCTTCGGCCTTTGTACCTTATAAAAAAAGGGGGTTCTAATTAAGTTGTCTCCGTCGAAAACAAGGGCATCCAGACGGATCATCATATTATTCCGAAATTGAGTTTAGGTGGATGACAACTCTCTAATTGAGTTTAGATGAAAACAAGGGCCTTACTTGAAAGCTGAGAAACTAAATTATGCTCAATGTACCGGGACTATAGATGACTGCATTCGAGGAAGGGGGTGTGGTTTAGGAGACTCACCAACCCGATAACACCCCCTTCCCCCTCTTCAGATTATACATTTAACCCTGCTACCTTTTCTTTTTCTTTCTAGCTTCTGAGAGACAAACCTTTTCGGACGTCTTGTTCCTTAATCAAGTTGAAATTCGAGTCTCTGGACAGATTGTGATTTGGCAATGGAACTATTTGATCATTGGATACTAATATGATCGGATAACTAGACGGGATCTAGGTCAAAGTGTTTGCACAAGAGGGAACCATTACAAATCGATCAAGAAACACAAGCATAACACCGTTCATCCAACGACCTATAAGCCTTTGGTGAAAACAGAACCGGCTTATGTCTGATTGGGGCTCTGTTCATTGCAATGGTGCCCAAGGTGGATGGAATGATATGCTTTATGAAATGATTTAGCCTTGACAATCGTAAAAACCAAGTAGCATAGCATAATCTCCGACTAATGTAAAAGGTGTACAACCTCAAGCAATAGCAAACATTCTCCTAACAATAAGAAGCATAGGTGACAACAAAATCAACTTATAACCATAAAATCTTTAACTTCCCATGGAACTTGAGTGACATTACAAACTCTAAAGTTGATAGGTCCAAGGAATAGTCGCCTAGTAGACTGATCAAAATTAAACTGCAAGACCTTGCAACAGAAATTGAAACTCAAGAAGCTCATAAAATGTAAAGGGTGGATGCGTCTAGCTCTCTACTTCTTCTCCTCCTTCTCAGCCTCTGCTGCCCTCTTAATTCTGGCACCAACATGGCGTTGGTTCATCCTCTCAACACGGAGTTTGTCATAGGCCTTGAAGGACTTCAATTCATCAGTAACCTTCACAAGCTCAACTGATGGCTGCTCACGTGCAATTGGAAGGTAAGGGCCTTGTAGCTGGGTGGCATTGGCAAGCTCCTCCGGAGTAGAATCACCAGCCTATACCAAGAACAGTACACACATTATCAGATTAGATATCATCTAATATAATCATTGCTGAACCAACCCACATCAATCATATGTATAAAAGTACCTTGAACTTGCGAGTGCGCCTTGGGAAGACGACCAACTTCGCCTTGTATGTCTTCAATCGCTGCACATTAGCTTGAAGACCCTCCAGAGAACGGTTCTTCCTGCGATGATCAACTGAGATCCCAATAGTTGGTGCAAGTTTCTTTGGAATACCAGCAGACTGAAAAAGTAACAGGGTAAACCACATGTTAAAACCCTCTTTACATAAATGCACATGAAGAATCAAAACATAAATGCTAAGACCATAGCTTACATCACAAAGCCGGGAAAAGAGGCAATTACCTTTAGTTCTTCCAAAGTGAATCCCCTGCCAGCTCTCACTTTCATGTTATACTTCAATGTCTGCCCATGAACAATTGGGCGGAGGGGGCCACTAGTAGGGCGAGGGAAGATTTTGACAGCCTTCTTTTGGCGAGCTGGTCGAAATTCAAACAGATTTCAAGTCAGCCTAATTACAAACTCCAGTTGGCAAAAACACAACCAAAAAAAAAAACAAGACGAGGTGATTATACAAATACGATTCCGCACCATTTCTTCTCCTGGTCTTTCGGGCAGGCTGGTTGAACCATGTCTTCACATAGTTCTGCCAGTGCTTCCTGAAGTGAGAGCTAGGTATAACATTGTTGTGCTTCACCATTGCTCAACTGCAAAGTAGTCGGACCATTAGAATCCTAAATGCACCGAGTCATACAACAAGCAAAGCAACCAACCACAATATTCAAAATATGATTCATGAGCTCTACATACAATTTACAGATTATCTAAAGTAGAAAAATGGACCCAGATTCTCCCATACGAACATGCGAGCTCACCGATTCATATGCCACAAACACAATGACCCAAAAAACAATCAACAGTAAAAATCAACCCTAGATGTCTAAAAAAGTAGCTGATCTATACATATCTAAATGCGTAACGAAAGCAGCAATTGGAATGAGACGTTAAGCAAGCAGACTCAGATTTTGCAGAGAAAGGAACAGAGGAGAAGGAGGGAAAGTAAGCGGAGAACCTTGAAATCGCCGGCGAGAAAATGGAGATGGAACCCTAGCTGCTGCTGCTGCTGCTGCTGCTTTCGTCCGTCCCGCGGCTGCTAGAATATTGTGTCTGCTAGGGTTTTTGGCTTTTATAACAGAGAGCAATATAGTAAGTGAACATTTGGGTCTCTCTTTCTTAATGGGTCAAGCAGTTTTGGGCCTTCAACTTTCCTTGAATTTAAATCAATTCGGCCCATTTTTCCGATATAAGATCTAATTGGACCAGAGCGTATACAAGCGAGAGGCCGGGGAAGGAGGAATCGAACTTGGAACCCGCATGAAGTAATATATTGGCATTTACTGAGTTACTTGTCCTTGAATTTTGGAAGTAGTTATCGTATCCTTCTCCTAATCCTATTGTATCCGCTCACGTTACTTATAACATGTGGCCATATGCATTGGGCTTGATTAATTACAACCAAGCATTAAGTTGGACGTAGTTTTTAGTTTGTGATTACTATACTACTGGACCGAAGATTGGAAATAACCAAGGTTCAAAATTTCGGCCGAAATGCTGAAATTTCGGTAATTTTGGAGCACCGAAATTTGAATCGGGGTACGTTTCAATATCATCGGAAAAAGACCGAGAAATTTCGGAAATATGTTGGAAATTTCGGTGAAATATCGGTACAATTTCGATGAAACTTTGATGTAGCCTTTGGTGAAGATGTTTTATTTACATAGCTTCTCTCTACCACCTCCACCGTCAATTATCAAGCTAACAAACAAACAATAAGCTTCGTACTTTATGCTTTACTTCTCTCTACCTTCATCATTTATCATACAAACAAACAATAGGCTTCGTACTTTATGATTTACTTCTCCTTACCACCTCCACTCCTCCATCAATTATCAAGCTCAAAACAATAGGTATACTTTACATAGATAGATCTTTTGACTTTCTTACATGCATGTTGAATATTACATTCACTCCGCCTGCTACCAAATGTCATGGGAGCAATATTGCCAGTTCCAAAATAATATATCAAGAAGTAAAGATGAGCCTCATCGTAATAGTTTTATAGTATGTGTAATTTTGATATATTATATTCCTTACAACCCTTATTATATATTGTAATGTTAATGTAATGATTATTGTATGTTTCATTAGACTCACCTTAAGTATTCCACAATAACATTTAAGATATTATGCTAATTGACAGCTTAGCGGAATGCAAAACACGCATTCTTCTCCCTTATGTATATAAAAGTTAATCCATATGGACAATGTTGCATAGCTTAAATGTTAAATAGCTTAAATGTTAAAATTGCATTATTTGTTGATTTTATAGCCTATAGAAAGTAGAGATATTAATTTAGAGGTGTTCTAGCATGTTTTTCGTTTTTTTATTTTATTTTTTTTATCAAAATTTCCATCGAAATGGAAACTTTTTCCGAAATTTCCATAAATTTTGACGACCGAAATTTCAACCGAAACCGAAACTTTGAACCTTGGAAATAACATAACAAGGTTCAAAAAGAGTTGGAAAGGAACTTAGGAGCTCAAGATTGAACACCCAATCTTGCTCAATTTTTTTGTATTTTTCGTTTTACGACTTTAAACCATGATAAAAACCGTTTATTTTAGAAATTACGTAGTAAATATCATTGCCTTAAACATTCAATCAAATTTGAGATCATTTAGTTACCAAATTATGCAAAATATATAAATGGTATAAAATTAGGGATAACAAAAATGTCCATAGATATGGGTATTCGTGGGTATTCGCCTCTGATGGAGCAGGTATGGAGGAGCTAAATGGGGATGGTGGTGGGTATGGAGATTTTTTAAATCCCCATGACGGGTATGGGGGCGGGTATGGTATTACTAGTCACCAACTTAAAATGAAGGCTTTAGGGTTCCATTCTTGCTAGGGTGCTTCGCTACATACATTTTCTGGATTTTGGTTGAAGCTACTGTGCAATGGTAGTGTAGGCTTTATAGAGAAAATCTACTTTTTTGAAGTCATGAGAAACTAGGTTCACTATTCGGTTGCTCATGTGAGTGCTTTTTACGCGTCTTGCTACTCCCTTTTTCTTTTTAAAATATTCAAATATGAAGTTGAATAAAAGTATTTAACAGATTATGATTATTTATGGAATTTTATTATTAATATTGTTGTCAATATTTTTTATGGAGGCAGGTATGGAGATAGTAACCTCCATTGAGGCGGGTATGGGGATACCCGATTAAAAATTAGTGGGTATGGAGGTGAAAATCACAAATGGATATAGGTATGGTGACAGTACTACCCTTAACTCGACCCGACTCATTGTCATTGCCATCCCTATATAAAATCATATTATGAACCCGCCTATATATTTGGTATTAATTAAATGACCCGTATAGTTAAACGATCAAATGATCTCTTATTAGATTTTTTTTTTTGTTGAAGCAATGATCTTTATTATATAACTGAATAAATGAACTTAAGCGACATTACAAAGCCTGAAGATTTTTTTTGTTTCGTGCCAACAAACAAGTTCAACCCATAAAACCTTCCACTTCAATGAACTTAAGCGACATTACAAAGCCTGAAGATCGAGTAGACAGATCAAAACTAGAACGTAAAACTTGCAAAAGAAAAACAAATAATCCAAGGCCTCATACAATTGGATCTGAACATCTGTCTCAACGAAATGTTTTCAATTTTTAAAATATTTTTCTAGTACCATAGATCATGACATCTCGATCTGATCTCCGAATCCCCCGGTTTTAAAGGAAAACTATCAGTAGTTTGTCCTGAGGCAGCATGAACTGCTTGCTCGCTGATCATGCATATTTTTGTATCAAGGAACCCAGTGATACAGATCTCAATATTCGTAGGCTCGCCACCCAGGAAACTACAATATTAGTACCTAGCCTGATTGTATACGAGAATGGACCCTAACCGGACATGTTAAAGATAGAACTTCTCTGGTGACTATATTATAGATATGATAGAATTGGATGCGTCCACAGCAAAACCCATCCCAACAAATTAATATTCAGGCAATTTCATTACATTCCATTATACCTAACATTCTCATAAGCAAAAACCCAATATGCACTGTCTTGGCTTCTTTTTACTGTAAACATTTGCGTTTCTGCATTTGTGGCTTCATAGTGAGCTCAAACCACAGTACATAATCAATGTTCACAATTTCGCCTACTGTCGTTACATCAGAATCATTAACCTTCTCCCCTTCCAAGTTCACAGATTAACCACAAAAGAAGCTAATCATATTACAATATTAACTGTAGACGAATACAATTCCTTTCTCATATAGGAAAGAAAGCTAAAACTAACTGAATGAAAGATGTCATAAGGTTCAGAACTATCATTGTAAATAGTGGTTAAGAGATAAACACAGTATAGTTTGTATTAAAGTTAGGTGAACATTATATAAAGGGATTTAACCAAATTGCAAGCCTCACTTACAATTGCTTAGCTAAACAGGAGCTATTTTTCAATAACAAATTAAAGAAGCGGAGGTACACTTTGCAAAGCTGATTACCAGCAAGCAGTACTCACACTTATGACATCAATCAGAAAGCTTAAAAACATAGATCACAGATTGTTTATTGAAAAATGTGAGAACAAAGTGAAAAGGACAGAAAGACAATTGATTACTACCAATCCCCAAATGTCAACAAGCAAGAAATTCAACTAGAACTCACTACTCAACCAGGACTAAATCCAACTAGGACGAACTAAATCACCAACAAACCAGCTCAGGTAGAAAAATTGGAAAGAAAATATAGATATAATGGGAGACAATAAAAAAACACAAAGAAAACCATAAAAAAATACCTCTAGACCTAAAAGGCTGTTACTAAACCTGAAATGCCATTAGTACACAGGGAAAAGTTAAACGGTTGCTCTCAGGCATTGAGGGACAACTTTTTGGTGAGGGAAATAAGAGATGTTCGATCAGCACCCATCATGATCCCACCAGTTTCAACATCAATGTTTCTTCCTCCAGAACTTATATGATTCTGCAAAATGATGGCACTTGGAGTTAGAAATTAAAACTTTTATAAACCATTAAATGTCTTCTTAACTAATAGTAATTGATTAGATAACAAAAAACAGTAGAAAAATGTAATGAATCAACAGAGAAAAGAAAACAGTGAACAATTTCCTTTCTATTTTCTTTATCTTTTCCGGATAATGTATCTAACGGATCATTCAATGTATTTGAATTAAAATTTCCGTCATTCATAAACTCCACCACACCCATAAAACTGTATATCCCAAATTTTCCATTAAATAATAATTTATCAATGGCGATAGGTGTAGAAACAGCGCCAAATTTGGGTGCCAACACCACCAAAAATTTCACTAGTTGGAGGATGTGCTAGCTCAGCCATCATGCTTGGGCCAGGCAATATAGGGCAGGCTAGCATTCGGTCAAAAGTGTAACTTGAACAAGAAGTTACAAATTGTGTGAAATATGTACATTGGTGGGTGACAAACCAACCATATAATTCATGTGCTACATAAAATGATAGGCAGTGGAAAGATTCAAATAGGCCTAGATTTGATGTTACCAAAAAATCTGAACAATATATGACCACACAACAACTGCTACATAAGACGATGCAGAAAACACTTACATCGCTATCACCATTCTCATAAGCTTCCATCTTCAAAGTTGCAGGTTTGTTGCCCCTTTTGCCCTGTAGAGACTTCTCTCGACTTTCATAGAAAGTAAAGTCATCTAACAATGATGTTTTAGCTGTGTAACTTTTGAATATGTTCAGCATTTCCACACCTTGCTTCAATCCAACCTGAAAATTACAAGGCAAACAAGAACGATCATAATTCCAACCATATCATAAACAGTGAAGCAGAGAATCGTATCAGCAAGAGCAAACCAAGAAATGAAGCAGGCATCAATTGACACAAATGAAAGACATCATGACCAAACCTAAGAAAAGAATATTCACACACATACCAAATAAACATCAATTAAAACACATTACTACCTCCTGAGTGTCCCGAGTAAAAGTTACGGGCCTGTTATCATTATTTTCAAGGACAATGTGCCGCAGTTGAGTGTTAGGCAGGTCCTTTATTATATGCCACTTCACTGGAAAGAATCCACTCCATTTATCCACTTGCCAGAAATCCATATCTTTATTGAAATCGACCTGTCCAACCATCTCAGCTACGCCAACAAACTGTCCACTACCGTTTACCTGAAAGAGAAATTACTTTTGTATAACATCCTACTGCAGGCCATGCTGAAATCAAGTAACACAATAATCGAAAGATCAAGAGAAGCTAATGACGGAAATGTGCATGAAACTCACCGAGAAAAAGAGAAAGATTGGACACTGTGAGCCTGTCTCCTTCGATTTTGTTTCCGCATCACGAAATGACGCATCTAGTTTCTTATTGCCAGCAGGTGTGCTGGCCCAAACATCATATTTAATGGACTTGTGCACATCATCTTCACTGTAAGACTTGATGACATAAAATTTCGCCTTTTCATAATCAGTCTGAAACTCTGATAGGTTATATTGATCTCTACGGACTGTAAAGCCTAGTTCTTCCTTCTCAGTTGGTGAATCTGAAGGAGAACTCTTGTTACGGGATCGTGGACCACGGGTCAACTCAGTTGAGGATTCAAAATCTTCATTCCTACTATATTTTTCCCTCGATTTAAATCTATCATTTACGCTAAGCATTCTCCCATTAGACTTGTAGTTTGTGTAACCATTAGAAGGAAACAGGCCATACTTCTGGTTAGCAAATGATGAAAACCTTCCAGTTGGGGGATAACCCTTCAAAAGGCCCGCTGAGAAATCATTACCTAACTGAGGCACCTGTAATTAAGATTTCAAAGCAAAAAAATCAGTAATAGAAAGTTACACTCGTCATATATAATCAAAATTACCAATGTCCTACTGATGCACTCATCCAAGAATGTCAAGCTACAGATTACTTGTTAACAACTTGAAACCAAATATTAGAACCAAAACCAAAATATTACTCAATAATAGTGGCTTGAACTTCTTATGTACCTTATCAAACGATTTGATAGATGGTGTCTGAGGAAGAGACTTGGAAAATTTATTAGCAAGACTGCCATTCGTTTTGTTTGGCATGAAGCCATTCGACCTAGATAAAGCAGGAGAGCCGGGTCCAGCTTTCACATTTCCAAAACCTGCATTTGCTGCAGTCGACACGTCTCCAACAAATGTTGCATCCCATGAATAACAAGGTGCAGCTTCTGAGCCATAGGAAACAGGTGGTTGAAGGTATCCTGATGAAGGAAAATACTGCTGTTGACCAACACCTTGCCCATCAATTCCCAAAGGGGCATATGGATTATAGCCGGGCATATAATAGAGCATTGAACCATTGTCTGACTGCACACCCTGGATCAGCATTAAGGTGATAAAAACATTCAATGCATGTTGAACTAATAATCCCATAGTAATCACAACGTTTAAGCTTCGAAAACCTGTTCGCACAAAGAAAGAGGAAGAATATACCGTATGTGCACTATTAGCATGCAAATAACCATGCTCATCCATCTGCGTAAAGGATCCATTATACCCTGTAATATCCCAAAATGATTAGAACTTTCTCCAAAAAAGATTCTAAATTGAAAACTTCTATGCGCCTTAACTACAAGAATTTCAACAAACAAGAGGGTATTAAATACATTCTACTAACAGAGATTGTTCAGGTAAGAATAGATGAATTATAAGATTGTTTTGGAAAAGCATATTTCTGTGCTCAAAGGGAAATCCACCCCTAGATATTTGATAAGTCATATTGCAAAAGCATATCCAAAAGTACCAGTGTACACAATATGTTGCTCACAGAAAATGTAAATAGAATCTCAATTTAATCATTCAAAGCATATCCAAAAGGACCAGTGTACGCAATATGTTGCTCACAGAAAATGTAAATAGAATCTCAATTTAATCATTCAAAGCATATCCAAAAGTACCAGTGTACGCAATATGTTGCTCACAAAGAATGTAAATAGAATCTCGATTTAACCATTCTTTTTGAAGTCGACACCCAATTAAAACATAAAATTTATATGACGCCTCTTCCCTCAACAACAGTTGGTAATAATCAGATCAAAAGTTGTTAGCTTCAATTGCACCTCAGCCATAGGCAAAATCTAACATTCAGATAGTAAATTGTATTGATATGGATCATATGAAGTGTTATCAAATACCAGGTGCAACGAATTTACCAAGTGAAGGTTTCAAATTAGCCACTAAATTCTTCAATAAAGTCATATTGGCATTAAGCTCACGAGTCAACTTTATACCATTAATAACATCATACTCAATATAAAGACCATTTAGACATCTAACCTGGGTAGTAATAATTGTAACAGCTAGTAGGTGGATAGTAAACACCATGCTCTCCAACTGATTCTTGATCAGTCTCACCTTTGATGCTCGAGGTGGAATCTAATACAGAAGACATCGAAGTTGAATCGGTTGGTACTCGTTTCCCAGAAACCTGCAAGAGATACATGCAGAAGAATGAGAACGAGAAGCTCATAATCCAGGCAAAAACCAAACACATAATTTCATTAAATAACTATAGAAATCACAACTATTATTGCACTGGGATTGACGAATCCACTATAACACTTCATACACAATGATTGAAAAAACCTCCACCTTAATCAAGTCCAAACATCCAATAAGGTGGAGGGAGGAAGAGCACACGAAAAGAGTTGAGGTGAAACTTGGAACATTAGTAAAAGTAAGCTTTGACATACCAGTCCTTGTGCACTCAATCCGGTATCAGAATCTCCCGTGGATATAGTGGAGGCAGGCTCTACTGGAAACAGATAGTAAGAAAAGCGTTAGATGCATCCCCATATATCTGTGAAATCGAAAACAGAGACAACAAATTGCATCCAATGGAATAGTTCAACCAATTACAGAAGAATTGGATACACTTCGTGTGGCAATGGTGAACCACGACTTTCGCATGGATATATATACCGAATATACATACAATAGAAACCTCAACGAATTTAAGTAATTTAAAAGTTAATAGAACCAGAAGATCATAAGACAATTCACAAAAAGTGCACGTTTGAACAGGAGGGAGAGAGTAAACGACTAAATCCTAAACAGATTTGTTTCACCAGAGCCTGTTGGTGTAGTAAGAAAAGAGAACCCATGAAACTCCATTTTCGCCGGGGAAAGCACAGCCTTAAGAAGTGTTTATACCAAATACCTAATCGAATAAATCATAACAGACCCAGAATTTCTCTGAACTTAAACCCTGTGCCTCTCTACTAAGAATCCTAACAAATTCCAGTAAAGACTAAGACTTTTAATCAAACAAATATCTAAAATAGCATAAAAACCAATATACCTTTCTCAATTTTCTTTTCGCCAGCCATTATCACTCCTTAAAACCCAATTCAACCTAGAAGCAACAGAAGAGACAAAGAAAAGTACAAAAGAAGAGAATTAGGGTTAGTAAGAAGAAAAAGCACCACTAATATATCCTCCAACCTTTTGTAAACCCCAGACGTGTTGCCGTAACCGATTAAGCTTTCCAATTAAGGAAATATATTAATTGTAATTACGAATTCATTACGAAATTACCCCTTAACTTTCTTTTAACAAATCTTAATCAAACAATGACTAAAATTCCAAAGACATTATTAGAAAAATACAAGAGGGGGGTCAATAAAATTCGATTCTGCCTTGGAAAACACTAGATTCCCTTTCCCCTACGGATAGGGACATGTGGGTTTTCCTCTATTTTTCTCCTTTTTAAAAAAAAAAATTGAACCTTTAACCACAAAAATCTGAGCGGCCAAATTAATTGGATTCACAAGTAGATATTTTTCAGTGAAATTCGGAATTTTTATTTTCCAATCAACACAAAAAAAGAAAAAAATTTCAATTTCTCGTTTCCTTTTTTCCCATGAAAATCTCTCAAGTATCAACGCTACCACAAACAGAAGAAACCAAAAAGAATTCAAATTCGAGACAAAAATATTACTCAAATTGAATCACAATCAACAAATCGCGGATTCACACCAGAATTCGACCGCCTTATGCTAAAACGAAAGCTTCAAAATCAAAAGCTTCAAAAAACCTAGAAAAAATAAGAATTTTAACAAAAGTAGTGAATTGAGAGTAGAAAGAAACGAACCTGGAGAGACGCGGATCGGAGCAAAAGAAGCGGATCTGGAAAAACGAAGAACCGAGTCGCTTCTTCGATTGGGAAAAATCGAAGCGGTTTCTGCAGAGAGAGTGAAATGAAACGAAGACGAAGAAGAAGAAGAAGTGGAACCGGCACTGGCGGACTCAGTGGTGTAAGCCCTTAAGCTAGAAAGGGTGGATCGGAGGGTCGCGATGAGTTCCAAGTTTTTTCAACAACGTGTGTGGGCCGTCGGATGGATCAGGTTAAAGGAGCGGGTGCCGACGTTTTGGGAGGTGGGCTTTTCTCTCATTAATTTCCCGTTTGTTTGTTTGGAGGGATTTTGAAAATTTGCTGTGTTGGTGTCGATTTTGATGATTTTCTTGTACTACTTGTACTTGCCTCCAATTTTACCAAATTTGTGTCTAGCGAAGATTTTAAAAACCACACTAGTACATTGCCAAATTTGTGTCTACTAAGAATGTTTACACTTGTATACGATTAGTACATTAGAACACACGAAGTGTTTGGAATTCGCATACATTACTTTATCAATTGGTCGAAAATTATATTTGGTCATTTATCTTAACATTAGAACTAGACATGGTATATCAAAGAGTTATATAATGTTTATCGATTTACACCATCATTTCTTTCAACTTATCTCACATGTTCCTTTTTTTCAACCGCTTAGTCAATGTAACTTAATTGTATTTACATGGGTTCAATTTAGAATTATACCATGAACTTAGGAGCATTGTAAATGAACTTTTCAACGTAATGAAGGTGCTTGATAATGGATTCTATGAAAGCTATCTTGATTTTGTGGTAGCTTCTTTGAAATAGAGTACATGCATTAAATTCTGACTCTTTTTAATAAGATTCCAACACATTTAAAAAAACAAGGTATAATTATAAAATGATACTACTTAAGAGACAAAATGCCCAAAAATCTTATGGCAAGTTACACATTATAAAATAGTACTATCTTGACACAAGACATGATTTAATTAGTCAAAGACTTTTAACTCATTAACGCCGTTAACTGACGACCGGCTGTGGTGGGTGGTATAAAAGCACGCTAGAAATTTGAAGGAACACCTGCAAATTTGAAGGAGTAGCTTTCAAATAGGAAATTGTTAGGCTACATGATCAATCAGTCGTAAACAGATTTTGGTTTAACGTGAAAAATCCTCTTCTTTCAAAAGTCATTGCATAGTCCATTGGAGAGGAGTATATGGTGGTCTGCCAAGTCTAACGTTCTGGTGCCGAAACTGAGGACAATAGATAGTTAAATCATGTGAGGTGGACGTTCGTAGAACTACAAGCACTAATTAGTACAAAATTTTGTTATAACGATAATGTATTTATACACTTCTCTATCTTCTGTTCAATTAATATGTTTTCTATTCATACTTGTTGATTTCATTTACTATGCTTTATTATTACAAAATTTCATATCTAATGATTGTTCCTCAACATAGATGACATACGATACGATAGTGAGGCTCCTATTTGGTTCTTTCCTTCAAGTTATGTGGGGCCATGCAACTTTGACCAAGAATAGCCCCGAAAAGCTGGTTTACTATAGTAACTATACATGATCAGTCTCTCTTGGCATAATTCTCAATGCTTACTCAACTGATCACCGAGCACTTGAAGACATTGTGGATAGGGATGGCAATGGGTCGAGCTGGGATTGGGGATGGTAATTCCGTCCCCAGCTCGATCTTCAATCCCCGCCCCATCCCCGACCAAATTTATGATTTGGGATTTTCAGGGATTCCATGTACCCATAACTATTGAATATGTGTTCCCTGATTTTGGCCCAAATGCCCAAACTAAGTCCACTACACTTGCAATAAAAATGGCATGCGAATGTAAGAGGTGGATGGTGCGATGGGAGAGATGGAAGCAAATGTGAGCATTTTGCGTTCTTTGATTTGGAAAAATAACAGGGCAATCTTTGGCTTGGAGAAAAAGAAAGGATAGTCCATTAAGGTGTTCGGCTAACTTTCAAACCGTAAGGAATTTAGTAATAACGACCCATCCCTAGTTTTTTTTTTACTAAATTTACCAAAATACCCTTATAGGTCAAATGTTGACTTTCGAGTTTTTGGTTGACTTTCAAAACGTAAGGAATTTAGTATCCACTATTCGACTTTTTTCAAAGTACTCATTGTTAAAATTAATTTTTTTCAAAAGATTGTGACAAATTTAAATTTGTAACAAAACCAAATTTGTTATAAGATTGTGATAATTAAATTTATTAGAAGATTCTGACAAAAATCAATTTTGTCACACAGTAGTGACAAAACCAATTTTTTCACAAGTTCAAGTTGTGACAAAACCAAATTTGTCACAATGTTGTGACAAAACCAATTATTTCACAAGGTTGTGAGAAAATCAAATTTGTGATGGAAAAATATGTGAGTTTTCTTGCATGATCAACATGTATGAGTATTGGCTTGAGCATATTGTTCTTTGCAGGGGGAAAATGGAAGTATATACAGCGTTATTTGCCTGTCACCCAGTACAAAAAATAAGCGTAAAAGAGAGATAAAAAAAGCTCACTTAGGAACAACAGAAAGATTATGGTTTTCAGCCGATTTAACTACAATTACAACAATGGCACATACAAGGTAAAATTCAGAAAGCCAGAGAGGTTAGGTCATTTACAAACTCATCGACGCCTATTCCGAGCGTAGCTTGGGGATCCTGTGTTGCCTCTATAAGTTCTGCTGGGAGAATCTAGTGTTCCCCTAAATGAAGCATAAGCACGTTTTGCTGATTCAGGTACCGAGTCTAATGGAATTGACTCCACAAAGCATGCAGTGTTGATCTGAGTCCTCTCAAGTTCTCCTTGAAGTAACTCAGAACTATACTGCTGGGCAAGAGCCTGCAGCATTCAACAAGCCAATTGAGTTATCGCATACAAGAAAAGAGCTAAAAGCACAAAGGTCATACTGAGAAACAAAGATGAGATACTATTCTGGATGAATTCATATGCACACAATAAACATCACAATCAGCAACCAGTCAACTTGGTCATTGGATTTAAAAAACTGTACAAGAAGAAAACAGTAGAGAACGAAGGTTCTTACAATCAGATCATCTGGTGACACACTCATCCCTTGTCTATCATCTGAAACAGCATCTTCACTCCCACGTGTTGCTCGTCGGTTGTGCCCTGGATTTTCCACAGTTTCTGTCACACTCTCGGTGGCTTTTTCTAGAAGAACCCCCTGTAATGACTTCAGAGACTCCCTTGCATCCGGTGTAAAATATGGATTTAATATAGTCTCAAAGTATTCAAGCTGCATTATATACACAGAAATGGAATGTTAGAAACTCCAGTTTTTCACTTGCAACAAGAAATCACTTGAAATTTTACTCTCTACTTATCTATTTACATTAACCTTTCTAGCTTCTTCCTTACTTTTTATTATTTTCTTTTGGAAGGGCGCAAGGCATATACACTAAAATGTTACCAAAATCGAGTGCATTTAGAACATATTGCTATCTCAAAGAAACTTTCTTCTATCACACAAAGGACTACTATTGTTGCTCACCACCACAGCCATACAGATGAGTATGATACAAGATTTCTACTTCAAAAGAACTTTTACCTCGAGCATCAGCTGACAGAAACCGTTTGCATCAAGTGACCTCAAATCTTTTGTTTTATTCTCATGGAACAAACTGATAAAAGTATCAATTAGACCTTCCACAAGAATGCCAAGTGTCTTGTCCAACAGGGGCTTAGCACCAGAAAATACCTGGAAGTAGGATATTTCTTTCGTAAAGTTAGTTCATGCAATGAAGATGATACCTTATTCATGCATAGCCATTCAATTGAAAATAAAATTCGGAGAGAAAAGAGGTAACATCTTTTTCTTTATCAGAGAATAAAGGTAATATCTACACGCTCATCAAAGTAGAAAATTACCATGTCGCACAATGACATCATAAAAGGAAAACTAGAAAGCAGAGCTTAAAAAGCACATAAAGTCCTCACAAGACACCAATGAAATTGGATGTAGTACGTACCTCTGCATGCACAGCTACCAAAGTGTGCAGTAATTCCACAGCAGCATCACGCACACCCTGCAGGATAGCATAAGGAACCAGTTACGTTTTCATTTTATAGAAACATACCCAAACACAAACACAAACACAAGTGCCAACGTTTCTCACTTTTACAGAAGGTGCTGCTCCCCATTGAACACCAGAATCCAATAAATAGTTAAAGGCAGCAGTTCTGATCAAATTTGCCTGAGGAAAACAGAAGTATTTAAGTAATCACAAATCTTCCCGAAAAGGAACCACAGAAAAGTACATCATAACTTCAGTTTATGTTGTCTTGAATTCTTTGAACATCAAAAGGGCCGGTAAACTCCATAAATCTATAGGTAAAAAGCGACCTGCCATCTCTAATGCTAAAAAATTACATAATCTGGTTTTCAATCATTTCATTATTTAAATATTTGGAGAACTAAATTTTGGAGCACTACCAATCAAATGATCATGGTGACTATTCCTCAGCTGGACGTTGTGGGAGATAATTCAACCATCAGGCTATGCTGAATTTCTATGAAGGGTGGTAGTCTACATTGGATGGAGGCAGGAATTCCAATCTACCCAATGCAGGTACCAATAGATAAGTTTTAAAAACAAGAGCCTTAGGAATCTCGCAACAGACATTATTTCACTTAATGTAATGAAAAGTATTATCTGCACTTGCGCCACTTGCTTTCGCAGGTGATATCCATCAGCCACGCAAGCTTATGTGATAGACCCAAAAAAAATTTAGATAGAAAGCCAATTCAAGGTTTGAAACATTAAACTCCAAAACTTTAACACATGGAAAATTTAGGAACGCTCCTTTGCATCAACCATTGAGTAATACCAATATTCCTGAAACTGTGTTCTGATTGTTTATGTTTTATAATTCTTACTTTTTAGAGGGTTCTGCTCCCAAGACCAGTCTTTCCTGACATAAAAAGTGAGACTGCTCTGACGACATGCTAATTCACTGGTGAGGTGCAACAGACCAACAGACAGGACTGCCTCACTAGGCAACCAAAACCAAAACTGATAGCCAGTTCGCCTAACAACAAAATATTTTTACATCTGGTTTTTCCTCGTCATTGCATACATTTCATTGAGTTCCTCAATTATCAGATTTAACTACACAAGATAGACTACAGAGCATCATTGGAGTTCTTACAGTAAATCATCGGGTTTCTAATGGTTAGCTTGTACTTTCTTGGCAAGAGTGGTGTTCATTGTCATACTTTCTTCTTTTCTGGGACATACAATGTTATTTTGGCATGCAAATATGACTTGGGTATGGCTTAGCTAGTTCAGGCGTCTCCTGTTTAGATTCACTTTTGTCCCCTGCTCTATGAACATTTAAAGGCTCCTAGTACATCAGTTGTACTTTTGAGTTCAATCTCACTGTGTAGAAACTAAAGTCACACATACAAAGGATACTGGGGTTGTTCGCCAACCTCCCTAATTCAGAATCAAACTGATTTGATTAGATTGGAAATTTTATAGGACTTTTGTTCAATTGAATGGATATAAGCCAATACAGAAGGATTGTAAAGTCAAAACCATAGAATAAGAGGCATGCATTAGCTTGTCTGTGTGTGTTGGGGTGTTCAACTATACCTTAGCAAAAGTATATTGCTCAAGGACCTTCTCTTCAAGCCCAGAAAATGACATTACTAGATCTTGCATGTCACTATCTTCTTCTTCTCTGTCCCTGTAAAGAATAAACAAAGAGAGAGGATACCAATGTAGTTTGGGATCAGCATTGGATCCTATAAGTTTAGACAACATCATCAATAATCCAGCATGAGGAGTATCATCAAGAGGTCTAATATTTTTCTTTTTTTTCTTCTTTTTCAATAAGATTTAAATTCTGAAAACCAAGGGGTGCCCAGATCTCCAACCGGATAAACCCCAAGGGCACAAGTAGAGTCGTAGAAGTATGAGTCCAGACAGCTGGGAAATAATACACTGGTTCTTTTATTTCAACCAACACCACCTACATTATTGCATTCTAACACATGTGAAACCAGATTTCAACAAAGCACTCTTTCAACAAAAGAAGAATATCATACATTCATATCCCAGTTGAGAATCCAACCAAATAAGTAACTAATTGCCTTAGGCCATTCGAGAATTAAAGGTTGTAACCAATATGTATGACTTTCTTGTTTTACAGTTCGTGCTTTAGTGGGTTACACACAGCATCTCCAATATCCGGTTTTCTTTCTTATCAATTTTCTCCTCAAAAACAGAGCAAGAAGCATGGTGATTTTTCTGCACTGCACTAAAAGAAGAAGGGACAGATAGTAGGCCAAATACCTAGACTGTAGCCAGATATGTTTGTAATTGTTGTACAGCTCCTTAGAAAGTTCTTCTTTGCAATATCCAATATTACTCAAGACTATTAACAACTGTTGATGTGGACCCACACCGCCTGGGATATCAGACACTATCTTTTCCTCTAAGTTTTGAGAATATCCATCTTGTGCAAGCGAACTTCCTTTGTTTGATTTGTTTTGGGCAAGCTCACTTCCAATACCTTCTAGATGACCTGAATAATATGCATGAAATGGAAGCATCCTGATTGGCCTACAATATGAAAACTTTACACTTTGAAATTGAGTTACTACTCATCCATTATACCTGCAAAATCAAGAATGCAGTTCAAAAACGCAAGCCTGACAGATTCTTGAGTTTCTTGTAGTTGCACAAACATATCCTCTGATCTCGTTGCTTCACTTCTTAAAGACTGAATCAACCTGAAAAGAACAAATACATAAATTAAGTGGTCCAATAAGAAAGAAATTTTCACATTTAGTTCTACCATATCTAGAACAATCAAATCCAACACAAAATTAGCAATGGTTTTGGGGCTGCCTACCTAACCGATGTTTGGTTGAACCTTTAATAATACTGATTGGGATTTTCCATTTGCGTACACCCTTTCCTTATAATACCACTATTCCACCTAAAAAATTCTTCTTTCCCCATAGCTAGCCAAGTAGTTCAAAATAACTACGAGATAACAGAGCAATAGAGCTACTGTCAATTTAAACTTAATTTAATAAATGAGTCTTAAGGTAGATCATTATTCAAGAAGTCAGAATGAATTCAACTAGGAGAACCTAAACGTGAAGTATAGTTAACAAGAAAAATTACGTTATATCCATTATCAAAGTTCCAATCAGAGTAAATTACATAGTAGTACATATTTTCTGAGGAAGGAGAACTGCTGCCCTGGGTTAAAGATGTAACGAATTCATAGGAGTTAAAATAGATTCGGATTGAATTTGCTTCTGAAATTTGGATACGAACTAAAGAACATGGCATGCCCAGATAGATACAGTTAACCAAGTACCATAAGTGGTCACCAATTTATTGGCCACAAGCCTAAACTCACCCCTTTCCCTAATATAAACTAGGTTTTTTCCCTTTTGACTTTTGAGTACCAAAAAATCCGTTGTTATTTTGTTTTCTCAATTTGTAAAAGTTGAATAACCTCATTGCTAGAACGAATATAAACAAAATACACCAAAAAGATCTAGCCATGTATATGTAACCTCTATAGACTTACAATTTGATCTGATCCATTGCTGAGGTCATAACATTACGGAATGCTAGAGGCAAAAACGAGATTGTATAGGGAGATTTGTTCCTTTCAAGAACTGACACTGGAACCCATGTCTCCTCTTTTGAGATCTCTGCAGTTGATGCCCGCATCCATGAGCAAAGCCTTAAGATGTAGATCTTTGTAATCTCAGACTGAAGTGCTCGAGTTGCAGTTGCTGTTTTAAAATATAATACGACTTTCAGAATATTGTGAGAAATCAACAGACTGCAGGTTAAGAAAAAGCTAAGATACCAGCAATCGAAGGAGCTGATTCCTTCGCTTGAAAAGCATCACATGCTTTAGATATTTCCGTTATGGCATCCCTCATATATGGTTGCAAGATATTCGATTCTTCAAGGTCACGAAACGTATTGCAAATCTGCATCAAAAGTAAATAAGTTCCCAAGCACCCTCCGATTTAACTTCCAAATCATAGATCCGAACCAAAAATAAGTAAGAATGACATGAAATGCAGTTTTGACTGGTCCTCATTATAAATCTGAAGCACATACACAGAAAATAAATATAGATTGACATGCATATTCCAGCAGAAATTGATGTTTGAAGCTTAAATTCACATTTGTCTTAGATATCATCCATGTAGCCTCATCTCAGCAACTGGTGACTGTCTCAAGTAGGGACAGCAGAAGTTGCACTAACTTCAGATGCCATCCCATATGGTCAAAACTTAGCCCACTCAATAAGGAAATCTGAAAGACCTCAACCAAAGTCCTAAACTTAACACATTTTTAGAACTAAGTGGAACAACTCACCTTCACACTCTATAAAGCCAAGACAAAACCAATTTTACTTTTAAAACAGAAACAGAAAAACCAATTGGTACATTTGTATTCAACCCATTAACCATAACCATCAGTGTAATTTAGTTGAATGAACTAAGGCTTCCATTTATGTGATGGTAAATGGTAATACGTGGCTTAGCTGGCATTCTAACCTTGACTTCATACGCAGATATGGTATTACGTATCATTGCAGAAACTTCATCAAGAGAATGAGTCGAGTACTTCCCGTCTCCAACTTTTTCCTCATTCTTACTTGCTGTGGTGTTGGCATTCGATTCACTAGTAACTTGGGATGACTGAAAGATTAAGATCAAGTGTAAAAATGAAAGGCAAATTATCTCTCACGGAACAATAAAATAAATGCAAATGTACGTAAAAGTTAAATGTAACAGCAGAGACATAAATAAATGTAAGGCTAAAACTAAGAAAAGGTTTGATGTTAAACAGGAAATAGGCTTATACGTCCGTTCTTATAGTTCATGCAGCAAGCGGAAACATGTATCAGTTCAAATATGATGACACTGAAATCATGATTTTTGATCAACATAGATGGTGTTAGACCTAGGAAATTTGAGAGATTTATAATCTGTAAATGCTCTCATTCGAACCTATGACCTGGTAAAATGAGAGTGAACCACAAAGCACCCAACACCATTAGAAAAATAGATACCAAAAGGAAGGGAAACACAAAAATAAATGAACTCAATTATATCCATTTGGATTTACAAACCCATATGGCATCCATCTTCATGCACTTCGGAAGTTTAATGCTCGATTCCACGAGAATAGGTTCAAAACCTCCAATTCATTGACTATGTTGTATAGTAAGAAAAGAGTACTGTTCTATCCACTGTATTCTCCACTTAAATTTTGCATGCATATGGACTAGTGTTGTTGATTGAATATATTTCAATTACATAAAAATAGATACATGAGGTGAGGATAGAAATAACACCATTTAATAATATTAAAATTAACATTAACTAATATTAAAACATAAGAAGTACATAAGTAGAGAAGGTAAACATACTAAAGGAAAGTAGCAACTGATTAGGCAATAAAGATAAACGGTAGTAGATGATTGGCTAATAAACATCTCGTGAGAACTTTGCAATATGCTAGATTGCCCTAAGGACTATTTTAGCTGTATCAGATTATACTCGCTTTCAATATATTAATATCGATCTGTGCTCAGTTCTATGAAATTAGATCTCTTATCATACCTAACAATTGGCACACAAAACACATACATGTGAACATTATGTGCATGTATACTGTATGCATGCATACCTGGTTGTTGAATACAATGCACACAAAATATAAGTCATGAGCATCATCAGAAATATATTATAGATTTTCACTGGTAGATATTACATTTGTCAAAGCTTCGAAAAAAGTGTTCATCATACCTTTGCAAACTTGCCACTGAAAACAGAAAGTGCTACTTTCCAGAAAGCTGGTATGTGATGGATAAGTACAGCAGTTAATCTTCGAATATACCTCCCTCTAAGAGCATCAACTTCTTCACCAGTCAAGTCTACTGGAAGGTGGTTGTCCCCAAGGGTAAGAGAATAGTTGACATCTGACTGACAGTAATCAAGATGAACAAACTATTAAAACACTGACCCCTAGTTTATGTGTCAATCCGTGTAAGATAAAACCTTCTAAGGATCGCACTTACAGATTGATTTATATCTTCTTGAATGTGCCTCCATCTTGCATCAGACAGAGCCCTTTCACGTAACTCATTACGTAAAGTCTCCATCCTGGTTTCATGATCTAATGTGCACTTCTGAAGTAAACCTCTAATTCTGTTATTCTGAAAAGTAAAAAAACTAGAATTAATTAACAGTGGAGCCCCATCTCCTCTTTTCAATGTGGACAGTCACATCAGATGCAATATGAGAGAGATTTCCCTGAAAAAGTAACTTTAGAGAAACTGTGGCCTTTCTTCTTTTCCTTTGGTGGATGTTTAATTTTTATCTGGGAGTGTGTTGATGTGAGTATTTGTGTGAGTGGGCGAAGAAAAGAGAAATATTATTCTTCGAATGTGAAAAGTTTCGTGGCTGACCAAGGTTCCTAAAAGCTTAAACTGTTTCTACCCAGAGAAGAAAGCTTAAATTGTTAAAACATTGGGTCAGCATTTATTTTACTCTGTGATGCTTACATATGGGCTTTTCCCGTGACTGGTAAGCCCAAAATTTTGACTTTAATATGACTGGAAATATGCAATCACAAAGATTTAGACTTCCTACATGGATATTACTTTTTTGGGTTCTCACTGTTTCCAAAAGCTTATGCTATTACGAGGTGGCACAACAATTGACTCCTATGGACTGACTTCACCAACCATGCAACTGCAGTTCCAAATGGAAGAACGAGCTGCACATTAAAATCCTAGAAAACATTGCTTACTTTACACAAAGGAGACTAAAAAGAAGCTAATATGCAACTCTACAGTATAGTGATCAATTTTCTCACCTGTATATTCAGATAGTGCCAAACAGGATCTGACTCTGGTTCCAGCTCCAGTAAAAGCCTCACTGTGTTTTCGAGCTACAAAGTATAAAACAAATTTCAGTAGAAAAATATTCATACAAGATACAACGATAAGTGCCAATAAAAGCAGTAAATTCATGCTACAAGATATGACAAATCCCAAGCCATTAGTCATAACAGATGGTTAACAAAGTTTGCTGGGTAACTGTACTCTGACAAAATTATCTCCCTATGAAGTGTCACTATTGTCCATATGAACAGGATAGCTCACACATTGCCGTGAATTTGAATACCATTATAATTACAAATGAATAAACTAGCAATAGCACTCAGAAAGCTTTAAAATGCTTTGTTAGGAATATAAAAAAAATAAATAAATAAATAAAAAACCAGCAAAGCAACACTAAAGAGCTCTTTACCCAAACCAACCAACAAGTTCTTTTCATTTGCCAATTACTTGTCTAGTTTTTGCAATAGATTGTTCCTTTTATCAAATTGAAGTAAAACATAACAAGCAGATTCCAATAGTTATAAGAGCAGAACCTTTTTTGGGATTAATACCACCAAACAAGAAACTAGGAATGAAATGATTGCATCTTACATTTGTTAAATCTATTTGTGGATCTTCCATAGACTTGTAAAGCATGCCTTTAAACTCATGCATCACTTTCTCAACCTCTTCGAGAACACGTTTCAGTATTCCTACCTGCAAGCAAAAACATATCCATCTCAGCAATACCACTCTTAGGCAAATGACTGAACAGATTAGAGAAAGTTAAAAGCCTGACTAAGCAGTATTCTGCATGACTAAATGGTGGAACTAAATCAACTGTCAGAAGATCGATGTCAACAATTAAAGCATTGGTGCAATAGAACTAGATTAATGCAATCCATTTCATAATTATAGCATCTATTAGTAAATACAATGGCCAATTAGGACTTATTTACCCCTCCTAAGAGAAGTAATTATAGCACCTATTCCATGTGAGATTAAACCTACAATCCGCAGACAAATATGAACGTGGTAGAATAGTAAGACTAAAGACAGTCCAATAGAATTTTTTAAGGAAAACAATAAAGATTTCAGTTATTCAACCAATGACCCTAAGAATAGCTACAGTTGCAAAAATATTTACAATTTTCAATAAATTGATTGTTGCATACGTAACACGCATGAGCTTTCAATAAATATAATTTTACCCCAAATTAAAAATTAACTTATACTGATTGTTTTATACATGAGAAGGCAGGGCAATCGACTTGGCTTTCTTGTATTCCCTCACTGCCAAATCATATTCTCCCTTGCTTATGCTACCACGAATTGTACTGGGCAAGTTGAATAGCGTTCGGAACCTCTGTAGCATTCCTTGGACGGATCTGATCTTCTCAGCTTGAGCCTACAACCATTCAGAAACTATATGAAAATTATATCATCTAAGTTACATAAACAGATGAAAGCCGGCAACCAAGTCCAAAATTGCATTGCGACCAACCTGTCTCTCAAACAGAGGCTGAAATGCACGATTAGCCAATGAGCTCACTCCTCGCATACAATTAAACAAATGGGAAGTCCCTGAACCTTCAGGGTCATCTTCAATCCGCTTTAGCTTTGACTCAATATCTGTTCAAGAAATCCATATCAACAAGCACCCAAATAATCACTAGTATTTAGGATTTCATAATTTACACTACAAAGAGAACTTTAGAAGACACTGAGGAGTTGGGTATCTATCCAATAGAACCAAGAGAAGAGTAAGAACAAAGAGATAAACTAACTGCCTAGCTTTGATTTGCTTTCCATGGAGGAGCACCAAATTACAAGTTTAAGAGTGTGTTCATATTAAGTGATCACCAAATTTATGCCTTCTTCCAAATAAATTACCAAAAGGCAGCAATACCAGCTGGAAATCTTATCTTTTCTTGTTATTAAAGAGTTCAGGACAGAGAGGGGAGAAACCCAATTGAATAACCATGGAGGACTTTAGAGGGGAGTTAAAGGACGAAAAACAAAATTGTTCAGGGCACGGAGGAATGGTCCTGAGGAATAGTATAAGAGGGAAAGGCCAGCAGGTGTGGACAATGACTGATAGATAATGGACAAGAGTGATTAAGTAATGGCAACATGCCTGGGTGTGGCAGAAACAATACAAAGACGTAAGAACCTGCCATCTATGAGACTGAGCTAGTTCTCGTGAGATTGGTGGCAGAAGTCTATGATACCTTCACTGGTTAAGCAATTAGAAATGCATGAAAGGCAACAACAATATTCACCTGAATGCTATTAAGCAGTTGCCAGATGAACAAAATATATACAAAGGTGATAATCAGAGGCTGATGCACATATTGATCAAAGCATTAGCAAGACTTTATGTTTTTGGGTCAAAAAGTAAGAAGACTGTTAATTTTTTTTCTGTATTTCCAAATTTTGAACTGTAAACACATCTGAAATAAAGAAGCTCGACGGAAACAATGTGAGAGTTCACACCGTCGATTGTGGTTTTGCAAGAGACAAAACAGTCAAAATTATCTTTGACCAATTGTTTTCTCTGTTGGGTGCGTCCTTTAAGATCACTTTTTAGAGCAAGAGCACCGGCCTCCAAATCTGCTGCAGCTGTGTCTTGGTGTATCCGGGATATAAAGAGCTTGGCATCAAATTTCTCAGAGAAATACAACAACTTCTCTGCATTTAGCAACATAATAGATATCAGCGGCGATCATGAAAGAATTGTACTCCGATATAAACTAGATAAAAAACTTTGATTAAACTAGTACATAATGGCGCCAAATTTAGAGCGGAAATGATGCATTACCACGAAGGTTGTTATCCAATTTGTCGTCTGTGGATGGAGAATAGTCCGAAGACTCAGTAATCAATCTTAAGGTCTTGTTGTCTATGATCCTGACACAAGAGTGTATAGTTATAACTAAGAATGAGACTCCAAAGTTTGAACAACAGAAGTAGAGCAGATTATTTACAGTAATAAGTTGAAGTAAAAAAAGAGATGGTCTAACCCTAAGCCCAAGGGATCAATGCATTCCAATCCGCGAGGGAAGGACTGTAAATTGTTAAGAGCCTTTCTTGGCAAGCCTGCTGATGACACCGTGCGCTCAACCTTTTGCGCCACCGGTGCTGTCCTTGTCTCTCTCATATCACGAACCCTACGCGCAAGCTACAAATCCCCCCCAAATCAAAATCACCAGAAAACTCGAATTCGAAGTTGAAAATTGCAACCAATCAAGCACTCGATCGAAAATTCAATTCAATTTAATGCATTATATGATATACCTCGGCTTCGTTGACGTGCTTCCAGCAACCGGGCTCGCCGCCGTCCCAAGCGGCAGCATCGTCGTCCCCGCGGGGCCTAGCGGCGGCGGAAGAGGCGCTGCCGCCTCGGAAGCGGACGCGCTGCTGCTGATCTTTGGCGGAGGAGTCCTCGTCGCCGCTGGAGATGCTGAGCATGTCGACATCGGACTCGTCGTCGTCGTCCACCACTCGCCGCTTGTTCTGAGCGCCGTTGCTGTTGCTGGTGTGGCGGTTGTTGCTGACGTTGCTTCTGTTGGGGCTGGGAGAAGCCGCAACGGCGGCGGTGGGTTTCCGTTGCGGCGGCGGATGTTGGACGTAATTGGCGACGGGGCGGGAGTTGCCGGAGTGGTGGGGCTTTTTGTAATTGAGGTCGCGCTGGGATTGCTCCTTGAGCGCCATCTGGAGGAGCTCGTCCTCGTCCAGGTCGCTCCCGCTCGACATTGTGATTCTACCCAAACCCAAAATTATGAGATGATCAAAAGGCGAGGCTCTACGATTTATTTGCAAATCCAGATGATGAAATTTCAGATCGGGCTCTTGCGAAACAAGACGACCTCGCTGCTGAAACCCATTTTCGTCAGAACACTTTCTGGTACAGAAATTACAACAAAATAGTTCCCTACAGTAACTATTTTTAATTTGAACACGTGCCTGCAGTCTTTGCAAATGTCGACCCTTCCCTATTCATTCATCTCATCCTCCTCGGCCGCGGTCATGGGCTTGCTAGTTTTTCTTGCTTGTTTAAAAATCATTATCGCTAATAACATGGATTGTATATTCTTATTTTGTCCAGGTATTTTTTCCTTCATGTGTATTTTAACTATATATTCTTGATTAAATTTGATGCAGCTTGATTGTGGACCCTCTTGAAATGTCGGTCTGATTTCGACATAGTAGTATAACCAAGGTTTGAAATGTCGACAATATCGGTTGAAATTTCGCCGATATGTCGATTTTTCCGGCCGGCGATAAGGATATGGGGGGTGAAGTGTGAAGCTTCCCCCGGAATCGGCGATTTCGAATGATGTCGACGTTGTCGATGATGTCGGTCGACATATCGGTGAAAGTCAGTCTTCATCGCTACCTCAACACTACTATGTTTCGCTGGTTTCTCTTGTTCACACCATCTCTTCACCCTCACAGAAGACTTCCCCCACCACCATTCAAACCCTGCATTCACTTCCACCCCATTCGCCGCCTCTTCCTCCTCCGCCGCCGCTGCCGTCCCAAACCCACTACCGCACGCCTCTCTTTTCTTTAAATCTCAAAACCCAGCTCCAAACCCTTTAGTCCCAGTGCAAAGTTTCGTTAACCACTCCATTGATTCATCCCATCCGCAGCTCAGAACCCCACTTTTGGAGGATCCCAACAATGGAACATATGGGTTTCTTACTAATCAATACCGGGACTCCGAGACCCGAAATGAAGTGCATATCTTGCATTTGCAAATTTGCAAACTTGGGTTCGCTTGTGCAATGGCCTTATTAATGTGTATTTGCAAATTTGCAAGCTTGGGTTCGTTAAAGATTTGTTTTTGTGCAATGCCCTTCTTAATGTGTACGTTAGAATTGGTGATTTGGTGGATGCAGGCAAACTGTTCGAAGAAATGCCTGAGAAGAACTCGGCTACTTGGGCTTGCTTGATTTCGGGGTGCACCCACAATGGAATGCCAAATGAGGCGTGTGAGCTCTTTAAACAGATGGTTTCTGGAGCGTTTACGCCGAGTCCTTATGCTTTGGGGAGTGTTCTTCGGGCTTGCCAGGAGTCTGGTTGTCCAAAGCTGAAGTTTGGGATGCAAGTTCATGGATTGACATCGAAGACGAATCATGGTTCTGATATGATAATAGCTAATGTGCTGATGTCCATGTATGGGAGAGGTGTCGGTTCTGTTGATGATGCTTACCGTGTGTTTAGTGAGATAAAGATTAGAAATTCAACTTCATGGAATTCAATTATTTCAGTTTATTACCAAAGAGGTGATGCAGTCTCGGCTTTCAAACTTTTCGCAAGTATGCAAAAAGGAAGAGTTGGCTATCAGTTTGCAACCTAATGAGTACACGTTTGGTAGCTTAATAGCTGCTGCTTGTTCTTTGCCACATTCTGGTTTGAGTTTGCTCAAGCAATTGCTTACTAGGATCAACAAATCTAGAAGTTCTTTGGTATGTGGGTTTGCGAGGTTTGGGTTGATTGATTATTCGAGGAAGATTTTTGAGCAGATGAGTGTAAGGAATGTGGTGTCCTCATTACTGAATAATTAAGTTATGCCTTATGTGTTTTGCATTGTAGTTTTTTATAGTGTTATTCTTAATCTACAGACATTTTATCTCTATACATATCATATTCTTATCATATCATCGGGCATTTTAGAATATTTATTAATCTTAAACATGCATTGTGAGATGATTAAACACTTCCTACAGCTTCATTCAAAATGTCCAATTTTTTATGTAATTTCCATCATTTTCTTTGACGGTCGTCGATATCGACATCGATATTCAAAATATCCGTCGATATATCCGTAAACTGAGTTATCGATATTTTTGTCGACATCGATATTTTAAACCTTGAGTATAACTTGATTTGGAAATTAATTTAGTTTAGGTGGGTTTGATCACATCTGGACTCTCTCATTTAACCATCCTTTCGCATTTCAAATGGTTCATGTATACAAATGAGATTAGCCAGTTAGCACTCTCATTGACAAGTAAAGAAGAGTAAAAGTCCCAAAATAGTGGAAATTCAAGACAACCCATGGCAGAAAATGAATCAAATTGGTTGAATGGACTCTCAGTACATTATCAGGATATTCTTGTATGTGAAAAATAAAAAGTGTTAGTTCAGGTATTTTTGTATTTAATCTCTTTTTGTGCAACAAGGCGATATACTTACGATATATCGTTTTTCATAAAGGAGAGAATAATAGAACGAAATCACCCCAATGTATATTCCTGTTGATGCACCCTAGCTAACATTTATTTCATCTATTCCGTCTACGCGCTTGAATACTTTTCAGCCGTATTTTTACATACCTTAGTCATATTGAATGGTCGTTACAGGGAAATACTTTTCAAGGCTCTAGAATCTGAAGCAGGTAAAGCTATTCTTTTTCCGATAATCTCTTTCAAGTTGAAATGGAATCATGTTCTTGCTAGTGATGGTATCATTCAAATATGCATACAGGGCACTTCCTTCTCAAAATCCGGAAAACCAAAGAAGCAAGAGGACCCAAATGTAAAGGTTAGTCAACTCAAAATCCTTTGAAAAGAAGTGCATCAATCATTTATTCTTCTACATTTGTTTATTTAATTAGCGGCAAATGGCCACCCTTATAAGTTATAACTCTACTCACTATAGTCAAAAGAAAGTTTCTAGCTACAAGAAAATCAAAAGCCATTTTAAGACACCATGTATTGATTAAACTCTACAGAAAAAAAAAAATTAAAAAAAAAATCATGTTTACTTGTTAAACCAAAATATCCTGTTTGAACTTAGGACAGTTTCTGTCTTTTTGGGTATTCTTGGATTTTTGACTAGGGTCTAAAGATGAGGATGACTGGAAGTAGTCCGGTGAGTGGCGAGGAAACTCCGATAACATTTGAACAACCTCTCTCATAGTTGGCCTCTCAACACTGTTTTCTTGGATGCAAAGCATTGCAATGAAGAACAAGTGCATTGCTTCGTCTTTGGGCACCGATATTGTTAGCCTCGGGTCAACAACGTTGGTAACATCTTCTTTGCGGCAATTCGTTGCTTTCTTGGTCCACTGCACTATGTCCACTCCTTCCCCAAACTCACCCACCGGGCGGCGTCCTGTTAGAAGCTCCAACAGGACGACCCCGAAGCTATATACGTCGCTCTTTTCATCCACCCTCAGCGTGTATGCATACTCTGCAATACATGTACAAAACAAACATCATCAGTATCAAAAGCTACAATATTTCATGTACCTAGCTGAAAAACAGAAAGAACCACAAAAGGAAGGCCAATGCAAAGGCCCAAACTTGAAGTCCGAATTGTTCTCTATTGAGGGCTTTTAAATGATGCCCAAATGGCCAAAACAAATTCGAGAAATATAGAGTATTATGATATTACGACTATATTTATTGTAAGTCGTCTATTATATGAGTTGACATTAAGTTTGATATTCTAAATGCTACACCCTAAAACCTTATCTGTTGACATATACATTAAGAAGTGAGCATTTAAAAACAATGTCGTCAAGAATGTACTACAGTATAATTTGTTAAAAAGTGATAACAATGCAAGTTGCAAAGAAAGCAAAAGTCTTTCCACCTCAGGCCAAGCTCACTTTTCGTTGCCTAAACCTAAAAAACAAAAGGGGAAAGAAGTGCAGTGGTGTGGTGTGTGGTGGTGTGGTGGTGTGGTGGGCTATCATCACCTTTCACGACACTCGACGCCTGTTGTATTAGACATCACTGTCGGACACTGCATTTCTGTCATATTGATTTCTCTGACTTTGATCTCAGACAAGTGTGGTGCGTTTACAATATAGTGTACTATTTAAATTAGGAAAAAAATGGACCCCCACAATAAGCTGAGGGCTTCTGGCACAGAATTTGATTTGGAGGCAGCTTGTGGGTTTTTGTGGCTTCCAAGAAAATTCTCATGCATCAACATCTTGTTTGTTTCTGTTTGCGGCACAGATCACGATGCTTATTTTGGAAACTGTATAAAATATATATGGGGTTTTGTGCTTACTGCATACAAAATCTTGGTGCAGGGGTTAAGGACTTCAATAGATATGCTCAGAAAACAACATTGACCAAAGAAAACTATTAGGAGTCCCACCATGAGATTAAAGTTTTGTTAGAATTTTCTAGAAAAAATTTACTGAATTCTTTGAATTAGAAAACTATGGACCCAAAAACTACTTATTCAGTTTCAGAAAACACTCACTCGAGTACCATCATTATCATTACACAGATGTGTCTATTTCCTGCGGTAATGATGAAACCAAAACCAAAAATGAAAAAGGAAAAGTTTCAATTGGATAAAAAAAAAACCTCTATATCATAGAAGTAGAGTAGTGTGAATTAGGAAACTTCTTAGGCGGAGACATTAGAACTGAAAATTGATCGTCGAATGGTATGATCACATTCTTGACAGTGCCAAAATTGACAGATTATTAATTAACTTTTCTAACCGTAGTAACTACCTAGCTACCAATTACTAACTAACGTTAACTTTTCTAAGTATACTGTATACATAAAAAATGTAACAAAATTGATCTACTGGGGAAATGGACATACCAGGTGCAATGTAGCCGTAAGACCCTGCAATTGCAGACATGCACTCCGATGTTCCACCATCCATCAAGAACTTGGCGAGCCCGAAATCCGCAACATGTGCTTCGAAGCTGGAATTGAGCAAAATGTTGTTGGATTTGACGTCACGGTGAAGGATCAGTGGAGAACAATCATGGTGAAGGTAGCACAAGCCTTTGGCAGCTTCAATGGCAATTTTGTACCTCAAGTTCCACCCCAAGAATCCTCCCTTTTTACCATGTAGTGCCTCCCCCAAGCTTCCATTCCTCATGTACTCATACACCAGCAGATTGGTCTCCTTGTTTGAGCAAAATGCTAGCAACCTCACAATGTTTCGGTGTCGAATGTTGCCTAAGGTTTCAATTTCTGCCCTGAAGCCGTGGTCATGGCTGTTTGGTCCAAAACCAAGAAGTTTCTTTACTGCAATCTCAACCCCATTTGGCATTTTTCCATGGTAAACAATCCCTGCTCCTCCTCTTCCAATCACATTCCCATCTTTCACGCTTTCGAGGATATCAGCGATTGTGAATTCGAGTTTCTGAAATGAAGTCATTTTCCATGAATCAGGGCCATTCCTTCTGAATATCTTGGCCTTGATTATGGCAGCAGCAGCAAAGACCAATGAGCATATCAGCAGGCCTAATGCGAAGATAAGCTTAAAGTCCACCGGGGTTCTTGGGGGAGCGCTAGTGATTGTGGTGAAGTTGCAAGGATTGTTTAGGAGGGAGCCACAAAGATGGGGATTGCCAGCGAAGGCGGAGGCATTAAAGAAGGCAAATTGCCCTGATTCAGGTAGCTTGCCCGAGAAGTCATTGAAGGAAAAATCAGCAATTGTGAGGCTTTTCATGGTGCCAATAGATCTGGGAATGTTTTGGTTCAGCTGGTTTCTTGATATGTTCAAGTAATTCAAAATGTGGATGTTGGAAATTTCGGGTGGGATTGAGCCGGAGAGGTTGTTCTGGCTCAAGTCAAGGCAAGTGAGATGGAAACAGTTTCCAATTTCTGGTGGGATTTCACCAGAGAGTGAATTTCTGCTGAGATCAAGCTTTTGTACTTGATGGAGCTGGCCTATAGAAGGTGGGACTGGACCAGAAAATTGATTCCCACTAAGTAAGAGGATTTGGAGGGAAGAGAAATTCGAAAGTGAGAATGGTAAAGGACCGGATAGGAGGTTATCAGACAGATTAAGGTGTCCCAATTTGGTTGACTCCGAGGAGCTATTAGCATTCTCCGACAGCATACCAGATAGGTAATTGCTTTGCAACTCTGCGAAGTTCAGCAGAGGCAAGTAAATCAACCCATTTGGTATGCTACCATTTAAGTAGTTCTGCCCTAGTCTCACTCTCACAAGACTAGAACATGCCCCTAAGCCTTCAGGGATTGGACCAAAGAGAAAGTTTTTCAAGAGAATTAGTATTCTCAGCTGATTTGACGAGCACAAGTTTGGTGGGATTTTACCGGTGAGCTTATTCGAGGACAAATCGAGGTCCTGAAGCTTCCCATTCTGGCCGAGTTTCTGCGGAATCATGCCAGTGAAGTTGTTCATCCATAGCTCCAGAGTTTCCAAATTAGGCAAATCCGCAACGTAGTCTGGAATAGAGCCATGCAATCTGTTCATGAAGAGGTTGAGGAGCTTGAGCTGTTGGAGATTGGCAAACTCAACTGGAATTTCACCAGTGAGTGCATTGATGGAGAGGTCAAGATTGACCAAGTTTGTCAAGTTGCCTAGCTGCCTTGGAATTGAACCTGAGAGCAGATTGGTATGCAAGTAAAGCGTATCAAGCTTCTTCAAATTCCCCAACTCCCGCGGAATTGGCCCGTCTAGTTCGCAGCTCGAGAGATCCATATGAACCAGATTTACCAATTTCCCAAACTCCTTTGGAATGCCACCGTCAAAAACATTGAAATAGCCCAAGTCGAGTTCTCTCAAGTTAGTCAGATTGCCCAACTCACCAGGAATTTCACCAACAAGATCATTGCCTGCTAGTGACAAGTACTCCAAGCCGACTAAACTCCCATATGATTTTGGGATTTCCCCATGGAAAAAATTGCCTCCAAGATCCAAGTATCTCAGCTTCTTCAAGCTCAGAACCCAAAGTGGAAGAGAAGCAGTGAAATTGTTGTCATAGGCATCAAACACTTCCAAGTTGGCAATGCCTGAGTAGTTCCAATCTAGTCCTCCACTGAATAGGTTGTTGGATATGTTGAGGAAGTGAAGGCTTGCAAAGTTGGAAATGTCAATGCGACCAGTGAAGTTGTTTCCGGCAATGGAGAGCTCGGTGAGTTGGTCTAGGCTAGAAATCAGAGGAGACACAGAGCCATAGAGACCGAAACCTGTCAAGTCTACGGCAACAACACGTCCTCTAGAACATCGAATTCCAACCCATGAACAAACTGATCTTGGGAATGAAGAATTCCAAGTACTTAAAGCCGGTTCGGGGAATTGGAAGCCTTGCTTGAGTGTGACCAAGGTGTGAAAGTCACTGACCAAAGAAGAAGCAAAACAGGATGTGCCAAAAAGAGAGAAAAATGTCAAGACAATGAAAGGCAGGACCATGATGTTTTCAATTTTCTGTTTGTTTCTTGGGAAAATATTCAAGACAATTGGAAGTATTCAAAGAGAAGATGGAAGGATTTAAGCATTTGAACAATACTGGATTTCCAAGAAAAGGAAGGAAAAGTAATGGGAATCTGAGAAACTTCTATGGAGTATGGGGTTGAAGAATCAAACATCTTCACAAGGAGTCTTCAAATACAAGGAAGCAGCTAAGCCTCTGCTTTTCTCCTTTCTTCTCTCCATCTTTTCTTTCAGTTTCTTTTCCTTTCTTTTCTCTCTAAGAAGAGAGGAAGATAGAAATTCTGATGGAAAAAAAGCAGAGAAGGTCAGCAGAAGACATTTTAAAACTTAAATAAAAATGACAAAGAAATGGAAAAATAAGAAGGCTGGATAACAGAAATTTAAAGTTGAGATTTGGGGAGGAAAAGTAAAGGTGACGGATGATGCTCTTGCTTTCTTTTTCAAATGACAAAAATGCCCTTTAGCTTTAATCAAAGGATGGTCTTTATTGGTTTGAATATGAGAGTGGAAATGGAGCTGCACTTTCAATCATTGAAAATGGCTCCATTGTCTTGAAATGCAGCTGGTACCCTTATTATTTCTGAAAAACATATCATGCTATGATATAGTTTTGAAAGGAAAAAGTTTACAGGCGAGAAGAGCCTTTACTGCTTTCCAAGACTACAATGTTGTGCTGTGATCTGATACCTCAAAGCTGCAATGTGACTGAAAACTGAGGTTATGTATAGTCATGAACTAGGTAGTCATTATTTTGATTTGGGCCATTCCCACCGAGGGGGAGTGCTACCATAGTACCACATCGTCTGCTACAGTTGGGATTGGAATTTTTGGCGTATAACTAAAGTACATGAGCATGCTTTTCTTGTAAGCCGGTTCTGCAGAGATGAGTTCTACTCATGAGTTTAGATAACTTCTTCATTTCTTAAAAAGCTTGTTCATCTAAAATGAAAACCATACAAAATTTCATTGCCACAGTGTAAAATGAGTAGGAGTCTGCTGCAGGATGATTTAATAGTCTATAAGAACAGAGTTAAGAGAATTAGCTTTGGTATAATGTTCAACAATGCAACAGATTGTAGCATTCATATGTGTTATCTGCATTGCAATGTCTCAGTTTGATGGTTCTTCTCAATCTAATTAATGATTCATATGCATTAATCCATCAGTTGTAATATGTTGTATTGCATGATCTAAGGCAGGGTAAGAAAGTCAGTAAGGACTCCCATTGAACCTGCTGAGGAAGAGAGCACGAATTGCAGATAAGAAGTCCGACTTTCTGCTGTCTCCAAGCCGTCAATTTCTGCATACATTAGGCTTAAGTCATTAAGTTTTGATTTAGAATTGACAGATGGATGTTACTGGTATATGTTATTTTCCACTTTTTCTTTTCTGCTACCTCTTGACTGCTTAAAGTGTGTTGCTGTATTGCTGTAGAGTTTAGTGGATTTTCACTATGAAACCTTTCTTTTGCAGCCATGACATTCTGTAACCATCAGAATGTGATTCATCAATCAGTCAAACCAAAAATGGATCCAATAGCTGCAAAAACACTATCGTGGATTTTTAGGTACTGTCTATCAACTATACATATACCATAATCCCTTATCCCAAGGATAAAACCAGAATCCCAAAAAGATAAAAGAGTGAAACTAAAAAACAAAAAGAAGGGGTAAGCTCTCAAATAGCTTGAGTTGGAAACATGTGCCTGCAAGTACAGTGGGTGTAAGTTAACAGAAGATGTGATTATTAATGAATGATTACTATGTGTCCGTTGAATGATCATCAATATATAATTATGCTGTGCGCATAGGTTGCATGGAATAAGGAACCAGTGGAAGCTTTTTTTCTGTGCAGCTTTATTCCTTCTCCTTCCTTTGCCCTACTGAGCTGGGACCAAACTTTTCTCTCTTTCTGTGTAAAAATGGTGTTTTTAAGGGGACTATGGCATAGTCTTAAAGAGAGGGCTCAAAAGTAAAAGCAGAGATGTATAATCTTTAATCTTCCACTTCAAAAGAAAAGCAAGTTAAAGAAAAGAAAAATCAGATGACCTCCCCAAAATTCACATGGAAAAGAGTGCTGTTGTATGAACTTGAACTCTCCAAATCTTAAAGAGAAATATCCATGGCCCCTCATGCATGGGAAAGGGTGCTCTTGTATCAAACATACACTCCTCTCTCATATGAGTTTTGCTTACAATAGTAGTAGAGGAAGGCTCCACTCTAAGATAGTGGCACAGGAGAGGAATTCTGCCTTTCAACCGAGTGTTTACATTTTTCATCACGCAATACAGATACATACGCTGGGAAACACTTTTCAGATTGACTCCGTGGAATAGCGTGCTCTTATGAGGTGTCTTAATCTGTTGAAGGGGTCAGGTCTCCCCTTTTGAAGGGTCACTGTCTTGTGGCCTTGGATTGCTTTATGATGTGGGCAAGATAATAAACCCCATAGTGATCACTCAAAGTGGTAGTGGCATAGTCTCTCATGTTGGCGGTAAAGTTCAAGAGGGAACATCTCAGTACTTCACTTTTGTCTACGACCTTTAAATCTTGTTTCAAACATCATACTAAGAGCCAAGAGAGGGATTTGGTGGTAAATCAAAGATTTGCACGAGATTAAAGATACTATATTTTATGGATGCATTTCCTACATGGAATGGAGAAGACCATGTCACCATGGGACCATAGGTTATGGACTTGGGTGCATCACATTTATGTAGGCTTTGTCATTATCTGGTATGAGAGTGAGTTGTATAGTATGTATACATTAATTTTGAATTTGTGAGGTGTTGTTGGCGAAACACAAATAACGCATAAATTTGGGATAGATTAGCACTATTATGTACTGATTTTATTTGTGCAGTGATATTTCTATTTACAATATTCAGAGAAATACATACTTAGTATAGCTCACATATTTATTATAGTTATGATGAATCCGGTCACTCTTACATTGTGGTATGGTAGAAAGCATAACTAATTATTAACAAATGTAAAAGAATCAATATGTGCATGATCCTTAGCTAGAGGACCTACACTTACTCACTGATCGGATTAGCAGAAAGCAAAAGGAAAAGCTAGCATAGAAGCATGGTAAAAAGTTTTCCTCAATCTCGTTGATTTGGATGCATCACCCTTACTAACGAAAAAAAAAGGAAAAGGAAATATAGAAGACAAAAGGAGAAAGGAGAATAAAGAGAAAAGAGAAAATTCGAGGTAATTTTTTCTTTGGTCGGAATTAAAGCACGGTTACTTAAGCTCTTTTCACACATTTTGCTAGTATGGTTTGTATCTTCTCATCCATTTGCGAGACTAGTGTTTTTTGAATTATAAAAACTCAGTCGGTATATGTTTTGAAGGTTATGAATCTCTATTCTGCATTATCTATTAATCATGAATAGTATGTGAGGAATTTAGAAAAAGTTCTGCGTCCCTAATGGATATAATAAATGGTATTGCATGTGTAAACACTACATACATTGTAAATTAATTTTGCATAGCAAATTCTAAACGCGTTTAGAACCAAAGAAAGGTTAGGCTCATAAAGTATTGACAACTTATGTAACATTACCTAGGATGACAGGAAAGAGTAGTAGAGTCTTCAATCACTCACTACAGAAAGAAGAAAAGTTCCAAAGACATCCTAAGTCCTGACCGACTTGTACTCTACCATTTTAGTGCTTTCAAGTTCTGGTTAAATAGACGCTTCCGAGCTTCTTCGCCTAATCTGCAGACGGCTCGTAATTGGGATGTACCTATACCTTAGTTCTGTCTTTTGATTCTTTTGCCTCATGGCTTGATTGCCTAGCTTTCTTGCTTTCATGGTTTGTTAGCTGTGCTTTGTTTCTGGGTTCTCAGTGTTTGTTTCTATTTAAGCCCTCGTTAATAAATTCATTGATTTACCAAAAAAAAAAAAAAAATAGTCCTTGTGGAGATTTGGTTGGGCTATTGGCCAGTGAATTATATTCATTTACCAAAAACGAAAAATTAGCCCCTTTCGAGATTTGCCACTAACCATGCAAAGGCCACAACAAACATTTCATTTGTCTTGTTTGATTGCTTAGTCACTAAACTATTTAATCAATATCAGACAATCTCAAGATTAATTATATATGTAGCAAAGATACGCAAATTTCTTTATACAAATCAATTTTGTTTTTGTTGCAAGTTTTCTGTCCCATGCATGTCAAAGTTGCTTTGTTATGCGCATGCAGAGATAAAGCTGCACACAAAACCTCTTAACAATGTGCAAAATTCTTATAAAAACACCTTTTTAGCATCATCATCAGGGTTAAGCTTGACCCCAAATTGCAAGAGACTTGATTTCCCAATTGGTCTAAGAGAAGAGTTTTTAAAGCTAATTTTCCTCTTAGATCTGCAGCTATGGGTTGTTTTGGCACGGCCGGTTAGTTCGGGTTTGGGCCTCAGGCCTTCGGGCTTTATGATATGACTATATGACCCAGATAAAAACACAAAAGTACTAGTACAATGAAATATATAGTTTCCAAAACTCCAAAACAACCATTGTCGTGTAAATTTACTCCCCAGGGCCGGCCCAGAGCAAAGTTGGGCGAGACCGCCGTCTTACGCCCTCGTTCGGGAAGGGCCCCGAGAATAAAAATTATTGGTATGTACGTTTGAGATTACAATAAGTTGAACTGGAAAGTAGATTTGTAATGTTGTGTATTCAGTTGTGACACCTGAAATGGAGAAGTTGGCTGTTTTGTTTTGCTTTGGTGGAGAGTGGATCACGTGGGATAACAGTGCATCATCATGCGTTGGTATGCAATATGGATACCACGTAATAGCAATTTTGAGCAACTTCGTGGTAAGGCTTTGCAGTTGTTAAATAATGATAAGGCAGTTGGCTCTGTGGAGATGAAATATGCTGCCACAATGTCATTTGGTTATGTTAAATACCTAAGGGTCGTAGACGATGATAGTGTCGATTGTTTACTGAGTCACGGAGTGTCAATGGTGCTGATTTATGTTAGTATATCTACATTAGTTGGTGGTGTTAATGCCACATTTTGGAACCATCAGTTCGTGGGGTTGCATCTCAACCTGCAACATGTAGACCATGGCACGAATACACCTATCGACCATGTCATAGATGCATCCGTTCATCCTGTCCAAGACCCAACATTCGACCTTGACACTGACCAGTCTGAAGAGGCATCGAATGTGTTAAATGCTGAGGAACGAGTTTGTAAACCAATGTCTGTCCAGAATGTGCATGATCAACACAGAGGTAGTCCAATAACTTCAAATGCATTGACAATCTAATTGTGAAATCATATGTACTTGGATTTTGCCAAAGGTGGGGAATTCCAAGTCACATTGAAATGGGTTTACTCCATCTATCTTGTCTAGATATCATTGTCACTAGCGCTCGTCTATTTGTAGTTCATCAGTCGTATTTGCATGGTATGTCCTTTTTTATCTTATAAACAAAACAAATGGGTGAATGTGATATAAACCCAAAATATTTATAGTTATTAGATTTATGCCCATGTAAATTTTTTTTGTAGAATAAAACTCAGCATTTAGTAGTTTTGTCACCTATGATATAAATTAACCTTTTAGTTTTGTTTATACCATACCCCACCATGACACATGAGATGTACAACCAAGCGCCACATGGCAAGTGCAACCTAATATCTCATGGGTAATCCCGTGAGTCCCATAAGCATGCTTTACGAGGTTTGTGGCCCCCGCACAAAACATCACATGACAAACCAAACACACCCTGTAGAATCACCTCACGGCAATCTCCGCATAGAGCCGCTAATCTTCTTTGTACGATAAGTGGTGCGCCCTACACGAAGACCCAAAGTCACAAGGAAATACCCCGCGGGTACTCATTATCCCACATTGGACAAAAGAAGATGTGACACCCTCACTACCTCTATAAAAGGGAAGTCTACCCCAAGGGGTCAAGGGTAACAACTCATTACTATTCACACTACTATTTACTGACTTAAGCATCAGAGCCCCTTTGGCCGGTACCACACTGGTACTTCAATACTCACACTTGGTTTTCTTGTAGATCACCTCAAAAGACATTGCCTCTCCTAGAAGGCGCCTCAAGTGCTTGGCTTCCCCGAAGCCACTTCAACTCAACCCACGTGGAAGCCCCCGCTTCCACGCCCACATCCTCATTTTTGTTCCACGTGTCAAATCCCAATTTTTGACTCAAACAAGTTCAAACTATTTACATATCTGCCATTCTTTTTCCACAAAAGTAAAATAACTTTTCAAATTGATAATCAATAGTCTGATATCATTTTAAAAAATAGGAACATGATTTGATGATGTAGCATTCAAACGGGTGTTATTTTCATCAGTTACAAATCTAAATTATGTCCAAAGTTAATGGTATTTTTGAATTTGAATTAGGATTATCCACCTAGACCTTTTTTATTGGTTTATATTGTAGAAGTTATGGTGATTTTAATGTGTACAAAATAATATTAGGTTATTTATAATAATTTCAAGTTGATATAAGTAGGTGTTTTCAAATTTCAGGTGGATATATTTTGGTATTTTCTTTCAGGTGGATACATTCAGGTGTTTTGGGATATTTGGTGTGTTTTCCAATTTTAGGTGGATATGTTTAGGTGTTTTCTGATTTTAGGTGGACGCATGCATGCGTTTTGGGATATCTTGTGTGTTTTCCAATTCAGGTGGGTGCGTTTAGGTGTTTTCTAATTTTAAGTGGATACGTTAAGGTGTTTTAGAATATTTCGTGCAATTCCTCATGTGGAGTCATTAGGTTGTTGTAGTATCTTGATTTAATGTATTTCAATTGGTAAAATACTTCAGGTTTTTATGCGTTAATAATTCTAACAAATTCTACTAATAAATTTAATAGGGGCGTTTTAGGAAGGTGAGTATTACAAAATCACTATAAATAGAAAGTAAATGAGTTGGATGCTTAGTCATGGGGTTTATTCAACAAAAAAATATAAGATGGGTTGTAATTGAAATAAAATAATTTTTATGGGTGTTTATCTTATTTTGCCTAAACAAATATATGATCTCACCAAACATTTATCACAAAGCCTCAAATATTTGAGGAGATTTATTATCTCGACCTTTACATTTACCCCAAGCCTCCTATCTCACACATCGCCTTTGTTACCTTAGCGAGTTTTTACCATTCAACAAAGAAAACATGTTTGGGAAAATTGCATAAATGCCACCTACACTATTTCACTTTTGTCTATTCAACACCCCAAAAAAAAAAAAAAAAAAAACTCATCTAAACTAGTGTTCCTCACGTAAGTTGCTCGAACTAAATTTTTTGAAGTAAATTTTGTTAATTAAGACGTCGCTAGAAAAATAAATTGCCACAAGGTAAAAAAACCAAGAAATATATAAAAGTGATCTCATATATATAAAATGATCTTATTTGATGTTTTTATGGATGAAAAGTTAATAGAGGTGATATATTATCAAAATATATAAAGTCTAGACGATTAATTGTAAAATTTTAAAATTTGAATGGCAAATGCATAAAAATGCAAAAATTGAAGTGCTATTTGTTCAATTTTCCCAACAAGTTTTTACCTTTGGGGCCTCCATTCAGTCAGCCCTCGGTACTCAAAAAGGCCCAAACAATTGGAGCCCTAAACCCAGCATTGTCCTTATTGAGATCTCACATCCAACGGGTATTATTCCTCAATGAATCAGAGAAGTCGATCGTAGCCGTCTGCTTGAGGCGTATTTCACTTTAAAAACCCTAGAAGAGAGACAGAGAGCCACCCCGAAGCTAGGGTTTATCAGTCTCCTCTCTGTTCTGAAAACCAAGTAGCGGCTCTCTCCAATCTCTTCTCTGTCGTCAGGTAACATCGTTCGATTTCTCCAATCTTGTCATCACAAACTAGTTGAATGCAATTTCGTTATCTAATTGTTTCAGATCGTGTTTTTCGAATTTTCTGTATTTTGTGATTTTGATTTCATTTGATGCCCTTAAACTTGTGGACATGATGGATATGACTGTTTTTCTGTGGTGGGTGTTATGGAATGGCTTCCCCAGATGATGTAATCAAGGCTGGAGTCTCAAAAGGGCTCTGTTTTTACCGAAACCCTAATTTGGGATTTGGAAAGAAATACCGAGGAGCCCGAGAATTGGCATTCTTTTTTGGTGCCATAGGCCTTTGGTTTTGGGGACCATTCCATGTCATCTACTGGAGATTGTTGTGCTATCTAACTCGTGTTTTCTTGTTTACGGGCTGCGCTTTCCGATACATTTCGTATTGTTTTCATTTGTTCTAGGGAGTTGAATATGTTTTAATCACTAGCTAGAGATTTTCAATATACTTTTTTGTTGCTAAGATATTTGCTAGAGCTTGTATTTGAAATGATGCGGTTGTTAGTTCATTGAGTTTGGTGTATCTCCTTGAACTTGCGCATATGAAACCGATTGTATAATGTAATCCAGTATTGTAGTATTTGCTTTATTATTCCTATTTGAAGATGGTCATATTGTTTGACAAAGATGCTTGAATATAGTTGAACAATTTGAAAATCAAGTCTAAGGTTTTGGAGTTTTGTTGAGCTAGATTCAGAAGGAAGCATGTCTCATCGCAAGTTTGAACACCCAAGACATGGTTCCTTGGGATTTCTTCCAAGGAAAAGAGCAGCCCGTCACAGAGGAAAAGGTTTATACTTCTTTTGCAGTTCTATTAGTGTTACTCTAAGCACCAACATTCTTGTCCATGAATGTAATGTTAGGTATATATATGTAATGTGTGTGTTATTTTAAGTATTAGTGCTTCGAAAAGAGTTCAGTGGAATGTAATGTTAGGTATATATAGTTTAATGCAGATATTTTATTTGGAATTTCATATTTGATGCCATTTTTTATCGTATAAAGTTTGGACCAAAGTTTTTTCATGCGAATTTCTGGGGTGATTTTGCAGTGAAGGCCTTCCCAAAAGATGATCCGACAAAACCATGCAGATTGACTGCTTTCCTGGGATATAAAGCTGGAATGACCCATATTGTGAGGGATGTTGAAAAACCGGGATCAAGTGAGTTTTCTGTCATTTGTACTTGCAATTCATTGGAATTAGCTTTGAATGGATTATAGCTAAAAGAAATATTCTGGGTTTAGAAATGTATTATTACTATGACTTAAGCCCTTTTCACTGTTTAAGTACGTTTCTACATTTTGAATGCTGTAAGAATACAATGTTTGAAGTGTATCATAAGCACTGAAGTTCTCAGAAATGTGCAAAACAATGTACAGTTGTCTTATTTCTGTTTGATTTTTACTTGTTTTATATGCTTGTACTTGACTGCTCCTTCACGTAAAGTCTGCAGATACTTATTCACTGCGAGTGTATTGTGAAATGTCCAAAATGGATATGCTAGACATAATTTTCCTGCTTAAGTATACATGGATATGTTTCCTATTTATCCAAGGGAGTTATTGATTAGAAAGTATCGTAGTATTCATAAGGTGCTTGGAAGAGCGTTCAGACCAATTGGGTTACTACCATGGTTATGTTCTGTGTCCTGTTCTTCTTGTTCAGTCTAATCACACTTTCTGAATTATCCTATATTAGTATATTATGTTCTGAACCCACCTTTCTTGCAGAGCTACACAAGAAGGAAACTTGTGAAGCTGTTACAGTTATTGAAACGCCACCAATGGTGGTGGTTGGAGTTGTTGGTTATGTGAAGACTCCCCGGGGTCTGCGTTCACTAGACACAGTTTGGGCCCAGCATCTGAGTGAGGAGGTAAAGAGGAGATTCTACAAGAACTGGTGCAAGTCTAAAAAGAAAGCATTCACCAAGTACTCCAAAAAATATGAAAGTGAAGGTGGAAAGAAGGACATCCAGGCTCAGTTGGAGAAAATAAAGAAGTACAGCTCTGTGATTCGTGTTTTGGCCCACACTCAGGTAATTGATACTGTTTGGCCCATCCGATCGTCAGATGAAGTTTTGCTGAAATATTTACTTTTAGCAGGAAGTAATCTTTGATGGCTTGCTTTTGCAGATTAGAAAAATGAAGGGATTGAAGCAGAAGAAAGCCCATCTGATGGAGATTCAGGTGAATGGTGGAGACACTGCAAAGAAGGTTGACTATGCTTATAGCTTGTTTGAGAAGCAGGTTCCTGTTGATACTGTTTTCCAGAAAGATGAAATGCTTGACATTATTGGGGTGACCAAGGGGAAGGGTTATGAGGGTGTGGTGACTCGTTGGGGTGTGACCCGTCTTCCACGCAAGACACACCGTGGGCTTCGTAAAGTAGCCTGCATTGGTGCTTGGCATCCAGCTAGGGTTTCATTCACTGTTGCCAGGGCTGGGCAGAATGGCTACCATCATCGTACGGAGATGAACAAGAAGATTTACAAGCTTGGAAAGGCAGAGCAGGAGTCCCACTCGGCAATGACTGAGTTTGACAGGTTGGTGCATCTTCCTTTCCATTTTGATTTCTGTTTTCAGTTTACTTGGGCTTGAATTTGGATTATTGGTATCTTATACTTAGTCATACATATGGACTGGAAATTGGCATAAGGAAATTTATATCGTAAAATTGAAACAGCTGTTGATTTTGAATACCTTGTAAAATTGGGCTAATGCTTGGGATGTTTTCCCATTTGTACTCATTACCTTTCTATGATTACAGAACTGAGAAGGATATTACACCAATGGGAGGTTTCCCACACTACGGTGTAGTGAAGGAGGATTATCTTCTAATGAAGGGATGCTGTGTGGGTCCTAAGAAGCGAGTTGTTACCTTGAGGCAGTCACTTGTGAAGCAGACGTCTAGGGTTGCCTTGGAGGACATTAAGCTCAAGTTTATTGATACATCATCCAAATTTGGCCACGGTCGTTTCCAAACTACCCAAGAGAAGGCTAGGTACTATGGCCGGCTCAAGGCTTGATCTGGCTGTACTGATAGATCCAGTGATCTCTTTGTTGTTAAACAGCATGTTTCTACTTTTGTTTCATAATTTTGGCCTTTCAATTTTGTGACAGATGTATTGGATGCTTTCCATTTTCCTTTACGTTTATTTAACTAGCGTTTGGATTTTCAGTTCTCTTTATTTGTGGTCAATTTGGCCTTGTTATTGTTATGTTGTCTAATTAATTAGCTATGAATAGATTTCCTAATCAATTTCTCATCCCATTTATTGATTTGTAATGAAAATTGGATTGTTCATATCGTTCTTGATCCTTCCCGCCCAGGCTTGAGGTCTGTAGAGGTGCAGTTGCTCACCTAAAAGAGGTGCGGCATGTTGTAGAATTGGACCTCTTGAAACGTTGGCTACAAAAATGCCACTAAACAAATTCAATAATGTGAATAGTAAAACTTTTTCATTGTTGTTGGAACCATGTGAAACAAGAAAAATATATTTTTCACATGGAAACTGATGGTTAATAATTCATGGGTACGAAAAAGTAACTGTCTATTACTTAAGGTGACCTCTGCATGTCAAAGAAGAATTTCAAGTTTTAATTAAAAAAAGGGAAATTCCCAAGTTATTGTTCAAATTTAACAGTTGAAACAAGATTGTCACGAAAAGTGGAAAACAAAATGAAAAGAAAAGGAAATCATGAATTTCCTTTTTTCCTGATTTGACATGGCAATGTATTAGCCTATCTCAACTTGCCTTGATATCATAATTAGTTTGGCATATAGTTAAGTTGGGTAGGGGGTTTTTCTAGTTTGGGAGGTAGAATTCATCAGCTGAGCAGATAGGAGGACAAATTGCACTTAAGAACTTAGCTACGTCAAAGTCTGGTTTTGTCCTTTGCTTTAATCATTAAGATGCTCGATAATATTTTTTACGGTAATTTACACCAATTAATTTAATCGTTATGTCCAACCTTATTAAAAAATTCATCATCCAATTTAGTTAGTTTGAATTTTATAATTATATCCATTTTATATTCTAAAGATATCTCATGCTCAAATATTGAATTTGATTTTTGCACCTATCATTAACATATATAACCTCTTAGTTACCAAAGATAGTGCATTCATGTTTAGGTATATGATAACATGTGGCAATAAGATGGTAAATCAGGTGTGTATGAGAGCTTAATGATCGAGAGCTATCAAGAGCTACACCTCCCCCGCCAATCAACATAGCATATCCAAGATCCCTCAACCACACCCACAGCTGAGTTCATCGTCGATAACAATTAAGAAAATGAAAACCCCAAACCTTTAGAACTAAAAATCTTAATTCATACCTCAAATAAAGGATTTGCATTCCTCAAGAGTGTCTTGCTTTCCAGCTATGCAAGTTCTCCAGTATAGATTAAGTGAGAATCTGAATAAGGGAGGAATAAGCATACACTGTTTGATGAATATGGTAGGATTATGTTGAAGATGTTGGGTGTAGTGATAAATTTATTACTTTATTTTACACATATTAAGCCTTCAAGAGCTATTTTTCATTAGAATAAAACAGTAATTCAATAATTGAGATGAATAAGGGGTGTAAAGATTAAATTAGTGGGTATGAATAATTTAATATTTTTTATAATTGTTAAAGTACAATTACATGATGGTTCCTTAATTTCTCAACTTAGGAATATGAAAGAGAAAGAGAGTAATATAGAGAGGCGTTCACATCAGTCGGAGACATGGTGATTGTCTTGTTGACAAAAGGCTCGCACTCAATGCGTTCGAGGCAACACAAACCCCCACCTCCTCCCCTACCAGGCTCCAACCCCCGCTTGCCTTTTTCTCAGGGCATACTTTTAACATTTTCTATTTGTATGTATATAGATCGATGAACTAGGATGGTACTTTCTCATCGAACTATTCTCAATACTGCTTGATCTCTTTGCTGTACTAGTTAACAGAATTCTTGGCTTACTGGCTAATTCAATGTGTTGAGATGTCTCTCTTTCTCAGTGGCGGAACCAGGATTTGAAACTCACCCAGGCTAAAATTTAAGCTTAATTTTTTTCCTTTCGTCAACGAAGATAAGTCATTCAATTTCCCAACTTTCTAAATTTCAAATATATTGTGCTCATATAAACTAATTAAATTTATAAATTTTTAAGCAAAATCCGATGGTGCGAGTGAAATTCATTGACAAATAAAAAAGATACACCGAATTAGGAGGGACGTAGTGAGCCTCTCCAATAGGTAGTATAGAGTACACAAAAAAAAACAAAAATACAAACATGAATGACAAATGCAATACAAAATTAAACAAGTTTAAACGCTACCCTACGATTCTTCACAGTAAAATCATCAATTATAGAATCTGAATACCATCAATCAAAATTAACTTCGAAACCCCATAAGATTACATAAAGTTCGACAATAAAGATCAAAATTTCATGCCCATTACATATTCGCTGAATATCCTGAAAGAGGGATTGCAAAGAAAACATAGAACCACAAAGATCAGACAAAGATTTCTCCAAAACCGAACAAAACCCAACAAAGAGAAACGAAAATCAAATCAGAATTCGATAATCAGAATTCTTGAATGAGAACATTACCGAAAAACTCGCTGAGGTTAAAAGGTAAAATTATTTAAACTCAAACAACTAAACTTAAATATAACATAAAATACAATAAAATACAATAAATGAGGAGGGAACTTTTGAGCGGTTTGATTTTTTGGAGGGTGCCACGAGCATGCTCTTGATGGTTGACACGTTGTGCTGGGAAGTGAAGGTGTGCGGTTGGATTCACAAAACCTGGTAGGTGGGGTTGGTGACGTTGACGGTGGTAGGCCGCTACGGCCGCCGACAACGGAGGAAGGTTTGGAAGTAACAAATGGACTCGGTGAGTCGTGACTCGGGATAGACAAAGCAACAATAATAAAAACCACAATGAAATCTCATGATCAAATTTAGAATTTAGAGGGAAGAAGAAGATACGATGCTTCACGAGTTGTTACTCGCACTGCTGGGCTACACCGGCGACCTGCTAATCGACCCCTTTAGTTATTAGAGTGATATTATATTGGGTATTTAGGCTTTCTATATTAATACTAGTACTACTAATTTTTTTGGGGCTGAAATTTCAACCCGGGCTGAAGCCCGGGAGAGCCCTCTAGTAGTTCCGCCAGTGCTCTTTCTGGTCTCCATGTGTTCTGAGTAACAGAAAATGAGTAGGGGCTGATTTGGAGTCATTTGGAAAAACCAAAAATCACTTTCGAGGAGAAACATATTATTTCCATAAACTGACTTAAAATTACATTTTGTATGAGAAGTACAAGGGAGATATTTCCTCATAAAATCATTTAAAGTGATTGTCCAGAATCACTCCCAAAGGGATCCTAATTCAATATGGTCTTTTCCTTTAAAATATTTCTTTGAGTTTGCTGGGTTTTCATTAAGAATTCAGGTATTGGCTTTTAGTGATGTTTCAAACAAAAGCGATGGGTTTCTCTTCAAGACTATAAGAATAAATGTGGTCTACATCACCCTCCCTTTTTCTAGCTCCTGTCTTTATGCTAATTGCTCCCTCCATTTCTTTCTTCTCATGAATAATGATCCTCATGTGGTACAGTACAGCACTGCTGTAAGCTCTACAAATCCAACATTGATTCTCTCTCCACGTTTCTTTCCCACCTTAACTAATTTCTGTTCCAATTCTTTCTCTTGTATTTTCATAAACATTGGTTGTTTGTTCTCTGTTTGGCCTTTACTACACCCCTTGCTGCAGCCTTTCGATGTATATTGTTATTAAAAATATGTAGTAGCTTTTCCTTTTCCAATTTTCCCTCTTTCTTTATTCAGTGGGTAATTATTGGAGATTATGTGAGATATTGTCACCTTTCCATGATTACATTCCAATGGTAATGTTGGATTTTAGTTGAGTTACTTATGGATGTTATGTTTGTGATCTTCAATCCAAAAGTTCGTACATGTATAGTTTCCAGAAAATGAATAATTTCCCCTACTCTGATCCTTGATCTAGCTGGCCTGACCCGTGCGGACTTTCTCCGATTTATTGTGTTGATCCTGAATGAATATGATTGTGAGAAACTTAGAATGATTGTATTTGTGCATAGTGCATGATGGTTCAATGCGTATAATCTTTTACTAATTGGTAAAAACTTTGTCAAGAAAATGCGGTTAATTATGATGGGAATGGCTGAGAAATCATAACTTTCTGCTGCTTCCACCAAGAGGCAGATGGGTTCATGTGGGTTAATGAGTTGGGTTAGAATTTACACATTGTGAGCTAGGTCAAGTTTAGCACTTAAAAAAGGTGTCAACTTTTGGAAAAGCACCAATAGGCCACTCTTGTTTTGGCTTAGCCAGACAGGATGGCCCATTCTTTTGATTTCTTTAAGTTTGCTTCTTCAGACACGGTATAGTATCCATTAAGCTAGGCATCAAGATCATGAACATCAAAACATAAAAGAAAAGTTGTACCAATGGGATTACCAAATAACTTTGTCTTTACATTTTCTGTGGGATATAAAGCTATAACTGGGTAAGCTGCCTTTTTTAAACAATGCATTGAGAAGTGTGGGTGTCTGGTTTTTTCTTGGCAACGAAGCTATAGAATCGGAGGCTAAGATATTGGTTGCTGTTGTATCATTATCAATGCACCGAGGGCAATGGCTTTCCTGCTCTTAAGACACAAGGTTAGTCTCCAAGACTCAAAAACATCATCAAGTTTTAATTGCTGCGGTGCTAGAAGATAAATGATCATCTTAACTGTTGAAATGTTTTCTTGGGTAAGTGTGAATTATACTCGTAGTAGCGTCCTAGCAATGTATTCTTTTGCGTGAATTGTGGTCGATTTCATGGGAAGTTTTAAGCCTAGCTTCTCAAATAATGAAGATAAGGAATAAATGAGTGAAAATGCTGGGGTGTGTTCAATCTTTTCTTCCATTTTAAAGCCCAGGTCCGATATAGATGAATTTTGACTGATTTTTACCTTATCGTACAAGGTGGGATCAGTCTTCAGTCCACTTTTTGGAGTCACACTTTCTGTAGAGATTTTGTTGTTTTCTGCATTTCTTGTTCAGAGAAGATTGTGATGATTGCTCTTTTGTTCTATCTTGTCTGGAAGCAGCAAGCATTTACAATGTAATTCATAGATCAGACTTTACCAGAAGCTAAAATTCTGTAACTTTGGAGTTTGATGGTTTAGAATCTGTTTGTTGGTTCTTTTGTTTCTTAATGTTTTCAGCTCCAAATCTTGTCAAAGAAGGACATCTATTCTTTCTCTGTGGTGCTTCATCCTCTATACCTTTCTGCTATCACCTCTGTCCTTCCGAGAATGCCATTTAGCGTGTTCTACTACTAGGATTTTCTTTTCGTTCTCCTTTGTAATGTGTCCTGAAGCACCTTAGGATCTGGAATTTAAACTCTGAAGTGTTTTCTGTTTTAAGGTTGAGCTTAAACATAGCATTGGTTTCATCTGAGTGTTGTGTTTCATATAATTACAATCGGGAATTTGTTCCGCACAACATAGGAAATTCGATGAAAAAATGGTCAGTTTGGTGATATTTTGGTCGTTTCCTATCACACTATAGGCTTCAAGAAAATTGTTCAATTGGTTGCTTTTTTTGACTTCATGAGTAGTTTTTCGTGCTACCAAGTTGAGTTTCCATATACTGATTGGTAATGTCGTGATCTATGTGGATTGTCTAGTTAAGTAGAACCATGATATTGTGCCTTAAAATGGTATTTCAGCGTTTTTCCCATAGCATTAGAGCTGTTCTTTTGTTAGTACTCTATTTTTCTCTCTTTCTAATTTCTAGACATTACTGTGATTTCTTGCAACATTCGTTTTCAAGAATCATTCTTCATACCGAAAAGTTGAAGGTCTGTTTCATGTTTTCCATTTCAGGCTTCGACAAGTATGTGCAAAGACAATCTGTTAGAAGAACCAATGTTGGCCATATCTGAAATAGCTAGAAGCCAGGATTTGATCACTGCCATAAACTAGTTCCTAGTGCATAGATTCACCCCAAAAACCCCAAGCCACCCTCTCCTCACCTCTCGTCTCTTAAATTAGCTTTGAAGAGGAGCGAAAACAAAAACCTAGTGTCTAGTGAGTGGGACTATGAATGAGATTGGTCCTGATGCACCACAAGCATGGAACATATACACAAGTTCAGACCCCAGCCAGTCTCATGCAGGAATTGATCGCGGAATGTCATGGAAAAGCTCTGACTCTGGGACATCCATGAATGCCGTCTCTTACGGTTTTGTTGCCACGGCTATATTGATATCCATGTTTCTTATCATGGCCCTCTTTGAGCATTTGTTTAGACCAAGTCCTTCCTTTTCCACACCTGAAGGTGTGCCTCATGATTCTCTAGAGTCTGGACATTTTGAGAAGCATGGAGTTCCACAAACTGTAAGTTCCTGTTTCACATTGTTCTGAAAGTAACTACATAAGAGAAATTATGTGTTCTATAACATAATCTTAATGCGTGTGCACCTTGGTAATTAGTTCATTTACTTGTTGGAGCTAAACTAGACTGTTAATCTTACAGGTTTCAACGTCACGTGCACGTGATTTCTCAGTGTTGATGCCGGGACAGCAGTATCCGACTCACCTTGCCCAACCTGCTCCTTTCCCCTGCTCTAGGGAAGGGATTTATTGGCCTCCCCATGAACATAAACTTGTACTTCCTTAGGAGTTAGAGTATAAGATACTTTTGATCGAGGCACTATAATAACCGAGGCTGTTTGTACATTTATAAAGTGATCATTTTTGTCTGTTCTTTTCATTTTGTATTGGAAGAATAACCATGTGATGGTATTGAAGGGTTTCAACACTGACACCTGAACCACACAAAGCTTAATCTGCAAATCAAATAATTGAAGAATGCCAAGCAAAAATAGAATTTCATTGCCTTCCATACATGTTTACAACAAAGACCGACCCGCCTTTTTCTCCTGTTCCGGAAAACCTACTTTTCGCTCCGAAGCTCGGTTTAGCTCATGATGCCCACCCAACATTTTACATCAGGTAAAAGTGCCAGAACAGAACCCTGCGCTTTTGTTAACTTGTGAAAGTAAGAAATCATCGTCGAAAACAAATGACACCAGAGGTGGGATGAAATATACAGTAATACAACAGCCTTTGCAAGCCTCTGCCTTAAAATACCCCGTCTCCATGCATCCCCACTTCCGCTTACCATTCACATCTATACCATTTTAACATTTTCTTCTCCTCTTGGATTTGCCACCTATCTTTGACAAAAAGCAGAATCAGCCAAGTCCATCCAACTCTTCTTCATCAGGTAAAATTACAGTTAATAAAGAATACTTCACACGGAGTGATATCCTGCCCTTCTCAACCATTAGCCTTGCCCCTGACACAACCCAATAACCTGGAGTCTCCTGTGGCCCTCTTGCCATCTCTGTAGTATCGACAAATTTCCGAAGCTTCGGTGCTTGGATGGGAACTGGAGGACCCCCCGGGTAAACAGCAGAGTTTATGTTCACATCTGCTGGTCGCGGAGGTGGCTTCTGAGCTGTTGTAAAATGATGGCTGATTAGTGTTGATATGAGTCCAGATTTATGTGCCAAACCTGGTGATCCGTCCCACTCAGGATGCTTCACAACTGTAGCACCCGAAACAGTAGAGAAGCGCAGTCTCAGGAATAGGATATTCTTTATTCCATAATTCTCCACCTGTAACTGTGCTCCAGTCACTATAGAAAGATCTTCATCAGACTCAACAGGTGCTGTGCAGACATGAGAGAAGTTCTTCCATTGGACTTTCTCATAGTATTTATGATCATAGGAATCACGACGGAAGTTTCTATTTGGATCATCTTCAAGTTGGAAGATTTTTGGAAGGGAGGATAGGTGCTGTAAGTGGATGGCCAAACGGTTGCTTCTTTTGCCTTCTAGATACAGCCGCAGACCAGTCACTGGCCTCTTTCCTACATCAACCTGAAATCAACACATAACATATAATGATCTTCAGAGAAGAAAAGAATTTAAGCACGCCAAACAATACCTTTCCTATTTGTTTTTTAAAAAAGATAGGGTAAGCATGCGTTTTACCAGACTGGTGTTGACGTAAAGTTTCGGCCCCATTAAGCTGAACTGTAGAGATGCATTGCTTTGCTGCTTTCGCTGCGGACCAAGGGGAAGATCACTAAAAACTGGCGCCCACTGCCTTGGCAGCTGAAATTCCAAAAACTGATGGAGCTCTTCAATTGGTGGTTTATCTGCAGAGGTAGGTCAGAATGGAAATTTTTGTTAACCTGGCAAATGCTTACAAAAGTATCTTCTTGATGTTTGAATAAGGCACTTGGTATGCTTTAATTACTAAAAATAGCATAAGATATGCATACAATAACGAGAGCCAAGATTGTGAAAGCAGTAAATAGAAAATAAAATGCAACAGTGATGAAAAACACAATAAATTTTGCTCACATCGTAAATAAAGATTTATGGCATGGCTCAAGAATCCACTCCCTGGGACTCCATTCAACAAAGATGTAATCGGTATGAATGACATTGTGATGACATCAGGTTCCAGCTGAACAGTCTGTAACCATTCATTATGGGATAAATTCCGCGTATCACTTCCACCTCTCCTCTTGCAAATGCTTACAATATCCTGCAGTCAAAACAACATAATGACGACGGGCAAAAAACCCAGAATTTGAAAATATAATAATTTCCAAAACAAAATGTGATAACCAGTTAACTCAGTTTGACAGTCAACAAAAGTTAAGTAAGAAAACGCACTTCCTTGTGTGAATAAGAACTTGATGGACTAGTATCAGCAAACCGCAACCGCTGCTCTCTGATTTCAAACTGAAAAGTAAATGATCAGTTAAGATATTTTCTCAGGAGGGAAGAGGATAAACAACACAGGGAATAAAAAGAGACAAGAAAATATGATCAAATTAAAACCACGAGAATTTAAAATTATGATTGTATTTTCAGTACCAAGAGGAAAAACTACGCTTAAATTACACGGACTGGCCTATTTATAGAGGCAATCCATTGTTGATAAAAAGAATTGCATAGGCAATCAAAAATCAAATATCACAAGGACAAGGGAATAATTTTTGACAAACGCAGACTTTGTCTGAGCCCCAAAATTTTTAAAACAAACGATGCATTTGAACCACTGTAAAAATCAATAACACATCATGATTCATAATTTATCCTTGTAATAAAGCATTCCACTTCGTTCAAGTCAACATCATTAGTTGTTAATGTCCAAACTAGACTTCAACTTTAACATGAAGAATTGTAACTAAACATTCTTGATCAAGTTTTGCGAACATCAATAAGGAAAAGAAAAATTCTAAAGGGCTTTATACAAGTGCACAAAATGAGTATTTGCAAATTATTATTTTTTTAAACAATTGCTCCATATTCGCAGCTCATAACACTGTAAGAATGCATTACCGAATCTGATAAAAGAAAACTTTTATAAATAAAAAAAGCAACCACTTAAAAAATCTTAGGCAATATTTTCAGCTCTATTAATGATGGTTAACCTTGTTCACACAAATGAAAACTTCAGGTAAACCGAAAAGCTTTGCATACTCATGCTCTAATATGGGTTGCTCTGAAGCTTATCTTTTCAGGTCTCATGATCAGTTCAGGAATTTTGACACACCTAGGAAACTTACGTCCTTGGCAGCTATCCACATCTTGAATTTATTTACTAGAAAGTCTGGACTACCAATATTAAAATTACGTAGAGCAAAGGTATTAGCCTTTAACCTTCTAAAACCTTGTAATCCACGCTGTTTAGAAACAAACCAGAAGTTTGCAACTGCTTTCTGATCATGTACTAAAAAAGAAAATTTATTGTATAACCAAATAGACAGGATTGGTTTAGAAGCATTAGGAAATGTCACTAACAGTTATACTATAGCAGTATCCAAGACCAAAATTACTGTAGGGGATCCCATTCTGGGGATAAAATGGGATGAACTAAAACAATGAAAAGCTCAGTCTGGACCTAAATTAGCTACCATAGACGAGTTACAAACCTTGTTATTCTTGTATGCTTGTTCAGAAGGCATACCATATAGGCCATTGGCATCTAAAAACCTTTTATCTGCCATATCCTTTAATCTTTTCTGTATATCTGCTGGTTGAAGAGTTGAAGAATGCTGCTGTTTCATATATATAACATCCTTCCCTCCCATCTTCACGCCAACAACAATATGGGTTCCAAATGCCTCTATAAACCTAGCATCAAGAGAAACTATCAACCATTCCAGTTTTCATGCAATTCTATAGATTAGGGAGGAAAGTTCCAACTCGCATATGACATGATAATTCCTAGCTGGTAGAGAACCAGACAGAAGAATTTTCTCTATTATATGCATAATTGAACTGTCCACCACCAAACACTCTAGTATGCTGCTTAGGGATGTACATGATAAAGAGAAAGAGCCTATGCAAAGAAATTCTAATACTCATGCATGAAAAAGCAAGATTTTGAGTTATACAATTTCCATTACCAATTTCTTAGTTTTGATAAGCCACTAGTCATATCCTTTCAGCCAACCATAGTTTATCCTACAGCCAACGACTTAATTAGCATGCAGCAACCATAAGTAAAACAATTTGTGATGACAGATGTCTCCACCTTTTGCTCATATGACTATTAATTACAGTATGCAGAAACCACAAGTAAAAATCAGCTGAGCTCTGGTTCCCAGAGGGGGAAAAGGGGGAAAAGACATGCAGAAAAAGCTCTAGAAAATTTCAAAAACATAGGAAATTTAGTGGCTTCAGATTTTCTGAAAGGTAAATTTCTTTTCTTCTATAACTTTGCAGCAGTTTGACTAATCTAGCTTAACCTCATACTTTCTGTTTTTCAAATAGAGCGGGCTTTATGAACCACTGTTATCCATTTCTTCTTTTTCTCTTTTTTCTGCTTCCATAATACAAGACGAAAGGTGCATGTACACAAAATAAATAAGAAATTATATTGTTAGATTGAAAAGCTTCCTATCAGAACCAATAAACTTTAGCATGATTTAAAGTTATGACTGCTGATGTCACCATTTGGCTACAAAGTCCGGAAACCTCTGTAATTTACCTTGCTAATGCAGAAGGTTCCCATGTTGACGGGACTGCTTTCTTAACGTCATCACATAGTACCATCTGAGATTTTTCAAGTGCAACAGTATAGAGAGTGATGAACACCCCATCAAAAGCAAGGGTCTTAGTGTTGGCTGCATCCTTCTGCCAACACCCAGAGAATTCAAACATAGAATTGAAGAGACCAGAGGGTATTTTTCCAGTCAAAGATATTTCCTGGTTGAATTGCTCTGACATCTGCAAGAGAGAGATAATGCATTATAGAAGATATTCCGAAACTTTTAGGCGTACGGAAGACAGCATCAAAACAGTTGCTCATTACTGTAATCTGGCCTGGCCACCACTCATTCCCCATGTCCAAACAACATGACAACCATGTATGTGCACCAGGACTTTTTGTATTTTATTGGGGCAGTGAGTAGTGGGTAGTAAGCATTCAGCTATCTAATTGTTTTTCCAGTTTTAAGTTGGTTATAATAATTGGGTCTTGGTTTGACATGGCTTCCATTAATATCTCTAATTCTCCATTAGCTAAACCCTTTAGTATTTTTATGTTACTATAATCGGCATGCAATCATAAAGCACTTGATACAAGCCACACATATGCAACATTTTAGATGTTAAGACTTAGATTACAAACCGGAAATTCAAACACTTGTGATTGAGAACAACTGAAAATACCTGCTGGAAAGAGAGAACATCGGACCTGAAACGTGTGCGCTCCCCTTTATCGCATTTAATGGATTTGGGAACATTCGGGATTGTAATCCCACCTGGAAGAACGACCTCGCGACCGCCATCGCCGTCATCAATTTCGATCAAACGAGAAGTGTGGGACTCCCATTTACAGTACTTGAGCCTCAAATCGATAGAAATGTCGTATCCATGCCCAATTGATGCAATTGCAATCTCAGCAGCTTTGGGAGCCGGAACCTTAAGCGCCATTGCTCAGCACATCGCTGTTCTCCGTCACCAAACCAAGATCCAATTTCTGCATTGCATTACAATTCCTGAGCTCAGAATAGGCTTAACATACATCTTTACATCTAGCTCAGAATCAATCAATAACTCGAAAAAAAGCCCATAAATTGTAGACAGAAAGTGAATCCGAGCTCAAAATATAGCTAAAAACAAGCAATTTAAACACGAGGAAACCAAATATTACCAAACTTTTCAGAAATTGATAGATGAGGGTTCAGATACAATTTCTGAGCTGGGAGAGCTTCAAATGAAAAGGAGAGCAGTTGTTGTACCTCGGAATTCGAGCGAATTGAGCAATGCTGGTGCGAGATTCGGCTTCGATTGTTGAAACCCTAAACTCGAGGACTGGGCTTTCGGACAAGAAGAAACCCTAGCTGGTCGGAGAGAAAGAGAAAGAGAAAGAGACAAAGACAAGGACAAAGAGCTGTGGAGTCAAAATGAGTGAAAAGTTGTGTCGTGGGGTTTGACCGGATTTCAAGCATTTCGTTGACCCGTCAGTTACATAACCTTTTTTCTTCAGTTCAGAACTGAATTAAATCCAGACAAATTGCAAGGCCAAAAAAAAATAAAAATTACTGTAGTAAGGCAAAAAATTTAGTAGAACTTAAACCTGTTCTGAACCGAAAAAAGACTGCATACATAACTAGAAGAACCCGAACCCGAACCCGTGGCGGACCCCTACTTTTCGGAATTATTGTGAAACATATAACTCGATAGATTAGACATTGGTGAAACTAAGTATGATTCCGGAAGGAATTACATAATCACCAATATATCGCTTGCTATCTATACAGCCACCATAACCCAGGCAGTAGAGCCGATTTTGAGATTTTCGAGTCCCAAGGCGCTCTTAAAATAAAGCCCTAAATATTCTCGACCTTGAAACATTGTTACTATAAATTTTTGAAGAAAAAATCCGTTTTGAAAAAAAATCCATTTATCACACTATAAACTTTATTTCTTGGCTAACAAAAAAAGATAATTACAAAATGATACTACTTAAGAGACAAAATGCCCAAAAAGCTTATGATAAATTAAGTATTACAAAATAGTATTATCTTGACACATGGCATGATTTAATTAGTCAAAACTTTTTAACTCACTAACGTCATTAACTAACGGTCGGCTGTGGTGGGTGGTATAAAAGCACTTCGTTCTTCACCCACAACTCATTTTCTTCCTATGGATTTCAAAAAACGAAAAAACTGCAAACCACCTCCAGCCACCTCGTTCGGTTTACAGGCGATTTTAGAGAGAAAGTTTGAGAATTTCGGCGATATTAAGCTCATCGGAGTGCATGTTCATCGCGCGGGTGATCAAATTGTATCGGTAAGTTGAAGGAACACCTCCTTCAAATTTGAAGGATCATATCCTTAAATTTAAAGGAATAAGATTGAAGAAACACTTTTTAAATTTGAAAGAGCTGTTCCTTCAAATTTGACTTGAAAGTGACATTTGGTTGCCAACTGAAGGGGTAGGGTATTGATGGAAGGAAACGGCAGTTACAACTATCGTTAGTGGAAGAATGGGTTTTAGTAGGCTTTTGCAAAAACACTATGATATTGTAATAAAATTGATGGGTATTATTTTTGGTATAATAAACAAGATATAGTAATTTTTGGACATAAGGCCCCTTCTTTTTTAGACGTCCACGTACTATTTAAATTCATAAATTCTAGTTGTTCCACCAAAATACCGGGCCCTAGGAACCCAAAGGTTTTAAAAAAAAATGTAATATATAAAACAAGAAGGGCAGAGGCAAGAGTTGAATCTGAGTGGGCCTTACAACCTCCAGTGCACATTTCCACTACAATGCAAGGTGCTTTTGTAATCATAAGACTTGCAAGCAATATATACACGACCTCAGACATCGGGCGCCATGAGTGAAGACTTGGAGCTATGACGCTCGCTAGTATTCCCGGGCAGCTCGAGATAGAGGAGTAAATAGAATTTCTCACTACACCACAAAACTTATCCAATTTCTCACTACACCATCAAAAGTGTAAATATAATTTTTCATTGCTGCAGAAGGAATGAGAAAAGAATCAGATGGTATTTCGTCTTTTCCAGACCCCTGCAAGAAATATACAAGGAAAACAAAGGAATGAGAAAATTATAGTCAAGAAAAGCAAGCCACCCATAAGTAGCCAGAAAGTGAAAACTGAAGCCAGTTCAGGGACCAGTAGAAGCTGTAGAGTTACTACAGTATGTTGCAATAACACTGCGTACACTCTGGCAGCAATTTATTTATCTACATTTATATAGAGGCGAAAGCAAATAAAAAATTCATAGAAACGGTACTCATCCAGAGTTTCATGTTCTATGCGGGGGTTGATTAGAAAGTCAATATCCATGAAGAATGCAGTGAGTAATTTGTTGTAACTCATATACAGTTACCAATGAACTGATCAGCATAATCATTTTGTGATCTAGGAAACAAATATAGTGACAAAATGACTTACTGTTAAGCAATCTTGCAATCTGTCTAGCAAGTGTTGAAAAAAATGAACTGCTTATGTAAATTCTTTCCAAGTGCATTCAAACACTATATCTAACATCCATCTCTAACTGCATGTAACCTAAAATGTCGAAAACTGACATCCTGCAAGAATGCGAACAAGATTTCAACCTAGAATGAGCTGTTATTTGAAAATGTTCCTTCTGTTAAGTATATAGGTTAAAAGTGATTGAAATGATAATGAGTTGCAAAAAGATGAAGCTAAAATTACAGTAAGCGAATATGTAAGGTAAAAGGTTCCCTTGCTTACCACCAAACGCGAAGATTCAGGCTGCAGGGGTTTTTCTTTCCTCATCTGTGCTGTTCTCTCTAAATTAAGCTCTTCGGGTTAGTTGGACTCAGAATTTGTAGCAACTATAACTGCAGGTTCACATCCAGAATTAAACACGCCAAAAATAAAAGTTGAGTTATACAAGTTCCAGCGGTGATATGTAACAATACCTGAAATCATACCTGTATCAGCTTTGTAAGAATTCATTCGACGGAGCCTCTTACAAAAGCAAACAGGCCTTTTCGCACTGTTAGCAACTTTGGGAGCTTGATGTGATCTGTTGTTGGGAAAATCAATTCTCTCATCCTCATTCTCATTAAAACCGCAATGCTGAAAAGCTTTTTTTTTTTTTCATTCATATCTAAATTTAGGCTCGTTGTCACCAAGGAGTTCTCTCCAACAAAATTCTGCCAGCCATCCACGAAATCCAAACCAGTCTGTGTTCTTCTTACTGTTACAGTCATGAAGAGTCTGATGAAACCTTAAGCTTCATAGTTATTCTTCCACAAAGTCTCTAAATCTTTCCAAAACTCTAATGGGATCTCCTTCAAGACGCAAACAAAAACAGAATGGACCAACACAAAATTCAGAAAGCATGCTTGTGACATTGAACACCCAAGTAAGGATTCTAACTAACTATTGCAAGGTAACAGAAACTTTCCAAGAAATAATGCAGGAAAAATTATAGGGATCACAGAAGTTGAATTAATTACCCGATGAGCAGTGTTGTCACAAGCAGGTATCAACTCTACGAAAGGCGGCTTCTTCTCCATTTTCCTCTGTTAAAGGTAAAAAATAACAATGCTTTGTGCATTCAGTAAAAATTGGCAAGTAAAAACAAAATCTTTAAGCATAAAAGAAAGTAAAAAGCAAGAAAAATGAAGATTCAAACTGAGAAACCCATCCCAGATAATGGTAAGATCTTTCAAGGCTTGTAAAGACAAAACTCACAACAAAAAGCACATCAAAATTACTGAAAGAGAAAGAGAGAATCACAAGATTGTCTGGGAGCCTAGTTTTGGCCATGAATGCTGCACAAAATTGATCAGAAATGAAAAAAGAGATGAACCATGAAGGATTTTGAAATTTCAATCTTCCAACCTGACTAAAGCTGAACTAATATGGAAAAAGTTTTCAAGCTAATCATCACATAAGCTTGTATTATGGACTATAGTGGCCAAAATTGACAACATTTAGCTTACTAAAATTGTAGTTGAGGTTGAACAGGGAGGGATAAAACTTTCTATGTAGAATAAATGCTCACTCCCTAATATTTGTACAGGAGCTTTGGGACTGAGCGATATTGAAAATGAGTACTAGCAAGGAAACTATCTAGATTTTATAACTATATCCAAATATATTCATATGCCTTGTTCCTGGTCCTGGTTCAACTACGAACACTATGAAAGTCAATATTATCTGATATCGAGAATTACCTTCACTAGTTCAGATGCAGCAGACCTTAAGTTAGGTTCCCTGCCACCACATTATAAGTATTCAGAAACCATATAAGTAATTGGCATTTGTAAATAGACTTTTATAAAAGAGAACAGCAACAAAAAGAAGAAATCCTGATTGTACTTTTTAAGAGAAAATCATTTGTCTCAGCAGAGAGATGCTCATGGATTTCGTAGTTCCAATGTGGAAAAGGGAAGGAACCTGAAAAAGGAAACACCTGATCTTAGTCCAGAAGCAGTTGGAAAAAAGCATCTAGAAGTGTTAGCATGAAAAAGGGGGGAATTTTAAAAACTAATGAGGTGCAGGCATCAGAAATAGTGAATGAATTCTTTTAAATCTGATACAAACCTGATCAAGAAGCTAACATGAGGGAGGTTGAAGTTCCTCCAGTCGCCGTACAACCTCTATCATGGTTGGTCTCGTCGAGAGCAAGTCATCTGTACATTTATGCGCTAAGAGTAAAACTTCTACCAATTGCTTAGAGGGGCCTGCATCCCACAACTCTGCAATAAAGAACTCATTTGCACGGCCCTCTTGAAGAAGCATGCTTGCCCATGAAACAATGTTGAACCCGTCTCCATACGAAGAAAAAGACGGGTCCAAAGCTTTCTTATAAGAAAACAACTCCAGAAGCATCACACCATAGCTATACACATCCGCCTTCTCTGAAACTCGGCAAGTCATTGCATATTCTGGGGCAACGTATCCAAAAGTTCCAGCAACTCCAGTTGTAGCATGGGTTTCTGAAGTTCCAAGAAGTCTGGCCAAACCAAAGTCGGATAAATACGCATTAAAGTTATCATCCAACAAAACATTACTAGGCTTAACATCACGATGTAGAATGCGCGGAACACACTGATCATGCAGGAAGGCAAGTGCACAGCCAACATGTAAAGCAATTTTGTGAAGTATCCTCCAGTCCACAGCCCTGATAGACCTTTCCTGAATAAACTTTTCCAAATTACCACCCGGCAAATAATTGTATATCAAGAACATCTCTGTTTCACTGGCATGATACCCAAGTAAGGTGACAAGATTTGGATGGCGAAGCTTTCCAAGGGTCTTGATTTCTGCATGAAACTGTTGAACTCCAGCTTGGAACCTACCAACTGCAAGTCGTTTTATTGCCACTAGGAGTCCAGGTGATATCTCTGCCTTGTAAGTTGCCCCAAAACCACCATTCCCAATGCAATTACTAGCACTAAAATTCCCAGTGGCCTGCACAACCTTCTCAAACGTGAGTAGATAGCCAATGTTTGTGAATACTGTAACTTCCTGCATGGTAGACCCTTGAAATGTGCTGGGCTTTAGCTTCCACTTTCGTGTGTACACAAACAGAACAACAAGAGCTAGAAGTACCACAAATATGACTGATGCAGATGCAATGCAAGCTATCCGAATTGAACTCAAACCAGTACTAGTAGTTGCCCTCCTCTGCATTGGAGTCCCCGCTGGGGAAACAGCATCAGCATCAAGATGTGAACTAACTTTTCCTTTGTACCGTGGTACCCAAGCTATCATAGGGCAAGAACGTAGAAGCGGGTTTCCAAGAGCAGTACTGCATTTGAGCAGGGTACTATTCAAAGGCAGCGTACCAGACAAGTTATTGAAAGACACATTGAAAACTGAGAGGGTCGTCATACTTGCAAAACCAAATGGAATCTGGCCCGAAATATTATTTTTGTCGAGCAGAAGAACAGTCAGGTTCCTCAAGTTCACAAGATCATTTGGTATCTCACCAGTGAGAGAGTTTGAAGAAAGATCAAGCATTTCCAAAGAGAAAAGTTTCCCCAATCTAGGAGGAATCATACCTGTAAGGTGATTACCGGATAAGTTCAGATATTCCAAATCCTTTATCACGCCAATGCTGGGTGGAATTTGGCCTCGCAACAAGTTCTGACTCAAGTCAAGGCCAACAAGAGACACCAAGTTCCCAATAGTGGAGGGAATAGGACCTACGAAACGATTGCCAGAAGCATCTAAAAATATAAGTGATCTGCAGATTGTGCCAATCTGAGCAGGAATCAGACCATATAGCTTGTTGTGACTGACATCAAAAATCAGTGAATCCAATCTGTTACACTTCTCAAATAATTTACTTGGGAATGCTCCAGCCAGTTTGTTTTCTCCAACAAGTAATGAATAAAGAGTTTGCTTTCCCAATCTTTCAGGTGCAATTGGCAAGGACTTTAGAGTTCCAGTAAAATTATTCTGCCCAAAGTTGTGAAATACTGAAAGACCCTCCTCCTCTGGTTGCATTATCAAAGGGTTTCGAACTTGAGCTTTCAATGCGAAAAAAGCTTGATAGGACAGGAATGGGTCATCTATTTGGGCAAAATAATCATTCAAGGAGAAAGCAGGAGCGCAAGTGCTACTAGAATATTCTGGTATCGAACCAGAGAGCATGTTTATGCCGATATCGAACATGGTCATACAAGGAACCTGAAGACCTGGAGCGAGCTTCCCCGTAAGCTTGTTAGAGCTTATGTCGAGAAAGTGAAGCTTCCTACAATTATTGAGGCCACGAGGAATCTCCCCAGCAATAGAATTCATAGCCAAGTTGACCATTTCTAAGTGGTCACAATCACCCCAGTCGCTTGGAAGGCTACCATGAATCCTTGCCTTCGGTGCCCACAGGATCCTTAGCTTTGGAAGGGTTGCAATTTCCACAGGCATAGCACCTTGATAGTGATTCAACTCAGGCACTCCTGTCCGATTGTACCGTGGAACTGGATCAAACACAGTCGACAGCACAAGCACCAACAATTCAGAACAACTCCCGAGCTCACGAGGCAAAAAACTAGTGAGATTGTTCCTGGAGACATCCAACACTTGAAGATTCCGAAGCCGGCCTAGTTCACCCGGAATACCCTCTTGCAACATGTTAGAATACAACAAGAGTGTCCTCAACCGAAGGCAGTTCCCCAAACTGCTTGGAATCCCATGAACCAATAGATTACCAGACAAATCGAGATGCTCAAGTCTCGAACAATCGACTCCAATCTCACTTGGAACATCCCCACTTAGTGCATTGTATGACAAGTACACCCCCTTCAATCTACCAACGAAACCCGGAACAGTCCCATTCAACCTATTCCCTGCTAAGTTCAAAATTTCTAAATTCACACAACTTGACAAAGAGCTTGGAATCTCACCACTGATGAAATTAAACCCGAGATTAATAACCCGCAAATTTCGACTATAACGAACAGGCAACGGCCCAGAAATGGCATTTCCTTCAAGATCAAGAACCTCCAAGTTTGGCATGCCCCAAATCTCACTGGGGATTTCACCATCAAACGCATTAGACGGTAAAGACAACACCTTTAGCCTAGTGAGCTTGGAAATTACAGCGGGTAACTTCCCAATTAACCTCCCTCTTGCTCCATTATTACTGTGACCACTCCTATCGACGCAGCTCATTCGCTTTTTCAGTCCGAGCCCATAAAGCGGAAACCTTTCAGAAGAAAAACACGACGAGAATTCAATTGGGATCGGGTTCGAATTATAGCTACCTCCTCCGGTGACGTTGAGCGAAACGACGCGGCCGTCGGCGCTGCAGACGACGCCGGACCAGGAGCAATGGTCGCCGGCCGGACTCCAGCTGGAAAGCAAGCCCGACGGGTCCGCTACGGAGTTTCTCAGGTGAAGAAGGGCTGACGCGTCGTCGTCTGTGTCGAACTCGTCGAATACGACGCCGCCGTCGGAGGCGGAGGCGGCGGAAATTAGCCACGGGAGCAAAACGAGGTTCAGTAACAACGACACCAAAATTGAAGAAGGAGAAGAAGAAGAAAAAGACGAAAAGCCCATTTCTAGAGAGAGATTGGAAATTGCGAGCTCTGTTCTCTTCTTTGAGGGGGGGAGACGAAGGCGAAAAAAATGGAGGGGTTTTGGGAGGGGGTTTATAGTCTTTCAATTTTTTTGAAATGGCAAGGACAGACGGTGTCGTTTCGAGTGGTATTTGCCCGAATTCAGAGCAAGATTTACCAAAAGAATGTTGGGGAGAATCAAGAGAACATATGTTGATTGCGTTTTTGACGGCGAACTGAACCCTAATTGTATGGGGGTGGATTAATTGCGCTTGATCCCGTGTAATATGCCTTCACTCACATTCCATATTGGTTAACTACTAATCCCTTATATTAGGACTTGTCCCGTAATTTATTTATTTCCCTTTTACATCGACAATACTCATCTTATTTTTCAATTCGAATCCTTGCTCACACCTAGCGCACAATTGCTAGAATTGATCCATTAGATTAAATTCTACATTGCCTGACATAACAAACATCGAATTTTATTGTGTAGTTTTATTTGGCTAATCTTTCACTGCTCATTTTAGTTATTTTATCCTACAGGTTTGTACTTTAATTTCACCTTGTTGTTCAAGAAAAAATCAATTTCAACTTGAAACAAGCTTCAACCTAGAAATGATCGTGATATTAGGATGGCAGATACAGATACACTCGTTTTCCTCTCATGCTTTATTGCTAATTGATGTTTTAGGCAACTAAGAATGAGTGGCGCGTATCAAGAAAGTCAACCAATGCAATGAATGCAGAAAAATTGAAGGAAATAATCAAGCAAATAAATTAGCCAAACAAGGATATAAAAGGCAAATAAATACTTTAAGGAATGATGCTTATTGATGAATGTGAGATGAGATATTTCTTTGACAAACAATGTGACATTCACAAGTATCTATGTATAGTTTTGGTTGTTTTCCATCCGAATTGAAGGCCACATTTCATGTTCGCGTATATAGTAAATTGTACTGCAAGTATTATAGTAAATTGTACTGCAAGTATTATAGTAAATTGTACTGCATGTAAATTATACAACATCAAGTATCCTTGTCTGTCTAATGTTCACCACGACTAACCAGATGGTTCCAAACAAGTCTGCTCCCAACCTGATCTGTACCCTCCATCCCATGCTTTGGACTTTCTCACACCACCATCACAAAGGGCCCCACTTCCCAAATCTCCATCCATCTTTCTTGTCTTTATAAGCACATGCAAATAAATTACATTCTACTCCTCACAGTTCAATCTCCACCTCCTAACTCTCTGTCTAGTATTCACACATACTCCATATAGCCCAGCAGCACAAGACAGAATTACTTCAGTTCCTTTTCAAAATAAAAAAGAATGGACAGATACTCCAAAATCAATAGCCTTATGGGTCACTCCCAAAACTCAAGATCCATGGACCTTTCTTCAGATCCCCAGTACCCAATTTCCCCAGAAACCAATCTTCAGATGCAACAAAACACCAAAAATCCCCAAGAAGATCAGAAGGCTGTGGAAGTTGAAGCTCCCTGCAGCTGCAGGGGTACTGAAAAGGACCAGCTCAATGTCTTCATCTTCTTCTTCAGGGGCCTTTCAATCTGCAGTGAGAGGAGCTTTCTCCTCAATGCGAAGATCTTCTTCGGTTTCGGAGAGGTACTGCAGGATCCATGACCAGTCTGCAACATCACCACCGCCCATGGAAGATGGCGATGAAGATCATCATCAAGGTTGGGGGGCAACAAGATCTGCCAAGAAGAAGCAGAGAGGAGGCAAGATCTTTAGAGCCTGCAAGCGCATTTTTGGAATGTAGCTAGCTGCTCAACAATCAAAAATGCAGTTTTGAGTTCAACTACTAGTCCACAGAGTCCTGCTGCTCTCTGTGTCTTATTATTTTGGTCGGCCATATATTTTATTACATTTGGACAATCGCAGTTCCATTTCATATAATATGTTGACGATTCTGCTTTGCCCTTACTTTTTGGTGACAAAAACACCAGTCTGAACCCTGGTTATTTTTCAAATTGACTTTTGGGAAGAATTGGAGCCAATTACGTCCGTCCCTGTCTACTCTGTTTTCAACACGTTTCCACCAACTTTGAAGTTTCGTGGCAACGTCTAGCAGGTCAATTCGGACCAACTCTGCACTCGATGATTAGAGTTCGACTCAGTTCCCTTTCCAAATGTCGCTTGTATTAGATGATAGAACAGTGTTTTAGTCTCTAGATTAGCCTAGATAGAGATATAATTTTGTTACACGTGGTCAGACCAAGTGCAACTCAAAGCTTGACCGACAAGCAACTTTACAAGAAGCAGAGCAACTAAGCAATTGAGTGACTTATAAGAAACATTGGGGTCGGCAGTTTCGAGCTTTGAAGCTCTCAATACATCTGTTTTTGTGTGTTTTCATCGAGCTTGATTGGCTCATTAGATTTCACTAATTCAACGCTGTGTATCATGTTGCTTTGAGCTTTACTCCCCTTGCAATTACTATTCTCCGATTCTGTATTTATGATCGTTGTTAATGGCGCACTGCCCTAGTCAAGATCGTGATGCGAGTCATCTTCAAATGACATCGAGCTTAGTGTCAAGTTAGATTATGAACTCTAGACATGCAGTTTACATTGACGGGTGCTTTGTTCTGCAGAGATAGAAAACATTGTCAACTTAAACCGAAAGACATTGTGAATGACATGTTATAAACGCCGAGCAATATTCTGTACAAAGCAAGAAAACGCAGGATCACTTGTGGATGATAAAATCCTAGAAAATCTAGAGGATTATGAATGAATATTGACAATTAATCATCTGTACAATTCTATACAGTAGATGCATATCAAAGTCGCCAAATGTAAAGATGGCCCCAAGTGTTTAGTAACATGGCGGATATGATTTCAAATGTAGCCTTTGTCAAACTTTCAGGTATACACAGATATGAAGAAAGTGCTCGGGATTCATTAAGTTGTTTGCCACCCAAGAGAATGGTATCTCCAATTTTGGTTCAATACCTTGGATACGGACTAGCTTGATTACAGCACTTGAGTTTTCTACTTCCCCTCCGGGTCTTCTATTGCTGCTTGCATCTTCAGAGGAAACTGTTTGTTCAATCGCATCACCTACTGCCAATGATTCTTCATCAATTAAGGATTTGTCGAGAAAATACTCTGGCAGAAGGCTCTTCACTGCATCATGTAAAGTAAAGCATCCACCTGCAGTGCAAGATGGATGACCCTTCTGATTTCACTGACCACATTAATAGGCAGCCAAGTCTATTTTGTCTGGATGAAACTACAATATAATGCACTCTATCTACAACGAAAAAGGGAAAAAAGATATCTTGAACTACCTATATCACATGCTTTTGAGACTAGTTCTTCATATGAGAAATAAGCAAACTGTCTTTACCTTCTTCTCCTCTTTGCATCTCAACAGGCCGGTTAATGTAGGAGACTTTATCCCAACTATCAATCAGAGGCGCATCTTCTAAATCATCAAAATCCTCGTTGACATTCCAAATGTATAAACGAACTGGAACTCGACCTAAGAAAGTTCAATCAAATGAGGTTTAATTACTCTCAAATAGAAATGTAGTCACAATCTCTTAACTATTTCCCCACTAGGCCCTACAATCTCTTAATCTTCGAAATAGAAATATACACTTCTTGTAATTCTTTTCCATAATCAGCCTAAACAAAACCTTTCAAAATAACCTCTTGCAGCATGTGAAAGCTAGAATGGAAACACGTCTATGTGCCTAACAGAGCCTCTATATCATTATCAGAAGGAACTGATACCAGCCCTTTCGTCAGAACAGTGGTTTGAACAGAGCAGCACTTGTACGTACAAACTTAAAAAATAAGATTTCATAGGAATATGTGGGCACGCAAGATAAGCTGGAAGATCTTCGGAAGATCATCTTCACTCACCTGCCTTCACTTGTCCAGAAACATCATTTTCGCCCGTATTCGGTCCGGATTTTGGAGAGCTTGAATTCAACTTCGCTGCACACTCATCCCCACTTATTCCAAGCTTCAGTTTAGAAAACACCCGTCGGTATGACTCTATATTAGCTGCAGCAGAATGTGTGTATGAGAGCCATCAAGCACAGAAGACTCGTTATAAAGTCACATTCACACCAGAAACAAGGAATTAGACGATAGCTACAACCCTAGTCAGATGGAACTAACTAAGAGAACAAAATGGGAGAAAAAGAACATGCACCTTAAGATACTACATGCATGTGCTGAATGCTAAATGCAAGTAGGTGTCGTGTATATGGTTATTCTTACACCAATATTTGGTGAGGAAATTCATAACATTCAACTCCAATCAAAACCCAAAGCTTATCTACATATTAAAGACATTTGATTATAGATAGCACATATATTTGATGAAATTGATAGAATTTTCTTATACTTTTCAAAAATATGAAATTTGGTAAGATAAAATTAATGGAATATCTCTTAGATGGGCAATCTTTTCAGCTTAACTAAAAAAGCTTTTGTTTATTACAAGTAATTTTGACATGTAACTATGGACTGTTTTCAAGGTAAAGGAAATTGAAAGAATGCATAAGCTCATAACCATCAGGAAATCGTAGGTGTACCATTCAAGACAGAGCGCCAGAGCTCCACCTGATCAGGTTGGGACATGTTCATCACATTCTTGCAGTTCCCATTGATTACATATGCAGCCTGCAGATGTAACAAACACCGTTAAATGAAACATAAATTAGATCCTAAAAGAAACAGTAAAAAAAAGCATTCAGAGAAATATTTTCACCAGATCCAAATTCAAACAGTAAATACACATTGAGTCCAACATACTACATGGACAGAAATAGATATCTATATCATTTAGAATATATGTGTACAAAAAAAATTCTTCACCTCTTTCAAAGAATTAATGAAGCTCCACTTTACGCTATCTTCACCTTCACAAGGAATCAATATGTTCCCCGGATATCCTGTGAAGTGTACCTGCATGCAAAAGGATGCAAAAATTGGGCTTCTAATCTACAGCGTGTAGCACAAGAAGGTTCTAATTTAAAAAATGTCGCATAAGAAAAGGAGACTGAGGAAGACAAATATACAAAAACAAATCAGAAGATGTTGTTTCTTGATCTGATAGTTGCCATGCTATATGAAAGATTATACATGGTCCACGTACATACTCTACAAACAAATATATAGTTGGTTGCATGGAAATCCTCAATCTAATCAGACTAGTTTGTATAAAACTGAGTTATAACCTTTTGAATATTATACAAACCCAAAGAATTAGAGCATTTCATATCATATAAACAATATATCGTTAATACAATTTACTTAACAGCGGAACCATGGGGACAATTTGTTGTCATTGGCGGTACTCGTGCTGGTTGCAGAAAGATAAATGTGTGACGGTTCTACTAAGATGGTTGTGGTGGCAGAACAGAGTATAAATGGAAATGATGGCAACGGCACCAATAGTAATTGGATGACAAATTGAAGCGCTGGCAGCAGCAATGATGGTAGCAGCATTTATGAGTGTAGAACCAGTGATGGCGGTGTTGATGTCGGCATTACAATTACGACATGGTAGTGTAGAAAACTGGATGATCTAAACAGATCTCTACATGAAAACCCCAAACTTAAGGTTCCCAAGACACTATGGACGGTGTCATGAGCTTGTAACATGTGAATAAAAGACATCAAACAAAAGAAGAAAGCTTTACCGTCAGATTCCATGGTCTTTCCGGTTCTGCACATAGAAGATCGAAAAGAACTCCAGTTGGTATGTACCTGCAAGAAGCTCTTACGTTATTACGAAACAAACAGCACAAATAATTAAGCACACTACTTTCCTCCATTTTCACTCCACTACGAATAACAGCATTCAAACGTTTATAAAGAACAACACAATCGAAGAATCAAAGAAACCGGTGCGAATTCGACATAATCCAAATTTCAATATTTACAATTGGACAGCCACAATCAGTAAGAATAGCTTATTAAGCATAGAAGCGCAATCATTACATACCATTTCAAGGGCAAGCCTTTGTAGTCAAACCAGATAGTGTCGAGCCGAGGAGGAAGGGCACTGTTGAAGTAGGGTTTTAGCTGCGACGCCAACAATGGCAGGTACCCGACCCGCGGAGCCAAGATCTGAAGCGAGTTTAACAACACCAAATAGACGGTAAATTAGGAATGGGTTCAGGGGCATAATCGGGAACTGAGGAAGAATTAAAGAAAGAGAGGGTTTTACCAGTGCAGGTGGGGGAGCAGGGAGGGAAACGACGTCGGATTCGTGGAGATGAATCTGCAGAGGAATCGCTCCTTCCCAGACGAACCTTTCTGCTTCCGTCTCCATTTTTTTTCCTTTTTTTTTCAGATGCCTGGGGTTTTGCCGATTGCGATCAGCAAGCAATTCAAGAAAAAACTTATAAATTTGAGTAATTCGTAAAAGAACCCCTCAACTTGTCCCACCACTTCCTATTTACCCCAAAACTACTTTTTCGATCAATTAGCCCCTTTTAAGTTTTTCCAATCTACTTCATAATGTCTGAATTTGTTCGCCTATAATCATCCAAATTACAATCCATAATGGACGATACTTGATAAAATACATGTTTATATCAGAAACCAATCAATTTGTAAAATCTATAGTAAATCATTAATGATGTAGGACAAATATCATGAATAGTGTAAAGTTTATGGTTGCTCACATCATTGATGATAGAAGAGTGAATAAATGTTTTAATGTAGGTAGAATAATACGTATGATCTTGCTCTATATAAGGAGATCTCTCTTAAGTTGAAAATAGACCAAACCTTCTTATAAGAGTGAAAGATTTCCTCCCTTATTCTCCTTTTCTTTGTTTTCACTTAGTTTCACGACAAAATCGATTATATATATGTAGAAAATCAATCAACCTTCAACTTGTTTGAAGGATCCGTGGCAAAACCAATCAGATTCGGGAGCAAACTTGAAGGAGACGATGATATTATGTATTTGGTGGCAACCCAAACATCTCGAATGTCTCGGGTGGTAGCCCGCATGCCATTAGAAATCCTGATTAGGGTTCCATAACTGGTTTCGGTAGAAGAATTACCACCACCATACACAACAAACGAGTAAAATACCAGATGCTCTTGAAAATTGACCCCTACCTCTTTCGAAGGCTGCTTCGTTAACTTCGTTTTCTCACTCTCTACATATTGAGTTGGAATACATGACATTTAATAATCTGGAAAGTCTCAAGTTTATTTTGTACTTTACGGTCATTGTCCCTTAGTTAAATGGTCCCTGAACTATACGAACTTCTAGTAGACATCGATGAAAACAGGAGAGTTGTGATTCTTGTGAATATTACGAATTGTCTCATAATAACACGGCGGGGCCATGATGTAATGCAAAGCAATACAAGAAGAAAGGGATTGTTGTGCTTGTGCTTGTGCATGTGGCCCATTGGCGTGAGACTTGAGAGTGTGTGTACGAAAGAGAGGCGTTTGGGGCAACTCCGCAGAAACAGCAAAAACATACATTTTCACTTACTCAAACTAAATCAACCAAACCAAACCAAACCAAACCAAACATCCACAACTTACCAGCATTTGCCATTTTTGGATGGATTCTCCCACACTTAAAAAAAAATAAATAAAACAGTCCCAATTTCTTCCCCTCCTTCTCTTCAACTGCGGCTCCCCCCTCCGTACAAGTAGGCTTCTAATTAAGAATATCCCCTCTTTTTTCTGCTTTCAATAACACACGCACAAGCACGCCCATTTATATATATAATTGTTGAAAATTCATTCCCCCAAATTGTGATTAGATTTGATGATCTAATTATTGATTGATTAACCCCGTTTTGCAGATTCCGGGGACTTTTTTTCTTGAAAAAGATTCAAGGCCCCAGAAAAAGAGAGGAGGGAGTTGCATTTCCTCACTCGTGTTGTATTCTATTTTGTTATAACTTTATTTATTAAAAAAATAAGTTCTTAGATATCTGTCGATATACGTACGTATGACACATTTTGATATGATCAATGGCGGGTGAAGGTGGTGACGAAGGCGACGGCTGTGGTGGTAGTTGTGGTGGTAGCGAATATGGCGAGTCGTCACCTAAGAACAACAGGGTCAAGTTCTTGTGCAGCCATGGAGGGAAAATCCTTCCCAGACCTGCCGACGGCTACCTCAAGTACGTTGGTGGCGAAACTCGCGTCATCTCCTTGTCCCGCAAAATTACATTTTCCGGTATGCACATTTGCTCCATATGTGCTTTTACATGAATTCAACCAACATAATCTGCATTCAAGATATCATACTTTAAATGCCGTCATATCACATATTTGGAAAATAAAAGAAGATAATATGCAGTATGTGTATGCGTGATATGATGCAGAGTTAATGAAGAGGCTGACTGCAATGTTTGATGGGGACATGGTGTTGAAGTACCAATTGATCACCGAAGACCTCGACGCCTTGGTCTCAGTTAGAAGCGACGAAGATCTTAAGCACATGCTTGATGAATATGATCGGCAGGAGAACGAAGGGAGTTCGAGGCTGAGAACCTTCTTGTTCCCTTCAAAACCGGTCATGATTGAGAACCAAACGCCAATGTTGGAACACCATATGCTTGAGCAGCGTTACATCGACGCCATCAATGGAGTCATCCGATTATTACCAAAATTCCATCCCCAGCAGCAGCTGCAGCAGCAGATTCTCCCTCCAACGATGACCATGGCCAGTAGCCCCATAACTAGCTTGAACATACCTTCGGCATGCTCATCACCACAATCAGTGTCCCCCGATGCGGACATGAGCATGGGGACTCATCGCTTCACACTTCCGCCTTCAATGCATAAAGTGCACAGCTCTCCCAGTCTCTGTGGTCTTCAACAGACATACCAAGGCCATGTTCACGGGCGTCCCCATTATCCCAATTACCACCAAAACCACCACCATCTTCCGCACCAATCTTCATTTAGTGCAAGAGCACACCATAGAGGAATTAGGACGCCTCCGCCTTTGTCCTCGCCAGGTAGGTCGGAGTCTGGGAGCATGAGGAACTCGATGATGGGTAGTGCAGGTACCGGCAATCATTACAACAACAGTAAGCCTCCCAGTGGCAATAATAGTCCGAGATCATCACTAGGGAGACACAGTGGTGGTGGAGGTTGTTGTGGCAAGTGTGGCTACTACGATACTTGCTCTCCCTATGCTTGTAACAGGAATATGGACAGGGCTGATCACAGTCTTCCTCAAAGTCCACGGTAGATAATGTGTTGCACGCTACCACTCAAATTATCGTACTCAACACTCAATAGCATACTGCTTCATATATATGCAACTCCATTTCTTCAGCACTGCCTGTGGCTAGCTGTTACAAATTGTGTAGGGTAAAATTAGAGACAGGTAAGTTCAGTAAAGTTGATTCCTGTCCTGCATTTGAATGAGTTCATGCTCAAACACTGTCCAGGGGCTCTAATCACACCCTAACATATTCCTTTAGTCCATAATCACCTATTTAATATGAAGTAAGGCAAAATGATACAGTGACTGCAACATCATTTCTTTTCCAACAAAATCCATCATATGCACATTTACTGAGAACAGAACATAAATAAGACAAACAATTCTTTTTCCAACAAGATCCACCATATATATGCACATTTACTGAGAACAGAAAATAAACAAGAAGAACGACTAACTTCTACCTACGGGCTATCAGTGAAATCTGCATCAATAACATCTCCACCGAAACCCTTGCTGGATGAGGAAGGGTCTGAAGGCCCACCAGCTTCAGCACCAGGAAAACCAGCCTGGTTGTAGAGTGACTGGCCAAGCTGCATAACTTCCTGGTTAAGGGAAGCCATGACGTCTTTAATAGCTTGGGTTGACCCCCCTGTAATCATCTCCTTAAGCTCCCTGAGCTTGGCCTCAACCTTCTCTTTAACTGGGGCAGGAACCTTGTCGCCGAGTTCCTTCAGTTGCTTCTCAGTCTGGTATACAACTGAATCAGCCTGGTTCTTCATGTCAATGGCGTCTCTCTTTTCCTTGTCCTCCTTTCCGCTTCATTAACCATCCTCTCCACCTATGTGTATTCAAAAAATTTCCCTCAATATAATTCAATCCAGACTTAAAACACAAAACCCTAATATTCTAATATACCAAAGCTGACAACTCTTTTCAATTTTTAGTTAACTAAATGAACATACCTCATCACCAGGCAGGGTGCTAGAACCCGTATTAGTGATGTTTTGCTTCTTCCCTGTACCCTTATCAACAGCAGCCACCGAAAGTATACCATTGGCATCAATGTCAAATTTCACTTCAATTTGAGGAACACCAAGTGGCTCAGATGGAATACCATCCAAACGGAAGCTACCAAGAGATTTATTATCTTTAACAAATTCTCTTTCCCCCTGAAGGACATTAATCTCCACACTTGTCTGCCCATCTGCAGCTGTTGAGAACACCTCTGACTTAGAGGTCGGTACAGTTGTGTTTCTTGGGATGATCTTTGTCATCATGCCACCAAGGGTCTCCAAACCAACTAACAGCGGTGTCACATCCAAGAGTACAATTTTCTCGAGCTCTCCATTTAACTGAGCAGCCTAGGGTCATCCCAATAAAAGTTTCACGAGTCAGGTATGTAATAGTAACCCAAGAACTTTCACACACACAAAGAGCCACAGCAGTCGAAAGCATTCTACCAGTTCTTAGAAAAAAAGAGAAAAAAGAATGTAGCAGCTTAGAAAGATCATATTCATACAACAGTAGCTCTATCAAGATACACATTGTAAAAGAAAGCATAGACCTACCAAAACTGCAACTCCTAAGGCAACAACTTCATCGGGATTAACAGTAACATTTGGCTCTTTTCCAGTCAACTTCCGCACAAGCTCCTGGACAGCTGGTATACGTGTTGAACCACCAACAAGTACCACCTCATCTATCTCTTTCCAGGCAAGTTTTGCATCCCTCAAGGAGTTTTCAAGTGGTGTTCGTAGCCTACAATAACATATTAAGGAGAGCTTTGCTTTAGAACATCGACTTCAAGGGTTCATAGGACCACAAATTCAACATCGAAAGATAGCTACAGCCCTACGCTTGAGATGGGATATCCTGAAATTTTCTACACGAGGAGCTACATCCAAATATGCAGAGATCAACAATATAAGTGGAATTTTTAAACAATAGTGCATACCTGTCAAGCAGATCTGAGCATAGCTCCTCAAACTGAGCCCTTGTAAGGGTCGTCTCAATGTGCTGGGGCCATCTGCATTTGCAGTAATGAAAGGCAAGCTGGAAAAAATAATCACCATCAATAATAGCATTGTGAGAAATGGAGACAACCCATAGAAACAAACACAGAGGATACTCAATAGCTGCAAATTCTTCACATACAGTAGTTATAAAGGTGCTCAGGTATTGGAAAGGTACCTGATGTTTGCCTGAGTCAAAGATGACAAATCCATCTTGGCTTTCTCAGCTGTCTCTGTCAGCCGCTGAAGAGCTTGTTTATCCTTCAATAGATCTATTCCTTCATTTCTTTTGAAGTCTGCAGCTAACCAATCGACAATCCTCTGTATTATAACATCATCATCACCAGAAACGCCCTCGTCATTATTTAGGCCTCAAACCTCATCCAAAGGAGATATACAACTTCCAGTGGGAAAAAACATGGAATGCATAGTCATAGAATAACAACCAAGAAGACAAAAGAACATATGTACCTTATCAAAATCATCACCACCCAAATGCGTGTCTCCAGAGGTAGATAGCACTTCAAAAACTCCATCACCAACCTCTACGACTGTAGTGGAAGGATAAGAAAATCATGCAAAGAAAAAAATCTACGACTAGACGTAAAGAAAATGACTCAAATCAACATTGTGTTGACATAACTAGCTCACTAACATGACTTCATAACAAACACTACACCTGAGACATCGAAAGTACCACCACCGAAATCAAATACCAAGATCGTTTCATTATTCTTCTTCTCAAATCCATATGCTAATGAAGCAGCAGTAGGTTCATTTATGATCCTAAGAACTTCCAAACCAGCAATGCGACCAACATCTTTTGTAGCTGTTCTTTGAGAATCATTGAAGTAAGCAGGCACAGTGACGACAGCTTTAGTTACTTGTTCGTTCAAAAACTTTGAAGCATCATCCACAAGCTTTCTCAAAACCTAGAGAAGTAGTAGAACAAGATTAGCAACCAGAAAATCCAAAGATTTACATTGTTTGTGTCAATTAACGAAATGCAGGCAGAGTCACATAAATAGTCCGCCTTAAAAATTACAATCAAATCAAACAATGATGGCCAGCTTCATAGCATACTACCGTAAACACATGAACAAAGTTTCAGGCTTTAATCAATATGCAAAAAATACCAATATTGGAATCAACTCCCAAGGAATAACTAGTTCACTGAGCAGTAGGAATATACATATGTAATCTGCATAAGGTGGTCTGACATATTTCAACTAACCAAACCAGATAAGTATTCAAGAATTCCTTGTTCCGTTTAAAACTGGACTTGGTGAAAACAAACTTACTTTCAGACAAATAACACACCATGAATAAACAATTTAAGTTAGGTACGAGATGACTTCAAAAAAATTCTTCACGTATAACTGTCTATAGTTGGAGGAATTCGATGACCATGGAGTCGTACAGACTGGTAAACAAAGACGTTTCTATATAAAGCCAGAAAACACTGCACCTCCAACAAGTTTCTGACCAAAAGATAAGTAAAGATATGAGTAGTACATAAAACTAGTTATGAAGGTGCAGAAAATATACGTACATCAAAACTGCCAAGCCAAAAATTTTCATAATGCACTCCAAGAAATTAATTGACTAAAGCTTTATCAAACCTGTAGTAGAAACTTATTTTATAGCCTGAAATCCAAATTTAAGCGAAACAATTTTAGTATGAAAAAATTCAAACAGTCACAAGAACAAAGCAGTTACAGGTCTAAAATCTAAAAAGAAAATATAAGCAAGTAGATGCCAAGAAAATAGAACAATTGGTAGATAAATTTACTGCAGTAAGCTTATGCAGTACATAAATGACTGAAAACCGAACACAACTAAGAAACTACTAAGCTGAGCTAAAACCACATGAGCAGAATATCTTATAGTAGAAGAAGGCGACCATAAAGAACAAAATCTCTTTTCTATTCACCAATACGTAGCAAATCCAAGAAAAGAGGGCTACTCCGAGAACAACCTAAAGTAGTGGTTTGGTTCCTGAGTTTACAGACCAATGCATTGATTAACCGGTATCTATACACACTCGAACCCTTAGTGGCAAGAGCAATTTCGCATGTTCTCAGAAAAGTATCAATTACAAAACAATCTCCCAAGGGCATGTCAGATCATCCATCCTAGTCACTGGTTGCTCATTTGCTTGTACCTTCGCAAGAATGGTTGTGTTCGAAAGCGAGGAATGGCATCTCGTTAATGTGACGTGAAGCAACTCGTCGTAGCTCCACTAGACAAAGTTCCACCAAAATTTGGCCACACCAGCACCCTTGACACTAAACCCTATGGCATACATCTAAATGCCTGTTCTTGCTGAAGCCACACTCTAGCCTCAACAAAACTTAAGGTTCTAGAAAAACTCAAGGGGCTTTAAATTCTTCAAAGGACTTCATGTACTTCAAGGTCTTCCCTGATTAACCCTATCGTCGGAGCACTATCTTTCAGTCCTCACCATACCCCAAATAAGTTTAATCCACAACAGTTACAGGGGTGTATTCAAGAGGGAATTTTGAAGGATTTTTAGGAGATAAAAGTTCACCAGATTTTGAAGGAATGTTTAGGATTTCTCATTGATTTCTAAGGACTTTTTTAAAATGAAAGATTTCTTGCTACTGACTTTATAGGATTTCCAAAGACTTTCATCGTTATTAAATTGTATCACCAGCCAATAAGAATATATTACGTGGCCGAACTTGAAAAGCCAAAAAAGGAAGCAAACTGCGACGGTGTTGGTGTGGCGGGTGTATGCCATTTGCAAGCGACGACGCCCACCCCACGATGTACGCCATTTGCTCTGCCTTCCTCGAACCAATACTCCTTCTCGTCGCCGTTCAATCTATTCGTCGAACAAGCCGTGTCTTTTGCTTCTTCATCTGTGTTTCTCTGTTTTCTTGCCATCATCGAAAAGCACGTCGATGCCGACTTTTCCAACTCCTTCCCTTACGACTTTCAATCCACCATCCGCCGGAGCTTTGCATCCGAGAAAACCCCCATGTATCAAATCTCAATTTTGGTTAAGTTTGTTAAGCTAATGGGGGCATATGGGTATTGAGAAATCAATTTCTCAAACCAATTGCTCTCCGCCGCAGACATGATGGAATCGAATGGAAGTGTGCTTGTTTTGGAATTTGTTTACGAATGGTGAGGTTTGGTTCAACTTTAATTAAAAGCTTTCATCTGTTTCACTTGCCAAGCAATTAATTACCACTGCAATAATATGTATATTGGAACTTCAACGGGGACAAGCACTTGATGCCAGGTAATTAACCATTTTGATAGTCGACGACGACGGCGTGGGCTTGAAAATCCAACGAAAATTGAGGGAAATAGATTAATTCGTTGTGAGAGGTCGTGACACGGCACGAATTGCAGGAGTCGATGATATTTCTAAGAGGAAGAGGAAGACGATGTTGAAAGCAGAGATGTCGACTCCACATGAAATTCTTGACGATGGACAGAAAACCTCAATCACTTTCTGGAGGCAAATTTGGGCAGCGTTTGATGGGCAAATTTGGGCTGGATGGGTGCCCAGGAATTGAAGCCGCCACTTGCTGCTCTAAACTGGTGAACTTTTATCTCCTAAAAATTCTTCAAAATTCCCACTTGAATACACCCCTGGAAAAGTATGAGGGTGGAGGGTGTTTTTTTTTTTGTGGGGTTTTTTTTTTTTTTTTTTTTTTTTTTTTTTTTTTTTTTTTTTTTTTTTTTTTTTTTTTTTGGATTTTTCCAAGGGTGTGTTCTATACAATTTTATCTAAAAAGTCCCACAGAATTCATCCTTCACTAAAATTGTTTTTTTTGTTTTTTTTTTTTTTTTTTTTTTTTTTTTTTTTTTTTTTTTTTATTTTTTCTTTTTTTTTTTTTTTTTTTAAATAAAAAAAATATATTTTTTTTTTTTTTTTTTTTTTTTTTTTTTTTTTTTATATTTTTTATTTTTTTTTTTTTTAAAACCCCTAATTTTGTTTGAAATTTGTTAAAAAATTTTTTTAATATCCTTATATTTTTTTAAAATTTAAAAAATAACAAAAAGTCTTAATTGAATACCTATTGTTGCAGTAATAATGAATTGCTAAGCCTTAGAGACAGAGAATCATTAGTAAGAGAGAATAGAAGAGATGAAGAGAAGAGAGGTGTGTTTGTCCTCCTTCGTAGTGCCTTTATTTATAGAGAAACAAGCTAGAGTTTCCACCAATCCCAATAGGAATGAGCTTTAGCTAATACAAAGTCCATCAGGGTTTCCTACTTCTAGTTTACACAATCATACCCTAATAAAGATTCCTACAACACTCCCCCTTGAGTGTGGAGAACTCAAGAAGTAGGCGCATCAGATCTTCGGACAAATAGCGTAGGCGGTTGATGAAGTCGTCGCGGCAGGCACTCGGAGGAACATGAGTCAACGGGGAATCCATGAGAAGAATGCTAACACTAAAACCTTGCCAAAGGAAAACCCAATGGGAAAAAACCAAAGGCGAAGGGGAAAAAATGAGCATGCATTTGTCGACACTAAAAGCGTACAGAGGTATGACCAACCCGATGTGGGTGCCTCGTTAAAAACCTTGCCAGGCAACAAAACCCAGTGGGAAAAAGTTGTCCTGTGCTAAGGGGAAAAAGAGTACATTAAGGTCAAGTGAGTATACTTCGGGATACTCCCCCTGAATTCGACAATGCTCCCCCTGAAGACTACAAACGTTGTAAATCAAATAGTAAACGCAATCCAATACCTCGAAGAAGCTTCTGGAAAGGTAGACTTCGATAAAGATTTGGTGAAGATATCCGCAAGGTTGTCTTCGGGAACAAATCTGCTTGACTTCAAACTTCTGATGCTTTTGCTGATGTATGAAGTAGAACTTCAGGGCAATATGCTTAGTATTGTCGCCTTTGATAAATCCCTTCTTCAATGGTCAATACAAGCGGCATTGTCTATATGGAGAATCATGGAGACTCCAATAACAGAAGACAAAACACAAGTATGCCGTATGTGCTCGATAACGCATCGTAGCCAAATACCTTCACGCGTGGCCTCATGTAAAGCGATGAGCTCTGTGTGGATTGAAGAGGTGGCAACAAGAGTCTATTCCATAGACCTCCAAGATATTGCGGTGTTCCTTATGGTAAAGACATAACCAACTTGGAAACGTGCCTTGTGCGGGTTTGATAAGTAACCGGCGTCAGCATAACTAACAAGGCAAGCATCACTTCGTGGATCTAAGAGAGGTAATCCATCATGGGATGCGTAGGGATAGATGATCCCATATTCGCAGTACCTTTAAGGTAGCGAAAGATGTCTTTAATACCAATTCAGTGGTAGCGTGTAAACGCATCGCTTAACCAAGCTAATGCGTTCACCACAAATGAGATGTCCGGCCTAGTGCATTGAGCTACGTACAATAAACGCCAATTGTACTTCGATATGAGACTTCGGGCTCCAATATCGGCTCATCATCCTCCATAGTACGATATGGATCACGCTAGGCATCTAGCGAACGGACAACCATGGGTGTACTCGAAGGCATCGCTTTATCTCCAATGAAGCGACGCAACATCTTCTGGATGTAATTCGATTGATGCACGATGATGCTATCAATTCGACGCTCGAGCTTCAGGCCGAGGTAGCATCGAGTTATCTCAAGTTCTTCAGGAACTTCCATGTATATCTCAAGATCCCAATAGAGATATGTAGTAACCACATTCATGAGCTGCATATTCAGTTCTTTGGGAAACTACCAAACTGATAAGGTAGTGGAACGTGTAACGTCCTTTGCATGGGAATATATTTCCTTGTAATCAATGTAAGGGCGAATGAGAGAAGCCTTTCACCAGAAGGCATGCATTACATTGCACTGTTTCATTCTTCTCATTACGCTTCCTTACGAACGCCACATGTAACCAACAGGGTTCACATTGGGAAGTGTGGGAACTGCAGGTCCAAACACTTTTCGCTTTACTAAGGAACATAATTCAACATGCACTATTTCTTTCCATTTGACCAATCAGTTCAACGTTGTGCTTCATCAACAGAACACGGTTCGATATCGTCGCACTTTGTGATTCAGTGGCCACTGCTTTAAGCAAAGATATCATCGATGATAATCTCATTTCGATTCCATAACCTCATCCGGACCGAGATCTTCTGGTTCTCGGGAGTTTTGGATTTGGGGTATCACCCTGGGACGTCTCCCAGGACACTTCCATAATCCTGCGCAATTCATGAGTTGGGATCGATTGAGATGGCGATAGGATTCGATTGTGCCATAGTTCTCCTCTTCCGGGGAGTGAATCCTTCGAACTGAATCTGCCTCGCTTCTGGCCGAAGGCAGAGGATTGGCTAGCCGCCGATGTACTTCGTTCATCAGGAACGGAACGTCATACGGGACGTTGCATCCTTCGGGGATGACTTTGTATCCTACGGGGACGTCTTCATTACAAGCTTGTTTGCAGCTGGTATGTATGATCTCGTCACTTGTTTTCAGGGATCAGGACGAGACAGAGTGGGTAAGTCCACGTCAATTCAAGCCGTTCTTCAGGAACGTTCTTTCCTCCTCCTAACGGCGGGAAGACTGTCTCATCAAAGTGACTATTCGCAAATGTTGCGAGAAAGAGATCGCCTCTCAATGGCTCGTAAAAGCTCAAATAGATGGGAATCCATTCCCAATTGAGGACCCATATTGGTATGTTGCGGCGGCGCAACTGGCACATAAAATTGCACACCCAAAATTGCGTAAGTACGGTGAATCATGCTCGTACCCAGTATCCAACTGTAACGCTTAACAGGAGTGGGTGGAGATGGGCCTCAGGCGGACCAATATAGCTGCATGCAGAATTGCATAGTCCCACGCAGAAATGGTCGGACCCGGGCCTGCCCGGCCAGTCTGACTTGTGTTTCTGCGAGACCATTTGGAGTATGAACATAGGGAACTGCATGTTCAATCTCAATCCTAAGGGACTGCAATAATCATAAAAAAAACTTCGATATAAACTCTTTGGCGTTATCCAGTCTTCCAGACTACAACGGATAACTAGGGTGGTGAGCCCTCAATCAGGGCCAAGAGTTTAGCAAATGCAGCATTTCGTGTGGACAAACGACGTGTGACCAACGAATCGGTACATCAACCAAAATCATGAAATCTTTATATGGTCCATGTATTGGTTGGAATGGTCCACAAATATTCCCTTGAATCCGCTGAAGAAAAGAAGGAGTGCATAAAGTATCTTTGCAGGGGATGGTCGAGTATTCCCACGATCATGCTTGGCATAAAGTCTTAATGTTCTGGACCTTATTCGACATTAGGAGATGTCCGCGTGATTCTTCCAGAATCCGGGTCATCATGTCGTGACCTGGGTATCCCAAACGGTCATGCCAAAGCGAGGAAGCATCAATTTCGGCGGACTTTAGGCCGGCCACAAGATGTGCTTCCATAGAGCAAATGGCTGTGCGATACAATCCATTAGGTAGGCGCTCTAACTTTTCCAATATACGTTTTCTGACGTATAGGAAAGATTTAATGCAAAGATAGTCCTTTCCATTCTCTTCAGAGGTTTCAGTGTGGTAATCGTTCATTCGAATATCCTTAAGACTCAATAACGTTCTTCGGGAACCATGTGAGTATAAGGCCAATGTAGGTCTTTGTTTAGGTATGAAGTTAGAAATATATCCATTCTGGGAATATATCTCCATCCAGGGAGTATCTCCATTCAGGGAGAATAATGTGCATATGTGGTCGCACAGTCTGCCAGACTACTAACTTCCCACTAAGCATACCGTAACATAACTTAATTGAAATCAGTCACATAATTTAGGAAACTGCAGGTTCCAATTGATTCAATTAATTGATATTCGATAACGATGTTCACATACTAAAACAAACACCAAAACTTGGATTTAGATTCTAACGGGAATCAGTACTCTCAAGTTGTTTCGGCTAAACGGAGCCGTTCCATGTCTCATTGGTTGCCTATCAGAAGGGTACTCATCAACGACATTAATGCCCACTCACGCCATTATTCATTCTTCAGGAATGATCTTATCTCCCCCTAATGGTGGGAGGGCATTTGGTCTGATCCGGGTCGGCCCAGCCAATCAGACATGTGCCATAGATTGCGTTTTGAGCTTCAGAAATCGCTTAGCATTTGCTTCAGGCAAAGGGAGCGTTTCAAGCGAGTGAATATGAGTATGTTGTTCTTTTCAGCAAATAACAAAGTAGTAACCAGATCTAAGGACTTGGTAACCTTTTGCTCTCTATATTGCTACTGCAGGAGCACATTAGAGGCATGATCTTCTGCAGGAGATCATTCTTGGTCAAGTCATCCTTGTAAAGCTAACGGAAAGATCAGATTCCATAAACTTTAGAACTATACTCAATCATAGACTTCAAGTCATGAGAGTATAAGTTTTGCCAATCATGTCTTGCTTCAAGCAAGTACGTAGATCATCTTCGGGGTGATCAATATGTGCTTCAAACGTCCTTACTTCGGGTAAGGAGGGAACACGTTGTGTTAGTAGAGCTTTAGACAAAATCTACATTCAACAACTTAAGAACTTCAAGTTCTATGACATGGTTTCAGGTTGTAACATGCAAACTTCAGATTTTATAACATGTAACATTGAGTCGTAGACTCATAGCATATAACATCAAGTTATAGCGCATAACTTTGTGTTATGACTTTGTGTGGTGATGTTTTAGGAACTTCAGGTTCGAAACTTCAGGTTTCTATGATAGTCCACGCTCGAAACTTCGGGTCGAGACTTAATATGAACTTCAGGTTCAATTGTACCTGCAATTTCAAACGAATACAAATATACGAAAGGAAATGCAAGGAAACAAATAAACAAACAATGTGTGGATATGCAGGACCAAGTATGTTAGTAGTGCTTATTAACTTCAGGTAAAAGCATCTACGAATAGTAAAATTCAAGAACTTCAGGTTCTATAAGATAACTTGGATATAACATGCTAACTTCGGGTTACAACATGTTTCACATATACTCGAAACTTCGGGTTCGAGGTTTTTCTAATGAACTTCGGGTTCATGTAAAACCTGCATACACACACACACACACACACACACACACACACACACACACATATATACAAATATTCCAACAGAAAACATAAACAACTGATGGTCTAGGATCTTCAGGATCCGTTTTGATATGCTAACTGAGCATATAGGCTTCTGGCCCACTGGGTATCAAAATAATAGGTCTGCTGGACCAAGGGCTTGTGAAGGCCCATTGCTGAACAAAAGAAGAGGGCTGCAAGGCCCGGATCTGAGTGGCTGCGTAAGCCCAGATCCACTGGGAGCAGGTCCAACGCGCGGCTGCCAAGGCCTAGAGGTCAGGCCCAATGGGTTGGAGCCCATGGGTCTCGGATCGGTTCAGCGGCGAACCGGGTCTGGCCCGGTTGGTCTGACCGTGGGGATACCGTGCGGATTTCGTCGAATCCGGCGGTTTTCGACGGCGAGGAGCGGCGGAGCAAGGTAAGCTCGACGCGGCGACTCCCATGGACGCCGGAGGTGGCCTGCAGGGCCCTCAACGGCGGCGAGGAAAGGCGCGGCAACGATTCGCGATAAAACCCAACGAGAACGAATCGGGTTCTCAGGTTTTGGCGACGGAACGGCGTGGCGACCCTGCAGGGGTGATCGGCGGTGGCTGGGCGACGATGTTCAGATCGTCGGCTACGAGCTCAGGCGTCTCAAGCGGCGACGACGTCGTGGTTTAACGATTAAAACCCAATCGGAGCTTTTGAGCTCTTGGGTTTAGCCGATTGGGAGGCGCGGCGGTCCTTCAGGGACTGGCGGCGACACTCGGCGACGACTGCAGGTTGTCGGTGCAGGGCCCAGGCGTCGGAGACGGCGACGGCGTGCTGCGCAGCTCTCGGAGACGGCGAGGTGCATGCTGTCGTTCGGTGGCAGCGTCCGAATGTTTGGGCTTGGGGCTGGCGCGTTCGGCAGGGGCTGCCGAACACTGTTACAAACCCTAATATGATTTTCTCCTCTTTGTTCAACATATTATTTCAACCATATCCAACTTGATAATTTGCAATACATAATCAATTCATCAAATCACAAAATTCAAAAGATAAAATCATATTTACTTGACGATTGGATTCAGTTGGATGAACGGTTAATTTCGTGAACTCTCGAACGGGAATTCGTCAATCTCCAAACGCGCAGCAGTAGAACTTTCGTGCTGATAACGTGTTGCAGTAATAATGAATTGCTAAGCCTTAGAGACAGAGAATCATTAGTAAGAGAGAATAGAAGAGATGAAGAGAAGAGAGGTGTGTTTGTCCTCCTTCGTAGTGCCTTTATTTATAGAGAAACAAGCTAGGGTTTCCACCAATCCCAATAGGAATGAGCTTTAGCTAATACAAAGTCCATCAGGGTTTCCTACTTCTAGTTTACACAATCATACCCTAATAAAGATTCCTACAACACCTATGAATTTTTTAATCACTCAAAAATCCTTTAAAATTCTGATCCAATACACCCTCCTTAGAATAACTATTTATGGAATATGGATAATATAGATATTTATATATTTATACAATGCAGCACACTACTGCAACGACGAATATTCACTGTTATGATCTGCATTTAAAATATCACCATCCTTTATTCAGACATACAAATTCCCACTTCCCTAACATATATACATATCACAAGCTAACTTTTCCAGCAAGCATAAAAGCCTTATAACTGACTGACCTGACCAAATTAGGACCACCCCAAGCACCCTCAAGCCGTTTCACCACTTTTTCAGTCAACAAATCTACGCCTTGGTCTTTAGCTGTAGTGACTGCAGACCATGACCTCAGCATCTTCACAAACCCTCCAAATGACAGCTTCTTCGGAATGTCAAGTGCCACCGGACTCCCCTCGCATCCCAAACCAACGCTTTCGAAAGGAAATGGAAGTGTCTTGTACCCATCAAACACATACTGTATGTTGTGGTCCCAAAAAGGAAGAGTTGTGTCATGAAATTGCTTCATAATAGGATCAAATGCTGGACCAACTTCAATGTCATTGTAGCACCAAACTGCAAACACACCTCCTGGCTTTCTCAACAGACGCGAAACCAGATTGTAAAACTTTGGCAGATCGAACCAGTGCACAGCTTGAGCCACAGTCACCAAGTCAACTGAGTTTTCCCCTCCGATCAAGGCTATCAATTCGTCGTCTGTGATGGTTAATGATGTGTGGGCATATCGAACATGGGGATGTTGCATTGCACGCTGCAATTGGGACTCACTCACATCGGTTCCTATGACTTGTTCATAGTGCTCAGCTACCTGTTTAATTTAACCAAATACTATATATATAGGTCAACTTTGGATTATAATGTGAAACTTCCAGATTATGAACAAAACTTGACCAGGCCCCTCTTTGTGGTCTAAAACAGTTGGAGTTTCGACAATGTGTTTAGGTTTAGCCTGCTCTCTCCTTGTACTCTACTGGAATTTTGACATCCAAATTTGTAATCTGAATGACAGATATTTGTTTATTACTTTTGAAGGATGATATTGATATCTAGTATCTACCAAAAAAAAAAATCTATCTAATGGAGATGGTTTTGTCATTTATCTGTATGAAAACATCCAAATGCAACGGTTTAGATAGCTATCAAGATTCGCATTATTTATCATGATGAACCGTTTATTTTGTTGATATATACGAGTGAGATCTCATTTATCATGATCGACTGTCTATTTTGTTAATACATACCAGTTAGATTGATATTTTACTATAATGATCTTTAAACATAATTCAAGTCTAGATTAGATTGTGGATGGATGTCAAAAATTGGGGAATCACATAGATTCTTACTTAAGAACAAAAACATGGAAATCAGAATTTCAAAGGGTGATTACATACCGCGATGGCAGCCTGGCCGTTGCCGGTTCCGACATCCCAAGCGAGGCTGTGGTGAGGGGTGAGAGCTGCCAAGTCGGAATACCATTCCTTTGGATAAGTTGGCCTTGAATCCAAGTACAAATCTGCTTGCTTGTCAAACAATCCTGCCATTTCCAAATTACCAAAGGAAAAAAAAAATGGAATTCTCCTATGATCTTTTCAATTACTCTGCTAGAGCTCTGCTGATGATCTTCCTTAAATGTATGCTTCTCTCTCTGCAAGCTGTCAAGACTCAAAACAGATTTCAAGCTGAGGCATGGCCATCTGTCATCCATTCCCTCTTGAATTACGAACACGTTCTATCAATAATTTATTCCACTATTGACACAAACTAAAGGCTTATTCTGACAAGTTAAAAGTACTAATTTATTAACTTCTTTGTCTTTTCCATTTGTCCCTGTTTTTGGTTGTTGACTGCATATTCTATTTTTTTTTGGAAATTTATATTCCCACCCAATAATTCTCTCTCCACATCCATCATTCATATAAATTATTAAATTACTTTTATATCCTTATGTAAAATTATATTTTAAACCAAAAAAATGCAAAATAGAAAAACAAGTTTTCTCAACCCACCCTATCTCAAACCAAAAGATATAAAGACGACTTTGTTTGGAGTCGGAACGTTTCCAATTCGAGGGGGATTTGGGTGTCGGTTGCGGCAAAACCCACTCAAACTTACGGCAGTTTCTTCGATTCGCCACCACATGCAATTCAACCGACCCTAATTTCTCCCCCAATTTCTTCAACCTTCTAACCCCAATTGGGTCCGCTTATACCGGGTCATCCGGTCAAGAGATCTTAATCATTGCTTTTAAATCAATGGTGAAATTGGTGAAGGTAGTGACTGGCTGCAGCCATTCAAGAAGCTCCGAGAATTCATCGCTATTTTAGCTTAAAAGTACTGCTATGAGTACTGTTGCGGCAGAAAGTGTCAAAGACCTACACATGAATTTGGTATGCATGTGTTTTTTTATTCGAATCTATGGCCTATTGGTCTCTCCACAACGGACAAAGCCTTGCATTGCTTGAACTCATGAATTTGGTATGCATGTGTTTGTCTTGTTATGATTTTTGGTTCTATTTTATTTGTTTCTGTATTTTTCTTATGCATTTCTTGAACTCAATGAGATTATCTTCTACCTGCATGTTTATGGGAGAATAAAACATGAAAAAATCTTAGGCGTGTAGCCACTGTATTGCGAAATTTGTTTTTAGGTTTCAATTCTTATTTTAGTGATTTTGTTGCTTTATTTTCTTGTTAATTTGCATAGTTGATTTAATTTTCATAAGTTTCATAAGTTAGAGTACTGATGGGTGCAATGAGAAAATTCAATATTTGATTAAGGAATTTTTTTGGAACATAAAATGGGTGCAAGGAGAAAATTCATACTAACTAAAATAAGTGATGGGTGTTTTGAGAAAATTGAGTGGGTTGAGATAAATAATGGGTGAGGATATAATCTCCCTTTTTTTTCCCCTTTCTCTAGATGTTGAATATTTCAATATACAATACACATTATACATTTATTTATGCAAATACTCTCTGTCACGTATCTTTAGCTTCAATTTTTCTCATGTAGGTTATAATGAAGCACTTTGCCCTCTACCACTCAATCCGTTGTCTCAAGTTACCCTCTCCGTTAATTTTTATTGCCACATGCCACATGACACCTTTTTATTGGTTGTTAAAAAATACTGGGGCCCACTCAAATTCTAAATGTCTTTTTTTCTTTCTAAAATACAAACAATTGATGATTTTTTTTAAAAAAAAATTTACTTAGAACACGATTTTTCTTTACAAACTCCTCCAAAAAACATCAAATTTAAAATATAAATTAGGGCTTATGTCCAAAAACTACTATTTCACCTTTTTTTATAACCAAAAATACTATTCTAAATGTCTTTTTTTCTTTCTAAAATACAAAAAATTGATGATTTTTTTTAAAAATAATATTTACTTAGAACACTATTTTTCTTTACAAACTCCTCCAAAAAACATCAAATTTAAAATATCAATTAGGGTTTATGCCCAAAAACTACTATTTCACCTTTTTTATAACCAAAAACACTACCTCACTTTTTTTCTTACAATTTACTACTACTTTTACAATTTAATACCAAACCAAACTAACAAACTCACCCATAGCCCGCGTGTGTGAGACTCACGCGCCCCACATCGCACGCCCCGCGCTTCTCGTCCGCATTGTCAAAATGAAGGATTTGTTCCTTAAAAAATGAAAGATGTGTTCCTTTGAAATGAATGATATGTTCCTTCAAAAATATGAAGCTGCTCCTTCAAATTCGAAGGAGCTCTTCCTTCAATTTGAAGGAGTTGTTCCTTCAAAATGAAGGAACAGCTGTGTTGAAGGAAGTGTTCCTTCAAATGAAGAAGGACTTCCTTCAAAATGAAGGAGGACTTCCTTCAAAATGAAGGAGGACTTCCTTCAAAATGAAGGAGGACTTCCTTCAATTTGAAGGAAGTCCTTCAAAATGAAGAAGGTGTTCCTTCAATTTGAAGAAAGTCCTTCGAAAAAGCTGTGTTGACTCACCATCAATTCACACGATTTTTATATCAATCTTCATCTGAATAACCCAACAAAGCTTTCTAGACTAGTTTCAAAGATTACTTTGACCAGAAACTCGCCAGAAATTCACCGGAAAGTTTCAACCAATATGTGAGGCTCACCGGCGATGATCCGCTGCAAACTAAGGCTCACTGTTGGTTGGGCTCTATCTAGAATGATGAGAGGATGAAGTTTTGGGTGGTGGTTCGTCCCATTTGTAGTCGGAATCAGAGAATCTCGCCGGAAAAATGAAGACGTTGATGCCCCGTTCTATCTCGACAGTGGGTCAAGGGTTACAATCTTGGTGTCTATGGAAAGAGGGCAACGAGACGAATCCAATTCAATTAATTTCATGTCAAACGGAGTACAGATAAGAAAGTTATGGGTAAAAGAGTGTTTTACCCATAATTTGCAGCTTGCTCTACGACTCGTATAAAGGTTTGTTGGATATGATGAACGCGTTAGAGGAAGCAGACGCGCGTGAGTCGGTGGCTGCTATGTGTAAATATTGTGTTATTATTAAAAATATAAAAGCCAATTAAAAAACAACATGTATCAAAATAGTATCATATTGTAATTTTTAAAGTGTGGTAGTGTTTTTAGGTATTTTACTTTTCAAGTAGTATCAAAATGTAATTGTTTCTATAAATTAGTGATCAATTTTTTTAGGGGACTCATCTATTTATAGGCCAATCAAATGATGACACATGGCATTTTAACAGAAAACCTAACGAATTTTAACGGAGAGGGTAACTTGAGACAATGGATTGAGTGGCAGAAGGCAAAATGAGTCGTTTTAACCTACATAACGCAAATTGAGACTAAAGATGAGTGTAGAGGACATTTCCATAAATAAGTGTATCATATATCGTGTCCCGCCAAGTTTCTATATTTTTACAAATACATGATGTACCACAGAGGGACATTATTGACTTTTTAGAGCTCCAAGAGACTCTCTATAAGATAAATTTGCATGTTGATGACTGATGTGTTATTATACAAATCTATTTATTTAGTTTTAAAATTGATTACTTTAAAGAAATAAGCAAATAAGTAAAAGCAACTAGTAATATATTATATATTATACATTTTTAATTCATGCGGAGCTCAATTTCCTATGAACAATGAGTGAAATCAACATTTTCAATTCAATAAATTGTTTATGACCTATTTTTACATCATCTTCTAGAATCTATAAATACACAAATTATACTAGACTCTATATAATTTGCAAAGTTGTTTGCAGTATCTATTGGAGGGCTATTTTGCTGATGTGGCATTGCAAATTGGATTTGTAGAGCCATTTACAGAGTCCCCTGGAGATGCTCTAAGATTCTTAACTGTGGTTACAATTGTTGGTAAACTGGTATCAGCATCAATGCATAAAAGACTTCTCAAATAGAAATCTCATACAAGCATGAAGAAACAAATTTAGGAGCTTTTTTCATCTCAATCGTACAAAGTTAATAGAAAATGCATTACTAGCTATTACAGACTATAGACACCCGTAGACCTCAAACAAAATACTGATCGGGTCCTGCTCCTCTGTTGAGCTGGCCTCTGTTGGTCCGGTGTTCATCCGGCCAAACGACGTGGTTCCGGTCACTTAATCAATGATCGGAACCGTTGAGTTTATACCTAATCTAGTAAAGATCATCTTCACAAAAAATGAATCAATTCCGACATCGTTTGATCACCTAATTGTGTGAAACATATACCAAATATATGAACGGTCCAATTGAGTGGCTATTCTAGCCGTCCATATATTTGGTATATGTTTCACACAATTAGGTGATCAAACGATTTCGGAATTGATTCATTTTTTGTGGAGATGATCTTTACTAGATTAGTTATAAACTCAACGGTTCATATCACTGTTCATCATCATGAAATGGTGTCATTTGGCCGGATGAACACCGGACCAACAGGGGCCATCTCAACAGAGGAGCTGGACCCATACTGATCCTTTCAGGAAATTTAAAGATACATATACATATGCCTTTTGGTCCTCTAATTGATTTCCAATTTCCAGTGCCTTTCTAATTTACCATTTTCACCAAAATAAAAATAAAAATATTGGTCCTCTATGAAGTATGTAGTTTCAAACTGTAAGGTTTTGAAGTGTAAAAGGTGGGGTTTTGATTCTACTATTGATAGTGTAGATTAGGCTTGTTCTTACTAGAGAATCTTCAACATTATTTGTCAAATTTGGGCTATTTTAAATAGAAAATGAATCATATACTACTTTAATTAGTTTGATAAAAAAAACTATTTTAAGAAAGAATTACATTTTGATACTACTTCAAGAACAAAATATCCAAAAATACTATTACACTTTATACATTACAATATATTACTACTTTGACACATGGTGATTTTTTATTGGCTTGTATATTGTTAATAATATTTTTCTATCCACGTGCTCAAATATTGCACAGCGCCATAAACGTAACAAAAAATTTTCGCGCGGATTCGTCTTTTTCATTTTTGTTAACCCCCACAAACTTCAAAACACTCTTTTACCCATAACTTTCTCATCCGGACTCCGTTTGACACGAAATCAATTGGGTTGGATTCGTCTCATCACCCTCTTTCCATAGACACCAAGATTGTAACCTTAGACCCACTGTAGAGAGAGATCAGAACCGCAACATTTTCACGTTTTTCGACGAGATTCTCCGATTCCGACGACAAATGGGACGAAGTACCACCCAAAACCTCATCCTCTCATCATTCTAGACATAGCCCAACCAATATTGAGCCTTACTTTGTAGCGGATCATCGTCGGTCAGCCTCACATATTGGTTGAAACTTTCCGGTAAGTTTCCGGCGAGTTTTCGGCCAAGGTAGTCTTTGAAACTAGTCTAGAAAACTTTGTTGGGTTGTTTATGTTACACCTTGTCCCAAAAAGGTGGGCCCGGGATGTACGGCCATCACCCGGAGGGTGACGAAGCCTAACCCGTACACACAACCGACAAAACCAAGGAAATAAAAATCACACAAAACACAGCTGGGCCCATAACAAACACACAATACAACTACAGCAGCATTAGAGCATCTACTACAGGATAAAAGAAACAGCGGAAACGACAGGCAACCTGGACTGAACAGGGGAACGTCCCTACATTCTCGGGACGGATGCAGAGCCTTCAAACTGCCTCTCCTCGCGTCTCTGGTCAATCCAGCTACTAATCCCGGAGGGGGCGCAAAACCACAGGGTGAGTGGATGGAAAAACAAATAAGCTTTCAAAAACATTTCTGAAAACAGTATAAATAACCCCCTGCTGTAAAAACATAATAAGCACGGTAATCTCAAAAATCAAACCTGTATATCCTGTACACCTTTGGTCAATCACATACGACACCCTTGGTAATCCGTAGGGTGAAGCTGTGTATGTATACATAAGAAACCCCAAGTACCTACGATCACGTGAAAGCTGAAAGGAGGCACCTACAATACCCTGGATTAGGGGTGTAAATGAGCCGAGCCGAGCCGAGCACCAAGGTGCTCAAGCTCGGCTCGCACAAAATTTATGAAGCTCAAGCTCTGCTCAAGCTCGCATAAACTTCATGGCTGAAAGCTCAAGCTCGGCTCATTAAAAAATTGCGAGCTCGAGCTTAGCTCGGCTCGGCTCATTTACGATGCGAGCTCGAACGAGCCGAGCTTTTGATCGAGCCCTCGGCTCGGCTCGTTGGGCTCATTTGTCAAAACAATAATTAAAATAATGACTGTCTTTTCTTTACTTGTCAACGATTTGTTTGTTTGTGCCTCTTCGTTGTTTTCAATTCAATGTGCATTGGTTATATACAAAAGATAACTATGGTTAAGGTTTGCAAGTTTTTTAATGGGCTGGACTTTTAATTTAATTTAATATTTATAATATTGAAAGCTACTAATAAGTAATATTATTAATTTATATATATTAAATTACGAGCCGAGCCGAGCTTTAATGAACGAGCCGAACGAGCCAAGCTTGAGCCGGCTCATATATATACGAGATTCTCATGAGCTTTATGAGCCGAGCATGCCAAAGCTCAAGCTCGGCTCAATTTTTAAATGAGCCAAAAAATAAGCTCAAACTCAGCTCATTTTTGTAACGAGCGAGCTTGAACGAGCCGAAAACGAGCCGAGCCCGAGCCGAGTGTGAGCAGCTCGAGCCAATTTACAGCCCTACCCTGGATAGGCATCAGGGCAAGTTGTGCACCGGAATGGATAGCTAGCAAGTGGGGTCTTCGGTGCTAGGTGTACAATCACGTGAAAGTTGTGTCCTACGGCCGTAGTCCTGGTACTAATATATGTAAAGTACTATGTGCGACTCGGTGTACTAGGTATTACTGATAAACTGGTACTCGTATAAATATATACTAAATACTGCTGCAATGAAAACCAATACTTTAATAAAACAAAACTCATCCACTCACTGTGATTTCCAGCCGTCAAGCTCGTCCGCCTGTACTGCTCGCCTATGGCGTCTCACTGGAGCTCGGATACCTATAAGGTTCCCACAAAACAACCGTCAGAAAATCTATAATCAACTACCATCTTCGAAACCCTAATTCCGATGTTTTGCCCAATCGGGGTTCAACCGTATCTCGGATGGCGAAACAGAGGTCTCCATTGGAACCGGAACGACATTTCCAGTCGGAAAAGTGGCCGGTCATCGGTGGTCAACGTCGGTCAACGACTGTCATGTCAGCATGCCGGTGCTGACGTGGCACTGTCACAGTGCTGACGTGGCGCCGATGTGGCAGCTGAGGTGGTCCCGCGTGGCAGCTGAGGTGGCACCCACGTGGCACTGACGTGTCTGGCACGTGGCACCCACGTGGACGCCGCCGCCGCCATCGTTCCCTTCGCCGGCGCTGCCGCATGCTCGCCGGAAAACTCATCGAAATCTGGAAAAATTCCAGATTCCTGCGTGTTCTTCAGCGCCGCCGTGCCGTCGCCGGAATTTCCCCAGATTCCGGCGACCAAACCCAATTTTCCGGCGAAGCCCAAATCCTTCATTTCTCAACCATTTTCAACGATCCATATATGGAAATTCATCTACTCAATCCCAGGAACTCAAAAATCAAGGTTTGGGGGCTCTCCTCGATCGGATTTGGCCGGAAATTCGTAGTGAAACTCTGAATTCCGTCGAGCTCTCGTTGGGGCTTCACCGTCGCGTTTTCTGGGTTGAACCTTGGTGCTCCAGACTCGTGGCGTCGCGCTGGTGCCGATGGTAGTGGTCGGAGGTCGCGTTTGTCGCCGGAGTGTGCAGATCGACGGCGTGAAGGTCGGTGGTTTGGTGGCTGGTTCGGGTTTCCATTTCAGGAAACCTGGGCCGGTTTCTTTTTAAAGCCCGGTTCGGGCTTTCCAGAAGGGTCTAGCCCCTTCCGCCCAATCACGGGCTGCCACGTGGCAGCCCCCACTACACTTCAAATGCGTTCTTCGCCGGTAACACCTCCGATATAACTCCGATTCCGATTCTGCTTTCGCGGACGCGTTCGTATCGTCGAGCTCTTCGCATCAAGTACAATAATGGACATGCAATTCCCGACGGTCCAAAAGTCAACGGTTTGACCCTCAAGGGCATTTTGGTCATTTCACATATAATCTCGGAATGGATTGTAACAATCTACCCCCCTTATAGAAATTTCGTCCGCGAAATTTCACATGCCACGCTCTTCACTCTCAATAGTCCGCTATACGCAAATACATTCGTGACATGTACCAATGTGTAATGCCGCCTCTCCATCACATCAGCGTCAGTCAGATGCCACAATCCCAGTCAGTCGTCATATTTCCACTGCGCAACTCTAATCTAATGTGATCTGAACTGGTCTCCACTTCCCCACTGGCCAAGTAATGCTCCTGCTCCAAATGGCTCCTTACGCTTTCGCCGTACCCTTCTATGCTGGAATCCACCAAATGGCCTTCAAAACGACCATGAATCTGTTTACTCCAAACACTACCGTAAGAAACCAGAGCGAGCGCCATGGCTACCATCAGCATTTCAAAAATAGAAAATTACGAGACCCACGACGTGTACAATGTGGTCCCGTCTGATGACATCGTAAATACTGTCCTCACCTCCAAATCCTGGGGTCCCACAAAAGGTCTAACATAAATCTTCGATCACTGGATATCCACGAATAAGGAACCGTCTGAAAAAAAAAACTCCAATACCCTAACACCTTGCATCACCACATCAGAAGCTCCCTAATGATCCCTCCAAGAACCGTGGGTGTCGAGAACCTCCACTAGCCCACGCTGCAGTAACTCAAATATCCTCAAAGATCTCCCCGAAATTATCGTAAGCATCTCCTCGGGGTCTTCGACTCTCTCTCTCCTACGAATAACAAAGAACCCTTCCAACTCCTGCTCCGGCTAACACCGTCCTGTCACCTCATTGCGATAACTATTTCACAAACCTCGATCGCCTCACACCAATTACCCACCAAACCACAACCAGAAGCGGTAAAGATTTGGTGATCAGGGAGGCAAAGATGAGAAAACTGGGTAATCCCCTACTAATAACTGCTAACCGCATCGAGATGACAAGCTACTAAGCAAGCATAGCAGAGACTGCCGTCACTTGCCTGGGCAATACCCTGTCAATTCCCCACCGATTGAGTTGACTCAGTCCTCCTGTAGAGTCCAACAATGTGGGGACCACGATGAACTGCGGCGTAGAAAAGTAACCTTCGACTCACATGCAACCACTGTATGTCCCAACGAACTACTTTACGTCATTAAAGAACTGTAGATAACTTCTCGAAAATAATAAATGTCAGCTAAGGATGTCAGACACCTGCACAACTCCCATGCAGGCACCTCATACACAAATACAGTCGCTTCAACTCTCCTTAACTGCCCTTCAACACACACACACACACACACACACACACACACCGATACAATGGCCTGGTGGACTCACGGAGTCCACCTGCGGAACCAACCTCACAGTGAACTCGCATCAACCTCCAATATGCTCCTGCATAGTCTCAAACCTCTTCACCAAATCCGTACTATACCGAGCTCACTCTCGAGCTTCTTCCAAATTCCTCCTCATTCGCTGACCTATCAACGGTTTCTCTTCCATACCTGAAGAGGAACTGCATGTAACTGAAGATGGGAATGTAGGAGATGCACAAGCTAGAAGTGCTTTCATCAGCCAAGTTTGAACTCAGAGAACGTAAAGGTACACCATTGCCACTACTCCACTACAACCTCCCGCCAAAACGGGCTCGAGGCACATCCACTGGCGAACAAGAGCAGAATTCCCATCTTCCTTAGCCATAAACGGCTGAGTCGAGTTCTCCTCAGTGCTCTTCTCTTCCCTCTTTTCTTTGTCCTGCTCGCTGATATAGTTCCCCAATCAAAGCAAAACATAACACCCACCATGCTCAAGGCGACAACTCATGAAGAACATCACTTCTCCCTATGCATCCCAATGAAGCCATACTCCTACTAGCACCAAGTGAACACTAACCTCATAGAGCTCACTGGCCCAATCTCGTAAAGCTCACCAGTCCAATCCTGTTTGCACATCCTCGGCATTCCCTTGCCAACATGAAGCACAACACCACTAATGCAACCACTACTCCACTCCCATACTATAGTAGCAACTCTCTCTCATAATGCCATCAACTTCAGATTCATAAATCCGGTTGCATAGTGAGTCTGCCATCTCCTCCTTGGGGAACTGTGTACGAACAGAAATCCGATAGCGAGAACTAAATGGTCATTGCCTGAGGCTGGCCATCGCTGCAACCGATGGCACATCAGACTTCCCAGATGAGCCATAGGATACACCAGCATACTAAACAACCAGTAACAACCGAGTAGCCATCCACCCGAGAGCGGTACTCACACTCGGCGAAACTACTGTTTCCATCGCTAAAAGCAGCACTGGCCCAGTATTCCACCGACGCCTTCAACACTTCCAATCCCTTATCCATACGGGATGGGACCACCCGCTCTTCAAGCCCACCGACATTCGTAACGTTCCTATTGCTGAGCCAAGCAATGTTCGAAATATCCAACACGATATCCCTTTTCTGGGGTTGGTGATTTGAGCCATCTGACTATTCTCGTATTGGGCCTCATCTAGCTAAGGCTAACCACTGAAGCCCAACAAGCAGAAAAGGAGTGGTCGCCTTCACCACCAAGGAGCATCTCTTGAAAGCTACAGTAGTGCTGAACCCACCTAACACTCCATGAGATCCAAAACAATTTCTCACGGCTCACAAGAAGTGACAATCAAAGGGGAAGCACCCCTGACAACGCAATCAAGGCGTATCCCACTGCGATAGATCCGACAGGATCCCGCAGATGTACACCCAATCCGCCATCGGCGCAATCACCAACATCGCTACCTAAGCCGAATCATCAAATAAAACCTTGCTCCTCAGCGGCTTCAAGCGCTTTGTTTCCTCTTTCTCTAATTGATCAGATCTGCTGATTCCAAGATGCTCAGTTCTGACAGCATAGGGGGGTTTCTCATCTATCTCAGAGCTATCCATCCACTACTCGGCCTCTTTCTCTAAAAGTGCTGTGGCAATCTTCTGAAAGTGCGTGAAGAGGTACCGCCCTTGGAAAAATCACTATAAGCGCCCTAGATAACTATTAGAGACCAGGTAACGCTCGAGGAGGCATGGCTCTGCAAGAGTACAACAAAGTACGAAAGAAACAACGACTAGCTGGACTGGACAGGAAGTCAAAACCTATGCTCTAATACCAACTGTTAGACCCCGTCCCAAAAAGGTGGGCCTGGGATGTACGGCCATCACCCGGAGGGTGAAGAAGCCTAACCCGCACAAACACAACCGACAAAACCAAGGAAATAAAAATCACACAAAACACAGCTGGGCCCATAACAAATACACAACACAACTACAACAGCATCAGAGCATCTACTATAGGATAAAAGAAACAGCAGAAACGATAGGCAACCTGGAATGAACAGGGGAACGTCCCTACATTCTCGGGACGGATGCAGAGCCTTCAAAATGCCTCTCCTCGCGTCTCTGGTCAATCCAGAGCTACTAATCCCTGAGGGGGCGCAAAACCAAAGGGTGAGTGGATGGAGAAACAAATAAGCTTTCAAAAACATTTCTGAAAACAGTATAAATAACCCCCTGCTGTAAAAACATAATAAGCACGGTAATCTCAAAAATCAAACCTATATATCCTGTACACCTTTGGTCAATCACATACGACACCCTCGGTAATCCTCAGGGTGAAGCTGTGTACGTATACATAAGAAACCCCAAGTACCTACGATCACGTGAAAGCTGAAAGGAGGCACCTACAATACCCTGGATAGGCATCAGGGCAAGCTGTGCACCAGAATGGATAGCTAGAAAGTGGAGTCTTCGGTGCTAGGTGCACAATCACGTGAAAGCTGTGTCCTACGGCCGTAGTCCTGGTACTAATATATGTAAAGTACTATGTGCGACTCGGTGTACTAGGTATTACTGATAAACTGGTACTCGTATACATATATACTAAATATTGATCTGCAATGAAAACCAATACTTTAATAAAACAAAACCCATCCACTCACTGTGATTTCCAGCCGTCAAGCTCGTCCGCCTGTACTGCTCGCCTATGGCGTCTCACTGGAGCTCGGATACCTATAAGGTTCCCACAGAACAACCGTCAGAAAATCTATAATCAACTACCATCTTCGAAACCCTAATTCCGATGTTTTGCCAAATCGGGGTTCAACCGTATCTCGGATGGCGAAACATAGGTCGCCATTGGATCCGGAACGACGTTTCCAGTCAGAAAAGTGGCCGGTCATTGGTGGTCAACGCCGGTCAACGGCTGCCATGTCAGCATGCTGATGCTGACGTGGCACCGATGTGGCGGCCACGTGGCAGCTAAGGTGGCACGCACGTGGCAACTGGCGTGCAGACGTGTGGCGCTGACGTGTCTGGCACGTGGCACCCACGTGGACGCCGCTGCCGTTACCTTCGCCGGCGCCGCCGCATGCTCGCCGGAAAACTCATCGGAATCTGGAAAAATTCCAGATTCTGCCGTGTTCTTCAGCGCCGCCATGCGACGCCGTGCCATCGCCGAAATTTCCCCAGATTCCGGCGACCAAACCCAGTTTTCCGGCGAAGCCCAAATCCTTCATTTCTCAACCATTTTCAACGATCCATATATGGAAATTCATCTACTCAATCCCAGGAACTCAAAAATCAAGGTTTGGGGGCTCACCTCGATCGGATTTGGCCAGAAATTCGCCGTGAAACTCTGAATTCCGTCGAGCTCTCGTCGGGGCTTCACCGTCACGTTTTCTGGGTCGAACCTTGGTGCTCCAGACTCGTGGCGTCGCGCTGGTGCCGATGGTGGTGGTCGGAGGTCGCGTTTGTCGCCGGAGTGTGCAGATCGACGGCGTGAAGGTCGGCGTTTTGGTGGCTGGTTCGGGTTTCCATTTCAGGAAACCAGCCCGGTTCGGGCTTTCCAGAAGGGTCCAGCCCCTTCCGCCCAATCACGGGCTGCCACGTGGCTGCCTCCACTACACTTCAAATGCGTTCTTCGCCCGTAACGCCTCCGATATAACTCCGATTCCGATTCCGATTTTGCGGACGCGTTCGTATAGTCGAGCTCTTCACATCAAGTACAATATTGGACATGCAATTCCCGACGGTCCAAAAGTCAACGGTTTGACCCTCAAGGGCATTTTGGTCATTTCACATATAATCTCGGAACGGGTTGTAACAGTTTAGATGAAGATTGATATAAAAATTTTATGAATTGATGGTGAATCAACACAGCTATTCTTTCTCCTTCATTAAGAAGGACTTCCTTCAATTTGAAGGAGCACATCCTTCAATTTGAAGAAAGTGCTCCTTCAGATCTGTAGGAAAATGTCCTTCAAATTTTTGAAGGAACACTTCCTTCAATTTGAAATATCACATCCTTCAGATTTTGAAGGGGCACTTCCTTCAATTTGAAGGACTTCCTTCACTCCTTCAATTTGAAGGAACACTTCCTCCATTTGGACTTCCTTCAAATGAAGGAAGTCCTCCTTCATTTTGAAGGAACACTTCCTTCATTGAAGGAAGTCCTCCTTCATTGAAGGAAGTCCTCCTTCATTTTGAAGGAAGTCCTCATTCGCCATAAACTTCAAAACACTCTTTTACCCATAACTTTCTCATCTAGACTTCGTTTGACACGAAATCAATTGGGTTGGATTTATCTCGTCACCCTCTTTCCATAGACACCAAGATTGTAACCCCAGACTCACTGTAGAGAGAGAACATGGCAGTCTTCCTTCCCCACAAACATCAAAACACTCTTTTACCCATAACTTTCTCATCCGAACTTCGTTTGACATGAAATAAATTGGGTTAGATTCGTCTCGTCGCCCTCTTTCCATAGACACCAAGATTGTAATCCCAGACCCACTGTAGAGAGAGATTGGAACTGCAATATCTTCACGTTTTCCGGCGAGATTCTCCGATTCCGGCAACAAATGGGACGAACCACTACCCAAAACCTCATCCTCTCATCATTCTAGACACAGCCCAACCAATATTGAGCCTTAGTTTGCAACGGATCATCACCGGAGAGCGTCACATATTGGTTGAAACACAAAGACGGAGGCGGAGGTGTGGTTAGGTGCGATAGTCTCACGCTCACCTGAGCTTAGTGGGCTTTTTAGTGTATTTTTAGAAAAATAGTAGTATTTTGTAATAATTTTATTGTGGTAGTGTTTTTGGGCATAATAAAAGTGTGGTAGTAGTTTTTGAGTAGGAGTTCTAGTTTAAAACAGCCATATTTATTAACACTAACTATTTTAATAAATGTTAAAATATTTTATTAATTTTCTTTGTAAACTTGCATATGGCCCCTCCTCACCACCTCACCACCAATCTTTTTTTAGGGAGGGTTATATCGACCCTCTTATCATATCTTTCCACCCATCAATTAATTAAATTTTATTATAATTAAATTTATTATGATAATCCAAAATTACCCCATCCTAATTCTAAATAAACAAAAAAATTATCCAATTCTATTTAACCACATGCAAAATTCCATGGCCTCTATTATCAGCCCCAAAATCACCACCTCCACAATCACATCAACTACGTCACCTACACCACAGACGACCGCTAATACCGCATGATGTCCTACGCCCTCCTCCTTTTGCTTTGCCTCACAAATGCATTCTTCATCACCGTCGCCTACTTCCTCCTCAATTAGTGGCGCAAGAAGATTCACACCTCCGTGCGTCGAGATCACCGCCATCTTGGTCCTATTTGTTGATCAATCATCGATTTCGACTTCACTCAGTGCAAGCTCTTCATCCGCAACCTCGGTTGGGACACCACCACCGATACCCTTCGAGCTTGGCCATAATCAATCTAGAACCTTTTTAATTAACCAGCAATGGATTTGAGATTGGGTAGTTTCATGGTTGTACGGATTTAATTAAGTGAATTTTATCACCTCAATTGATTTGGGGATTTTCAATCTACCGGGTTGTCAGCAACTTGGCCGTCAGCGGCAGAGTTGGTATGATTGGGCGGTAGTGATTTCGGAGGCAACAACGGACTTCCATGGAATTTTAGGTTCGGTTAGAGAAATTGGATATTTTTTTTGTTTATTTAGAATTAGGTTTAAAATAGGAAGAAGATAATTTTCAAATAAAATTTAATTAAAAGTGGTGTCTGGGGAATTAGGATAAGGGGGTGGAGATAACAGCCCCCTTTTTAATGTTCTTTCAAAAATCTGATAGGGAAATTTTATTTAGGCACCGTATTTTGTTGAATTCACCCCATTATGAATAGGGCTTCTACCCAAAAACTACTACCACACTTTTATTATGCCCAAAAACATTACCACAATAAAATTATTACAAAATACTACTATTTTCCCAAAAATCCACTAAAAAGCCCACTACAGCTCAGGTGAGCAAGAGACTCACGCGCATCACCACACCTCCGCTTCCGTCTCCGTGTTTCAACCAATATGTGAAGCTCTCCGGTGATGATCCGCTGCAAATTAAGGCTCAATGTTGGTTGAGCTTTGTCTAGAATGATGAGAGAATGAAGTTTTGGGTGGTGGTTTGTCCCATTTGTCGTCGGAATCGGAGAATCTCGCCAGAAAACATGAAGGTGTTGCGGTTCCGATCTCTCTCTACAGTGGGTCTAGGGTTACAATCTTGGTCTCTATGGAAAGAGGGCGACGAGACGAATCCAACCCAATTGATTTTGTGTCAAACGGAGTTTGGATGAGAAAGTTATGCGTAAAAGAGTGTTTTGATGTTTGTGGGGAAGGAGGACTGCCATGTTCTCTCTGTACAGTGGGTCTGGGGTTACAATCTTAGTGTCTATGGAAAGAGGGCGACGAGACGAATCCAACCCAATTGATTTCGTGTCAAACGAAGTCCAGATGAGAAAGTTATGGGTAAAAGAGTGTTTTGAAGTTTATGACGAAGGAGGACTTCCTTCAAAATGAAGGAAGTGTTCCTTCAAAATGAAGGAGGGCTTCCTTCAATGAAGGAGGACTTCCTTCAATGAAGAAGGACTTCCTTCAATGAAGGAAGTGTTCCTTCAAAATGAAGGAGGACTTCCTTCAAAATGAAGCAAGACTTCCTTCAATGAAGCAGGACTTCCTTCAATGAAGCAGGACTTCCTTCAAATCTGAAGGATGTGCTCCTTCAAATTGAAGGACGTGCTCCTTCAAAATCTGAAGGATATGATATTTCAAATTGAAGGATGTGATCCTTCAAATTGAAAGATGTGAACCTTCAAATTGAAGGAAGTGCTCCTTCAAAAATCTGAAGGACAGTTTCCTGCAGATCTGAAGGAGCACTTTCTTCAAATTGAAGGATGTGCTCCTTCAAATTGAAGGAAGTCCTTCTTAATGATGGAGAAAGAATAACTGTGTTGATTCACCATCAATTCATACGATTTTTATATCAATCTGCATTTAAACAACCCAACAAAGCTTTCCAGACTAGTTTCAAAGACTACCTTAGCCGGAAACTCGCCGGAAACTCACTAGAAAGTTTCAACCAATATGTGAGGCTCACCGGTGATGATCCGCTACAAACTAAGCCTCAATATTGGTTGGGCTGTGTCTAGAATGATGAGAGTATGAGGTTTTGGGTGGTGGTTCGTCCTATTTGTCGCCGGAATCGGAGAATCTCGCTGGAAAATGGGAAGATGTTGCGGTTCCGATCTCTCTCTACAGTTTTTCTGGGGTTACAATCTTGGTGTCTATGGAAAGAGGGCGACGAGACGAATCCAACCCAATTGATTTCGTGTCAAACGGAGTCTGGATGAAAAAGTTATGGGTAAAAGAGTGTTTTGAAGTTTGTGGGGTTAAAAAAATGAAAAAGACGAATCCGCACGAAAATTTTTTGTTATGCTTATGGCGCTGTGCAGTATTTGAGCGTGTAGATAGAAAATTACTATTAACAATATACAAGCCAATAAAAAATTACCATGTGTCAAAATAGTACTATATTGTAATGTTTAAAGTGTAGTAGTGTTTTTGGGTATTTTGTTCTTGAAGTAGTATCAAAATGTAATTCTTTCTTATGAATACACCCATTGCTTACTTTTGGCTTAAGATTAAATTTCTTAATACACCTCCTTATTTTCCTAAATTACCCCTAATGTAAATAAGAAAACTTATTGTTGCACCCCAACCAGACTTCTTAGTTTTTCCAATAAATCCCACAACTTTGTTTTTGTTGATTTTCAACGAAATCTGCACAACTGAATTTCACCTAAGACTACAATGTACAATGGGTTTTCATTGATGTGAAGAGAAGAATTGGCGACAAGACATGTGCAAACCATAGATCCCTCAAACCCCAAATCCATGAATAGATATAATGATTCATCACTTAAAGAATCCAATCTTTTAGAAATCCTGGTGTGAATTCAATGACTTAAGAAAACCCAATCTTTAAAGAACTGAAGTCAATGCTTACGATCATATGGTGTCCCCTAATTCACACAAAGGTTGAGTTCTTAAGGGATGAATCATTATGTAAGCTACAGACAAGGATTAAAGTTTCAATTTTGGTGTAAATTTCGATAGTCCAAATATATGGAAATTTTGGAAAAAATTTTGATTTCGATGGAAATTTCGGTAGATTATAAAAAAAATTAATATTAAAAGATACCCTTCATATAATATATGTGTATAAATGGATAGAATATAAAAGATGATCTCTATACATAATTATGACAATGTATAAATGTATTAAGAGATAATTTGAAGATTGTCTTTGTAAGATCTACTATGTCTTTTCCTTTCCGAAATTAAAAAAAAAAATTATTTAAGGTTTAGGATAATCAAAAGAAGGAAGAAAGGAGGGTGATTTGTAACCAAGGTAATTATTAAAAGAATGAGGAAAAAGAGGGTAATTAATAGAATTTGCATTAATTACTTAAACAAAGCACAAAGCACAGCGTTTTGATGATGTTTACCGTAACAAAAATGAATTTGCATTACTTTAGCAAAGCACAGCGTTTTGAAACTGAACAAAAGAAAAGGACAAAATGACGAAAATGTCCAATCTTCTCCTTCCCCAAATCCCGGCTCTTCTACACAGCCACACCGTCTGCAATTATATACTTCGGTTCTTCTAAAGCTTTGACTCTTTCACCGAATTATGCCGAAACTAACCGAAATTCATCTGAAAGTTACCGAAATTACCGAGATTTCATCGAAATTTCTGACAATTTCAGGTAATATTGAAAATACCTCCCTTTCGATTTCGGAGTGCCAAAACTTCCGATATTTCAACCAAAATTTCGGTGTTTCGGTCTAAATTTAAAACCTTAGTTGCAGAGTGAGGATTTTTGCACGTCATTTGATGCCCCATAATTAATTGGACAACTTTAGGTGGTGGCTGGCCATCTTCTTACATATCGTTTGAAGCCATCGACATCTATCAATTCTTTTTAAAACATTCTTGAAAGGTATATTAGGTCTGATAAGAAACCTGACGAGTTAGGTTATTAGACATGAGAAAATGAGATTAAATTGGGAATGCATTTGGAAAATAGATTTTTAATTTGCTTAAACATAGTCCTAAATAGTCATTTTAAATACATCAAAATAATTTTTTTAAAATGAGGTGAATTCAGCAAAATATGGGGTGTAAATAAAATTTCCAAATCTGATGTCCCAGTTCCACCGCCCACCCACCCACCATCCATTCTGTTTTATTTTTCTCCCCTTCCTCCTAAACCACGCCACAACACTTCCTCTTCTCCCTCTTCTTCTCCATTTTCCCTTATCTATTTCACTTCTTTTGGGTAAAAATACTACATATTACTTATTTTTCTCAACATTTGTAACTTTAATTTCCAGGTTTGATGACTGAGCCAGCGACTACCAATAATGCGCCACAACCAAACAGACAAAACGTGATCGTGCTTCGCCGATTCTTCTCGCTAGTGGAACAAGACATAAAGGGAATACTGTTGTGAAACTAAGTGAAAACAAAGAAGAAAAGACGAGAATAAGGGAGGAAATCTTTCGCTCTTATAAGAAGGATTAGTATATTTTCAACTTATGAGAGATCTCTGTATATAGAGGAAGATCATAGGTACTATTCTACTACCTACACTAAAGCACTTACTCCCTCTTCTATCATCAATGATGTGAGCAACCATAAACTTTACACTATTTATGATATTTGTGCTACATCATTAATTGTTTACTGCAAATACTAATATTTTAAGTTTAGTAAACCTTCAACTTTCTCTCTCCTCCCCTTTTAAGTTCAGTAAACCTTAAGCCTTTAACTTTCTGTCTCCTCGGCATGTATCAGATAGTATTGAATTTGACCAATTGAATCGATTCAGATTGGATATGGAGATAAACATAATTCAATATAACGTAATCTAACTAATTCGATTTGATTCACGGTTTGGATTCATATTATCGGATCGTGCAATTCAAGTTTATCAATTCGAATAATTATACGATCATCAAGGCATACAAATAAGCGAGTACTTTAAGTTCGCCTAAAATAAAAAAAAGGATACAACCCGTAGTATCTACAATGAAATTGATGACATTCCATTAAACCACAAAATGCATATTGTTCATTCAAAATAAATAGCACTACTTTATTAATTCTAATTAAGTGTTCAATGATGAAACTTCCACAAAAATGAGCTTCGGCCTTCCGTCAAAAAAAAAAGATGAGCTTCAGCAAAATAAGTTCTCTAACCGCCTGTGTTTCTCGCTCTAGCTTCCCTTTCCCCTTCGTAAATTGCACACTAATAATATTATGACATTTGCAATTAATTAAATAATACATAATTAATATTATTTCAGATCAGTTTGGATCATATTGGATTTTATGATAACAAGTCCATGAACCGATTCATTAAAATTTGAATTGGTGTGGTTTGGAATTCAAATTTTAACTTCTTTAGTGAATTAGGATTTTTTCAGTTCGATTTAGTTCGGTTCATCGGTTCTTGGTTTAAAATGCCCACCCCTAATCTAACGAGGGATTGTTCACAATTTTGAAATAACTAGCTCGATAGCTAACTTGTTGAATTTACAAGGGCAAATTACAATTACGTACCCTGTGGTTTAGGTTAAATTTCAAAATGATACATATACTTTTTTTTCTTGCATTTTAGTACCCTGCACATTCAAATCTTTGCAATTGTGTTCCATCCTTCGTAGAATAGTCAATTTTCGGCTGTCCAGAGATGATATGAACTATGTGGGTTTGATTAACTGGTGTTCGGGTAAATGGATTGCATATCCGCAGCAAAAATTATGGTGTCAAAACTACTAAAGGCCACATTCTCCAAAGACTTGAAGCTACTCGACGTACTTTGACCACCCGCTGTAAATCACAGATGATAGGGAAGAGTGAACATGTGGGCTCCACAATGTCCATGTCATCACTGAACAGCCAAAAATTCATTCTACAAATCGTGGAACACAATTGCAAGGATTTGAAAGTATAGGGTACTAATATGCAAGAAAAAAAAGTACATGTATCATTTTGAAATTTGATCCAAACTACAGGATACGAAATTGTAATTTGCCCAATTTACAAACTATGGTGCCTTGGGTTAGAATAGCCAAGCTGTCTAGTTTACAAAACAGTAGACCAAACTGTATTCAATAAATTTATCATCACTCCTCAAATCAATAGAAATAGTAGACCAAACTGACAGGACAAAGAAGACTATGAAAACAAGTTGCACTTAAACTAGAAATAGAGACAGGGAAAAGGAAATTGGAAGTCTAGGAAAGCAATTTGCATATAATCATATTAGAAAATGAAAAGGCCAAATATCTTCAAATGAAATCCTCCAACCTTAGTATCAACAAAGATACAAAAACCATCAAGAAACCCCTAAGAGCATTTCCACCGGGTGGTGGCAGCCAAGGGGCAAAAGCAATTCAAAGGACAAAAAATTGCCTTTGGTGAAAAGAGTGTTTCCACTGGTGCAAATCTTGCCCGCTACTGTAAAGATTGGCAGGGCAAGAGGCAGGCAAAAAGGCAGAAAGCTGCCTGCCTATCTGCCTAAAGGCAGTGATGTCAGCCCACTTGCAAACTGCCCCTTTTTTTTAAAAAAAAAAAAAAATCAAGCGGGAAAGTAGGCGCATCTACTGTAGCACTACTGCTGCAATAGCAACTTTGAGATAGTGGATGCTGACGTCAGCCCTCCAAAATTTGAATGCACTGACACATGGCAAAATCTTGTGCACCCATTTTAATCCAATGGCTACAAATATTCCGGGCAAAAAATTGATCTTTTCCCTATAAATACTCAAGCCAATTTTTACATTTTCCACACCAAAACGTCACAAATTATTTCTTCCTCTTACATATTTTTATTCTCTCATTCTCTCATTCTCTTCTATATTTTCTTTCTCACATTCTTTACATAATGTCTTCATCCAATTTAGGCAATTGGACTAGAAAAGAAAATGTGAGTGTGTGTGAAGCATGGTGGGTCACATGTCATGATCCAATCACTGGCAACAGTATGAGAAGGGAAAACATGTGGAAGTTTATGAAAGATGAATTCGACATGCGTGGTCCCAATTCAAGCCGCACTGACTCAGCTATACAAATCCGTTGGAAAAACTTGACGAAGGAGTTCAATGCATGGCAGTATGCCCTGAAACAAGCAAAGAAGACTGTACCCCCAAGTGGTACAAATATGGAAGCCTTGGTAATTTTTTTTTCCTCCTTGTGATTAATATAAAAGGGTTGTATTTATTTTTTAAATATTTTACTAATTTTACATGTCTATTTTGTAGGAAGACATCACACAAACATATTTCAAAATAGAAGCAAAGACCAACAAGAATTTCGTCAAGAAGGCTTGTTGGGAGATTGTGAAGCATAGTCATCGATTCAAACTAGTAGATGATGTGCCACAGAATACCAACATCCCCGATGAAGATGACCCCGCCACCCAGAATCTATCCGATGATGGCACCCCAAATCGGGTAACAAGGCCTCAAGGGAGAAAAGCGGCAAAGAAAGCTAGATCGGCAAGGAAGAAAACTCCCAGTGAGAATTCAAAATTCTTTGAGTAACTTGCTTTGCAAGCTTTGCAAGGTGCAATGAATATTGAAGACAACAAGGCAAGAGAAGAGGTAAGAACGGCGGAATTCCGAATTAATGCGGAGCAACTTGCCATTTCAGACCAAAATGGCCCAAGATTATCAAACTATGTCAATGGATACCACCAAGTTTTCTCTCCTAACGGCTTCCTATTAGAAGGCAAAACGTAGGGAAGTCATGGGGAGAGAATTGTTTCCCATTGATGATCTTAACACGGGTGGAGAGTCAAGCATTGGCCAAATTACACAAGCACTATACTACCCACAGACAAATTGGAATGGGGAGGGTGAAGAATAAGTTGCACCAATTATCCGTTATTATTTTGTATTTAATTTCCGCAAGAGAGTCGTTTTAATTTTATGTAATGGTTTTAGCTTTTAAATAAAAATTGTTATATTATTCAACTACCAAATTTATTCAAACACCAAGTGGATTCAAACACCAAATTTATTCAACTGTCAAATTTATATGACTACCAAATTTATTCAAACACCAAGTAGATTCAAACTACCAAATTTATTAAAACTTCCAAATTTATTCATAAAAAAAATAAAAAATAAATTTGTGAATAATAATCACCCTTTGCCTTGCCTTTTGCGGGTGGAACCAAAAACGAAAGGCGATTACTATTATGGTGTGCCAACCGTGAATAGCACCCACCTTTCAGGAATATTCTCTTGCCTCTTAGCTTTGCCTTTGCCTTACCGGTGGAAATGCTACCCCCACCAGAGTAATTACCAATCAAGAAGAAACTTAAAGTTACATGGCCGCAGCAACACGTTTGTACAAGTGCGAAGGCAGCCTTGGAGTAGGCACAGCTTGTACTGGTGTTTTCATGTATGTCACCATCCCTGGGTTTTCCGACATGTCGATTTCCTCCGGCTTCACTCCTTCCGCTGGACTCCAACTGAAATGGTGCAAAAGATGACCCAACATGGAGGCCACCAAGTTGATAGCAAGCTGGGCTCCCGGGCAGACCCGCCTACCGGCCCCGAAAGGAAGTAGCCTAAAATCATGTCCCTTCATGTCAACATCCTCCTCTAGAAACCTCTCGGGCCGGAACTCATTTGGGTTTTTCCAAACCGCCGGGTCACGTGCTACGGCCCAAACATTTACGTGAACATTTGAGCCCTTAGGGATGTCATAGCCACCGATCTTGACGTCGGCATTGGCCCGGTGGGGGAGCATTAGTGGGGTCGGTGGGTGCAACCGTAACGCTTCTTTTGCTACACACTGTAGGTAAGAGAGACTTGAGAAATCGGTTTCGGTCATGACCCGTTCGAAACCAATGACCCGGTCTAGCTCCTCTTGGGCCTTTTGCTGCACCCTTGGGTTCTTGATCAGCTCCGCCATGGCCCATTCAACTGAAATTGCAGTGGTGTCCGTACCTGCGGTAATCATGTCCTGCAGATCACATTCACAAGAGAAATGCCAAAATAATAAGAATTTGTGGCACTTTATATTCGGACATTCGTAATTGCTAAATTTTTGGAAAGGAAAATACCACTACATTATGGTAATGCTTACCCAAAGAAGTCCAATAATAGTGTCCTCACTAAGGTCATACTTGTCTTGTAATGTAAGCAACGCATCCACAAAATGTTGCTTGGCATCACCACTCTTGGTGCGCGCTTGTGAGTGCTCTTCCATGATCACCTTGGTGAGGCGGTCTCTTCGTGCACCGTGTTGCGCAAAAGCACCTTCCTCGAGCGGGAACATCCACCGCAACCATGGAATGTGCTCCGCCATGTGAAGCGACGCACCAATCTTTATTCCGTTGGAGACAATAGCTTTGAACTCTTGGCCTTGCTCGTCTAGTTCGTCCTCTGAGTTAACGAAGCGTTTCCCAAATGCTAGCCTTGTAATGTTGTTGAAAGCCACCGACCCCAGATACTTCTTCAGTACCACACTTTTCCCATTACTTTCTGCAAATCAAATATGCGAATCAGTAAAGGAACCTCACATCTTGCTGATTATTCATTTACAGACACCCAATTTTTTGATTGCTCTTCTTAGAGCTCAGGACACTATGCATTCAAAGTAAATTTAAAAACGGGGTATTTGACATTAATTGTTAACCGAAAATAAAAAAAAAACAAATTGGTGACTGTTTGATCGTTGAAACCCCCCTAGTATTATAGTAAACATCTAATACGCCTGTCGTATATTATTATTAATTGAAAATCTATCCATATATAGTTCGTTCCCTAACTCAAGTTTTTTGATTGCTCTTCTTAGTACTACTACCTACCTAACTACATGGTTAGTCAAGTTAAAAACCAACAACAAAACATAAACAAAATATTAAGGCCAAATGTATATTTGTATATACCATACCAGGATTGGTAGAGTGCTTGTAAATGGACTCAACCATGGCGGTGACCTCATCTTCCCTAATGGGTCTGAGACTCTCAAGCCTCTTGGGGGAGAAAAGCTCGAGGGTGCACACTTTTCGGACCTTCACGTAGTGGGGCCCATAGTCCGCCCAGATAAGATCCTGGCCGTCTTTGCTAAACTTGGCAGTCGATCTGTTCCGATGCCTATCAGCCAATTTCTGGTCATGCTCCTTGAGCACTTCCTTTGCCAACTCCGAGGTGGACACTACCACATTCAGTGTGGATCCGAACCACACTGAGATGATAGGCCCGTACATCTCGGCCCACTCCGCGTAGCACCGGAACCTCACGGGCTTTACATGGTAGAGGTTCCCGACCACAGGCCACGGACGTGGGCCGGGTGGGAGCTTGAATCTCAGCCGTTGGTAGAGCTGGTATGCTAGGATGATCAAGATGGGGAGTGGTAGGATGGGAAGTAGTAGTCCAGAGAGAAGAGCCATGTGCAAATTGTTGGAGCGGGTTGTTTTGAGCAAATGTTGGGAGCTTGAAGCCTAGATATTATATGAGAAAAAGGGAGATGGAGTTGGTGAGTTGAGTGGTTTGTGGATTGAAGAAGATATGCGTGGAGTAACAAGAGACACATCATGATTTTAGAGTTCATGGTGGATCCAAGTCAGCCGAACGTGTGGATATACTAAGTAGCAGAAAGTTACAACGAAGTACAAGGAAGAAACAGCGGCCGAAATTCCCAGAAAAAAAGACGATAGAATAGAGCGTTGTAAAAGTAGCTCGTGGTTTTATGAGTCATTATTATCGCTTGAATGAAAAACATACAGATATAAAAGCCAAAAAAGTCATGCAATGTACTATACTTTTGGACCTTTCTCTTGGCAGGAGAGAAACTTGCATGGACTCAGTCCAAACCAGTCAGCATCCACATCAGTATCCCTAACCAATGGAAACGCGACACGTGGCAATAGTGTTGCCAACCAAACCAAACCAAAACTTTCACTCCTTCCTTCCTCGGCGACAACCCCACCCCTTCTTCCCTTCCCCCTCAGCAAGCAGCCGTCGACACATTCTCTACCCTTTTTTTTTTTTCTTTTTTTTTTTTTGGTGGTCAACGTCGACCCATATATTCTCTACCAAAACCCCTTAATTTGGAGGTCGGGCCACGAGGGTTCTTGATAAGGCTCGTCCTCGTCGGGTTCGAGCAACTCCGACGCCGGAGGAAAGCACCGGAAGATGTTAAGCGACACCGTTTGGATGAGCTCCTCTTGCATTGGGCCGTAGTTTTGAAAATTGGATTTGGGAGTTTTGGGGGAAGATTAGGGAAGACCTAGGGAACTGGAAGGGGAAAGATTGGGGTTTGGGAATCATGTTGTTTGATTTGGTGTTTGGACGATGGAAAAATCAGCACACAAAGTGAAGGCAAGTTTTCTGAGAGTGAATGATTGAGTTTGAGAGTGAGCTCTGCTCCAGGAAACAATGCCGTCCGTCAGAAACAGCGGTGGACAATGCCGTCCGTCATGAAGACGATGAAGAGGAGGAACCAGCAGCAGTACAAATCTCAATCTCCTCCTCTCACTACCGCACCACCCTTCCTTTTTCAGCTCTATTGCTTCAAAAGCACCTAATTGGTGTGAAATCTTACATTTACAGATAGTTTTGAGAATTGGGTTTTTCAATTTGGTGCAAATTAAGGGGTTTTGGTAGAGAATGGGTACGGCGGCTTGCTGGGGGAAGGGAAGAAGGGGTTGTCGCCGAGGAAGGAAGGAGGGAAAGTTTGAGGTTGGTTCTTGTTGCCACGTGTCGCGTTTTCGTTGGTTAGGGATACTGATGTGGATGCTGGCTGGTTTGGACTGAGTCCATGCAAATTTCTCTCCTCTAGCAGAGCGTATACAGGTGGGTGGATCACCACACACCTTGTATTATTTCACGTCGGTGTCATTGTGTTCTGGACCATTTGGTTCGACAACTAATTGATATGGACATAGTGGAAATAGGAAACAGGAAATACACGTGTAGAAAGGGGCAAGTTACCTAACAGCCACACCAAATTTTGGTATATTTCTTTTTGAGAGAAAACAACCAATTGATATGGACATAGTGGAAATAGGAAATATCATGTGGAACTACTCTAGTATAAAAAGGCAATAGTCACCAAATAATCACAACCAAATTTGGTGACTATTGCATCCGTAACTAAAAATTTAGTTACCAAAGTTTTTTGGTGATTGTCAATTAAAGATAAAATTCTAGCAATAAAATACAAAATTTTAGTGACTATTGTCCCTTTTTCTACTAGTGCTAACTTGTAACCGTACCACGGAGACAATGAACAAAAGAAAATAACGTCTTTTCAAAACCTACGACTTAGTTGAATAGTACCATTGGAAAGAAGAAAGGGAATTTGTCTAAAATGAGCATTTTTGGACAACTTCTTACCAAAATGTGCTATCAGTATTTTCTTTTTCCAAAATAAGCACAAATTTTTTTTCGCGGTCCAAGGTCCATGTGGACTATAATGGTACCATAGTGGTACTATATGTATACTATAAGCATACTATAGTTCTCTTGCATAGTACTAATATAGTTCATGTGTAGTCTATATCATAGTACACATATAGTGTCATAGTGCACTCTAGGCTCTTCCCTTGTCTCTTTAAAAAAACATAACGAAATTGGGAGGTGAGGCGGAATTGGGGCTGAGGAACAAGCCAATTGAAGAAGGAGAGGACAAAGAATGGCTGTAGGTAGTGGGGTTTGAGGTCGATGAGGTTGATGACTTCGCGGGCGGTGAGGGAAGGGAGGAGCTTTTTGCGGAGCGGAATCGTTTGGGCAGTGGTGGTGGTTTTGATGGCGGCGGAGATGGCAAAGAATTTTGGGTAAACATGGAGATGTGGTGGCGGTGGTGCAGCGTACAAGAGGCAGTGGTTGTGGTCATGGAGAGGTGGTGGCAGTGGTGCTGCGTATTAGAGGCAGCGGCTGTGAGTTAGAGGTAGAAGAGGGTAGATCTGCAAAGTAAGGCAGGGATTGATTTGCAAATTTGATAGTTTTGCTTATGGTAGAATTGTCCATTGTCCCTTGCTTAATTTGGTAATAAATTGTCCAAAAACATTTATATTGGACAGTTTCCCAAGAAGAAAAGATGAGACCAAAAGTTACATATCTACCACAACACGTTTGTACTATTGCGAGGGAAGCCTTGGAGTAGACACAGCTTGTAATGGGGTTCTTATGTAGGTCACAAAGCTTGGATTTTCAGTATGTCAATCTCCTCATCATCCACTCGTTCAGCTGGAGCCCAACAACTGATATGATGCAACAAATGGCCCCACATGGAGGCCACAAGGTTGATACTAAGTTGGGCTCCTGGGCATACTCTCCTGCTCGCTTCAAAATTCAAATGCAAGTGCTCTAAAATCATGGCCCTTCATGTCAACATTCTCCTCTAGGAACCTCTCGAGTCGGAACTCGTTTGGGTCTCTCCAAACCGTCGGGTCACGAGCTATGGCCCAAGCATTTACGTGAATGTTCGAATCTTCAAGGATGTCCTAACCACTGACCTTGACATCGGCGCTGGCTCGGTGGGGGAGTTTTGGAGGGTACAAACGAAACGCTTCCTTTGTTACGGTAAGGAAGGTCAGAGAAGTCTTGTTCGGTTATGACCCGGTCTAGCTCCTCTTGTGCCTCTTGTTGTGCCCTTGGGTTCTTAATCAGCTGTGCCATGGCCCAGTCAACTGAAATGGCTGTGGTGTACACGTCAACTTAATCATGCCTTGTACAAATGGTATTAGGATCATTGTTAGATCTAATTAAGCTCCTCTATAAGAACACTGGAAATGAAATATTATATAGAAGACAGATTTAGGAACGCGTCCAGTTAGTTTAACGGTATCAACTCTTCATTTTCTAAAAAGAAGTCTCAAAATCAATTATTAGAAGGACAAAAAAAAAATACTTACCCAAAGAAGCCCTAAGGTCATACTTATCTTGCAAAGTAAGCAACGCATCCACAAATGTTGCTTGGCACCACCACTCTTGAGTGCTTGTGTGTGCTAGCTCTTCCATGATCGCCCTACTCAGGCCTCTTAGTGAGCCATGCTTGGGGTAAGCGTCTTCCTCTACCAGGAACATCCACCGCAGCCATGGAATGTGCTAGGCCGTGGAAAGAGAAGAACCGAGCTTTAGTCCGGTGGATACGGTCTAGAATTATAGCCCTTGTTCATTTATTACATCCTTAAACAAAACGTTTCCCAAATGCTAGCCTTGTTATGTTGTTGAATTGAAACCCACGGCTCCCAAGTACTTCTTCACTACCACACTTTTCCCATTATTTTCTGCAACATGGTAAGAAATTCAGTAACATTCGACTTACATGCCTTTTTGGTTTGACAACTAAAAATCCTTCATTCAAAGTCAATTTCAAGACAGTGGGACAGAAAGTCTGTGACCAATAGAAGTGAATTGAATAGTTGAATGCTAACATATGAACTTTTCGGAGTTTGATTCTTATTGCAACTTCATGTTACTATAACATTAATTATATCGTAAATCAGACCCAAGAGTCATGTTCAATTACAAATGATGGAAACTTGTTAGAACGAAAGTCATCTCAGCCTTAAGATCGCGGTTTGCAAGATCCAACAGCTCATAATCATTAGGGAGGTTATATCCACACCCATCTTTTATCTCAACACACCCAATCTTCTCAAAACACCCTTCACTTATTTTAGTTAGCTTAAGTTTTCTCCTTGCACCCGTTTTATATTCCAAAAAAGCCCTTAATCAAATAATGAATTTTTCTCCTTGCACCCATCACTACTCTAACCTATGCAAATTAATTTAACAATGTAAATTAACATGAAAATTTATAAGAAAATGAATTTATCTTCGTTGATTCAAGAACATGACATCGAAAAACCATTAAGATCATGAAAATTCACAATATAAAGAAGCCGACACACTTTGCAAGTTCCAGTGTGGTGGTGGAACTCAAGTATATGAAGCTAATGCATCATTTTAACCAAAAACTCAAGTATCAGATAATATAATCTGCTTACAATTAATTGAAATGATAAATATAAACTAAATCTTGATACAAATCTTCAATGAGTTTTACTGAAGGGTTGTGTTTGAGATGTTGGGTGTGGTGAGAAATATTTTATTTTATTTTAATCTTTTGGGTTTTAAGTGTAATTTTACATAAGGATAAAAAAGTAATTGAATAAGTCATATGAATGATGGGTGTGGAAAGAGAATTGTTGGGTGGGGATATAAATTCCCTAATCATTAACTTGAAAAGCCCAAACGAAGCCCATGTGATCCACATTTATGGAAAAACAAATTGTTTTTTTTTTTTTGGGAAATTGGCTAAATTGAGCTCTTTTCAACAATTTATGCCCAAAATATGTGGGTAGTTTTTTCTTTTCCAAAATAACCACCAATTATGCTTATTTACTGACCAGGTCCTTATGGACTAGATGGTACTATATCGATACTATAATATAGTAAGGGCATATTTGCAAAGTACAATCATCTCTAGCATAGTATCTATATAGTCTTTATGTAATATGGTGTATAGGTACATTGCAGTACCATTATAGCATATATAGCACCTTTATAGTACTCATAATACCCATGTAGCATCGTCATAGTTCACTCGGTTATCTTCATCTTCTTCTTTTTTCTCAATTTGTAAGCTGATCTGAATCTGGATTGTATTTTGAATGTTGTTATGGTCGATTTGGTGTTGTTGAGGTTGATTCCGATATGATTTTCGTCTGTTGAACTCTAGGTTTCCGAGGTCACTCTTGACGCCCTGAAGTCCGAATCGAAGTGCATTTTTCTCAATTGCTCTGATTTTCTCGGTCCTCGAATTGAGTTAGCAGCTTCACCAACTCTTCCTCGTTTTCTGGGTTTGTTTGCTTTCGGGACTTGGTTAAGGTATAGACGTTTCGCGGTCGACCCACGCATGGATTTCAAACTCGAACGACCCAATGAGTAGGGATAGGCATTGAGTCGAGCAGCGGAGCGGAGGACCAATCATATGAATCTGAACTTTGCCCCACAATCAAAGAAAGCCCAGAAAATGAAGTTAACACTTTGGTTTTAACTGGAGGAACAATTCAATCAATTATTCACTATGTACTTAACAATTGCAGAAATCTGAACCCAAAAGCATCAGGAATCCACATTCCCAGAAATCTAGTTGATTTCTATGGTTTTTCCCGAACCCATCCATGTTCTCAAATCGCCGAAACTTGTAGATCGGCAGTGGCAACAAACTCGAGCATGAGGCTCGACTAATGGTGACCTATGCCCGTAGCGCACGTTGCCCTACGCCGCCGATTCACTACTATGATCCAAACTCGAGATCCGAACCCAACCTTGAATTGGGTCAGTCTTGAGCGTCTCGACGATGGACTTGAGAGCAGCGAGGTGGTGGGAGAAGGGGAAGAGGTTCGGGTAGGGGTGATTTTCGGACGGATCGGATAGGAAACAAGGGTTCCAACTTCCGTTCCAAAAAAGTTCAGAATGAAATTTTAGTTCCAAATTCGGAATCTTTGGAAATCGGAAAAAATTCGGAATTTTTCGAATCGGAATTATATCGGAAATTTCGGAAATAATTCGGAATTGTTAGGTTCTCAAGATGAAATAAGATAAAATAATATACAAACTACGCTTACGAGATGAATACATAGTCTAAAGCAAGTAATAAATGTGTCTACGAGTAAGAATAAGCAAAATTGAAGTAAATATTATTTATTTTAAAATATATTATGAACTATACAATAAGTAAATTATTACAAAACATATGAAAATGCATTCTATTTTTTTATTGGAATAGGTTCGGAAATCTTCGGAAATAAGTCGGATCGGAAAGTCGGAACTTTCGGATTGAAAAGGCACGTTCCAATTTCCGTCCAACTTCTTTCAAAATTCTTCGGATTCGGAATTTTTTGGCATCGGATCGGAATTTTTCCATTCGGATTGGAATTTCCAATCCAACTTGCACCCCTAGGTTCGGGTCGCGAGAGAGTATGGTGTCGAACTCGATTTCGAGCATGAAGAGGGCGTTAGTGGAGGCTGTGCATAATTGCAAAATCAAAACAGTAAATTACTTAAGGAAGAATTTACCAAAAGTGCCAGCATATTTTGGGCATAAATTGTGGAAAAGAGCTCAATTATTTAGCCAATTCCCCTTGTTTTTTTTTATTCCAGAGATCTTCACGTTTCTCCCTCTAACTATTTGTATCCGAAGTCCACTGTTATTAATGATTAATTATTGACTATTTAATCCGGATGATGACTTTAGCAGTATGGAGTATGCATTATACAGTTTGCTTGCTCCACATCATGTATAAATTGAGTATTATATCGAAGTGTATCTATTTTAATCCAAATTGTAAGCATTAAATAGCTCGCTAAATTTCAAAGCCTCTCCGAAACTAAAGCAAAAAGTTGTAGCAGATATAAAAAGTCATGCTATGTGATGGGAGTAAATCTCAATTTACAGCAACAGAGTGCTACTAATAATGTGGCGCATGTCTTGGCAAGACAAGCGGCTTTGCTTGAAGAAGGGTTTTGGGTAGGAGTTGGTCCACCCTGGCTTAAAGAGATTATTCAAGTTGAAACACCAATTGAGTAGTTTGTTTTTAGAGCTGAGTCCTGACTGAATTCTCTCTGATGATTAGGCAGTAAAGATGTCGGCTATGTTTTTGTTTCATTTCTTGATGGCTTGCCATAGGGAAATGAGCGGGTTTCGAAGTAGATAATAATTTCATGACTACTTTTTCTATGTATACTTGTGTTTATTGTAGAAGTATCAAACATTCTTTTTCCTTCATTAAGTAACAAGTAGCATAAGGTTCAAGCAAACGACGACAAAAGTGAGGCAGAGCACCATGTGTGAGCATGTGTATAATCAAAACAAGATCTTATGATTGTTTATTTTGATCCTTTAATTTCCTTATCCTCCATTACCATTTAATTTAATTTCTCATTTAATTTTTGTTCATGAAATGAGGAAAGTAGATATCTTTTTATATACAACAAAGCGATCTAGACTGTAACGAAAAATTAGCTTATTTAATGATCTAATTAACTTGACAAAGCTTAAAATTTAACTTTGAATATGTATGAGGGAAGAATGAATTGGTGGATTGCACAATGTCCGCATCATCAATTGACTGAGAAACTAAATGTCAAGTAACGGCAGAATCAGTTTGAAAGATTTTGAAAACATAAAGTACTGAAATGTAAAAAAAAAAAACAATATAGCTATTATTTCAAAACTCGGCCCAAACTACATGGTACAAAATTGTAATTTGCCTTATAATCTCAATTTTTATGCGAGGAGGATCAAAATGAGGAGTGATGCAATGAGGAGTAGGAGTCCCGAGAGAGCAGCCATACTGATGATATTCTGTTGAATTGAAATTGTGGAGAAACAATGTGATCAATCAATAGGCATACATAATATGCATCAATTGGAAGGGAGGTTGATATATATGACTAGGAGGGAACGTGGAGTTTGGTGCCTGGACTAGTGGCCACATGCAATCTGGATAGTGCCTCTGATCGTTTGTATGAAGGGTGATTTTGCTCTTGATATCAAGTTGTATACGATATAGATTCATATCCCTATCAGTAACATGTGAGTAGCACAGGGAGTAATTAAAGCCATAAAACTGATTCCATTGTCTTAAATTGTCATGGTTTTGATTTCTACCCAGACTGGGAAATCAACCATGGAATCACGATATTGATAATAATCTCTCGTAAGAAACAAAAATAAAAAACTTAAAAGAACATAAACAAGAAAGCTGTAGAAACCAAAAGTTACATATCTGCAGCGACACGTTTATACAAATCTGATGGAAGTCTTGGAGTAGGCACAGCTTGTAACGGTGTTCTCATGTAAGTCACAAGTCCTGGATTTTCAGACATGTCAATCTCCTCTGGCTTCATCCCATCAGCCGGGGCCCAACTGAAATGGTGCAACAAATGGCCCAACATGGAGGCCACAAGGTTGATACCAAGTTGGGCGCCAGGGCAAACTCGCCTGCCAGCTCCGAATGGAAGTAGTCTATAATCATGGCCCTTCATGTCAACATCCTCCTCTAGGAACCTCTCCGGTCGGAACTCATTTGGGTCCTTCCAGACTGCTGGGTCACGAGCTACGGCCCAAACATTTACGTGAACGTTCGAACCCTTCGGGATGTCGTAACCAGCGATTTTGACGTCGGCGTTTGCTCGGTGGGGGAGCATTAGTGGTGTTGGAGGATGCATTCTCAGCGCTTCTTTTGCTACACATTGTAGGTAAGGGAGGTTTGGGAAATCATTTTCAGTCATGACCCGTTCGAACCCAATGACCTGGTCTAGCTCCTCTTGGGCCTTTTGTTGTGCCCTCGGGTTCTTGATCAGCTCCGCCATGGCCCATTCAACTGAAATGGCTGTTGTGTCCATGCCAGCAGTAATCATGTCCTATTGAAATTCAAGCACACATGAGAGTTAAAAAACTACTCAAGTTTAGCGAATGCTAAATTCACAAGGAATATATTATTACTACTTACCCAAAGAAGTCCAATGATTGTGTCCTCACTAAGGTCATACTTGTCTTGCAATGTAAGCAATGCATCCACAAAGTGTTGCTTGGCACCACCACTCTTGCGTGCTTGTGTGTGCTCCTCCATGATGGCCCTAGTGAGGCGGTCTCTTCGTGCACCATGTTGAGCAAACGCCCCTTCCTCTAGCGGGAACATCCAACGCAACCATGGAATGTGCTCGGCCATGGCGAGCGATGCGCCGAGCTTGAGTCCGTTGGCTACAATGGCCTTGAATTCTAGTCCTTGCTCATCTATCACGTCCTCTGAGTTGACAAAACGTTTCCCAAATGCTAGTCGAGTTATGTTATTGAAAGCCACTGCCCCCAAATACTTCCTCACTAGTAAACTTTTCCCATAGTTTTCTGCAATATGTGGTAAATTCAATATCAATCAACTGAAATACACAAATTTTTGCGTCTAGATTTTTCTTTGGACAGCTAAGATACACATGAAAATTGTAAAAGTATCAATGAGTACATGTACACTCAAAATTAGATGCTTAATATCATTTTGGAAAATCTGAAAAGAAAAATCAGAACTTAGCAAAGGGCCCACTTGAACCAAAATGTGGGCTCAATCGCGGTGCCTGCCTAACTTTATAATCATGAACAAGACCTTAATTTTATGGGTGAATTGCTTTAACATCAGTAACTAGGAAAGATGTAAATCTTTTTCGACAGTGGGGAGGCAACTTGTGACTTTTTCCAACATTGTAAAAATAAGTGTCGCAAAACTAAAACTAGCAGTTAATTGGTAATCGCAGGAAAGATAAAGAAGCAACCAAACATAGACTTTAATTGATCTGGTTTATGAGTTTTATTATATAACATGTCGATTAGTGGCCGGAAACTCAATTTTCCAACTAATTACCGTTTTAACTTTAATCCAAGTAAACGACAAAGGATGACTGATGAGTCATGACCATGTTTCTATAACAAAACAAACCAAGCAGACATTATGAGGTGCAAAAAAAAAAATCCTTCGGAGTCTCAAAGTCTGACTTTTTGATCGATTCTTTTTTGCTTTCTTTCCCTCCATGCCCCTAACTGGTTGACCAACGTGCCATAAAAAACAACACAACATTTCCCGAGACGAAACTGAAATTTCGGGTAAAGACTGATAATTTACTTAAGACGGATTTAGATTTGATTACCATTTAATTTCTCTTTCATATTTTGTCCAAACAAATTTAAAAAAGGAAATTAATGAAAAGAAGAAAACAAGTAAATGCGTACCAGGATTGGTTGAATGCTTGAAAATGGACTCAACCATGGCGGTGACCTCATCTTCCCTAATGGGTCTGAGGCCCTCAAGCCTCTTGGGGGTGAAAAGCTCAAGAGTGCACACTTTCCTGACCTTCACGTAGTGGGGCCCATAGTCGGCCCAGATAAGATCCTGGCCGTCCTTGCTAAACTTGGCGGCCGATCGGCTCCTGTGTCGATCGGCCAGCTTCTGATCTTGCTCTTTCAGCACCTCCTTGGCCAACTCCGAGCTGGAAACCACGACGTTCAGCGTGGACCCCGTCCACACCGAGATGATGGGCCCGTATTCCTGGGCCCACTCCGCGTAGCACCGGAACCTAACCGGCTTTATGTCGTAGAGGTTTCCGACGACCGGCCACGGGCGTGGGCCTGGTGGGAGCTTGTATCTCAGCCGTTGGTAGAGCTGGTATGCAAGGATAATCAAGATGGGGAGTGATAAGATGGGGAGTAGAAGTCCAGAGAGAAGAGCCATGTTCGATGAGTCTGGAATCAGATTTGAGGAGAAACAAGATGATCAAAAGGCATATAGAATTTGGAGAGATATATGAGAAGCACCGGGATGGAGTTGGTGAATGGATTTGCGTTGTGAAATGGGACAAAGGTGGGTGACCCACTGCCCCACTTAGGGAATATGAAATGCAATTTGGAGGGCGAGAGTTGGTGGAAGTGAAATGTACCAACTATGACGTTGACTATTTTTTCTCATTCCTGGTAAATTTTTTTTTTGATCAGTCTCATCCAAGTAATTAGTGAGGAGATATACAAAGGTGGAAAATACCTAGCTAAGAATTTATGCCTCGCACAAGCTATGTCTTACTAAGGTAGGCAGCTGATCCATAGTGGGCCACTATTAGTGGCTAGTCAAATGATTGTGTAATTATTCAAATGAGTGATATAAGCAACTCAATAATGAAAAATTTTAAAATTATAGTTTACTGATTCACTGATACCTGTTGTGAACTTGTGACGCATTACTACTCTCTCACCATACTGTTTGCAAAAATGAGGATGGGTCAACCAAGTTTTTATTAGTCTTTGGGGGGTTGGTGAAGGTTTTTATATTTCCTTTTTAACTTTGTTGTAGTTGGTGGTGGTTGGTGAGGTTAGAACTGATGATAGGGGATAGAGAATTTTTATCGTCTCTGGTCTGTGACGATCAAATCGGTACAAATATTGTAAAATATGGGGACTTTAGCTCAACGTGGAGGTGAAGGAATCAAAGGTTGGTGAGGAGTGAGACCCTTTTATTCCACTCCTAGTCACCTCAACTGTACTATTTTGTCAATTCGGGGCCATGACTTTTACTTTTAGTACGCGAGCGATGTAGAAACTTGATCCAAATAAACTTTGGATCCACTATATACAGAGGAAAAAGCGAAGAGAGAGAGGTATATTCTACCAAGAGATATTGGACATTCACTCACCGAGACAAAACAGTCATCTCAGTTGATCTTCGGACTCAGGTAAAACTTCGGATCCCTAAAGAACCTATAAACTACTTCTGCCTTATCAGCTGAGAGGTCTGTGTTTTCCAAAATATGCTCCATTGATGCCTTGGCTACTGCTTCTATCGAACCGATTGCTTGGTTAAGCTGAAACAAAATTCCCAGAATAACAAACTTAGAAATGTGACTCGACAACTTAATGATCATGCACTGCAGAACTCAAATATCAGAAGCTATTCTTCAATCATTGATACAGCTTTAGTCTTCTTTTCGTCAATGATCTATTTTTCAGTTAATGATTGTTAAAGTGTAGAAACGTATTCCGGTATTTCATTTGAATTTAAGAAGCCGATAAGCTACAGAAAATATCAGAAAACAAAACAACTATGTTTCATAAAATTTCCAACAACCGAAATCAATTAGGAAAAGTGGAATGCTACTTAAAAGCATATCTAAGTGCTTTACTGTTTCTTTCCCAATGAAGAACATACAGGCAAGACCAGACTTCGTTGTTGTATACTGCAGACAAGGACTTCTCTAACGAATGGATGAAAGAATGCCAACAGGGAAGGAAGCAACACCACTTCAGGAAACAACACAGTTATTACGTACCGTATTTGCATCATGATTGTCAATCCCAGGTATGGACGTGATCACTCTCTGAAACACGCCCGCTGCTTGCACAATTTGCTTCCTCTTTTCAAACAAGAACAAGTGGAAACAAAATGTGCATGTTAGGTCTTCATAACCAAAGTATATATAACAAAATTGTTAACATTTATGTTGAAACTAAGCACTAGAGCAGCTTATTAATACTAACCTCGGCCTTCAATTTTGTGGTAGCATCCTCTCGCTTGCACACTGTAAGTATTGGAGTTAGAGAAATTACTTGGACAAAAGTTACCGAAGGGAGCTTCGCAGTGGAAAAGAACTTACCTCCACGGGAATGAGCTATCTTTACCATCTTTTCGAACCCCATTTCCAAGTCCCTAACCAGAACGAATGTGGGCTTACCAAGCTCCATGCCATACCTTCATTTGTAATCACCATTATCAGTACAAAATAATCCAAATCTTGAGTAATAGTAGAGGAACCATATGTATGGATCAGATCCAATTGTATAGGTGGAACCAATAGTTGTAGACCAAGTCAGCAACCAATAGGATACCAAGTTTCTTATAACTCACTTGAAGTAAGAACGAACAAACAAATCGTTTTGCTCCTTGGTTGGGAGGGTGATGACAACATACAGATTCGCAAATTGCATCTTCAGTTTTTGCACTCTGTGTAATCAAACAGATCACATTAACAACCAACAGAAAATAAAAGGCACATACTCGAAACACTAGAGGTACCAAAAATCGATAACAAACTTGTTCACCTTCCAAAGATTCGGGAGATGTTAGTGGAGTCCAAGCTTGTCAGAAAGATAAATGCCACGGATGAGCCCGCACAGTTGAAAATGAAGTCCTGCAATGGACGCGAAATCATCACGCAGTCGAGTGAGTGAATAAGTGATGCATATTCTCTTGCTCCTTTTCATTTTCACATGAGTTGAGATGAGGAAATTACTGGTGCAATTTGGACAAAGTTGAGACGAAAAGTATTTGCAGCGAGGAATGTGGAGATGAAGTTAATGAAAGATGGGTGTTGCTCATCTCTCCATGTGTTGCTCATCATACAAACTCCACCACCACCACCACCTACGATTGAAAACAACATTTTACTTTACTCACTCCATCAAACTTCCATCATTTCAAGCACAAAATTTATCAAATTCTCTCCAAAATAGTCAATAGAATCGTAAAAAAAAAAGCTGAAAATAAGCATCCAGAAATTTTACATTCTAAATATCACTTTTCCGATACATCAAGGAACGAAAATATAACCAATTCAAATCAAGCAAAAAGTACAAAAGTGAGAGCAACGAAGCTACAAAATGATTCAATCAAAATTGATTATGTTTAATAAATCAAGCAGATAACTTAATCTTCAACAAAAACTGGTAAACTAAAAGCTCAACGAATTTTAACTCGACCTAATCAAAATTTCGATTCCTTCCCCTAAATTTATATTCAATTTTTCGAGTTTCTGAACCCAAATTTTCCGAGGAACCAAACAGGTCGACAACGAAATCGAACAGAGTATCTAAGAAATAGAAACGAGCGAATCAGTCGGAATTGGAAACCGGAATTGTACCTGAGCTCATGAGCTTCGCCGGAATTTGAGACGCTGGTCTCGGATTCGCCATCTGGAGAGCTCTCTGAGTTGTGAAAGAACCGCCGGAGATTTTGGGCGAAGCGGGAAAAGCAAGCGAGATGAGTTTGTTAAGCGGCACTTCAAGTTTCGGCTCCACTACCCCCTGCGATCTCTTTCTATTTACGAAATTACCCATCCAACGAGCTCAAACCGAGTTACCAAAACCCGGCCCATTTCAGTTTTAGTCTAGTGACGTTTCAGCACTAGAACAAGGACTAATTTGAAGTGTTTATTAGTTATCCTAAATTAGAAGTTAATTACGGTTGAAAGCTTTACTAACTTTAAATAATGGAAACGTAAATTATTAGCTTACAACAATGTCCTGTATTGGATTTGTAATTTACTCGTTAAAAATTTTTAGAATAGATTTCTAGCTAAAGTTGTCCTCGCGAATGTATCATCGTGTTGTAATGTGCTGAAATAGTTTGTTGTGCATGTTGTGATGATGAGGAACAAAAGAGAGTACATGATTCATGAATTTACTTTCACTCAATCATACTTTGGAAAGTTATCAGAATGGTAGACGAACTTACAAAAACAAATCAGACTTTTGAGAATTGTCCTTTTTTCCTTCAAATTACTTTCTCCTTGGGAGCATTCATGTCAATGCAAATGTAATTCTCGTTACTTTAATGCAGTATTGGATAATTTCTTCCTCAATACTCTATGCCAATGTAATGGACGAGCCGCCCATTTCCTTCTCCTGTACGTTCATAGTACTAATATGAATATGATGAAGCAAAAATACAAAAACTGTAAGAATAGAGAATTGCTATAATGGGCCTCCTTCGGGGATGAGGAAACCCATCAAGAAGAGGGAATCCTTCGAGGATGAAGAAAACTAACTGAAGATTACTTTTTCCTAATATATTTTGTTTTCCTTCTAGCTTTTGGATTCCGCAATGTCATTGACCTGAAGTTCTATGCATATAAATAGAGCTTTAGGAGCTTTTATTGGTGACTTTGTAGACAGAAAAGTTGGTGGAAACTCTTGTGGAGTATTTGTGTTCGTTGTGTGGTTGGTTACTTCTGTGTTTCTCCGTGGCCGTATTTTTGAAGGAATCAAGGACTCAATTTCCTGACAACAATGGCAAACAATGCTGTTGAGTGGGCTCAAGGATGGAAGGATATCCAGGAGAGCATTGCAATGGTACAGAGGATTGCACGAGGAGCATCATCGGGGACGCAATACACAGAAACTACCATGAGGACTTACGGAATGATCTATAAATTATGTACTCAAAAACCTCCTCACAATTATTCTGAACAGCTTTACTTCAAGTATAAAGACTCGCTTGATGAATACCTTTTACAAGTTGTGGTGCCCTCTGTAAGAGCCAAGAATGATGAACCGCTGTTGCGAGAGTTCGTCAAAAGTTATGCAAATTATAAGATTTTCTTGAAGTGGATGGAGTTAGTCTTTAGTTATCTCGGCCGCTACTTCATCCCTCGGGAAAGCCTTCCTGCGCTGAACGAAATCGGACTCTCCTGCTGCTTCCACAATTTGGTTTACAAGGAGAGGTATGTTGACGTGAGAGACGCTGTGATCGGCCTAATCAACAAAGAACGTGAGGGAGCAGAAATTGACAGAGCACTATTGAAGAATGTGATAAGTATTATTGTAGAAACCCAAATGTCGACTGATAGTTATGAAACGGACTTGGAAGCACTTGTGCTGAAAGATACCGATGAGTACTATATGCGCAAAGGATATCGTTGGAGCATGGAGTGTACTTATCCGGATTACATGGTGAAGGCAGAGGAATGCTTGGCAAGGGAGAAGGATAGAGCTTCTCATTGTCTGCATCCAAGCAGTGAACGTAAGGTGGTAGATAGAGTCAGACGTCAGTTGATGGTTTATGCAACCCAGCTGAGTAGAGAGTCTGTGGAGGATATTTCCAAGAAGCTTGGTGCTAGTGCAATATCAGAAGATGCTGCAATGAGCATGGAGACGTGAACCATTCAAATTTACTAGTTGTGAACATTAGAAATTATCAAGCCTTGTGGTTTAAATTACCAGTTAGCTTTGAATTGTTTGTAGTTCTTTCAGAGAGGCCTTTTTAAGAATTGTTTTAATGAACCTTTGTTTATTGCTGTTGATAATTTCATTGCAATTTCTTATTTCCATTTCGATTTCTTTTTTTATAAGTAAACATGCCTTATATTTTCAACTTTTCTTTAGAATTTCTCATGAAAAAAAGGTAGGGTTGGGTATCAATTCTAGGGGCATTTGAGTAAATTCAGCTTAGTTTTACGATATATCCGATAGGTTTTCTGGAAATTTCCATTTGTGAATTTGTCTCTCCTCTTCTCCTCTTTGCGATTTGATGATCGATATGTAAAAGCCCTAAATACCGAAACCCCCAAACTTCAAATTCAAATTCGATCCATGGTCAAAACCCTAGGTTTCGGATCGTTGTCGGGCTGAGGAAAGGGAGGCAAAGGGCCAGCCAAGAGGCACATGAAGCTTTGTCACGACAATCGCCAAGCCGGCGATCCGCCGCCTGGCCCGTCGTAGCGGCAGCCACGTATACGAGAAGACCAGCGGCTGTCGGCGACGCCGTTTCGTATGCCAAACACGTACAGAGAGAGAGAGACCGTGACGGCCATGGATGTGGTGTATGAGCTCTAGAGGCACCGTAGGGCTCTGTACGAGTTCGGCGGTTTGCGCAATTAGGGTTTCGAATCGGTAAGAAATGCTTATGTTCCGTTGAGGGCTCTGTCAATATTTTCCTATTGAATATTTATGAAAATTGTTTACGAGGTCAGTTTTCTTGACAAAAAAAGATATTATCTTGGGAGATCGTTATAATCTAGTTATTCATGGGCAACTACATTTTTAAGGCTTTATGGTTTCTTCTGCATCCTAGTTAAGATGTTCAGTCCCAATTTTGTGAGGTTTAAGAAAAAGAAATTTTGAGATGGGTGATGAACTTCAGAATATCAGAAATATAGTTGCTTGAAATAGTTGAGATGCCCCTTATTGAGTTTGAACTTATATATACAACTTGATGCTAGAATGCCCCTTTTCCGGTTCTGAATAGCAAATTTATTACTTGATGCATAAATGTCTCTTTATTGGCTAATATGATAGTCAAAGTAAGGTGCTTACTTGATATCCGGATGTCCCTTTTTGGTCTGTAAAAGCAGATTTATAACTTGCTGCTGAAATGCCCATTTTTTAGTTTACAGAGCTAATATGATAGTGAAAGAAAGGTGGTTACTTGATGTTCAAATGTATCTTTTCGGTTTTCAGATGCAGATTTAAAACTTGATGCATTAATGTTCCTTCTCAGTTTTGAAAGATAGTGAAAGTAAGGTGCTTGCATCATATTGGAATGTCCCTGCTTGGTTTTGAAATGCACATCTATAGCTTGCATCTATAGCTTGATGCATTATAATGCCCCTTTTTCAGTTTTAAAAGATGGTGAAAGTAAGGTCCGTATCTGATGTCGAATTGCCCCTTTCGGTTTGAAAAGATGGTGAAAGGAAACTTGATGCATTATAGTCCCTTTTCGATTTCAAAAGATGGTGAAAGTATGGTGGTTGCATCATATTGTAGTGTCCCGGTGAAAGTAAGGTCGGTACCTGATATCGAATTGCCCCTTTCGGTTTGAAAAGATGGTGAAAGGAAACTTGATGCATTATAGTCCCTTTTCGATTTCAAAAGATGGTGAAAGTATGGTGGTTGCATCATATTGTAGTGTCCCTGTTTGGTTTTGGAATGTAGCCCTGTAGCTTGATACATAAATGCCCCTTTTTGGTTATAAAAGATAATGAAAGTAAGGTCAGACCTGATATTGAGATGCTCCTTTCATTTTGAAAAGATTGTGAAATTAAATCTGATATCAAAATGTCCGTTTGGGTTTTGATATGTAGATTCTAGCTTGATGCATTATAGTCCCTTTTCGGTTTCGAAAGATGGTGAAGGATGGTGGTTGCATCGTATTGTAATATCCCTATTTGGTTTTGAAATGCAGACCTACATGTTGATGCATACTGCTTTTCGGTTTTAAAGATTATGAAATTAAGGTTAGTACCTGATATCGAAATGCCCCTTTCGGTTTAAAAAGATGATAAAGGTAAGCCTGATATCAAAATGTTCGTTTTGGACTTTGATATGCAGATGTATAACTTGACGCATTATCGTCCCTTTTCGGTTTAAAAGCTGACTCTGGTGAAAGCAAGGGTACTTGATACCAAAATGTTTCTTTTTGGTTTTTAAAAGTAGATTTATAACTTTATGCATAAATTTGCCTATTTTGTTCTGAAAGATGGTGAAAGGAAGGTAGTTGCTCCATATATGTCCCCAGTTTTGAATGATGGTGAAAGTAAGCTGGTTCAATGATATAGTTCCTTTTCGGTTTTTAAAATGCACATATATGGATTGACGCATCGATGTCCCATTTCGATTTATGATATGCAGATTCATTACTTGATGCTTAGATGTTACCTTTTAGTTTTTGAAAGGCAGATTTAGAAGTTGATGCCTAGATGCCCCTTATTTGGTTTAGAAAGCTAATATGATGGTGAAATTAAGTTATTTAATATCTAAATGTGTCTTTCTCGGGTTTGAAAGACGCTGAAAGTTAGGTAATTGCTTCGTCATGAAATGTCCCTAGTTTTGAAAGATAAGTGAAAGTAGGCTGGTTTAATGATGTTGACATATTATCTCGTTTTTGCATTAAAATGCAGATTTAGAACTTGATGTATAGATGCCCCTTTTCAGTTTTTGAAATGCAGATTTAAAGGTTGATGGATAGGCACCCATTTTCGGTTTAGAGAGCTAATAAGATGGTGAATGTGAGGGTATCTTGATATCTAACTATGCCTTTTCGGTTTTTGAAATGCATATTTATTATTTGATGCATAGATGGCTCTTTCACGGTTACTTTATATTTAAATGTGACTTCTCAGCCAAGTCACATCCTCAGATAAGTTTAGGACTTGTCCAGGTATTTCAAGGAATACAGATGAGATAACCACCAAAGATTTTGTAAAAGTAAGACAACGCCTCTGCCCGCATACATGAACTTATTTTTGTTGGATACTGGTTGCCTTGAGATCCAGAGATGCGAAGGTTGAATATTGTATATGAAAGATTTTGAAGTCATGTTTGGGTGTCATTCTGATACACAATTTCTTTTTGTTTGTTGGATGTACTGGTACCCTTGAGATCCTGAGATGCTAGGTTTGAATATGTATATGAAAGATTGAAGTCATATTTGGGTTTTCATTCTTATGTACGTCGATATGTTTGTGTGTGTTAGTATCCTATATGGCTGAGAAATGTTGGATACGGAAATTGCAGTATCATTTTTTTGTATTTTTTGTTTGTGTTGATTTTGTTTTGTGGGGTGTTGTTGTTGTGTATGTGGGGTGGTGGGGAGTCTGTGGTTTGTTTTTTTTTTTTTTTTGTTTTTTTTTCTTTTTCTTTTTTTTTTTTTTTTTTTTTTTTTTGGTTTTTTTGTTTTTTTGTGTTGTAGTGTTTTTGGGGGGTCTCAGTGGTTAAGTTTGGTAAGTTTGTGGGGGGGGGGATATTTCCTAAAAGGGGGGGGTTTTTTTTTGGTTTTAGGAGGGGGGGGGTTTTCTGGGGGGGGAGGAGTGTGGGGTTTTTATTGTAAACTTATGAATTTTTTTTTTTTGTTCGTCTTGTATTGATTTTTATTTAATTTGCTTTGGGTCATGTACCAATGTCAGTAGTTGATGATTATAGAAGCCCTATTTAGCCACTCCAGGAGCAACTGTTCATGGACATTATGCATATGCATATGCTTCGAAAGGATTTAGGCATCCCCGGCTTCCAGTTGATTATAAAGGAGATCCAAGAGATACTACAGAGCTTATGAACAGCCTATAATCTGCCTTTTAAGCAGTGCATAGGTAAACACACCTTTTTTTTTAGAGGTAATAGAAGGTAGTGCAACGCTGCAAATCCACGAGTACAAATACTAGGAGTACTAGTATGAGTGTTCTGCTATGTAACATTCATAGGCTCCATTGGGAAGGATAGACAATTAGACCTCCTAAAGAAAAAAAAATCTCACGTGAAGCCTTGAACTTCAAGTTCTGTAATTTGGATTACGGTTGTTGCTGGCCCCGCACATATATACCAACAGGCAACCACATCTAAGATAATGTCGAAATAAAATGAGATTGTATTAAATGATGAAACAATTAACTAGACGCAAACAGATTCAAAATTACAAATATGAACAAACAAACAAAGACTAATACGACTACATGGCTTGCTACTCGAATGATTACAAATACAAATATGATAGTCTTTATATAGGTACTAACGTAATTCTAATTAAAAATCGATACAGAAAGATTTACAAAGCTTGCAAAACACTTCAAATCTACCTAAATCCAACTACAATAAAACATTGTTATTAGTACTTCCATTTTTTCATTGTGCACTCCACTTGCTCTTTAGTTTTTACACATAGATGGACTGCACAATAAAAAACGATGAGTGCTAAAAACATTTCCCTAATTTTACCTAATTGATAATCCAAATGTACAGAATAACAAGTACATATTTTTCACCCCCTCAAACTCATACTTATTAGTTTGCCAAGGAGAAAACATTTCGTTGCCAATTCTGCTGTCAATTTGAAACCAACTGCCAATGCCAATATCAATCTGAAACAAAATCTACTGCAAATCCAAATCCAAATCCAATGCCAATTCCTTTTGTTCAGCGAGTTGTCAAACCCAACCTTAAATAAAGTTGCATTCCTTTCGATAAAAAAGAAAAGAAAAAATGAAACCAAATGTTAATGCAAACTTCAAATTCCAATGCCAAACAAACTAATACAAATTAAAGACGACATTGGTGACAATAATCCTATATCAAAACGTGAGCTTGCAAATGTTTGTCAACAAACTTCACCTTCTCCCAACCAAATCAATATCAAGGCTCTCTTTTGAAGTCCAATGCGGACAACATATATCAAATCCAATTTCATAACCCAGTACGCACTTCTGTAACGCAAGCCACAAGACTAGGCCTAGATATTGACGAATCAAACTGAATTACAAAACGAAAGCCACAAGACTAAACCAATCAAACAAGGGCTGTTATGTACACCCAAATTTCTTCTTTGGATACTTTCATTTCTCACTTACACCCATTTTAATTTTTAATGTTCTTAAGACACCCAATTTTGATAATAAACTTCCTTCTCTACCCTTAATTTATTTTATTAACTTTCACCTAACAAATCTATTTTGAACACTCAAAATTAAACCCTCACCCTGCGAAAAATCGTACTATTGTGCAGTGTCAGATTCATCACGAAACATCAATTTGCTTTTTCTCTTTCATACATATTATATTGATCAGTTTGACATTGCCATGTTCTACCCAATTGCACTTACAATCATCCCCAATTACACATAAAATCACGTGCATATGAAATTTGATTCTCCTGTTTTTTTCAACAACCACTACTCTAGAGAGAGAGAGAGAGAGAGAGAGAGAGAGAGAGAGAGAGAGAGAATTTAACCCACCTCCTGCTAGGTTAATTCGAATAAGCTTACACAGCTTTGATGGTGCTGCTATAAAGCATCTAGTTTTACAAAAGACGGAGAATGAGAGTTAATCCTTCCAGGAAACTACAATCTAAACGATGTCACCAACAACACCATTCTCGTGAAGGTAATAGCATCCCGAACCCGAAGCATTAAAACATGCTTACGCAAACTTAACAATTATGGATTAGCATAACAACTCCTCAAAGGAAATCATTTGCAGATCGAACAGCACATACTTAGATCATGGAAGAATTTTAAGTACCAAACATGCAGAGAGAGAGAGAGAGAGAGAGAGAGAGAGAGAGAGAGAGAGAGAGAGAGAGAGAGAGAGAGAGAGCAATGATATGAATTGGGGAATTATGAATTGAATTTGATTTGTTCTGGGTTTTTTGGGAAGAGAATGAAAGAACATTAACATGTGTACTTTGATGTCATTTTACATAAGGGTATAAAAATAAATTCACTTTGGACAATATTAAAGGGTGTGCAAAGAAGAAATATGGGTGTACAGAGCAGTCCTCTAAAACAAACCTTCATTGCCTACCAAGCATATAGCTGAAAGCCCACTCCGCAGCTTCATCTCTCATCTCGATCATGCCCCTCCACTCATAGAATTCAAAGCCCACTCATAATTCTGAAGTTGGATTTCATCAACTCCATCTTTTGATTCCTGATCCAAAAAAAGAGAAAACGACACAAGTTTTTATGAAAAAATATACAAAAGTGACCTCTAGTTTCAAAAATATTGTTTTTTTATAAAATTTTCAATTCTATACAATTCTTCAATTAAATTGACTCAAATACCCTTCATTTAATTCAATGTCAAGCAAATTTGATAATCAAACGCCTATTCTCAACCCATCCCCCTACCCTCAATGTTTCTTCTCTCTAACGACGCTTTTACAGTAAAAAAAGAACAACGCTTCTAGTCTCATAAGAACAAAGTTCTTCAATTCAAGTACATTTCGGTTTCAATTGCATGTAAATTTGTGGATTTGAGAAAACATGAATGAAATTTTATGTTCAATAGAGTTCGATACGATATTTAGATTTCTTTACAAATTGGTCACTATGTGACCACACTTTGGTTAGCCCAAAAAAAATTCATGTCAAAACGAAACTCATATATGTTATTTCTAATGAAAAGCTGTTTTGAAATAAATGAAGGGTACTTAAGTCAATTTAATTGCGGAATTGTATATTGAAAGTTTTATAAAAAAGTGACATGTTTGAAATTGAAAGTCAATTTTTGTATAGTTTTGATAAAAACTCAAACGACACACAATTACAGTTTTGCTCTCTGCCGTTCCGTCCGGCAGAAGCTAATAACCGGACCTCATATAATAGCCGTTGGATTTCATCCTATGGCTGTGAGTATCTCTCCATTTTTCACGTGGGGTTCACTGAAAACAAAAAACAGAAAACCAATCTTTTCCTCCCAAACCGCCTCACCGCCGCCGCCACGCAAACCAAGACCTCTGCCACCGTCGATGATGCCTTTTCTTGGGGTCATGATTTTTTGAAATGGCGGCGGTGGTGGCAGGGGAGCGGCGTTGTCGACGGTGGCAGAGGTCTTGGTTTGCATGGCGACGGCGGTGAGGCGGTTTGGGAGGAAAATATTGGTTTTTTGTTTTTTGTTTTTTGTTTTCAGTGGACCCCACGTGAAAAATGGAGAGATACTCACAGCCATAGGATGAAATCCAACGGCTATTATATGAGGTCCGGTTATTAGCTTCTGCCGGACGGACCGGCAGAGAGCAAACGGACCGGCAGAGTGCTAAAAAAACTGCGCCCAATTATCCACCCAAAAGAGAAAACGACACGGACAAAAGGCGGAAGTAAGTAAATAAGGAGATCTGCTAAGAGCCGTCGGAGCTGGGTGGTGGAGGCATAGATCGAGCTGAAGGAGGAGATGGCGACCACCGCATGCTTCATCATCGTCAGCAGAAACGACATCCCCATTTACGAAGCCGAGGTCGGATCCGCCGCCAAGGTACCACAAAACCCTTCTTTTCCAACTTCGATCCCATTCTTTTGATTCCGCACTTTCCATTTGTTCGATCTCTGCATCTACAATGCTTGTTTTACAACTCGTGTTAATTTTGTTGAATAACCCAAGTTGAAAATTCATCAAAATGAATACCCATTTAGATGAATTTGCATTTGATCAATCAAACCGTACTGATGCATATGGGCACTTGACAGAGAGAAGATGCTGCGCAGCTGCATCAGTTCATACTGCACGCGGCTCTCGATATTGTTCAGGACCTCGCCTGGACTACTAGTGCCATGTTTGTCACTTCTTTTCTACTCTCTTAAGCCTTTCACTTGTTTACGCATACATAAGTTCATGCTACAAATTATTCATGATGACATTATTTGGTGCAGGTACTTGAAAGCAATAGACCGGTTCAATGATCTCGCCGTTTCCGTCTACGTTACAGCTGGTCATATCCTTCATGCTTGCAAACCAATTATTTTTGTCAAAGTTCACTTACTTTACAACTCTATGTTTTTCGGGTGATTTCGTATTTGTTTCATCAGTGAGCATTAGGTTCGTGTTGTTTGCATTGTCCGAGGCGTTTATGTGTTACTAGTTGTAGAGCATAGCTTACGTCAATAATTTTTAGAGGTGAGGAAATGGTTCTTCTTCTGTTGTCTTAATACATTTCCGTTGTCACTGTTGCTCAACGTCACTCAAGGTTGAGCGTAAGGTCTTTTCCTTTTCTTCATACCTTCAACTCAGTTAGCATGCAGTCTTGAGTGTGATTTTTTCTTTGACTAAAAACACATACACGGCTAATGCTACTTCATGACTCCCGGAATGATGATGGAATTAAAAGTTTCTTCCAAGAGGTTCATGAGCTATATATTAAGGTAGTAACTACTTACCTTCCGTTCTTTATTCAGTTGCTTTTTACACTTCCCTTACTATATTCTTTATGTTTGACATGTTCTTTTTGGAATTCTCCCTTTTTTGTCTAGAATCTTATTTTGGAGCCTTGAGATGTTATGATATGAATAGACAATAGAGTTGGACTGCATGTTGTCTGCTATGCATTCTATTACTACAAAGTGAAAAGTTAGGTAGCTTGATTGAGTTAATACACCAGAAATGTTTATCAAAAAGCTAGCTTTCCGGAGAAAGTATCTAGTAACTGTATCTATGCTAACAAACCAACTCTTTTTAAAAGAATTGAATATCAACAGTTGACTAGTGCCCAGGAAACTTTTTACTGCAACACTTGCCTTTCTTTGCGTCAATCTACTTTAACATCCTGTGGTATTTAGTGTGAATGCTTTAGAAGTTAGAACCAGTTTTAAAACCACTGTTAATGACAATGGAACAAAGGTCTGTCAATAGGCATGTTGTACGCATCCTTTTTATTTGTTTCATTGGTTGTAATAGGCAGGTAGCTACTGCTTAGTGGACAGTAGGAAGTGTTTTGGTCTGTCAAGTTCATGTCTTTCCACTGCCTTTCCCAATCGGGCTTCTCATGAACTTGTCAAATCGTTAGGTGGTGCTTGCTAGGCAGATTGTGAATTATAATGGTTCAAGTGAAAGTGGAGTCTATAGAATTTTTTTGGGATTGACAGAATTTGCGTAGATCATTTGAGAATCTTGTATGAAGCTGTGCAGGATTGACACAGTTTTCAGCTGTAAATTATGTGTAAGTTAGAAAATATTTTTCCTTGATAGTATACATAATGATGGTGTCAACATTTTCATAATGCTGTGTAGTACGTCCTCTGAGTAGCAAAATTACCATTCTATATTTGAACATGAATTAAGAAATATCTCCTGTCAGGGGATCCGCTATCCTATATTGTAGCCGAATTTTGCCTTCAAGTACAAATATTTTGTTTTCAACGTATTTTGAAGATCAGTTGATTGGTGAAGCTAAAGTATGGGTTTCCTCGGTAGTAGTCTTCTCCAAAGCTTTATCTTTTATTGTCAGTTCGGCTACACCTATTTGAGTGAAATTTAAAATTTCTATTCATGATATCCAAATTCCAACTCCTTTTGCCCAACATAGTTTATAGGTTTTTTTGGTAAATAAGGAAGTAAGTCCTGACTTTTTCTAAGCGCACCGTTATGTTTTTTAAACAATATCTATTCCACTGTTAATTTTTATTTTTTTAAACAATATCTATTCCACTGTTAATTTTTATTTTTTTAAACAATATCTATTCCACTGTTAATTCTTTCGTTACACTTTATTTTACAGTTTCACACTTACCTTTCATATCCTGATCCTATATTGAAGGATAATTTTAGTCCTTTACTTTAACTGTCATGTTTCCGTCGTCTAGGTTTTATGTGGTTCCAACTTCAAAATACTGCAGTATCTGATTTTCTTTACAGTGTGTTTGGAGGAAGTTGTAAGCCCCAAGGAACTTAGGCTAGTGGAGTTGCGGTCAGTAATGCCACTACATGAACATGGCACATGTAGCTACTACAATTTTTTTTGAAGAGGGAGGGAGTTGTCAATGACTACTAGCTATATGTCATTGGCAATTCCCTCTCACTTCAAAAGATTTTACGAGCTACACACTGCTCTGTTCATGTATTGGCACTTCTAACTACCTTGATTAGCCTAAGTTCCTTGGGAATTGTAATGCCCTCATCCAAACACACCCTTAGTGTCTTGATTTCTCTTGTGATAGGGTCCTTTGAATCAACTGTTTACATTAATTACTCTCGAGTCTCTGAGTAGCAACAGAAAAGCATAGGCGTATACCTAAACCAAGTTTTAACTAATTTCTACCTAGCTCTTCTTCATTTCTAGCCAGTGTATTCCAGGACTTATTCCTTTGGTGCTGAAGGGTTATATTAGCTTATAAAATAGAACTATGAGCTTTATTTTCTTTTATTCTCCGTTAATGGAATGTATTGAAACAAAGAGCTAAAAGGGGAGGAGAAAAAAGTGTTGATCCTATTAATTGACTTGTGCTGTACTCGTAATTGAATATTTTTTTAAGTAACCCAGCACTTTACTAAGGTATTGATTATCAACTCATAAGTTGTTTGTGGAATTTGCAGACTCTTCTTAATCCCCTCTACTTGCCTGGTTCGCGAATTACATCATCACATTTTGATACAAAAGTTCGTGCCCTTGCACGAAAATATCTGTAGCGGCCATGCATCCTGTGGGTAGACAAGCTCTTGATTTTTCAGAATGAGGTACTGCAAGTTTCCATGAATATGGTATTTGAAGTTGGACCAAAAAGGAATAGGATATTTAAAGCCTTTTCTTTTTCATGATCTTAGTTCAAGATTGTTGCTTACAAACTATTGATATTTAGTAAGGAATTTGGTTCACCATATTTAGGATATACTTGTTATGTAATAGAAACTGTGTTGAATCTCCATGTGTATCTAGTTACTATTTAGCAATGAATTTGGTTCACCATATTTAGGATATACTTTTATGTATTAGAAATGTGTTGAATCTCTATGTGTATCTCGTTCCTCTCCGTTGTACCACCGTGCCATATAATCTCATAGTCGCCTTTGTCATTAATTAATCCGTACTGTTTTCCCTCTTTACGCCTGTTATGTTGGAGTAACTAAGCTGTATTTAGGATACCAATCAATACACACAAAACACTATTTAAAATTTTAGAGCAGGCTAATATTTGTGGGAAGGGAAACTGCATTTTGACAAGGAATGTGTGTTAAAGTCATTTAAGCACAAGCACAGACCAATGTTTATCTCTTCTATTCCACAATTTTCTTATGGTTAAATCTTATCACTTTTCTATTCTATTCCATGTTCCTTTACTTGCGTGCGCAAACTGGCGTGCTGTAGTCTATGCTGTGTTTGTGGTACTCAAGGTGCACTAACCTGAATTGTAGATTTTCAGATAGCATTTGAAGTTTATCCCTGAAAAGAATTAATCAAAACTAAACCATTTCAAGTTTTTGATAAGAGCGTAGTGCTTTCCTTTTGAACATGCTTGCAAACAAACAATAATAGAACAGCCAAATGTGCTGGCAAAAGTGCAATTCAAATCTAGGGTCCGAGGTACCAATTTTGAAGTGAAATGTTTTTTAAGTTTAGTAAGGAGAAGAAAGAACCACCCCCTCCCCTGTGTAGGAAGCTAAATTCAGTGGTTTAGGGAGTCCTGAATTCGAAATTGTCCCCAAAACTTCTCTATTTTGGGTAAGGACCTCCCAACTGTTCTCTAGAAAGTTAATTACTTCAGTGCATGGAGAACCAATAACAGTGTCCAATTGGACTAATTATTTCCAACAAGTTCATCGACATAGGAAAGGCATTGTTCATTCATTGTCGTGTACTCTTAAGCTGTGCCATTCCGTCAGTCTACATAAAACTAAATTGATTGTAGAAATTGTTAGCAGGAGGAACGTTATGCATCATAACATGGTCGACACATTGGATTCCCCTGGCCTCTGAAAGTATAACCCAAATCCCCAAAGCGTACAGCACATGGCGGTGTTTCAATCATCAGCAAATCCAACAGAAAAGAAAAGGAGACATGAATAAGAACAACAGCCATATCAAAGAGTACATATTGTATTCAATAAAACATAGAAGAATATCAATAGTCAGATATACAACAGACAACAACTTACAATATTAGTATTTGCGGATTTTTTGTGTTGCATCCCAGCACCAGAACCTGCACAACCAGAGCACCATGGCGAAAGCCAGCTGTAATTTTTTTTTTTCTACAACATTAGTAACATATCACTCATTTAGGGACCTTTACTTCATTGGTGTTACTACCCTATTAACTCACAGGGTATCGGGGTCTTGGTGGCCTATAAATAGAGGTCTTCTTCGTTTTTTTGTAAATTATCTTATTTATACTTGTATTTCTCTATTTTATTTTCTTGTGTTTTACCTATCGGCCAAAAATAGGTGTTCTTGTGGTGGAGCTTTGAACTCATTCTCTTATGCGGATAGGTGTGAGTCATACAACGTTTCAATTGGGTTGTTGTATCTTGGAGGAAACAAGTCAAAAGATGTAATGTTGCACCGGTGAGGTAGAATCTTCTTAAAGCGAGCGGGATATCCACATCTTAGTCTAATCGCCTACGTGCTTTTTGGTAGAAGAAATTCTGAAATTTCTTTAGAGTTCCCCAATTAATTTTAAGGAGGTTCAAACCACATGGAGCATGTACCTAATAGAAAAAGAAAAGTGAAGACGACGATAGAAAATGAAGGGGGGCCGGCGTTGCTTGATCGAGGATGAGTTTAATTTGGAGTTAACGAGATTAACAAAGTTGAAAAAAAAAAAAGGAAATGAGACATAAACCCATAAAAATTATTTCATTTAAGTTGAAATCCACCATATTTTTTCTTGGTAATTGGAACCCATGACTAGATTCCACCTTAGCAACTTTCCATATTATAAATTTTATTTTCCTTAGTTGCCCTTATAAACTTTCGGAAGGTTTTTTTTTGGAAGTGTGTAACCGATTTGTGAGACATCATTGAAAATTGATTTTTTGTTCTCTTTATGTCGTGTCTTCCTTCTCCACCTCCTTCATTTCAGTACTCTACCTCGCATACAATGAGAATGAAACCGCGAAAATGTAAGCCACCTGAACTCCCCCACCTAAAAACAAAATGGAAGTCACCTTAACCAATCCACCTTACCATAAACATACCCAAATTAAAAATACTTCAGCCAATCCACCTAAAAAAGGTAAAACCACCTAGCCAAATACACCTATGAAGTGAAACCACATGTTATAGTAGAGTAATCAGCAAAAACTTTAAAAACCTAATTAAACCAAGTAAAATATGTACAAAAATACCATTGTAAAACCACATAGCCTAATACGCCTATGAAGTGAAAGAATTAATGAAAATGTTTTGACCAAATGAAAGAATTAATGAAATTAATAAATTAATATATGAACCAATTCAAAATTTCAAATTAATTGGAATGGCATACTTGTAAATATTATAAAGAGACTTGGCTATTTTCAAAACCTATGCGGCACCCACATACAAATTTGGGTTTAATTCAATAAAAAAAAATATACTTGGGTATCAATCTAATTATTGTAAATTTTTTTGGACTTATATCTCATTAACCCAAAAAAAAAGGGTGAACTGGAGTTAACTGATGTTAAAATGTGTTACATATAATATTTAATGAAATGATATATGTCATTATCTAATAGGAGGGACACAATGGGACATAGTGGCTTGGGACAAAGGATCCGCAACGGAGATGGATTGTAGCCCTTACTAATAACACTACAAGAAATTTGAGCTTTGGTGGCGAGTGGGATTCGTCATTAAAGTATGTAAATTCGTCACTTCTGGTCAAATGTGACGACTTTTGGTCGTCACTGTGTGCGTCACAAAAACACCGTTACTGAAAGTCTCAGGTGACGATTAACCATTTCGTCACTGTCATGCGGCTTTTGTGACGAATTGTTCCTCACCGATACCCAGCCCTTTGGGTATGCTATTTCATCATTAGTGACAACTAGGTCGTCACTTTATAAAGTTTTGTGTGAGGAAAGTTGTGTCACAAGTAATGCCTTAATGTGACGAAATGAGGATCACTTATAGCTTAAAAAAGTAAGGAATATACAAGTCGTCACCATTTTCTTTGAGTTCTTTATATGTATTTCGTTTCTTTCATTTTTTTTTTCTTATTTTACACACAAAATTTAGATATGTACAAGAAAGTAAACAATACACTTTTCCATAAAAAAAATTAATTTTATTATACTGTAAAAAATACAAATACTTCTTTACATTGGCAACGTCCCCAAACGTCTAAACTCAAATTAACAACATTGCACACAATTGTAACATAGTATGCCTCTCAAAACCAATGCTTATGTGTAACATCAATCTTCATAGCTGCAGACAAAGTACATAGCTGCAGCACTAGAGCTCCGGGAAGCTGCAATGTAGAATTGCTAATCTAACAGTGAGTAACATCAAAGCTAAGCAAAATCATTAAGATTGTTGAGAATGTGGTGTGAAAAGTCCCACATTGGCTAGTTAAGGGACCTTGATGGTATTCATAAAGGATTGGGCTACTCCCCCCATTGCCAATTGGTTTTGGGGTGAAACCTCAATTTCCTTCATGGTATCAGAGCCACTCTGTCGTGTGGTGCGAGTGTGCCGACGAGGAAGTCGGGCTCCTGAGAGGGGTGGATTGTGAGATCCCACATCGACCAACGGAGAGGGGGTGATGTGTTCATAAAGGATTGGGCTGCTCCCCTCATTGCCAATTGGTTTTGGGGTGAAACCTCAATTTCCTTCATGGTATCAGAGCAAGGTTGCTCACGTGTTGGTGTAAAGGCCGCACGTGCTCACCGTCACCGGTGTGTGTTGTTCACGCGTTGGCTTGAGAGTCCCACGCGTGAGGGGGCGTGTTGAGAATGTGGTGTGAAAAGTCCCACATTGGCTAGTTAAGGGACCTTGGTGGTATTCATAAAGGATTGGGCTACTCCCCTCATTGCCAATTCGTTTTGGGGTGGAACCTCAATTTCCTTCAAAGATCATAGTCAGTCCACCTTTAACATCCTGCATAAACCTGCAATAGAAGTCAAGTACAACAAGAATACCACATCCTTAGAAACTAAATAGGAACCCGAATTTTGAGAAGTTACCAGACGATAGTTTTATAATCTGTTCTGGTAGTTAAATTGCATATTAAAATTACTTAATTGAAGAATATATGGTTTGGTAGAAATATGGGCTGAATCATTGCCAGTTATGAGAATGTCGTCCACATAGATAAGGAGATAAATACGGATGCTGCCATGGAAATACATAAAGAGAGAATAATCGGGGGGGGAAGTGGGGGGGGGGGGTTTTGTGTTAGCATAATAAGGCAATTCAATCAAGAATATTAACTAATTCCAAACCTAATGACAAGTTCAATTAGGAAATCTAATGTGATGATTCCAGAAAGTATGAGTGAAAAACCTAATTGGTTCTAACTAGGAAATGACTTAGGGTTTAATTATCCAAACTAAACAAGGATTTATGCAATACCAATACGAGTTCTAATTCAAGTTCCAATTGCAAAAGGAAAAGGCAAATCAACACAGAATTCAATAAGGAATTGGTGATGGACCGATTACCTGTTGAATGGATTCGCCACTATATACGGAGGTCCCTGGTTCCATGAACAAGCACGCACAATCCCACCTATTCCATCGATAGCCTGCAGACAACGTTCATAGGAATCAGAAGATCTTTCAGTTAATGTAAGAACGATTAACATACAAGGAGGATAATAGAAACCAGTAAAGTAAGAGCTATGGCATGAGGTTAGTAACTGAGTTTACAAAAGTGCTTTGTATTCTGGGTATTCCGTGATTTAGACTAACATGTGGTATCAGAGCCTTGGCTCTTGCTATATCAGTTCTAACAAAACCTTAAGGAACAACTTCGGTTGCTATATTATTTTTTGTGTTCTATGCAGGATAAACTTAAAGAAATTGCTATATGCTAACTGTTACACAGTAAAGAACTAAAGATATTTGTGGATCATGATTACAGAAAATTGGTGTATGAACATAACACAAACAAAAGTTGTTATGTTTAGTGCATTGATTTAGAAATCATAAAGCTTTATGATCACAGAAGCTGTACTGTGATTTATTTTCATGAAAGCTAATCTCTAAAGATGGTTAACTTAGCATGAGTATAAATCACAGTAGCATATTATGGTGTTTTAGCTCATGTTAAATCACATATTCACTATCCAAAGATGTGAATAACAACCTACAAAATTTTACATGAGTTAAGATACTAGTTTTATGATAAAGTTTAAAAACGCAAGTCATGTTTTCTGCCTAAAGGTGATTATCTGATATTGTGACAGTCTTTTGGGGTACTGACATGCATATTTTGGTTAAATACAGCAGTAGCAATCCTAGGAAACTTCGAACCCCTTTCAGGAACCAACTTCAAGCAATGGAAGGATGATTTGGACATCTTCTTGGCAGCACACAACTAGGATATAGCCCTGGATGAAAAAACAACCACATGAGGATCACAAGAATGAGCATAAAAAGTGGATGCATGCTAATAAGATGGCTAAAAAGACCATGAGAAAATACATGACACTAGCAATTCGTGGAGCCTTGCCTGAACCTGAGTTTGCAGCAGATTACATGAAACAAATTGAGGAGAAATTTGAGGAATCTGACAAAGCAGAAACAGCAGCATTAATGGAAACCCTGAGAACAATAAGGTATGATGGTTCAGATAGCATTAGAGAGCATGTTATGAAAATCATTGAAATTGGAGCTAAGCTTAAAGATTTGGATGTTAAGTTAGATGAAAATTATTTACTGCATGTTGCCTTAACCTCATTACCATCTGAATATGGTCATCTGAAAGTCAATTATAACACTATGGATAAAAAGTGGGATATGAACAAAGTGATCTCACAATGTGTTCAAGCAGAAAGAAGGCAGAAAACTGAGAAGACAATAAATTTGGTGAGTTTGGTTGAAGATGATAGAAAGGAGAAAAGTACTGTTGTTTCTAAGGAGCCTACTAAGAAAGATCACTTCCCAAAGAGGTCTAAGGATTTCAAACCTAAGAGATCATCAGAAAAGTCAAGTGATTTCACTTGCTTTTTCTGCAAGAAACCAGGACATATGAAGAGAGACTGTCATAGGTACAAGAAGTGGTCAGCTAAGAACATGAACAGAAAGGGTGATGAAGTTAAAGAGAATGAGTATTTGAAGGGCAGGCGATAAGCTTCATAAGTAGCAAAATACCAAGTAAAGGTGAAATTCAAGTCTATGTAGGAGATGGATCAGAGGTTGAACTCAAAGCTTTGGGGACTGTTAAATTAGTTTTAGAATCTGGTTTTGTTTTAAATTTGCCAAATGTTGTTTACATACCTTCAATGAGAAGGAATTTGATTTCTGTTTCAAGACTAGTTAATGATGATTTTGTTTTTCAAAATGTTAATAAAATAGGCTTTGACCTATTTTTTGATTCTACTCATATTGGTACTAGAACCTTGTTTGATAAACTCTATCGTTTGAATGTTGTTTCTGAGTCAAATCAGTTTTCAATGTAGAGTCAAATAAAGAAAAAAATTCTTCAAAACTTTGGCATAAAAAACTGTCATATTTCAAAGGACAGAATGCAGATTTTAGTTAAAGAAAACTCAGTCCCTACTTTAAACTTTCATGATTTTGAAAACTGTGTTGAATTGTGAAAGGAAACTTGACAAACAGAAGCAAGAAAGGGTCAATTAAAAGCGCAAATTTACTACAGATCATTCACACAGATATTTGTGGACATTTTCCAATTCCAACTATAGAGGGTCATAGGTACTTCATCACTTTTATAGATGATTACTCAAGGTTCTGTTACTTGTACCTAATCACTGAGAAATTTCAAGCCTATGACATGTTCAAGATCTTCAAAACAGAAGTTGAAAATCAGAAAGATTTGAAGATAAAGGTTGTTAGGTCAGATCAGGGAGGTGAATATTATGGTAGGTATGATGATACCGGAAAGCATTCAGGTCCTATGGCTAGATATTTACAAGAGTGTGGTATAGTAGCTCAATATACAAATCCAGGTACACCACAACAAAATGGGGTTGCAAAAAGGAGAAACATGACTTTAAAGGCTATGGTGAGAAGCATGATATCTCAAACAACACTACCTAGTTTTCTATGGGGTGAAGCTATCACAACAGAAAATCATGTGCTAAATGGGTTCCAACCAAGGCAGTTGACAAGATTCCATATGAGTTGTGGACTGGAAATCCACCTAGGTTAAATTAAATTGCACATATGGGGTTGCAAAGCAGAAGCTAAAGTATAAAATCCTAATGCTGGGAAATTGGATCCCAAAACCATAAGCTGCTATTTTGTAGGATATCCAGATAGAACCGAAGGTTACAGATTCTATTGCCCCAATCATACTTCTAGGATTGTGGAAATAGGAAGGGCAAAGTTTTTTTAGCCTATTGATGAGCATGGAAAAAAACTGACAACATAAATTTTGAATTTGAAGAAGAAGGAGATTTTGCATCAAGTTGGGAATAATGAGCTAGTACTTCTTCACATGCTAACATACCATTATCTGCAATGTCATATGCAGATAATGGCTCACAAATAGACAATGAAGACTTAATGGAGACTAATGATCATGCAGTCACAGAAAATGCAGAAAATAATGTCACATATGCAAATCAAGTTGAAGATGGTCTAGTTCATACCAATGACAGAACAGTTCAAAATCAAAAATAGACAAACTACCTAATCATCCAGCTCAAAGAGTTTCAAGGTCAGTTAGGGTGATAAGAACTGCAATATCAAACATATATCAGACATATTTGACAGAGGCAGATTACAGTATCTCTGAGTATGAAGATCCTACAACATATAAAGAAGCAGTGAATGGTCCTAATGAGAAAAGTGGATGAGCAATGAAGAATGAGTTGGAATCATGGAAAAATGGTGTGTGGGAGCTGGGAACGTCAAGGGAGTTAAGCCTATAGGATGTAAAGGGAAAACTAAGAAGGATGCAAAAGGTAACATAGAGAGACATAAAGCTAGATTGGTTGCTAAGGGGTTTACACAGAAAGAAGGTATTGATTTTAATGAGACTTTTTCACCTGTTTCTACTAAAGACTCATTTAGAATCATTATGGCCCTAGTAGCTCATTATGATTTACATCTACATCAAATGGATGTTAAGACAGCGTTTTTGAATGGAGACTTGAAGGAAGAAATCTACATGGTGAACAAAGGTTTAAGAAGATAGCAATCAGGTTTGCAAATTAAGAAAGTCTATTTATGGTTTAAAGCAAGCTTCTAGGTAGTGGTATTTAAAATTTGATGAGGTTATTAGCTCTGCTGAGTTTATTGAGAATAATGTGGATGAATGCATATACATGAAGTTCAAAGGAAGCTCATTCATCATATTAGTCTTATATGTTGATGATATACTATTAGCAGCAAATAGTTTATCACTTTTACAGGAGACTAAACAGTTTTTGATGAAGAACTTTGAGATGAAAGATCTTGGAGAAGCCTCATATGTTCTGGGAGTTGAGATTCATAGAGATAGGCAAAGAGGGTTGATGGGATTGTCACAGAAAGCATACATAGAAAAGGTTCTTAAAAGGTTTGATATGTCTAAGTGCAATCCGGGTGAGGTTTTAGTACATAAGGGTGATAAATTTACAAAAGATCAATGCCCACAGAATGAGATTGAGAGAAAGAACATGGAGAAAAAGTCATATGCATCAGCTATGGGAAGTCTAATGTATGCTCAAGTGTATACAAGGCCAGATATGCATTCATAATAGTGTTTTGGGTAGATATAATCTAATGCAGGTGAAGCACATGGCAAGAGAAAGAAAGCTTTGTGATATTTGCAGAAAACTAAAGAGTGCATGCTAGTTTATAAGAGAAAAAAAAGCTAGAGTTAGTTGGTTATTGTGATTGATTATGCAGGATGCAAAGATGATATGAAGTTAGGGTTTGTTCTTGTTGGAGGTGGGGCTGATGGAAATGTGAACAATGAACTGTGCAGCTCAAATGAGCTGAGTATAGCATGTATGAAGCTACATCCAGGCAGTTTGGTTAAGGAACTTCATAACAAGCTAAAGGTTATGACTCTATACAGAAGCTATACAGTTGTATTGTGATAAACATATAGTGTTCTTTTGCAAGAACAATAAAAGATCAGAGGAATCAAACATTTAGACATAAAGTTTTTGCTTGTTAGAGAGAAGGAAAGAGTGGTCAAGTGGTAATTGATCATATTGGAACAATTTGATGATTGCAGATCCTTAACAAGGCATACGTAAATGTTTCAAGAAGCATGTGAAGAGATGGGAGTTGGAAGGTTTATGCTGCAGAATAGTGGGAGCAATTCAGGTTCATAAGTTTAGTTATTTCTTTACAGTTTTCAATTTTTAGTTTCAGAATATGCATTAAGGTTAGTTGTTCAAAACTTTACTTTAAAGAATTAGATGAGAGTTACTGCAATTTTCCATTAGACAGATTCTTTTAAGAATGTGTAAAGTTATAAGGAGCTTTTACATTAGTGGGAGCTAAAAGGATGATAAGAAAGGACTGGTTGAGTGATGGTGTTTATAGTTCAACTTAGTTGAAATTTACTCATAAAGATCACCATTTTTCATCAAGTTTTATCCTTGTTTTGTAGGCGTTTTGTTCACATATAGGTTCTGTGTTTGTAATCATGACGTTTGCAAAATGCAAGTATCATTCCTCTTGGTTCGATGCAGGTGTCTATGATTGCAGAAACATGAAAGTGATTTTATCATTTCGATTTCTTGGCCATAAAGAGTATTGAATCTGTGTTTTATAGCATTGGGTATTTAGTTGATGTTTGAATGCCTTAGTGCAAGAATGTTAGCATAATAAGGCAATTCAATCAAGAACATTAACTAATTCCAGAAACCTAATGACAAGTTCAATACGGAAATCGAATGTGATGATTCCAGAAAGTATGAGTGAAAAACCTAATTGGTTCTAACTAGGAAATCACTTAGGGTTTAATTATGCAAACTGAACAAGGATTTATGCAATACCAATACGAGTTCTAATTCAAGTTCTAATTGCAAAAGGAAAAGGCAAATCAACACAGAATTCAATTGGGAATTGATGATGGACGATACCTGTTGAATAGATTTGCCTTATATAAGGAGGTCCTGGTTCCATGAACAAGCACGCACAATCCCAGCTATTCCATCAATAGCCTGCAAAAGGAGTTCATAGGAATCAGAAGATTTCAGTCTAACAGGTTGTCGCATATAAACTTCCTCAGTAAGATAGCCATGTGAAAATGCATTTTGAACATCTAATTGACGAACAGACCAGGAAAATTGTACGGACAAAGCAAGGATGAGCCGAATAGTGTAATGATTAACAACTGGGCTAAAAGTTTCGCCAAAATCAATGCCTTCTTGTCGGTGGAAGCCATTAGCCACAATCCAAGCTTTGTAATGTTGTATTGAACCATCTGAATTCCGTTTTATACGAAAAACCCATTTATTTGGCAAAACATTCATGTTGGATTGTCGAGGAACTAAAGCCCAAGTGTCGGCTTGCTGAAGTGCATTGAACTCATCTGCCATGGCAACTTGCCATTCGGGAGATTTATTTGCCTGTGTAAAACAAGTAGGCTCAACAGCCTCATTAGTAAGAAATTGAGAAGGTATTTGAATTGCTTGACTTTGGAGTCTAGCAAACGTGCCTACATCTCCTCTTGCAAGTTGGCGCCTTTCCATTGTTCTCATCTTCAGAAGTGACTACATAGGCAAAATTTTAATCCGGATTCTAAAGCCGGCCTGAACCGAAGAAAAATTGAAAGTTAGAGGATCATCATCTCATCATTAATTTGTGCTGTTTCCTTTCTTTATTGGGATAAAAGAAAGGGGAAGTTTTGTACCGACCAAATAAGAGTAAAATAAGAAAGAAGAAGGAAAGTCTGAAGGTTTTAGGAACAGAAGTATATTAATTCCTGATTAGACGTGGAAATATATGTTGGTTTTCCCCTGCATAGAGAAGAAAAAGAAAAGAAAACGACCAGTGTGTCTTGATTCTTGAATGTCTACAGCGATGATGAGCAGCAGAAAGCGAATACGAATACGAATACGACAAAGCGATTATTCTTCTCATTGTCAATGGCGACAACTTACCACGGATCTAAAGATGGACATTCTATCAAGGCTCCCCGTGAAAGCCCTCTTAAATTGTAGGGTTGTTTGCAAAGAGTGGCTTTCTATTATTTGCGACTCTCACTTTGCAGGTCTCCAGTTTTCAAGGTCACCTCTTCATATTTTGTTCCAACATACTCAAAGAAAACTGAACTTGGTCGATATAGGGAGTTGTGATTCTGATTTCAAGGTAGATGAAGGCGAGTTCACACCTGAAAATATCCTACCTAGCGATACACGTAGTGCGATAAACTCTTGCAATGGCTTAATTCTTTTGCGCGGAGGTTTTCAACAGCTATACTTGTGCAATCCAATTTTGAGTGAGTTCATCACCATTCCATCTGGTCTTACTCCGGATGGCACACACACCAGTCGGCTTGTTGCACTTGGTTTTAGCCCTCGGAGGAATGAGTACAAGGTGTTGCGCACTCTTGGAAGAAGGATTTTTCCAATTGGTAGTCATGATGATGGTGTCCACGAAGCCCAACTTTACACCATTAATAATTGTTCTGCAGTTTGGAGAAGCATCGGAACTACTACTACTCGTGGGAGTGCCAATGGCAACTTGGCTGAATTGCATGGAGCACTTCATTGGATTGATGTTCGTTCTCCTTATGAGTTTGAATTATCTTGTTTCGACTTTACAACAGAACGATTTCGACAACTACCCCTACCGAGACGCATCATCGGACCAATAAACGTGCCATATTCGCCTGCTAATTTGAAGTTGGCTGTGTCAAGAGGTTGTCTTGTTTTATTTGTCCACCCAGATGCTCCTCCTCCTGCCTATTTTGTCATGTGGGTGATGAGAGACTATGGCGTGCAAGAGTCTTGGACCAAAACTCGTGTCAATATCTGGAATAACAACAACTTTCCATGGTATCAACCAATTGTGTTCCTGAGTGAAGGAGAATTCATGATGATTAGGGAATACAGCAGGAGAAGAAAATCAGTAGTTTTTTATACTTATAACAGGGATAGCCAGAGTTTCAGAGAGAGAAACTGGGTTTGGCAATAGACCTCAGATGACTAAGGCAATATTTTCTACAGTTGCTTACACTCCATCCTTTGTTTCACTCTTCGATGTTTGCAAACAAGACACGGTGTTTAAAAGGTACATATACTACTCAAATTATTATTTGGTCTATATGGTAATTTTGTTTTTCACTAAAATGAATAACTATATGTATATGAATTTTTGTAACGATATGCGCAGGGGAGGCATGAAGAAATCCTACAGCTGGCTTTCGCCATTGTGCTCTGGTTGTGCTGGTTCTGGTGCTGGGATGCAACCCAAAAAATCCGCAAATACCAATACTGTAAGTTGTTGTCGCTGTTGTGTATGTGACTGCCGATATTCTTCTTTGTTTTCTTGAATACCATATGTATTTTGATATAGCTGTTGTTCTTACTCATGTCTCTTCTTTTCAGTTGAATTCTCCGATGATTGAAACAACATCATGCGCTGTATGCTTTGGGGATTTGGGTTATATTTTCAGAGGCCAGGGGATTCCAATGTGTCAACCATGTTATGATGCAAAACGTTCCTCCTCCTGACAATTTCTACAATTGGCTATTAGTTTTGTTTCAAGATTGTCGGAAGGAATGACACATCTTGCAAATCCTGCCTACAGATACAGACTACAAGACAATTGGCGTGTGGAAAATAAGAGTCTGGCAGTCGGCGTGTGCAGTTGATTAATGAGAATGAATTAAGTACTCTTTTCAGTTCTTCGTTCTACATGTTAATATCAACTACTTGTAGAAAGAAAAAATTTGTCAAGGAAAGAAAATGCGAAGCCTGTAGAAAATAAGAAAGCGTCATCAAAACTATGGTGATAACACTACATTGCTAAATTGCATAGAACTCAAGTCTTTAAAACTTGTCGATGGAGAAAGCATGATTACATTACATTAGGTGACGAAAAAGGTCATAATCAGAAGCTACAACAGACCAACATCAAAACTCGCGAGTTTGACCAAGTACCTAGCTCGCATTTCACCCCTATCAAATCATTTGGCACTACTGAGCTGAGCTTCCTTCACAGCTGACTAAAGGAAAAAAGAATTAGATAGCAGCATATAATGCAATCTCCAAGTAAATATAGTTCAAAGAACATAGAATACCTTCTTTCGGTCAGTCTTCCTCTTCTTTGGAGCAGGCTGTTCACTGCTGCCCACCTGCCAAGAACCAAGATCATAAATATAAGTCAACAACTAAATCAACCACACTGAAATGCAACGCAGGCAGGATAAGTATTAAGCACAATGGCTGCAAAGCTTGAGAAAAAAAAAGGATAATTAAAAAACAATTTATTTGAAGAATAAAATATGCAACCAAGAATGAGGACCAGATTCTTACAATTTCTGGGCATTCATAATCAATTCCGGCATCTTCAATACTCTTTTGACGCTTCAGATCTTTCTTCCTAATCTTCTCCACCAACTTCTTGTATTCTTCCAATGTTCTTTCCTAAAAATGTATCATCCAAGAGGAAAAAAAAGTTTTAAAAAGTCCTCAAAGGCCAAAGGAGAAAACTCACTGGGGGTTGCTTTTCATGTATGCACTGAATACCTTGTCATGCCTCTTCCGTTCAATTTGAACCCAGTTCAAGGGTCTGACATGGTAGTTAAATCCTTTCCATCTACAAAGGAATAGAACACAAAAAGTGAGAAATTTTCACAGCAAGGGTAAAAAAAAAGGCTCTCTCCAGTAGCATATGTTTCTTCTCACACTAGAATTTGGGACAATTCTGTGTGTAGATGTAAAAGTATCTAACATAAAAAGGACCCTGTACAGCACTAGGGCCAGATAGCAAAAGACAACCAGTACATCCATATACAATCGGTTATTCAGCACTCACAATAACAGTGACACCCTTTTAGGACCTCTTATCTAAAGGATAGATGTGAATATTAATTGTCATGATGCCCAGGCAATATAACAGAAGACTATGAACAGCCAAATCACATCCATGCACTGAGTTATATGAAAATAAATTAGAGAAACATTGAACAGCAAAACACCTTTAAATACATGTTTGAATTACCATAAGAAAGACCATTTGATACCATAATAACTCCAAAATGATAAAAGGGAGAGTAAAGAAATTGCTTACAATTTAGCATGAACTTTTTGTGGAGGAATAAGCTGAACTTGCAAAAGGTGTTCGAACAGCAGATAATTATGCATAGTTTCAGCTACAACTTTCGCCACCTGCGCAGGAAGGCGATGTTAGCACACAAAAGGAACATGATACAGAAAAAACAGACTCTTAGATATTAAATTATAAAGAATCGAATGCTACCCCAGGGTCTTCAAACTCAATGAATCCAAAATGCTTTGATTTTCCTGTCTGTTGAACATCAGATGAAAGATAAACAAAAGTTAACACACATCAGAAATTCAAAGGAAAGATCTTTAGCCTGAAATGTTCACAATGTCTGGGTGGAATGAAGATGGGCAACTACTATATACTAATGGAAAAAGGAAAGATATGTAGTTCCCAAATGTTTACAGTTCCAGGACAGGGCGCTAAGGCATTTCACTAGGGTACTTCAAGAATGGTCTCCCTCTGGAAATATGTAATTCTTAAAATGAGACACTCAAGCAAACTCGCAAATTTTGGGTACCTCGGTAAATTACAAATTCAAAGACAACTTTTAGATACTTCAGTAGAGTTTTAGTTCCTATTTCGATCATAATTTAGCAGCTAAAATTTTAGCTGTTAGTAGCCTAGCCGAGTAATGGCCAAGTGGAAATTTCACAATAGCTACAATTCTACTTGTTAGTTGCAACCAGCATAGTGCAAAAATTTCTCAAGGAAGATTAAAAATCCTTGTTGAGCCACTAAACAACTTCATTCAAGCAAAGATGTGACCTTTTTGTTACGCGCAATTCTCAATCTCTTAATCGCACCGAATTGCCCAAAAAACCCTGCAAAAACAGCAGCAAATCAGCACCAAAAGACACAAATATCATTCAAAGTAGTCAGATTTTGAATAAATCCCACCTTCCATTTCCTTCTCATAGAAGCCGTGCGGAATGCGACCAATGTACAAAACCCTAGAAACATCCTCTTGGGGCTTCTCTTCAGGGAGCTTACGCGCCGGACCGCCTTCCAATGGCTGTCCCCATCAAAACAACCGAAACAACATAAACAACAAAACCCTAACCCTAGATAGAAACTATAGAAACCCTAGAGCATATTCATGTATTTACCAAGAAATCAGCAGAAGCAGCAGCTGCTTTGTTCTTCTGAGCAGAGACTTCCAATTGGGCAGAAGCTTTGCTCAATTGCTTCTTCATCGCCTTTTTCGCTTTTACACCCATCTCGCTTATTTACTGATCTTTTCTTCAGAAAATTATCAAAACAAAAGGAGAAGAAGAAGAACTGGAGCGGAGGAGATGATTAAATTCGGCGGCGGAGAGGAAAGGAGAGAACAAGAGGGAGGCGAGAGTTAGGGGTTAAGGAATGAACTTGGGCCATGGGCCTAGAGGTTTTACACACATAACTTGGGCTGGACTCTAGCAAATAAATTAAACTGGGCTCAAATAAATCGGTGAGATTTTAATGGACTTAAATTATAGCAGCTTCTTTGATTCATTGATCGTCTTCTACTTTGATTCAACAATCCAGTTGTATGCAAAGTTGACGAAACTTACGAATGCATGAGGCAATAGCTAACTTGTTAAAATGACGGCGAATGTTACTCAGTGAGCCCAGAAAAAAGGGGCAAGGTACAGAAGTTTTCGTATACATTAATGCCCTGAATGCCAGACATCTGCAATTCAAATAGAAAAGCACTCTGTATGGAAAATAGTACAAACTTTCTTTTATTTTAACTTCAACCTCTTGTCACAATTTGTTTCTGAGGAACAGGAAGGGCTCTCCAGCCAATATCACGGCGGTAGAACCCTCCTGGCCAGTTAATTTCTTCAACACCTTGATATGCCCGATCGCGTGCCTCTTTGAGATCTCTTCCCTTGGCAGTTACCCCAAGCACACGCCCACCAGCAGCAATGAAGTTGCCATCCGAATCCAGTGCAGTTCCTGCATGAAATATCTTGACGGATGGGGCAACATGTTCTGCTTCGTCGAGATTTCCTATCACACTTCCCTTCCCATATGGCCCCGGGTACCCATTACTTGCCATTACCACTACCATGGCAGACCCAGCCGACCAGTTCAATGAGACCTCATTTAGCTGTCCTCTACAAGCTGCAAGTAGAACTTGTGCCAGATCAGACTCCAAGCGAACCATTAAAACCTGTTTTATCACAAAGGCAAACAAACACCCAGAATAATCCATGTCAATAACACCAACGCTATATGAAAAACACACTACAAAACTCAACTACCATGGCTAAAGTACCATACACTATGCAAAACACCAATCAACAAACCTATCATGATGGACAAACTAGCAATCTGGATCAGTCATATGAACATATAGGTAAGTATACCTCAATCATGCTATGTATGAGAAGAAGAGTGCAAAGAAATGCATGAGATCATATCTTATTCATAAGCCGCATAACCCATGCCAAGTAGCACTAGGCAGACTCAAAGGAAAAGGCCAATAAAGAAAGCCGAACCAAGCCAGTGCACTGAAAGTGAAGATAAACAGAAAGAGAAAATTAATGAGACGATAGAAACCACTGACTTCAGCCTCTCGCAATCTTACTCTCCTCATCTCACTCAACTTTTGAGCAAGCTCCAACTTCTTCCTTCATCTGCATAATATTAATACATACTACCATCCTCGCACCAACCCAACATGTACTCTCAGATTAACTCAAAGTTTTACCAACTCATTCCACAACCCTCTCCAGCTCTCCTCCGATAAGAAAAGACTAAGAAAAGAAAAGAGGGACATAGAGAGATAGATAAGAAAGCCCAATTCTTAACTGTTGCCTGTAAAATGATCAAAACATCTTGAAGACTTGGAAAATAATAAAAACATGAGGTTCCGACATAGTAAATAGCATGAGGTAAATTGAACAATTGACTGAGAGTTAAAGTAAGCATTCAGTATTCTATATTAGAGATGAATCCTATATGTAGGTAACTATTGGGGTTGTTTACTGACCTGACACTCAGGATCACCAAAGCGCACATTATACTCAATTAGCTTAGGTATGCCAGACTTCTTCTCTATCATGAGTCCAGCATATAAAACCCCGACAAACTTGCAGCCCTCTTCTGACATGCCTTTCACCGTGGGGTAAATAATGGATTTCATCACTAAATCTTGGAGTTCTTTTGTTAAGATGGGGGCTGGCGAGTATGCACCCATTCCACCAGTATTAGGCCCTGTATCGCCATCGCCAACACGTTTATGGTCCTGAGCAGATTCTAGGGGTATAGCATTCTCTCCATCCACCAGTGCAAAGAAAGATGCTTCTTCTCCTTCAAGGTATTCCTCAACAATGACACGACAACCTGCAGAACCAAAAGCACCTTTGACAAGCATTGAATCGACAGCTTCAAAAGCCTCTTCCAAAGTCATTGCGACGATAACTCCTTTCCCAGCAGCCAATCCATCTGCTTTGACAACAATAGGCACCCCTTGCTCATGTATATATTGCTTTGCAGCAGATGGATTTGTAAATGTTTGATACTGTATGGATTAACAGTGCATTAGTAACTGTTCTTCATATGAATAAAACCAAATTCATTGTATAATACTGTCATTTTCAATTTCTCGCTAAACTATCATAGAAAGTACACCTTTCGACGTTCTAAACAACATAAAACAAAATTATGAACATACCTTAGCAGTAGGTATTCCGTACTTGTCACACAAGCTCTTCATAAAGTTCTTGGATCCTTCCAGTGCAGCAGCCTCCGATGAAGGGCCAAAAGCATGGATTCCAGCCTTAAGCAGATCATTTACGAGGCCTGCAACAAGAGGGGCCTCGGGTCCAACAACAACAAGTCCCACACCCCATTTCTGGCAGAAGGAAATCACAGCGGAGCTATCAGAGATGTCGAGGTCCGAAATACAAGTGGCATCCCCAGAGTTTGAAATTCCAGGATTCCCCGGGGCACAAAATACGGCATCAACAGAAGGGGATCGCTTCAATGCATAGCAAAGAGCGTGTTCCCTTCCCCCTCCACCAATCACCAAAACAACCACCCTTTCCTCTTCTGCAGCATTAATAAGCAAACAACTATCTATCAATGCTTATCATCATACAAATACAATGCAAGTTTTTCTACAACAAATACTCAGCTCGTAAGTAACTATGCTTGCATGCATAATATACTGAATACTAGTTGCAATCTAAAGTTAAGTTTAAATGATCCACATCGAAATTACTCTCTAGCAAACAACATCAACGAAATTGACACTAAGAATAGAGAATTTGAACAAAAGTAATCCAAAAAACTTCAATTTCAGAGAGGGTTTTTCATCGGTTTGATTGATTAGGCCACTTAATTAATCAACAAATTACTACCAGGAGCAGCAGCGGTAGATTGGGCGCGAACGGAAAAGGACGGCTGTGATTTCTCGGCATGGCATGTGAGGAGTGTGAATCGCCGGCCGGTGAGACGGCGAGAGCAGATTGGCCCCACAAAGGAGAGGAAAGGCTTCTGGGACCCAGGGAATTGAGCTCCGCTGTTGTTGTTGTTGAGTTTGAGAGAAGCAGCTCCGACAAGGTCCAACGTCGTACAACCCATTTTCCGATGACTGAGTCGGAGAGAGAATCCTTGTCTTCCTCCCTCTCCTGTCTTTTACTTCTTCCCTAAAATGCCCCTCCGGCGTTTTTTTTAAGGATTGAGAGTGGGGTTTACTGTGAAAGAAGAATAAAAATGAAAGAAGCAGCGCAGACTACAATATCATATAATCAACTAGAAACACCATAATCAGTGAAGAATTCGAAAAGAAACACTGGAAATATGCAGACCCATTGAAGAAAGAACTTACTTCTTGGCTGATCTTGAGCTTTTTGGAGTCGACGGAACAGTGGGGCTTGGGCGTAAAAATGGATTTCCGCCCGTGATTGGAATTAGAATACCGGACAAAGAGGAGGAATGTATTTCCACCGATTTGATGGAATTGATTCCGATCAATTCCCGGCTATTTTTGCCAAAAAAAAATTCCTATTCCCACCCTATTTTCCTGTCAAACAAACACGGCCTGAGGGTTTAAGCTGTTTTAAAAAGGTTCTATTTTCCTGTCAAGCAACCACGGCCTGAGGGTTTAAGCTGTTTTATTTATAAAAGGACAGGAGCTCTCTCGTCTCTCTGCCCTCTGGTTTGGTTGGGTTTTGATGACAAGTGCTATTTGATTTTGGCATTATTATCAGTAATGGTCACTAATATTTTTTTGTATCAAATTCGATCATCAAAGTTGGCTATCCGTATCAAATATGTAACGTTGAGGATCAAATTGGACACAAAAAAATGTTAGTGACTATTAGTGATAGTAATGCCAAAATCAAGTACCATTTGTGATAAAAAAAACCCGGTTTGGTTTAAGAAAGAAACCTAAATTGTCCAAAAAAAAATTAACATTTTATTTTTCATTCCATGAACCAAACGCTACTGTTAATAACGACGTGTATACTAAATAGAAATGAGAATGAGAATGAAAATATTGAGAGTCATATTAACTCCAGGTGATTAATGTGTTTATTAAAATTTGGGAATAGTGGGACTCACAATCACAAACCTAATTTTCAAGGAATGAGATTCTTTGGTGGGAGGTAGTATTGTGATTCTTCAAAATTGATTCCACCAGAAATGGAACTTTTATACCTAAATTACCCTCATAAACTTAATGGTTTCTTCAATTGTATCCGGCAAAAAAGTTGTACCCGTATATAGGAAAGAAATCTTACTACTAGGTATAATGTTCTTTCATCTTCTTACAATGTTTTATGAATAGTTAAAATTTTAAATTGTACTCGCATATAAGTATTATTAAGACTTGAAATTTTAAATTTCACCTTTATGTTGACAAAAAACTATAAATTTATATTGGGGCATTTTAGTAATTTAATTAATTTCCACTCCGATTCATGAAATGCAGTAAACAATTTAATGACAATCAACTTAATTTTTACCCTGATTTTGGACAATTAGTAAACGCTTCAACGAGAATGTTTCACTCTGATTTCTATTCATTCTGATTCATGCTCACTTTGATTCCTACTTATTCCAATTCTTTCTCATGATGACTCTGAATTAGTAAACGTGTACGCTTTCATTGAAGGGGTTTTAGGTCGGAGAGGAGATGAATGACAACCAAAATCGAACCATTGTTTGGTGGCGAGAAATATCGGTCGATCGGCTTATCCATCTCTTTAGTTGATATGATCATCCCACTACTAGCATCCATCAAACTGTTGGATATATGAAACGAGACATTTGTGGCGGGTTGTTGTCTAAGTTCGTATACATTAGAAAAACAAATGGCATCTACGTTCGTATATTACAGAGATTTCAAGTCCATTCGAAATAGAAAACAAAAAACAAGATTACATTTAAGACTTCTTTACCATAAGACACTTTCCGCAACCACATGAAAACGGCTCAAGATCACATCCATACCTCAGGAAATACAAGGTTAACATTGCTCGGATGGAAAGCAAGAAGACCAAATCCAATGGTAAACAAATTACAAAGGCAAAAAAAGGCCCTTTACGTATATATATTACAACAGTCTTTTAATAAACATACATTCAATTTATAGTTGATTTTCAAATAAGGGTACAAAACCAACTTCTATCCGCATACAAACTTGAAGGCTCAGTGTTTCTAAATATTTTTTGTGAACTTTTGAAGCACACTTTCTACTCACGGTCATACGACACAAGCTACAAGTAAAAAGGTAGAGACGTTTACATATTTTTGATACAAGTCTACAAGTCCGTATTGGAGTGGGATAGTAGGCAGAAGCAAGAGACACTCGTAGAAGGTGCTATGTGTTCAAAGCCATAAATAAGTTCTGCTTACGGGCATGCTCTGGAATAAGTCGATTCACTATGTCTGGTGCAATTCCTTGAAGCTCTATTAAGCAGAACACAATGAAACATAAAAGGGACATTAGGAACCCAAAAACCAAATATAATAATTTCAATGGATGCAAAACTGCTCCTGTAAGGAAAAAGAAAAAGATAAATTTGCCCTTTTGGTTATGCAGCCTATTTTCAACTAGTCTGTATAATAATGTTTCCTATTTCTCTTTTGGTCTTAGACCAAAAAAAGATTTCTCTGTTTCTGTTGTCTAATTAGGTGGAACATTGCGTCTGTTTAAGGGAAACGTAATTTTGAATTGACAGATTTTTAGGGCTTATATGCTGGCGTATCAACATTAGATTAAATACTTGTAATTGTATTATCACGCAGAAACCAATATCAGCAATCTCCAAAGGAATATCTATAAAACTTAAATGGTATCATGTGATATCGTAACAGACACAACCCAACTCACCCTGAGCTTTAAAGTTAAATAGAGGAGGAAGGGGGCGACCATTAGGAAGACGAGTATTGGGGTCTCTCAATTCATCAAAGAAAGGATGAATGCAAGCTTCAACCTGCCAAACAAATGCGGAAAATAAATTAGTACTAAAAGATAACATCCACTTTAACGAACTATACCAACGGAATGTCAAACTTACAGCAGTGCATCGAAGATTGGGAGAATACTGGAAGAATCTACATACAAGATCCACTGCTTCTGGGGGTAAGCGTTTTTGGAATACCTGCAACAAGAGAAGAAAGTGAATCTCCATTCTAAATGAGATTCTTTTGAGAGCCTATAATAATAATTACTGATGAAAAGGCACAACACCAAAAAATGACTCAAATTGAAGATGAGCATAGATTATAATTGGTACTGGATTACTACTCTACATTCCAAGTATAACATGCATGACAAAGCAGTCAGTTTGCACGAGTTCATTTGAGTATGCATTTGACATCGATGCGAACCAGCATAGTATATTCTGCATTTTAAAAAAAATACAACTGGAGGTATGAGAACAAACATGTAATGTAGTCAGACGCCCAAATAAAGGAGCAGCTTTTCATTGAGCCTGCAAATCTTCATTTGCCAATTATTCCTTTTAGGGCAGGTCTAAACTAACATTATTTTTCCTGGATTTCAACATGTGCTTGGAAACTCTATACCTAAATGAAAACCCTTCTATTTACTGGAGAAATCAGTGCAACTATTTGTACAGCCATTTTCAAGATCTCTCCGAATGATGACTAAATTTAATTTCCCTTTTGTCGGCCTAGGGCGATCTCCTCCTCATTTAACACAACTTTGGGAGGCCTGCTAAGCATACCAACCAAATAAACAAAAGTTACCCAACTCTAAGTACCAAAATATCAATCAAGTTACGCCTGCTAAGCATACCAACCAAATAAACAAAAGTTAACCAACTCTAAGTACCAAAATATCAATCAAATTACTACTAATCTTTTATGTCCCTCAATGGCTACTTTTTGAGTCCGAAACAAAAGCAAAACTCATGATGTAAGTTGGATGACGAGACAGTACACAACTACACGTTTCAGTGTAGTAATACAATCAAGGTTTAATAACTCTGAATTATGGCTCTGTAAATAATATGCAGAATGAAATAAAATTTCATTAGAATCATGCGTGAACTTTTCAAAGTCAGAAGGTAACATGACAGCATAATACTTAGTAAGCAAAGACACACCTTGTGCCATGGATGAGGCTTTATCTGTGGGAATTTGAACTCAGTATAGTTTGGATTCATGCACTTTATCTCCTCCCTGGTTGGGGTTCCCAAAACCTGCACAGAATTTCAAAAATCTTATGTGCATACTCATCGATTCCTTCTTGTATAATCGTGAAAAGTTCAAACATATTAAGAAACGATGATCTGTGGGAAGAATGTATTTTTTGGGCAGTTGTTTCTCAAAAACTAGCGAGCTAATTCACTAGAAAATTCATTTTCCCTTGTTTCATGCTTCTACTCACCACACACAAGGAAAATGCAAAAAGAAGAACAGTGGCATTCAAAGGAGTAAAGATTATGTTACTTAGTACTGCAAACCCAAGGTTATCCGTATCAAGTATGAGCCCAGGGTAACTACATTCAACCCAAACAGATCAAAGACAACTCACTACCTCAATCATGATGCTTTCACTTCCTGGTTAAACCCCAAAATATGAGGTTTGCTAAATAAAAAAGAAAATGGCCGCAGACATATAAATAGATAGACGACCTTACCTTAATGATCTCCACAAGCTGGTCAACTCCACTTTCACCAGGAAACAAGGGCTGCAAGAGAAGTTTCCTTGATACCGTTAAAGATTTTAGAGGGAAATATATTAACAAATATGCTTAGTATCCACAAATTTGAGTACTGAAGTACCTGTCCAAGAAGTAATTCAGCCATGACACAACCTGTAGACCATATATCAATAGCAGTTGTGTACTCGGTTGCCCCAAATATTAATTCTGGAGCACGATAATATCTTGAGCAGATGTAAGAAACATTTGGTTCTCCTTTCACCTGATAACATGGAAATGGGATACCCTTGTCAGTAAATGAGATTAAGAAACACGAAACCTTGGTCAGTAAACAGGATGGCCTACAAAACTCACCAACACTTTTGCACTCCCAAAATCACAAAGTTTTAGCTGATGCGTGTGTGGGTTCACCTGAATAACATGTACGATTAGGGCATCATCAACAAAAGATATATAACAGATATATACTCAGACATAGGAGTGGCTTTGGTGTCCACATTTAAAAAAATTACTGTGAACCCATATTTTTACAGGCCACCTTAGTGCATAAACGAACTGAACGTCTCCTTTCTAGGTCCCAATTGAAGAAACATGAATGCAACTTAGCCCAATTGGCATTGCAATGATGATGGCAACCATATGGTATCACAATTCTTGTTTTGCTAACTACTTGCGAGAACTATTCTTAGAGAGTGACCTAAAGATGGTTTTGCACCATAAGAGCTGCATTTTACATTTACCCTCGGATTTTCTGGACTTACAAATAAATTTCCATTCATACTACCTATACAGCATCACCAAGTTAACAAATATTTTATAGTCAAGCATTAGAAGGTATGAACCAATATGTCATGTAAAGCACTGTCTCAGCTTAGGAACCCAGAGAATTAGTGTGACAGATGACATACAGTTCAAGATTCACACAAGGGCACTCAGTTCTTCAGGAAGGAAACAAGGAAACATCTTACAAGTAAATTCTGAGGCTTGATGTCCCGGTGGCAGATTCCAATGCAATTATGTATATAAGCAAGCGCCCTGCAGATCTGTACCAAAATAAAGTCATAGATAAGAAAACAACAAGAGTAAGAAAAATGAGAAACCAATAGTACATGGCAGATTGTAAAGCAATGTACATGCCGAGTGTCAAGTACAACTAAGTCAAAGGACAAAACTGAGAATCAAGACAATCTCATACCTGATAGGTATAAAGTTTAACATATATTAAGGGCATCCGCTGGTTGATCCTACTATAGTTTCTCGCGATACGGTTAACGGTTTCAGGAACAAATTCAAGAACGAGGTTCAAGTAAACCTCTTCTTTGTCTGTGGTTGAGAAGAAGCAATGTTTTAGGGCCACAATGTTTGGATGATCCAACATTTGCATGATCTGTAACTCCCTGTTCTTGTAGCGCTTGTCTTGAAGAACCTTCTTGATAGCAACAATCTCTCCAGTTTCTCTACATTTTGCCTTTACCATGGAATTAAAAGTTTTATCCACACTGTTATTCATTGGAAAAGCAGGTGGGTTCAATTGAGCAAAATAAGAAAGTCCTTAAGTACCTGGAAAACAACCCCAAAAGAACCAGTTCCAACCACATGCTCTGAGATATAACTCACTGTCTGCCAAAACCAAATGAGGAAACAAATTATAATTCATCAAAGATATAAGAAACAACCACTTTCATCGTCAAAATCATTGCTATATTAAATTTGAGTGGAAATAGATCGCTATATCCAACCTGCCTAGATTGACCACTTCGACCACCAACAGTAGTTCGTATTACATGTCCTGTTTCAGCACCCACACCATCAATCACATCCAATTCACTATCCTACAACAGAAGAACCGTCAGGTCAGTGTAATAGAAACACCAAACTCTAGCCGAGACTTGAAACCATTACATTCAACCGGGCCAGATAATTGCAAGAGTTCGACAAGTTTAAGAATGCGCAGGCTTACTCTATCATCCTCATGATCCGGCTTGTCTCTCAACTTCATTTCAAGCATCTCCCTCCCCAACCAGTCCACCGAGCTAGACGAACTCTTGAAGCCATTCACAGACCTTGAACTGCCAACTCCACCGTTCCCTAGGCTAGCCGACGCCATACTACCGCTGCCTGATAACTACTACAAACACTAGTTCTTCTTGCCACCCTTGCAACACTCTCCACTTCTGCCTCTGCTCCCATCCAAGTACCTATCTTTCTATTAAACAACAACCAAAATCAAACATTTTCAAACGTCCTTCCAGCCAAAATGAAAGCTCTAAATTTCTTTCCAAAAAAAAAAAAAAAAAACTCTAAATTGAACAATAATCATCGCTATACACAGATGAAATGGAAAACTGAAAAAATTGCACAGTGAACTAATTCAATTCAGATCCAAACTAAATTCAATCCAGATTTCTACTCGAAACAAAGAATTCGAATGCGAAACACATCAAAATGGAAACCGATCTTTCAAAATCAATCAACCTCCAACAAAAACAAATTAAATTTGCCGCCGAATTCAACAAAAATTACATCAAAAATGACAGATTTTCGAAGATGGAGGGATCGGTTAGGCTACTGACCTGCAAGCGTTCCGGCGAGGCCTCGAAGCAGAGCTCGCACATTTTCAATTTGCTCCTGAATTTTTTAGATTTTCAAGAGTGAACTGTAGTTGATCAGATTATTATTACCATGACAATGGAGTTACTTTTTTTGAACTTTTTATTTTCTTTGATCTTTTTTTTTGTGAGTTTTGAGGCTTGAGGGGTAGTGAGGGTAGTGGTAATTGACAGCTTTTAAAGGTTAAATGAACACACGCAGAAAAGGAAGAATAATGCGGTGAGGGACAATCTAGGCAATCATTTCGTCCACAGCGTGATCTATCTACAACAAGAGGAGGGGGAAATAGATTCTTCGAGTCTTAGTTAGAAAGGGCCCTGTACCCAAAATAATTATTTGGTGTGTTGGTGGTAACATCATAAAATATGAAGTTCAATATCGAATAATATAATTTACTTTCAGTTGAATGAATAATGAATATGAATCAAATTTTGGTACAAGTTTTCAATGAGTCCTACTCAAGAATACTAATAACATAATCTAAAACAGATCAAAAATAAAAGAAATTCAATAAACGTATAGTCCTGCCAGCAACTTGAAATCATCCTCAGCATCACTAGAAATGCACTTGAAAGGTTGTGTAAGAACTTTTTATTTTCGAGAATGCCTTCTGTGAAAACTTAAAAAGTTATGTTTGAGATATTTGGTGTGGCGAGAAAAATTTTCTTTTATTTTATATCTTTTGGTCTTTAAATATAATTTTATATAAAGAATAAAAGATTTAATTTAATAATTCATATGAGTGATGAGTGCAGCGAGAAGATTGATGGATGAGGATAAAAATTCACAAAAAAAAAAAAAAAAAAAGTAGGTGAGTTTAGACAGAATTGAGAATTTTACCATTGTTGCTTGATATATCCACATTATAATAAATCATATATTATATGGGTGGATATTTTTATTTATTTACCGACACTTGATTGATTTTCTTTTAAATATTTGACGCAACAGCCACACATTAAAAAAGTGTGCTAGAAAAGATAAAATTGTTATGCCACAAATTAAAAAAGTGTGCTAGAAAATAAATGTGTTGTGGCAATATCAGTTTTCCATATGTAGTTGCCGACTTGAGTCCCTTGACCTTAACCAAAATTGTTCAGACCAAGTGCACTTCCTTCCTCCACGCCCTCGTAGAATAGTAATATGAATTCGTATAATATATTGTGCTACATGATCCACAACATGGTCCAGTGGGGTCAAATCTGCATCATGGGACGACCTCTAGCGCCCTTATGTTGACATTTGTGTAGATGATACATAGCGTGGATTTGCATAAATAAATATCTCTATCCATTGCCCTCAATGTACCTTCTCAGTTTTTCTTCTCCTAAAGTTGTTTTGTAGTGTGTAGAAGAAAACCAGTTAACCATTTTTTTTTGTATGTAAAAATAAAAAAAAAGAATGAATCTTGAGCTGTAATATTCACATGCTACATAACAAAGAAATCAACTAGCAAGGTAAACATACATGGCACGTATTACATAATTTAGATTACATTTGCATATAAGATATGCTAAGGTTTAAACGCCAAAGTATGTACGGTTATCATGTTATGTAGCGAGGAACTTCTTAGTTGAACTTATTAAAGGATTGTCGCTCCTCAGTGGATAAGATGAGAATTCCAACCTGAGTCTCACATATCTTCCGACATTCAAATTCCGATGGCGTCGAGAAGTTCAGAGTGTTGGGACACGGAAACTAGTGAATTGGCTACAATGGCACCACTAGCAGCAACTGCAGGGACTCCAATGCCAGGAAAAGTAGAATCTCCGCAACAATAGAGCTGAGGGATGGAAGTAGAATGCCCTGGGAAGGAGTTTTTACCAGCTTCTATTGCCGGCCCATATGTTCCTCGGTTCCTTCGAAGAAACCTTTGGTGTGTCAATGGAGATCCAACTAGCTTCACCTCGCATTTCTCCCGGCTAAAGCCAGGACCAACTGCACGCTCCACGGCTCTCCACATAACCTGAATTACAATTTGCAAGCGGATCATAAGCAATGCAACACAAAATAAACGAGATAAAGAATAGTAACAAGAGTTATATAGGAAAATTGTTTGATCAAGTGTAAGATCTTTAGGAGTCAGTAGAAGACTTCATATTATTTGGACTTCCAGTTTTAAGGCATTTTTTGTCAAAGTTTAAGGAGAACAAATCAACATGATGGACGGTATCTCATCTCATGCATAATAAAAGACAGAACACACGAATATAAAGAAATATATCTGAAACTGATGAACACACAAATAGGAGATGTGTTCCTTCTTCATCTTCTTCTCACTAAAATATATCTGGACTATGTAAGCTGCAAGGGGCAAAGGTCTCACTTATTATATAGCTGATGGACTAGTCAATCAGATTGGCACCATAGCTTTTGATCATCAGGGAGAAAATTAATGCAAAATGAGTCAATCAAACTTGGACGGGAAATATAAATCAATAACTGATAACATCCTTTGCGACAAAAAGGCTTATCAGAACCTTGAACAACTGTCATGTTTTAATTGTCTTTATTTAAGAAAAATATGATATGCTGCTAGATGTTTTTCAGTTGTCTCATCTGATCGACAGATTTTCTAAAGCGGAATCTAGTCTTTCCAACTTGCTCTACTCTGTTGAGTGATTAGAGTGTGTAAGTAAGTACCTCAGATCGTTCAGCTTTGAGATCTTTGTATGCAGAGCTTTTACGGTCAAGTCCTTTCCACAAATCAAAGGGTTCAGTTCCTGGAAGATAAGCATGCAGCACATGTTTCCCAGGTGGTGCCAAATCTGGACTCAGTACACTAGGTACAGATATCAAAACAACATTCTGATCAGCATCTACTCCTCTATCCCAGTCATTCACAACTATATGATGAATCCCCAGGTCCTTGCGTATGTCCTGGTTGATGAAGAGGATTTTCATTACATTATTGAGATATAGAAAAAAAAAAATCCTAAAATTAGTGAAATAAAAATATATAGCACGTACTAAACTAAAGGGAATTGCTATTAGCACTCTCCTTTTTTCATTGTGCACTCCACTTTCATGTAAAATGTAAAGGAGAAGTGGGGTGCAAGATGAAAAATGTGGAGTGCCAATAACATTTCCCAAACTAAATCTGCATCATTGTAGCCATGATGCTTGAAATGTCCTTGAAAAGGACCTAAATGCGTATGTTTGATCATTAGATCAGATTTGGTAATTTGATTTTTTAAAATAATTGGTTGCCCTAACCTAGGAGAAGAATAGAACAAGTCGGAGAAGATGGATTATGTTTTGTATGAGGCAATATTATTGCATAAATACTTCAGTTAGAAGAGAACAACAAAAGCGCCCGTATATCCACCACCCCACAATATGGTTTTCCCAAGCTATATAGTTGCAAATATACTAGCAAATGGACCAAAACATACAGTCAGAGACAGAGATAGAGAGGATTGAAAGCACGGCACTACTTATGGCAACTATTAACATCACTCACCTTTGCATCAAATCCAAGATGAAGATGCATGAAAGATTCACATTGAGGGGTCGTCCTAGTCATGTCGAGATACGACTTTGGAACAGTCTCCTGAGGTAATAGATTTAGTGTGTCCCACATAGATGCATTGCTAACAACAGCCTTCTTAGCTCGTATAAACTGCACGATAAATGTTTGTTTAAATCTCAGCATCAAATCTTTTTCTAACTTTGTTTAAAGAATTTTCTGTCACAAATAATTTGCTCACTTGACCGCTTCTCAGCTTTACTCCAGTGGCCCGGCCATTTTCAACAACTATCTTTTCTACATGGCTGCCTAAAGAAATCCGTCCACCGAACTTCTTCAATCCGCGAACAAGCGCATCAACAATTGCACCGCTTCCATGAAGTGGGTACTCAAGACAGGAACCTGGCTTATACCACTCCGCAAACATGTAAATCTGCAAAATTGGGAGAACAAACATTAAGTTTAACAACCAAAAACATAGAAATAAAGAAAAAAAAATGGAATGTACTTTAGCACCTGGTAGATGAGCTACCCATTAACGTTAAATATCCTACAACGTACATACACTGAGGGTGCAAATGCAAAAGATATCCATGTTATAATACGAACACGGTAAGATGAAAGCTAACGGTGTCAAGGAAACTATACACCAACCTAAGAGTTAACAAGGGGGCATTCCCCAAGAGGAGGGTGGGCCGATACATTGCAGTGACTATATTTAGCACTTACCAACACAAAACCATTAGCAGAGAGTTAAAAATGTTCTTAACCACTTACATCTAGCTTTTAGAAAATCATATGATAAACATAGTTATAACAATTTCAAACAACTTTTGCAGGACTGAATATTAGTTACCATCTCTGCTGAAAGTATACCATTAGATTTCACCCCTGCAAGCAAGAAAGCCAGTAGGTCCACCCAATTCCGTATAAAGGGATCTTTCAACTCCAATGAGTCAACGACTTCTGAAAACGGTCGGAGAAGCTTTGTGGCACCAAGTGCTCCCTGAGGTCCCATTTGTAGAAAAGATTTCAACAGAGAGGGAGCATATCTCGCTCCCGCTGTTGAAAGAACACCCAAATCCCCTCGGATGGAAAGTGGAGGCAGAGCCATTGCAGCTGCAGACAACGGAAGAATGGCATCCTGTAAAAGAGTTACATCTTTCATATGAGAGGTAACACAAAGGAGAACTACAGCATGGACTCTACAGCTATGTACGTCGTTTTAGAAGAAATCATTTACGATATATCAGCACTATCTTTCTAAAGGTGAAAGGAGAACAGCCAAAATTTTGGCCATTACTTTATGAATCAAAAAGAATGTTACACATAGTTCAGTCCTGAAAAAAAAAAAAAAAATTCCCTGCATTACTGATGGTGTACTCACAAGAAGTTTTTTCCATTCTCGAACAGCATTTGCACTTGCATACTTCTCAAGGTCCTGGAAGGGGAAAAAAGCAAACACAGTGAATGAAAACTCTTGGACTATAAACTAGTCCTATATTAAGTATTAGAAAACGGTTGGATAAATTCAACAAAGGGGTTGTCGATGCAAGAAAGCAAAAATATGCCCCATAAGACAAAACATTGACTAAAATGATGAAGCATCAAGGATTCGCAACAAGCTGCACCTTGTAAAATTCTGTGGGACCAATGCGTGACAGAAATTCAGCTTCAGGTAAATAGACCATCCATGAATCATAACTGGCACAAGGAATTGCCTCACCCAGTGCATCAAGAACCTGAAAAACCACATACTATTGTTAGACCCATTTCCATTGGTAAATCCAAGCGTTGTATTGATTGTAAGTACCAGCTGTAAACAAAGAATAAGCAACCACTAGCATCAAGTATACCTAACACAACACTTGACAGACACTGCAAATGAGCCCCAAGCATAATGACAGACCGAAAAGAAAAGGCGAAAAATCGAGAGAGATGAAAAGGTGAAGGAACAGTTAGGATACCTGCCCAAGAGGATTAGCCTGAGGGCCTTTGGACTGAAAACCAGAGAAGAGAGATGGGCCGGAGTCAAACTTGAAGCCTTTAATCTCAAATGAATGAGCAGCACCACCAGGCAGGTCATGGCTCTCCAAGACCAAAACGTCTTGCTGGTACCTGGCCAAAAGCCCCGCGCAACACAACCCACCAATACCGCTTCCGATCACGACAACATCCGCCTCTGCCCTGCCTGCACAACACAGAGTGGAGACAGACACAGCCGTCGTCACGAATCACGACTACAAGTACTAGAACAGCTACCGAGTCTAACAGAAGCATTTTGAGAGACAAACACACAGACCTGGGAAGGTTTGAGAGACAGCTCCGGCTGAAGAAGGCGGCGCCGCCTGCTGCTGGCCGACGGAACTTCGCGCCAAAACGGAGGGATTCCTGACCGTTGAGGAGGGTTTGAAAAACTGAAGAGCGTTGTTCGGAAATGCCGCCATTACCGAAACCTGACAGACCAATTGCGATGTTGTCGTCAGTAGTTTTCAGTTTTCGGTTGTTAACGAAGCTGACGTCGCAGCAGACTTGTAGTGTTGAAGCGCTGCCCACGTCATCGAATTTCTGTGCCTGCTTTTGCTTCCATTCCATCCATTCCATCGTTTCTTTCTGATTTTTATTTTGAGAAATTATCTAAATTATCAGTTTGGGGTGTTTTCATTCTAAATTATCATTGGGCAGCGTAATTCTGAAGATAGTCAAAACACTCTTTATATTTTGCAAAGATATCCATAATACTATTTATTATCATTTTATGAACTTAATCGATTCTTTATGATCATTGTATGACTGTCATATCACCTTGATTTACCCATTTAATTTATATTTAAGGGCATCCAATATTGTCTTAAACCTCTTCCAACATTGAAAAGATGAGTCGAATTGCATGCTACTTTTAGAAGCTCAAGTAGATGCATTCCTGTTCTTTTTATGATACTCTTTATGCGCACTTGAATCATGAAATTTGACAAGCCAAGTTCATTAGAATTGCAGTAACCCAATAAGGTTTCCAGGTTCACAACTATCCTACTTGATAGTTGCGCACTCGAGGGTTACCATCTATTACGAGCCAACCAAGTTAACCAACCGATAGTTACTACTAGTCCACCATCCCCAGTAAAGCGAAAAAAAAAAAAAAAATCCCCTTCAGAAGCAACTATGCACACGGCAGCCCCAAGTTATAAAAGAAAAACACGATTCCTTGCAGCGCAAAGAAGCTACATAGTTCTGAAAATTAAAGCACAATCACAATCTGTACTCTCAGATCAGATCAGATCAGAGAGCGAAACTATGTTCTGATAATTTAAGCACTGCACAATCTGTATACAATCTCATAAAGCAAAGCAATGTCTCCTCCGTTAAAACAAGGTGAAACACCGCAAAATCATGCATCCAACTAATCAATCACTATCGAGCTGGCCATCCATTGCAAAGGGCTAAAGTTGGTTTCTATTCAAAACAAGCCCCGATCAGATAACTCCAGAAAATACCAGGGCCTTGAACAATATTCTAATTCATTGCAGCTGCAAGACTGCTCAGCTACGTATGAAATAGAGAAACCGCGAACCCATCTCCAGTGCTCTGCTTTTATATTTACAACTTTACTAACGGACGACATAAACCTGTAAAACCTAATATCCTGATAATCAGCCGATGGCAAGAATGACAACCGATAACTCTTTTGAGATAACCCATTGGTAGGGCCACCTTGATAATACTGTGGTATTATATACGTTATAGAGCTGATATCCTTTTTTTTTTTTTTCATCTATACTTCCTTTTTTCCTTTTTTTCCTTCCTATCTCCATGCCCCAACCAACATGGCGATCTCTTGAAACTGATAATATACTAATATACCGACATCTCCATCACTCACTATGGTTCCCAAAAGGCACCATTTTCAATGTTGAAACTGTGTTTGCACCAGGTAATCTGCCCAGAAAAACACACAAGGCCCCACGGCGAAGCTGCATCATGCTCCGGAGGTATAAGTAGCCACACATCAAACTGCAAAGTAATAAAAGATAAAATTAAATCGTTTACAGGAAAACTGCAATGAAGGCCGATAATTAGCTCCATGGACGGAAAAAAAAAAATGAAGTCCAGAAGATATAACTCAAGAAGATAACCTCAAGGGAAAACAAAATAGATAACTCATGAAAACTCCAATAGAGCAGAGTTTTATAAGTTAATGTGGAAAATCGTGACTGTCACAACATAACAATGCAATGTGACTGTTCAAATGGAAGCCGTGAACAACTGAATATGGAACTTCATTTGGTGCATTAAGGTACTCTAATTGTGATTCCATAGTCGAGAAATGATTGCAGTTGAATTTCATTGTCATCTGGGTACAATAGTTTATCATTAGTTCTTGTTCAATTGGGAAAAAGGTAACTAAGCTCAGGTCGTATGGTCAGGAGTAACATGGGAAAAAGGTAACTGATGAAATCTAACAAAAGAAAATACTGCATATACTATTAAAGAATTGGAAAAAAAAAAAAAGGAAAAGAATCCATACATACAATGAGGATGATGATGATTATGAAGATATTAATTTGAGATAAACCATAATCTTCCAAGAGCTTACCAATTCAAAGATCAAACCTTTTAAGAACCACTACTTGACTTCTGAACCCATACTTGTTTCTGCAAACAAATTGAAATAAAAGCTTGACTTCCTATTACATAATGAGTAGAAATAAGATATCAAAATGCAAGCAAACAAGTCCAAACACCTCATGGGAGCCATATCCTCTCTTTGAATGTTTTCCGTCGCCTGCAACAAGGAAGCCATCAAGATCCTTAACACCATGTATTGCTCCGCGTTGACTCTGATGCCGATGGGAGCCTACATACAATAAATATATTATCCAAAGAATTAGTAAATTAGCACATCAAGAAAATGCACCAAGGTCCTACATCGATCACATATATGCATAGACGCTTGGCTGCAATAGTATTCCCAAAAACCATAGAAACATCATCTAAAGCGAGCAAATAATATGTCTGGTTACACAATTCTATATTCTAATGAAAGACAAAAGCATCAGGCTGCCCAGCAATACTCAGGACAGGAACACAAAACTTATCATGCACCTATTAAGGAAAGTTTTAGTCATGATAATTGATCCAACGGTCAGCTTTTAAAGCCTCATAAAAAACCTACATGTTCCTTCTCGCAATCTCCATCCTCAATCTATACCAATACTGAATATTGTTGCAATACTTCCATTCATATGATTTCTTGAAACTTGACATGTCCAACATTACTGATACTTCCTGCCTTGGTTTTAACTTCCACTCATAAAATATGACGTGTCAAATCCCATATCTACATGACTTCCTAGAAGGTAGCAACCTTTATAACCAGACAGTTTAACAAGCAACTATGCCTCATAAGCTTTTCAAGGTTTCAACAGTTAAAAAAAATAAAATGTTCTATCTGTCCACTAAAATGTTCTAACTGTCCACTAAATGTTGAGGTACATGGCAAGGAATGATCTATACATTACAAAGCAATGAGACATAAATATGTTTATTTCGAATAGTAGTCACACCTTCTGAAGAATCTAGTGACTGAGAAGGTTGAAAAGATGACAGAGACTCGTCACTGGCAGATGACCCGTCTAAACGATGAAGAGGAGTCCATACAATACGATCAGGTCTGTCCTTATTTCTGGTTCGTTTTTCCTGCTTCTCACTATAAATACCATGCGAGTCCTTCCCAACAGTTTTATAATCTGGACCCCCATTTGTATCCTTTAAAATCACTTGCACGTGGTGAGAACGAGGAGTTCGCTTTTCCCTATCTGAATTCGAGGTGCGCTGGCCAGAGTAAACCCCAGATGGCTGACTTTGGCGTGCATCTTTGTTTAGAACTATGCTTCTTATAATCCTCCCATTATCTTGACGGCGCAGGTTCTGTTTCAATGTACTCGAACCGCCGGTGTTTACGGAAGATGGTGAACTCTTCTGTTGTGAGATATTTGTGACCACCTGCACAAGGAGTTATAGACATGAGAAAATTCAAACAGAAGCCAAATCTCTTGAAAGTGAAAGGCCATCAGCTACACGCTAAACATTGTGCAGTTTCATACTTTCCTACTTATTAGATGAACACATTTTTCATAGTAGCGAACAGTTAACTTAGAAGAACATAATGGTTACAAATTGATCTCTGCAACTTAATACACCGAGACTTTCCAAAGGAAAAACCACACTAAATAACTTTATGCAAGGTACGTGCAGTGCTCAATAGTAGGTTAATACCATTTGGACAGACGACACTACAATCCAATCGGTGATATAATTTGGCATATTAACTCAACCTACGTCGTATAGAGGCACGTCTTGCAAATGTGGAGAAAATTGTTTTCTAAACATCATTTAAGTAAAGAGTGTAAGAGGTAATGTTGGAAAGTGAAGATGGACTAAAACCTTCCACCAGCCCACAGTGGACCTGATCAAGTGAGACTTTTGAAACCGTCAAATACATAACGTCAATAGATAAGGACCAGACGTAAACGTTTGTACGCGATTCTTAATTACCATGTGAACCTGTCACCCATGCTTTCATGGATAATGTATCTATTTTCTATAGGAAGATTATCCTACTGGAGTACTTCAGGCAAGATAGGAGCCATGCGCATGATTTATGAGTACAGTCTAGCATGAAATGTATGAGGAAATGCAAAAAGTAGATCAAGTTCACTAGCATATAAACTTTAACTGTGGATGTCAATGCATTCATCAACAGAACTACATCAATAAACATAATAATAAACCCTCTCCAACAACTGGAATTTAAATATATGCAATACGAAAGAAGAACCATCAGTAAATGAGATTCAGCAGGACAAAAGAGGTTTACATGAGTTATCTCCCTCTCTTTCCCTTTCAGAAGCAGGACTTTCCTTTTCCCTGTATCAGTAACACCATAATCTCCTGAAACAAAAGAATAGGTGGTAAGGACAGAAAACAACTGACTGTAAGAAGAGAACAAGAAAATGCAGAATAATAAGTAATAAAAAAAAAATTAAAAGCTTCCAGAAAACCAACAGCGAGGATCGTCCATTACCTACATAGGAAAAGTCAATCAGGGAAGAAAAGAAACTTACATATGGCAAGTATGATGCGAAGAAAAAAAAAATTGCAACTGCTAAATTGTCATTTTTCTCTAATAAAAACTAAAACTAGATCAGAATTTCAGAATAATGGAAAGTCTACTGAAAAGTAAACCCTAAAAATGTAAAAAGATCAATGTTTCTTCACTATGATGTGCTGAAAAAAAAAACTGCAACAAAACAAGCTATGACCAAACCATAGCCAACCTTCAAAACTCTATGAAACTAAGAACCTAAAGTTCTGTACATAAGCAAATGCGCAGCTCTGGCCTATAAGAAACTGATGGCAATGAAAAAGTAAAATTCTTGCAACAGAGTCACAAGTAGAAGCATGAAAATGAGAACTTCAATGCAAAATGACAGGAAGTTGGAAAAGGCCACTATGAGTCATACGAACTATTCCAGTTCGCAGACAAGGAAAAACAATATAGCATTAGATATGAGTCCACGATGCCACTATCTGTACAACTGATGCTAATTATAGCAAATAACCCCCAGTCATCCGACATCAGAAAAAGCTTTTCAAATAAACCATACCACTCTCCTCTCCCAACAGTTGAGTTCCAGTTGCAGATGCCAACGAGGCTGACTTGTCAGAGAGCTGCTGATCATGCTTGGGAACCAGAATGTATGTTGACTTGTCTTTGGCACTGGTGTTCTTTAGTGCATCCCTTAAAACATACTGCCAATCAAGCAGGACAAAATTACCTTATGGCTTAAACCTACAATTTGACATGGAACAAGGTACTCCAGAAAATATTGGAAAAATAAAATATCATCAGATACCTCATTAGGCCAGCCACCAACAAGAATATAAAATAATTCAAAGCCCATGAATAAAATAAAATGAAGCAGTTAACATATAAAAAAATGGATGTCTTCGTCATAGTCAAGGATTATCGACCCCTAAATATCCTTACGAGTATGTAATGTATCATCTGCAAGATTTCTTGAGAGTCTGGACAAGGTAATTGGGAATGAAATATTTGTAATACAAAACAGATAGTAAAACAATGTCTTAACTGAAAATGTAACATCCAAGTATAAAGTCAGAAACAAGAAGGGAACAGCTTTAAGATTAATTTGAAAAAACTCATGATCATGTTACCTGGGAATTCCAACATGGATGTGATCGAAAGAAAAGGCTTTTGAAGGAGGGAAATTTGTTTATATGAAACACGTTTTTAATAAAGAGCAAAAGAACGCAATACAAAATATAGTTAGCCAGAGGTCCACCAAAACACTGGTACAACCTTCAAAGAAAACCAAAATACCCTCTTTTACTGTTATACACCTCTAAACACTATCTTACAGCAAGTCTCCGATCTAACAAATTCACAGCAAAAAGCCCACAATGATTCCCAACATATTTTACATTTAACTAGTTCTCAAGTCTTCTTTTTCATTACGATCAGTCAAGAGTATGATTTGGCACCGAACAGTTACTATTTCAGAAAACAGAGCATATAATGGTGATTTAAAAACTGATATTTGCATACATGAACTTCATATGAATACAATTTTGAATACCATTGTGGCAGAACTCTTTTTCCTCTCAGAACCTCGTTTGGTCCTAGCTAAACTAGCCCTCCGAGCTGATGAGCCATCAGTTCCGCTTATACCATTAGAGAGCGACCTCTGTCATCAAACATGAAAGTAAGTTTTTAAACTCGGAAGTACTATTTTCCAAAACTCAACTCTAAAAGCCACTGACAACGCTAACTGAATACCATTGCAAAATGTCATACTGAAAGGATGAATTTTAATCAATGAAAAAGTCTTAGTAATTTTAAGCAATGTAGATTTGAAGTACCCGGGATCCAGCCTTGGCAGCCCTTTTCTGCCGGACAAAATCCATTAATGGAGTAACTACTGGCGTACTTTTTCCAGAACCTACAAATATAAACGTAGAGAAGAAATGTTAGTCAATGACAACAATGCACTGAAATGTAATTTCGAATTTGAGTTTTATTTTCTGTTTGTAGTATAATAAGGCTATGACAGTTCTAATCCTATACTAAGTAATATATTTGACTAACCAGATCGTTCAGCTTCTCTTCTCTCCAATTGTATTTCTGCACTTGGAAGATTCTCAGCAGGTTTCGCAAGAAATTCAAGAAACTCCAGATACTCAGGATCTAGATGATCATCAAGTAAATACTTGTATTTACTAACAGGAAAATGATTGCATATAAGTCCACATGCAAGGAAACATGGCTGTTCAATTTTCTTGAAATTAATGTGAAATACAATAGTACCTCTGAATATGGTTCCTTCACGACCATCCTTCTTAGACCACTGTTTTGGAACACGCTGTGAAGGAGCATACTCAACGATAACTTTAAATTGACTACCTGGAATGGAAAAGAAATTCTTTCAGAAAACCATGTTGCATTATATTGTGAAAGCTTCCAGGCAATGACCAAAAAAATGAAGTAACAGTATATTCATTGAAAAATTCACAGCAAATTATGTACTCAGATTAAACTACAAGAGATGACCATTACCCAACTTCAGTTAGATATGTGCATGAGCAAAAGGAAACTAAATTAAACAACTAAAATATAGAATGTGGAAGACAATTCATGTGCGATGAATCTTCTCAAAGGCACAATGAAACAGTACCCTTTTCATTAACAAAGAGATGACCGTCAAAGAATTCAGCAAACTCGATAACATCCTCTGGCCTCTTCAAATCAATGTACGCTCTAGAATACGAGTGATTCTTTTGGCTGAAAAATTAATCAAGGAAAGAGAATTAGATACCTCCCTCTCAAACAGAACCTTATTTTTAAACATCTACATGCTCAAACCCGACACAAAAATCCTTAGACCATTATGAGTACCGAGTTACACCCTCAAAGGAAGTTTCCAATTAGAACAAACTTCCATCAGAAGGCACTTGAAGAACCACATATAGAGTGAAAGTCCCAAAGTCTAATAAATTACAGTATCCATAACAGGATATCTATGAAACTATATACTGCATATACATCTGAGAGGTGCAACCTGAAATGTGCCAAAAGCTAAAACAAGAACAATTGGAGTAGCTTGAAATTATGAATATGGACTAAATAAAACCCACAAACTTAGGAGGATCAAAATTCCGCATACCCATTAACAAAAATCTGAAAACAAAGCCGAACCGGCATAAAAAATAAACAGCTAAAATATTCCGAAGACGCACAAACAATGTCGCAAAAAGCCCTAACCTTCTCTTGCCGGGACGGAAAACGACCCAGTTGTAGCGGCCGGAAAACAAAACGTCGATTTGCTCCACAAGCAGGGCCTGTGAAATTGAAGGCGGCAAGTGTCGTAGAACCACCTTGGTTCGATCCGACTGGCCCTTCATCCTCTCACCCCTAAAAAAAGGAAAAACCCTAGAGAACCCAACTAACGATTTTCGAGAATTGATTTTGAAAAGACGCAAAAATCTCCGCTAGATTACATCTTCTTGGCGTGAGAAGAGCATTGATTGCAGTCGATTCCGAATCCTAATTTCTCAATTGAACCCTAATTCGCCAATCGCCATGCATGACAGCTGTGGAGATGCAGAGTGAAAGAGCAAACGGTTGCGTTTCGGGCTTTCAGGACTTGTCTGCTTCCCTCCGAGGTTTTCAGTGCAAACTACTGATACAGCAAGAGTAAATGCCCACGTGGATGCATAATAAGTGACACCTCATGCTCAAACTTTCTTTTTTTTTTCATCAAAGATAGGGCTGGGACATGGGTCGGGTCAACCCATAGTTGACCCATACCCAACCTATCTTTTCTAGACGGGTTTTAACCCATCTACTGACCCATAGTTGATGGGTCGGGTGCGGGTCGGGTGAATTTATACATGGTCGGTGCGGTCGGTTATAACTATACATGGGTCGGGTGCGGGTCGGTTGGAACTTGTTTAATGCTTCTTGATTTGTTATTCATTTAGATTTGTAGAGATGATAGCAATGCATATTAACCCTCAAGTTCCATCAACATCAATGTTTCCCCCGAATTCAACAAGTGGTGATCACTTTGAAGTGAGTCAAGGGACCGCTTCTTCCTTTCAAGGTTCCACTAATGCATATTTGATATTTTTTGTATGAGCAGCTCAATTGTATACGACTAAATACATAATTCCAAACTAAAAAAAAAGTCAAAAAAGATGGGTCGGGTCAAAACCCAACCCATAATAGTTGGGTCGGGTGGAAAACTCAACCCATATATAGTCGGGTCCATTAATTATGGGTCGGGTTGGGTTATTATCAATATGGGTTGAGTCGGTTATTTGGCAATACGGGTCAGGTTTCAACCCATTCCCAGCCCTAGGTGGTGGTGCTGAGGATTTCAAAGCGGTAAGGTCAAACTGGAGCATGTAAAAGTGATTGTTGATGACCACCACTGTAAGATCCCACATCGACCAACGAAGAGGGGGTGATGTGCCTTATATGTACATGCCCACCTCCATCTAGCACGAGACCTTTTGGGAGCTCACCAGTTTCGGAGTCATAGGAACTCCGTAGTTAAGCGAGTTGAGCTTAGGGCAATCCCAGGATGGGTGATCTACTGCTACTGGGAAGTTGCTCGTGAGTTCCTAGAACCAAAATCGTGAGGGCCAGAGAGGAGAGCGCCCAAAGCGGACAATATCGTGCTACGGCGGAGCCGGTCCCGGGATGTGACAACTCTCCTCTCTGTTGGTCGATGTGGGATGTGACAATTTAGTATCAGAGCCACTCTGCCGTGTGGTGCGAATGTGCCGACGAGGATGTCGGGCCCCTAAGGGAGGTGGATTGTAATATCCCACATCGACCAACGGAGAGGGGGTGATGTACCTTATATGTACATGCCCACCTCCATCTAGCACGAGGCCTTTTGGGAGCTCATCGGCCTCGGAGTCATAGGAACTCCGTAGTTAAGCGAGTTGAGCTTAAGGCGATCCTAGGATGGGTGACCTACTGGGAAGTTGCTCGTGAGTTCCCAGAAACAAAACCGTGAGGGCTAGAGAGGAGAGTGCCCAAAGCTGACAATATCGTGCTACGGCGGAGCCGGTGCCGGGATGTGACAACAACTAACGATTCTAATGAGTAATCTTTGATTGAGAAAATCTCTTCATTTCTCGATTTCGGGTCCTGGGTTCAAAATATTGTAGTGAGTGGAGGCGGTCGTTGATTTCTTCCTTAGTTTTAATATTTTTTCTATAAGGAACTTCTATTTTAGTTTGAAAGTTTAACTGAATACATAAATCTAGATGGAGTAAATTAGCACATATGTATGGGAGATTTTAGTAGGACCTACAATACCATTATATCAACAAATAATATTTTGTATTTATAATGTTTAAATGGATACAATGTGAGAAACTAGTGGGGTAATTTGATGAGGTTGACATCTTGTGGGGTAATTTGACGTTGACCCACAAATCTTATGGGGTAAAATGTAAAGTAAAACTTCTATATAATCATAATATTTGGACCATATAAGCTTACAGGGTATAAGGAGGTTATTCTTTAAGAGAGGTATAACAAAAAAAAATCAATTTTTTTACTTTATTTTTTTTTCTATGGATTTTCTTACTTAACCCTATCCTATATGGGTTTTTTCCCTGTTGTGTGAGTAAATTTAGATTATATTACTTGACAACAATTAATATCATTTTTTTTTATTTTTCTTCCTCGAAAAACAGTCATACCACCTAAGTGAGCTCTTATCTTAATCAATAGGGGATAAATATTTAAGTTCATCTTAAATTTTTATTGTAACATTAAATACTATATTTTTAGTTTTATTGTAATTATGACTATATAGAGGTAAATTTCTAAGAACGGGATTTCAAAAATACATGAAATATGACAATATGGAGGTCATTCCAAAATATAATTGTCCCGAGGTAGAACCAGGGTTTGAAATATCGGAAATGTCGACCGATATGTCGCCGACATGTCGTTTTTTCAAGCTACCGATATGGAAACGGGGGGTGAAGGGTGAAGCTTCCCCCGGAATCGCCGATGTCGACGATGTCGATGATATCGACCGACATATCGGTGAAAGTCGGCGATCACCAGATCAAAACCAAACAAAAACCGTATAAAAATCCAATATCTCTGCAATTGAGTGATCACCCAAGTTACCCAACACAAGAGATGCGGAAATTAATCAACTTTCTAGATTGAAATTGCATTGGTCACGTAATGAATGAGACAATAGAAATTGCAAAGTTACGTTATTCAAGTTTAACCAGATCTTTGGCCGCTGCGAAAATTGAGATGGGAAAAATGAAAGGGAAAGAGAAACGGAGCTGTCAGGTACAAGCGCTCAAACAGCTTTTCAAGGAAATTACCAGGTGAAAGTGAAAATCCGGCACGAATTGATTTGAAAATCCGGCGAAAATTGAGGGACAGAGTAATTTATTGTCAATGGTCGCGGCGCGGCGCGAATTGCAGAACCTCACGATGAAGAAAATGGATAGGTGCAATGCACCGTTTAGTGTTTTTAATGCTCCTTTATCACAACTCATAGTCAAATTTCTGCATCCTTACAATGAATAAGTTAAGTTTTGGACACTAGTAAAAATGAAACTACATCTGGACGTGTACACACTACAATAATAAGAAAAGTAAAAATGCCCCGGTCCTGATTAATCCCCGTCTAGACATGTAGACACTAGTCCCCTTCTTTTGGCCTAATTACAGCCAAGTGTTTTTTAGAACATTATGGTCTTGAAGCACTCATGAGGCTTAAACATTGTCAGTTCTGTCACTCAAGATCAGAAACTTATGCTATCAACCTTTCACACGAAATGTGCTAACAGCATATGGAGATTGTATACTTGTACATACAATTTTAGTCACGACCTGATGACATTATTTTGTTCGTATAGTGAGTTGTGAACCTCCTCCATGATATTCAGAAATATTTGCTATGACCAAAAATTGATAAACACAAAAAGATGTAATCTACTGACATTTTATCTCTATACATATCATATCATCAGGCATTTTATAATATTTATTACTCTTAAACATGCATTGTGAGATGATTAAACACTTCCTACAATTCATTCAAAATTTCCAATTTTTTAAGCTGATTTCCATCAGTTTCTTTGACAGTCGTCGATATCGACATCAATATCCGAAATATCCGTCGATATATCCGTAAACAGAGCTATCGATGTTTTTGTCGACATCGATATTTTAAACCTTGGGTAGAACAGGGAAATTTTATGATTATATGGAGTTTTACTGTAGTTTCCCTAAAAAAAAAAAAAGATCAAGACATGAAGCCAGTACAAAGTACAAATTTATATCGTTGAACAAAACTCCATCCTAATAACATGTCTATCGGGAGAAATTACTAACTTGCCGTGAGCAATAAATGTGCATAAAAGCAGACATTAATCAAGTAACCAAGCAACTAAATGTAAAATACAAGACCAAAATAAACACTAACCAAATAGAGGCTAAGCAAAACAGCACGAGATAAGAATCCAAAGAAGCTCCACCTCCAAAAAAACAAGAGCATCCACCACACACAAATTCACCATCACTAGCAAACCGCCATGATCACAGGGAGTGCAGCAACGATGAACTCAAATACAGTGAAAACTCCAAAATATATACTAGATCTTGAAGAAAATCCACCAAATCATGAATGGGTTCTCACCACCCCAACTCCAAACTTGCAGAACTACCGAAAGGATGAAGGCGGAACTGCTAAAACCAAGTCCACCAAATCAAACTTTCTTCTTCAATTTCATACATATCTTTCCTTATTTGACCAAAATCTTCCCATATAAGGAGACCACCTACCTTATTACTAATTAGCGTTTAGAAGTCGTAGGAGACCACCTAGCTTATTACTAATTTGCGTTTAGAAGTCATCATGTTGGTATGCTCTCATTACTCTAACTTCATCTTTTTCACCATCAAGTAGAAAAGCGAGAGTTGCATTGCAGTAACATTATCCCAAAAACACTTCATGATAATAGAAGTCATAATAAAGATCACATGAATAATAGACAATCAAATTACAATTGAAATTTTGAACATGCATAAGCATCTACTTAAGGTACGAAACAACCTAACTAATGAACCATGTAAGTTGAAATTTTGAAAATGAGTTAACACATTTAAAGTACAAAACAACCTAACCAATACATACTCATGCATCTATTTATAAATATGTCTGAGAAAATAAAGCATATCATAAATTCCCGCGCAATATACTAACAGTGGTTAATATAGAATGATGTCATGGATAATGCATGATGACATGTGTGCATCCAATTAAATTATGAAGGTACTCATTGAGGTAATTTGGCACAATTGACAAGTATTAGAATATGAAACATAAGACAAAGTCGATTAGCACCAATTGAATATTGTATCCAACGTTTTCACTCTAATAATTGAAGAAATTCTTTGGATGAGCTCTTGTTAGATTATTTCAGGAAAGCAATGGGCATAGCATCACATGATTGTTTACACAGTAATAATAGTAATCAATCTCTTTTAGACACAATTATCCAATCCTTATCTAAAAATGGGTTTGGCAGAAAGGTATGACCTATATGTAGAAAGTCTGCAAGATCATTCCAATATTAAGAACAGATTAATCGAGCACTTGGATTAATCTGATCCTTTGTCGTTGATGTTAGCTCATATTTGATGCCTTTAACACACACCAGAAATCATCAAAATACAAGTGTACCCAAGCCAATGCAAAGGTTGATTCAACTTTTCGATAATCGTGATTGTCATGATTAACGATGAGATTGTTGTTCAATTGATCACAATGGTTGAGGGCAAGTTAGATGACCATGAGAAGTGTAAATAGCCTACTTATGCATTCACCTATTGTTTGATTTGAAAAAAAATACAATGTTTTTGTACGAAGGGTTAGGATCATATGACATAAGAGGTGAACATATCAATAAAATGAGCAAATCATCATATAACGTCTTAAGTTGAAAATGTCAACACTAAGAAATGAAGAAAAATAGTTATATGATGATGCAACACATAGTTTTCTTTTTTTGAATAGTAGGAAAACACAATAAATAAGAAGTCAAAAAGCATTCAAGTTGTACATTCACTACACATAGTAATTGCATAATAGTTGCATTCTAATTTTGCTACAATTTTTATAAACAAGTTTCTTGATGTCTCAGAGATCAAAGTATAGATTCCTAGCAATGTAATGATTGAGATTGAAGTCTAGATTCCTAGCAATGTAATGCAAATCATGAAGGTTAGCAACATCCTTGTAAGCATCACGAAGGGCAAAGATAAACCATGAAACACCTTTTGAGTGATAGTCAAGGCTTGAGGTGGATCGGTCTGGATCTAGTTGGGTTTTGGGAGGGATTGAAACAAAACCAATGGAGGTCAGGTCTTGGTTTCTAGGGACCGTCTGCAACTCCATGAGCGTCAGGTTGGGTCAAATTCTGAGGCCCAAAGAGTCAAGCCAGGTTAGGGTTGGTCCTGATGGAAAAAAGACATGTAATTAGTGGGGGTGAAACATAAAGTCGATGTGGAAAGAAAACATAAGGGGGAACAAGTAGCTCCCATAGTATATAATTTATGTGCATTATAATTGATTTATTTGTCCCTATATATTAACCAAATTAATGAGATAGAATATGTTTTTTTGAGTACATGTATCTTTTTTCAAAATTAATGTGTTTTTCTTTAAATAATGCTTACTCATAGTTTGGTTCGCTATCCACGCAAATTAGATAGTGCTTTTCATTTCTAAGAGCATCTCCAATGGAGATGTCAAATAAATAACATCAGTTTTCATTTTTATAGTGATGTGGCAAAATAACATTTTAGCTAATATTTTCGTCCAACCGATATGTCAAAATAGGCCAATAGAAAACATTAGATAAAAAAACATAGGAACAACAACCAATAGAATGCAAGCATAGCAATAAATAGTCTTGAACAATGCAATTGACATGATGTCAATTATAACATCAAGTTATTCCACATCAGCTTTTGAAGTTTCGGATGGATTCTACATGATGTCAATTTTATCCTTGTCAGCATGCCACATAGGAATTGAAGGTTCGGATGGAGATGCTCTAAAGCATTCTAGAAAATACACTTTGCCAAACACTCAACTACTTTTATGTATTTCCCTTGTTTATATTTACAGCAAATCATATAGCAAAAATGAAAAATGTGAAAACCAATGATTAAGTGATTTTTTAATTTGGAAAGCAATGAAGTAAAAGAAGAGAAAGATGGACAATTTTGGGTTGGGATGGTTTCATTTAATTTGTCAATTTCCTTGTTGATTCAATGTGCATGGGAATCATTTACTTTATTTATTATCATATAAAAATCATTCCTGTAAAAAATAATAATAATCAAAACCGAGATAGTTGAGGCAATTATCTGTGTGAACTATATGAATAGAATAATTATACATTAAACGAACCGTCTATATATTTCATAAAGTTACCCAATGAAATGATATCAAATTTGATTTTTTATAGACATAATCTTGACAAGATAATGAAATCATGAAATCAGCAAGGAAATGAGAAGTTGATTAAAGCAGCGCAGGCTGGTATAATTCTCCGAGATAGATAATTGGTCTGGAAGAAACAAAGAAATCGAATTGCCACGTGCAGAAGTAAAAAATAGGTAAAAGTAAAACGAGTGATTCGACCGAGTGTAAATAAAGCAAAGGGGTCGAAAGAGTCATGCTGTAGTAGGGATTTTGTCTCCCTCCCTGTTCACTCTCTCTCTCTCGCATTACTCCTCCGACCTCCAATAAGGGGCAGAACAGATTTCAATCTCTCTGCCCCCCCACGCCCACCCTCTCCTTTCCCTCCAGTAGGCCTCTATCTCTATCTCCCTGTAAGTATGTATCTGCATGTATTGGTTGTCTCTGCTGCTTCTGTTTCTTTTTTGGTTCTTTCTTTGGTCAAATGTTGTTGTTCTACTGCTATGTTGTATGTTCTCTTCAAAGTGACTGCTAGTTGCTAGTGATGATATTGCTTTGTTGGTGTTTTTGTCAACTGGGTTTTGCTCGTTTCACTTGCATAGTATAATGTCACTTTGGATGTTTTGTTTTGTGGAGTGGTTTTATTGATGTTGGATTTTTGGTTTGCCATACAGTAGTGCTTGTATGATGGGAGAGAGAATCCCACCTGGGAGTTACTTCCAGTACCCACCTCCTGGAGTCCATGCTTCTCCACATAGGTCTCCTCTCCATGTCGATCGAGAAAGGTCAGTCCAGCGCCTAACTCTAATGTTTCACCTCTTCATTCATGCGGTTACCCTTTGATATGTGTAGCTGGTGATTGAATCTCTATATGGACAGTCTCTTTCCTGTTGAATAAAAGATTGATTTTGTTTTCTTAAAATATGTTCGGGGGGATTGTCTCTGCACGTCAGATTTCATGTGAAATTGAACTTCTTTTCTGAAAGTGTATATGGTCAATGTCCTATGCTTTTCAAAAGAAATTGATTATGGTTTCGTAGCTGTCAAAAGTTCAATGAACCCCTTTCTGAAGTGGAAAAGGTAATTTCCTTGGCACTTGTTAACATCAGTAAGCTTCAACGGGTAAATAAGTCCTGACCTAGATTGAGTGCTTGCATTCTGCAATATAAGCTCTTATTTCAAATCGTATCTGCTGTTTTCAGATCATACATAAAGGTATCAATTTCCAAGTTTTGAATCGAAGCTTAAAAAAGATAAAACAAAGGCATTCATTCTTTGGTGGGAGTGTGGAAATGTGTTGTTGGAATAGCAGGTGAGACATAGTTTAAAACCTATGTTCATGCTCGCGATCTTGTAAGTAGGCAACAAATACTTAAAAGAGAGGTAAAATGTAAAGAAAGGGGAGTCAAGTGACTTTGTAACTAGAACTCAATCTGGCATTGCTTTGGTAATTACTATTATTCGCATGTTATGCAAGCTTCTGTAATGTGTCACAAGTCCGCGGCCGTCTGGCCATATATGGTCACAGATAAAAAAAAAAGTCACAAAGACATGAAAAGAATGGTAGTTCTGCAGTACTGTTTGTTCTTTATTTTTAATGAAACTCGTTTTAACCTGTCCTAATAATGTTTGGCCTTAAAATCTGCAATTAATCTGTATATCAACATTTTTCTTGTTCCCCTTTTAACCTTCCATACTTAAGGGGGATCTTTCAAAATGATTGGCTTCCTAGTTTTACAGTAAAAATTTCTGTTTGGGATGTTGGGGGGAGATGGTCAATGAAAATTCAGCAGTACCATTTGAAGGAAATTTAGAATTATATTATTTTGGGGCCTGTTGGTGGAGAACATATTGTTAGCTTGGAAGAAAGCTTCCTTATCTGGGGAATTTGGTAAAGGGAAATGAAGCTGAACATGGGAAGTGGTTCAGAGATATTCTTTGGAGAGGGTTCTTTATGGCATAAGGTCGTTAGTAGCAAAAGCTGGTTATATTACATTGTTTGGGACTCCTTGGTGGTGGTTAGGATTCAATCTTTGTGCGTGGAAAATTTATTCTCAAGGCAATAATTTCCTTTTCTTATAATTCAGAGGTTGGAAATTGGAAAAGGTTCAGATTTGAGCTTGTTGCATTTTAGTTTTCATATAAAATCAGAGACTTATGAGGCTGGGGAATTATCTTTTTTTATCTCCTTAAAAGTATCACCCGATTCAGACTAGACCCCATAAGATGATTTGGAAGTTGGAGTCTTTATGAGTTTTCCATGTAAACTCTTTGCGAGGAAATTTCCTGACAACCCATCATTCTCATTTCTACTCGTCCTCTATAATTTGGAAGGCCAGGGCACAAACTCTTGCTTGGATCATTGCTACCGGTGTGGTGAAGCATAGCAATTGGGACATGGTTCAAATGTAAAGGCCTAATGTTTGTCTCTCCTCACTGGTGTCGCTGAAAACACTGACCCTTTTTTTTTCATAGCTCAATTGCTTGCAGTTGAGGTAAAGATTATTGTGCCAAAGTTGGTTTTATCAGAGGGAGGGAGGGAAGTTTTGGTGGCACAATGTCTAATTTCCATCTTCTTTGTGGCTTTGAAGTCTTCAGAGTTTCAGTAAATTCCATAGTTACCGGTTCCTTGATACTGATTGGAGGGCTGCTGTTATGGAAAAAGCAGTTTTCTGGTCATATTACTGTTTTCTATTTTGTCCAACTTAGATTTGGCTTCCAGTTTCCATTATTGATGTCTGCACTTAGTCAATCTCCGTGAAGTTTTATGTTGCAATCTAAATAGAAAAAATGTGATATACTTAGATCAGCTTGCTGGCACAAGTGAAGTTGAGCATGTTGTCCACTCCCGGGAAACTATGCCCTGAACTATGAATTTGTAAAAACAGGTTATCTGACCATTATCGACATCTGCATTTATGATAACATAATGACTATATTGTTCTGGAATTACATTAGTATAGTGTTTTTCAATGTTAGCTAGTAGGCAACACTTCATGCTACTGGTTTTGGAGCATGCTAGGAATTGACTCATTATTTGGCTGGAATAACGTCAGATATTTGGCTGAACTACTGGCAGAGAAGCAAAAGTTGGGACCATTCCTGCAAATTTTGCCCCTATGTAGCAGACTTCTATATCACGGTCAGTAGAATCTCTATGCAATGTTTTGGCCATATCTAGCTTTTAAGTTATATTTAACATTAAATTGGCTCACTTTTTTTTTCCTGTACTTCTTCTGAATTTTATTATATGTTGAAGAGGTCAATCGTGTACTCTAAGACAGTTTGAATTTGAGTACCTGACATTGCACATCTTCTGAAGTTGGATATGTTTGTTCCGACCCATAGTTTTTATGTCGAGTAAAATTATTTGATCTAACTCTGGAATCACACTTACGATCCACGACTATAGTTTCTCTTGAAAAGGATTTTGCAGGGGTGGCAAGTCTAAATTCCTGGCTATACAACTATCCATTGGAAAATTTATAGTAATGTGTTGTCTTATACTCAAATGTATGTGCTGGGAGCAAATACATTCTCTTGTAAGATGCTTTTGAAAATTGCATTATGTTGTAATATGATTTTGGCAACTGCATTCCCTTGTAAAATGCTTTGCACATGCTACATGTCAATCTTCTAATGCTTTGTCTTATATCCTCATGTACAATTTGTTCTTTGTTGCCACCACAGAGATAAGACGAGTATCTGGCTTCAATCAAACTCTTGCCGATCATGAAAGATTTGAGCATGAAAGTCCATATAGGTCAATAAGCCAAACCACAAATGGTAGACCAATGGATTTGGAGGGATGGCCAGGAATGCATATGGAGGTAATATTATTTTATAGAGTTTTGACCATTTTTGTTTGTTTTGTTCATTTGTGGATGTTTTATTTGTTATCAAGAGTTCTAGAAACATAGAGGTGGTATTCTTTAGCTATTCACATTTGCTAGCATGAAGGACAGTATTACTTTATCCTTTGGCAAGATACATGCAACATGAGGATGAAATGAGTGTAATATGTGTGAAGGTTTATCTACTTATTTTCTAACGCATGTTTCACAACCCCATAGGACTTTACGTCGCAACATTGATAGTTGGGTTTGTAATGTTGTAATGTATTCCAAACCTTCTATCACCTGCTTAGTGTCATTCTTTTGGTCATATAGGAAGAGAGAACGGGAGCGAGTAGATATTCCCTCATACAGATGCACTCATAGGTGAATAAATACTCTTTCATGGATTTGACTTGGCATGTCTTGCATTCATGCTAAATTCTCTTTTATAGGAAAATGGACACATTCAGAGAGTGGTCCCGCTTCAAACTCCAGTTGGTTGGCCTGGAGTGCAAGGAATTCCAACCACCCCCATTGTAAAAAGAGTTATCAGACTTGATGTTCCGATTGACAAATATCCACATGTAAGCAGGGGTATGATTTGTATAGAATTGATTTTTTAGCTTTTCTCTATCAACTTTTGACTCCATGCTTGGGCAGTATAATTTTGTTGGCCGAATTTTGGGACCACGTGGGAACTCCTTAAAAAGAGTTGAAGCCCTGACTGAGTGTAGGGTGTACATACGAGGCCAGGGCTCTGTCAAAGATTCTGTAAAGGTAAGCTTGATTCTCTTTGCAAAATTACGTGGTATGATAATGCAATTAGGTTGAAGCAGATCAGTTGGCATTGTTTTATGAAAATTCAAGTCTAAATTTGCTGTGCTATATTTTTGTATGCTGGAGCTTGGCTCATCATTAACTAATTTGCAGAAATAGTATGTCTTGTCCAGTTGACCTCTTTATGTGAGCTTGTAATAAGGCCTTGTCATATTGGATAATACTTAACTGGTTGGAATTACCAACTAAAGCCAGGTAAAACATTTGTTTCTTTTAAGGGCCTAATGTAGTCCTATAGAAGATGACTGGCATTACGTCATAGACAATGTGTTAGTACACATTAAAGTAGCACTCATATAATAATTGCAGAGATAAGGATTGCATAAGCTTGAGGCTCAGCATAAGTTCATGGTATAAGATTCCAATGTAGCAGGATGAATCCAGATTTAATGAACGAAGGAAAATGCTGTGTATATGTGTCTATATAATATAATTTTAATCTGGAGCAGTTTGTTTGTACTTTGAAAGACACTGGGAATAGCTTCACCAATCCAAAATGGCTCGGACGGCGTTCATTACCAATTGACTGTACATGCATCTCAGGCTTTTCTATTCGATGAACCATATCTTTTATTGACACGTAGGAGTATTTTGGTGCTTTTCTTTTTATATGACTAGCACTACATAATAGTAGGACTACCCGGTTTTATTGCATGACTGTTCGTTTTTTGATCTTTGGGTAAAGTTTTACTTGATTATTCATACCTATCTCGAATTTGGCCAAGCTGAATTATCGTCTTGGCCAATTTTTATGTCATACGTAAGATCTTCTTTTAGCATTGTCCCTTTCATATCTATCCTTCACCACCTTTATTATTATCTTTTTTACTTTTGGAGTCAATGTTTGGGGTCTGAATGACATTTAACTGGATCTTTACTGAAAGGCACTAAAAAAAGAAATTGAGTATTAATTTGCAAACTTTGTTAAAAGAGTTATATTTGTTTCTTTTCGTGGGTGTCAAGTTCTCTTTTTCTGTGATCTCTTTTTTCCAGTCATGCGTCCTTGAACTTCTTTCATTCTCATGATGTGTCTTCTGTTTGACCTTCAGGAAGAGAAACTAAAAGAAAAGCCTGGATACGAACACCTCAATGAGCCACTGCATGTGTTGGTGGAGGCTGAATTTCCAGAGGATATAATCAACGCACGCTTGGATCATGCAGTGGCAATACTAGAGAACCTTCTGAAGCCTGTGGTATGAATATGAGATTAATCATGGATGTTGACTATGAATTCATTTTCTTGGACCAGTTGTAACCTGTCTCTTGCAGGACGAGTCCTTTGATCACTATAAGAAGCAACAACTTAGGGAATTGGCTCTGATAAATGGTACATTGAGGGAAGAGAGTCCAAGTATGAGCCCGAGTATAAGCCCGAGCATGTCACCCTTTAACAGTACAGGAATGAAACGAGCCAAGACAGGAAAATAACTCCTGTAAACTTCCGAATGATTAATTGTTGAATCACTGAAACAATAGTATCTGACTTGTCGAAGACCTTACGCCACCTTGATGATGTTGATTTCCAAATGTCGGGAGGCTGCGTTGTCAAACTGATTTAATTTCAGTGGCATCTCAAACGGGTCAACCTCTCCATTATTTCCGTCCAATGTGCATCTAGTTTATATATTCTTTAATGTGTTATCCCATTGATATTGAACACATTATTCTTTAGTTATTGTAGCTTATAGCTCCTAGCTTATAGGCTGTAATCTGATTTTCTACGATCTTGTACTAGGAAAATACGACATTGTTGTTTTATTGTTATTTTACGTGGATAAATATGCTCTTGCTCATCATAAAAATAAGAAAGTTTCAGTTATCTTTTGCCATTTGATTTTAGCTTTGTGAATGGAAGATGGCTTACAATGGTAACTCTCTGGAACTTAAAAAGGGTCATCAGTTTTCTCACTGGTGTAACGCTCTTATATAAATAACAGCACAAGCATAAGAGTGTATGTTTACTGCTGTTGGGCATGTTGCCATTGACAAACTATGCCGATGTATATATATCATTCCCGGATAAGAGTCTCTCTTACCATTTTTAATATCTGCTGCTGAAGCTGCTAAAACTGACGGTTTGTTTGGACTCTTTGCTCTGGGAACGATGAGTGCATTTCCTTCTCTTCATCATCGGCAGCTTACACAGCTTATAACCTCCCTAGGTGCAAAAGGGCAGAGCAGATCGACGGATAGGCTTCTTGTCTGGTGTTTCAAAGAGGTCCAATTGAAGCTACTCTCTCAAGATACTACTCAGCTTCTAAAAGATCAAGATTCAGAAATTAAAGCATGTGTTCCCTGAAGCCAAAATGAGTTGGCACCCATAGGATACACAGAAGATTAACTTTGTATTTGTAAAGGCTGATGGAGGAAAGGAAGTTTTTATTTTGAATGAACAATATACAAGTTGGAACAGAAGTGTTGCAACCATTATCCACTTAATTCTTTCGACAAAAATGTCTTAAGAGCGCGAACGTACACCAATTAATCCCCAATCCTGTAGTGCAAGATTGATGAGACTTCAGCATGCATCAACGTCACACTAAACCCCTCTTGATTGCTCCTTGTCAAATCAGAGAAAAGCTTATGTTCATTTGAATTTGGCAATTTTACTCAAACTACACTTTTGTCGAAAGGTTTGCAGGTCTCCCCAACAAAATGTACAACAGAATAGTTCCCTTTTCATGTACTTCAGTACAAGACCACATTCTACCATACCAGAAGCTATCCATTAGAATCCCATTACAAGTACACTATCTCGATTTAGTCTCAACTTGCTTCATTTTGGTCTATACTCACACACACACACACACACACACTCTATCTGCTAGTATACATCACCCCAGCTACGGAAGAATACTGGAGTAATATTCCTATAGTAATATTCCTATCAAGCCCAAAGTTTATGCTATCATGTTCATGCCAGCCAATCAAGAGCAGATGTCGTTAATGACTTACAACGCTTTCGAGTTTCTGAAATTATATCAAGATTCAGACCTCTTGTCAAGAACTTGATGTTAGTCATACATGTGAATAAAAAATACAAGGTCCTTTATACAAGGTCCAGTTGCGAACCTCTGTTCCATACAAAATAGTATCTTGTCCTTAGTTTGCATGTCCTATAAAATGGTATTCGAAAACAAAAACAAAAAGATACATTTGAATATATGATTACATATGTCACAACTGACAGAAATTATCTAACCTCAACCCTGGATGGACACCAAACTGCGATCATGGTTAGGGCAGAGCTTTTCGAGTACAAAATCCATTCAAGCCTGCAAAAACATTATGCCAATAGGAAATCATTTTCAGTCAACTGTTAGATAAAGAAGATTGGAAACAATACAATACACTGATACTGACGTTTGAAACATAAAAACTACAGTGATCAAGGGTAGACCAAGCAATATGTAATTACTTTCACCCATTGGGCAGATCCTCTACACAAACAAAGACTAATAAATGAAAGTATGCCCAAACTATATAGTAAATTCATGTTATACCCAATATGTGTGCACAAGTTTTAAAACAGCGTACAACTTCAGATATATTTTTCAAGACTCTGCATATGGTGCTGTAATCTGTCCTGGGTGGTCTTTATATGGTAAAGGTGATGCAAACTGAAGAGAAGTGCAAGTGTTTTACACAACAATGAAAGCACTTTTAAATTAATAATAATAATACTAGTAAAACAACGAAAGCAGCGATGATTAAGAATCAAATCCATTTCAAATACATCTGTCTTGACAATGTCATCCAAAGAATCAACAAGATTCTATGACCTGTAGGTGGTCTGCTCCTTTTTATGATGTGAGTTTTCAAAGATATCTCATTTGATTCATCATTACAATATTTTCCAACAAAACTTCTAAATCATAGCTAATGAATCCCAATCTACTACACTATCTTATACTCCCACTAACTCAGCTAATAGTTTTGTAATTCGGCTATCTCAAATCATACCTCCTTGTGATTTTGTGCAGAAGCTAATCAAACACCAAGAACAATTTGACGAAGACAATATACAAATAACCAATAAACACACAAACACAAGAATTTAATGTGATTCAGCGTAAGCCTATTCCACAGGTGAAAACGGCGAGGATCTTCACTAAACAAAGGAGATTACAAAAAGTGTTTAAACACTCACAAACCCAAAACCCAGAATTCCCAAATCTCACAAAGAGTGTTTAAACACTCACAAACCCAAAACCCAGAATTCCCAAATCTCACAAACAAATTCTACACCCTTAAACACTCTCTCACAAACGAGCAGCAAATGCAAACCCAAACAAAGAAGAAACTTAGTTGAACTCTTCATGGTTTGCTTAGAAACGCTCTACATGGTGGCTCCTTGCCCACAAACTTACAGAATGGTTCACATGATCATATTTATAGGCATAACCAAACTCCTAATCCCACCTGAACAAGTTTCCCAAATCCTAATAAGATAGGAAAATTCCTAACCTTCTACACCAAGGAAAAGAACAAACCAATTACTACCCAAAACAGGACTTAACGAAATATTTACCTATTCCTAATTTTGAGCCGTAATTCAACAAGTGATAGGTTGATCAACCTTGTATTGATCTTATAGATCCACAACAGCCACAACCGCAGAGTGACGTACTATAACCACTTTAATTTTTCTTAATCAGCAAGTAAAAGACTGGATGCCATCCAAAATAAGGTTTTGAAATGGAAATCAAGGGAAACCCTGGAGGATGGATAAGAAACTGAAAATATCTAAGTGGTCTTTCCATTCTAATTACACGATGAATAACTCTCTCTGGGTATTCAATTTTGGCAGATGCTCGACCCTTACTCGTCCCCAAACACTTCTGTAGAATTCTGACAATACAATTATATTTCCCATAAAAGATATCTCTATGTCATTTATTATTATTCTAACACCCTGCTTATACAGCGTAAGAAAACTAAAATGACAGTTTCACTATCTGTCAGGTGTCATGAATAAATTCACCTTATACGGCTCCACTATAAAGGTAACAACCCTATATAGCATTTACAAAAGAAAAAAAAATGCTCATCTAACATTTCCATTAGTAAAGCCAATTTTAATATAGGCATGCCCCGAACCCCAACTTTGAAAAGAGAGAAATGACACTGAAGATTTAAGTGCATAAAACGAAAAAGATATCAGGCATACCATGGCTTTAAGGAATTCCAAGTATCTCAATCCCGAAGACCAAGTTCTAGCTCAAGCTCATCATCCTCTTCAAACAACTTCAAAAGACGGGCATACTGTTCTTCCCGTTTCTTCTTTTGCCATAGCTTGAAAAGGAAGAAGGAGAACAATGCAACTACTACAAGTCCAAGGAATATAATGATTAATGTAGACCCGGTTCGGCTGGAAGTAGAATGAGTATCTTTTGCACCATCTTGGGAAATCGATGAATCATCAGAAAAGCCTGAAAGAAAAGGTCCGGAAGATAAAAGATCGTGTTTTGTTGACATGGGAAACAACTAATCACATATCAAATCAAAGGACCATCTATGATCCTTCGCCGTATCGCCTCCTAGTATAAGGTAAAGAAACATTACTCTGAGAAGACAAGATCTAGTCTACAATAAGGTCTGCTTTTAAGTATTAGAGTAGTAGCACATTGATAAGCTAAATTGCTTACAGGATCCTTCAACACCAGGAATCTTAAAGCATAGTTAATTTGCACTAAGGTTTGTATGCTGCAAAACATATATATATATGGGTCCGGTTCAAGGGACACACTATTTTGACACACCATTTGAAACATCTCTTTTTGTCCATTGGATTGGATCCATTATCAATGGGTCCCACAAAAAATTGCAAAATTAATAGACATGAAGGGATGTTTCAAATGGTGTGTCAAAATAGTGTGTTCCATGATCCTAATCCTATATATATATATATATATATATATATATATATATATATATATATATATATATATATATATATATATGCATATGTGTGTTTATTTCATTTTCCGGAATTTTATGAGCCACAATACAGTCAACCATAGATTCCGATTACGACTGCAAATACCATCATTCCAAAATCCGGCCATACCATCATTCAAAATTGGCAAAGAAAAAACTTGACATTACTACACATTGAAGCATGAAACAATTATGTCAACAAAGTTTCCGATTTTGTAATTTGATACATTTCACTACTGGGGGAAACAAAATGGGGACAATATCTCACACTGAACTAAACAAATAACAACTAAGGTTTGGTTGGGGCAGGTTTTTAGGTATTTAAGCCAAACAGAACAAACGACCAAACAATTATTCTAAACGATTTCGGAATGACCCACAACGCAACTAACAATTAAAACTCCAGTACCAAAAACTAACATAAAATGGAATTCAAATATGAATCAACATGAAATTAAACCCTCAAATAGTTTTTTTTAAAAAAACCTGAAATTAAACGGAAACAGAGATATATTGAGAATTAATTGAAAAATAATTTGATCCGGAGGCCAACCTGGAATGAATTGTAGAGAAATTGAAGCCAAGAATACAATCAAACTTAACGATCTGCAACGCGGAATTGCACTCATCGCTCCGAAAACTCTCTTGTCAAACTTTCCCAGTTTCAAAGTTCTCGTTGGAGAGATCGCTCTCCTTTCACGCTACCAAAGTTTTGCGTGTTTTTGTCTTCCATTTTTGCCCCTTTCACTTTTAGAATTACGACCCACATGTTCTCGATATTTCTACTCGCACCCACATTTTCCAAGAAATAAATAGTTTTTCATAGACAATTATGTACCTTATGTTTGGGTCAAATTTCAATATGATACCTGTATTTTTTTCTTGCATTTTAATACCCTATAATTTCAAATCCTTGTAATTTTGTTCAACTATTTGTAGAATAGTCATTTCCGGTTATTCAATGATGATATGAACTTTGTGAATTTGATTAGCTGGTGTTTGGGCAAATGGATTATGTATCTGAAGTAAAAGCAATGGTGCTGAAACTATCAAATGCCACATTCTTGAACAGTTTAAAGCTACTCGATGTACTTGCATCACCTGTTGTAGATCACACACAAGATGGAAGAGTGAATATGTGGGCCTCATAGAGTCCATACTATCACTGAACAAGGGAAAGTTGACGATTCTACAAACAGAGTAACACAATTGCAAATATTTGACAGTACGAAGTGCTGAAATGCGAAAAAAAAAAGTACATATATTATAGTGAAATTTGACCAAAACCACATGATAAAAACAAGGTCTTTCTTCATCCCAATATGCGTTGTTAGAATTAGCGAAATAGAAGCATCTCAAGATCTGTTGTTTGAAATTGAAAATTTTCATTTGGAGATAGATAGCAGCAACGAATAAGGGCTTGTGTGGAGGAACAATACAATGTATCGACAACTTATACCAATGAATACTGGCTTGTGTGGATGTAGATGTTTGAAGGTCTGTTGTGTTTTGAAGCTTGAAAAATTGGATAGTGTACAAAACAAGAATGGATTATACCGGTGTGACAAAAATAGGCTTCAAAACAGAACAAAAAAAAAAAAAAAAAAAAAAAAAAAAAATTGAAAAAATTGAGCAATCCATGGCAGGAGATTATAGATAATCAGCCCAAACATTGGTAAACCACTACTGCAGAATATAAAAAATAAGCAAACACCTAATGCGAAGTTTCTATTATATGGAAATTGAAATGTCTAAAACCATTCTCCACAATTAAATAGCAAAAACATGGATTATAATTATACTAATCACTCAAGAGACACCAACGGCTAGACTTCGTCTAAGAGAACCTCAGAAGCAAACCCTAACAAAAAGTAAACAGACAGACCAAAAAACACCCTTCTCTTAGTAAGGATAAGATATATCACTTGAAGCACTTGGCATCCAAAAGATCCTCCCCCTCAAAAGGCTCCTGGTCTTCGATCATCTGATTCACACGCTCCTTCTGGTTTTCATCTGAAAGATCAACCTTGGTCCACTCATACAACTCCATGTCGTAGCACTCCTCCATCACAAACTGGGGAATTTCTTGTCCACGGAAGAGCCACAGACCCTTGACCTTGAATGGGGGCTCTTTGCCAATCACTAGCATCTTCCCAAAAGCATACTTGCGAGCCAGATCCATCCTTTGAAGGAATCCACCCACCTTGTTCAGTGTCACAAAGGAGACAGTATTCTCATCATTGTATTTGTACTCACAGAACCAAAGAGAGTACCCCTCGGGATCGTACATGTCCCAGAATCCTGCAATAACAGGGAAACAAAGAATGTAAAAATCTAGTGTAGATTGACAAACCCAGGTAATGTTTTTGACTTCCCACATTTCAAAATAGGTCAACTGCAAGTACAATTTGCAAAAAGTAATACATGAAAGATGTTAGTCGAAAGTCAATTGTGGAACATACATAATGCTAAATAACAGATCAGACAGAACTATGGCAAGGCAGCTAAACTGTCAAAGCACCGCTTGCACATAAAATTCAAAATAGCAACCCACACACCAAAACAATAACAGACCATTGAAATAATTACCTTTAATAGCAACCTCACGGAAGTTGGTCTTTGTGTTAGAGTACAGCCTCTTCCAGTCATCCAATACCATCTTGCTTGGGGGCAGTAGATCAAGAGCATTCTTGGGTTTTGGCTTTGGAGCCTCTTCAACTTCCTCAGCGGGTTTCGCTGGCTCCTTTTTCTTTGGCTCTTCCTTGACCTTGGGTTTAGCAGCTTCTTTGGGCTGAGCCGGCTTTTTTCCAGCTGAAACAGATGGAACAGCCTCAGCCTGCTTGACCTCACCCATCACCTTTTTAAAGTTGGGTTGATTGACTAGGGTCCAGAAGTATCTTTCAACATGGGGAAACTCTGAAGTGAAACTCTTCGTCATGATCCTGGTGAACCCCAGATACAAATTGCATGTGACAACAATGTCAGCGAGGGTTACGGAATCCCCCACTAGGTATGTGTTAGAAGCAAGATGGGTGCTCAAAGCACCTAGTGCTCTCTTCAGAGCAGAAATCGCAGCTTCCTCAGCCTAAAAACACAAAACACAAAACGCAGGGGTTAACAGACTTAGTCAGAACATTAAAAGAAATTGAACTTTACATATATTCCAATGAGCTCTTCAGGTAATTACATTAGGAAAATAAAATAATATACCAATATATATATTTGACCTTCAAAATTAAAGGTCTTTTTGGATCCCCGGAAAACATCATGGTCACATTCTATAACAATAACATCTAACAAGGCCCATTTCTACAGGCCTTACAAAGAGCAACTAGTTAAGTGAAAAATAATTAACATAATCCATTAATCTCTACGAGGTAACCATAGTAACAAAACAAAGCAGATCTAGAATACGTGAAAAAAGAGCAACTTGTATGATATTTAAAACATCAAAAAAAAAAACATAAGCACCAAATAACAAAGCTCAGAAACATTAAAGAATTTCCAACTTACTGGAGGAAGGTGAGTACCAAATCCCATTCTTGGTAATAGCCACTTCATTATGTTAGCATCAACCTCCATTGATCCAAAATCAATCCATTGCTCGATATGGGCCTACCAAAGAAACATACAACAGCAAACATCACAAGCAGTTCATTTGCTAAGGATATAGGCAAAAACAGAAGAAAAATTACAAATGAGGCTTAAGGTTAATACGAAGAAAAACAATAGAGGCAGAAGTACACATTCTTACATAATCAATCAGAGAAGAACCATACAAAGGATTGTCAGCCTTCAAGCGGGCAACTGAAGCAAAATAAACTCAGTTAATTTCCAGAATACAATATAAGATTTTAGAAATGTGAAAACATAAACAGTACAATCTTACCATAACGTGCAATAGCGTTGCTCTCGAAGATGGGACCATCAGGTGTTTCTAGTAGAGGAACCTACAATTACATCATAGAATCTTCAATGCATAAAATCAACCCAGATTTTCCATAAGGGCATAAAGTCAGTACAAAAGTGTACCTTTCCAATGGGGTTTTTCTTCAGGTATTCAGGAGTCTTGTTTGTGACACCCATCTCAAAGTTGGGTAAGAGTTCAATTTTCACACCGGAGTATTCGGCAGCAATGAGTGCCTTGAATCCATTTTTGTTTGTGCTCCCTGCATGCAAGACCTGCAAAGTAGATCACACAAATAAATAACTAAAAAGATAAGCAAATTACACTTGATGGGATATAATTGATACCCAATTTCCACAAAGACAAAAGTATAACAGCAAAAGATTCTTACATAAAAGTCACAAAATAAAAGGCAGATCCAAACGCAATTAAAAAAAAACACACACGTTCCAAGGGGGTTTATTATCAACTTTCCGAAACCCTATCAATCGCAAATCAAGTTCATTTTTCCAAAACAAATCAATCCCAACTGAAATCCAGATCGTCCATTAGCCGACTAAGCAAACCAACACGATCGTATAAGACATTCGACTGCAGTAAAAACCGAGACAAATTCAAGTTGAAAACAAAAGTAAAAAAAAAAAGCAAACTCACCAGGGCCATGACTGCGGCGGAAAAACGTCTCGCTCAAACTGTAGATCTGAAACAAGCAAAGCCAAAAGCAAGCTGTTAATTAATTCCAGTAATTTGATTACAGTAAAAAGAAGTAGATTGAGATTAGAGGAGGATTAGGGTTTCCACTTGTTTCTCGAGAACCAAACAGAGAGAGAGAAGGAGACCTGTGAGGCGGAGCGTTGTTCCGAGTGAGAGAGAGCACAAAGCGATGCGAATGAAAAAAGAGCGAGACAATATAATAGAGGAAAGCAAAGAAGCTAGGGTTTTTGTTGCGACTGAAAACGACTACTATCTCTTTATGGGTCACGGACCATACTTTTTGAAGTCTTCGGGCTACTACCGGCCTACTTCAGGCCCATTCTCTATTTGGCCCGATCTTCATCCTATTCGTAGATATCTCAAGTTCAAATTCTCCTCTTGTCATTCGACACAAAAAATTACTAGAAAAGAAAACCACTCATTTCATCTTCTCTTGTATACTTTTACAACCTAGTATTGTAATTCATTGTAGCTGGGGGGGATAATAAAATAAAAATAAAATAATAAAACTAATAATAGAAAAGAAAAAAAAGTGAGAAGTGTGGTAAGGAGAAGGTGGGTGTAGTGTGTATTTTTGTGTGTGTATGTTGATATAATAAATAAAAAAAAAAAAAAAAAAAAAAAAAAAATATATATAATATAAAAAAGAAAAAATTAAAATAAAAATGGCGCGCCGCTTTGGTCCGCGGGTTTTGAAAAGAAAGAATAAAAATTTTAAGGTTGGGGTCGGCCGGGTAGAGATTTTGGTCGGGTTTTCCCACCCCTAATTGTAGCATGATTCAATGGTGTTCACATTTTCGTTATAGTGCTGCGTTTTGGAATTTTTTTTTTTTTTGCCAAAGCACTTAATATCCCCACATCGAATGATAGGACTAATTCGAATCGGGAACCGAAAAAAGCTAATTGAAAATTACACCATATCACCGACCGCTTTGTTTTGAACTTAGAACTTAGAAGATTGTGAAAGTATAGCACGTTTTCGTTCACGTATTCACATTTTCAAGCTTGACCTTCGTCTTGTTCTTCGTTGGTACGATAGTAAAGCAAAGCATGGCTTTCAAGACTTCCACGTTTCTTCCTTCCAACCCTAGTCACTGAAAAAGAGGGGACCAAAAAAAAATCAAACTCACCTCACGGTCTATGATTCAGCATATATCCTTTGTATATACATGATTCTCCTAGGAGTGGGACTCTCCTCTCGTTTGCTTATTCTCTTTTGGAATTGACGCAATTGGATGCTCATGGCATATTCGCATATATCCAAAATCGTCAATATATATGTTTTCTCAAAGTTCAATCTTTGTTAATTCCCCTATCCACATCATTGCAAGCGCATCATTTTTGTGTTTAGTGGTACACAAAGATTGCGCCATTTCTTCTTGTGTGTCAAATTCTCCTGTTCAATTTCTCATTAACGTTTTTCTTTTATACTTCTAATTAGTTTTTAATTCAGTTGATTGAAATGATGATTGTACTCCGCTAATATCATTTGCATAAAAGAATATGTTTTCGTTTCTTTGACAAACAAACAAGACAAGCTTGTTTCTGCGGAATCTCCAGTTTAATGGTGTTGAGAGACCACTCAAAATTTGGAGAACCACAGTTGACAACAAATATTGGTCCACGCCAAGTTTTTTCTCTGTCTCTGGACATTACTATGAAAAAGTATTAACACAAATTCCCAAGAGAAATAAAAAGATATAGAAGCACATACACATATGCACAGAGCTTTCAAATGAAAACATCCTAACTTGATCTGATTTGTATTTCTATTCTTTCTAGCTAGTTTGATTCCCCCTCTCTTATTCTGTACCATCATCCCGAAAAAGAATTACCAGGAGGATCCTTACCCTCTGTCATGTCCCTCCTAATTTTCTCAACCTTGCCTAGTACTCCTTTTACTGCAATGTCAAATGCATCTTCAACCGTCTCCAATCTATCGCCTCTTGGATCTGCATATACTACTCTTGGAATCATTCTTATCACTTCCTCTCTCATTGCCAATACTTGCTGCTTGGAAATTCGAAGCAACGTCTCATTGATGCTCACGTTTCGCGCCCTGACATCTCTTTCTGGAATGTACACTGAGTATTTGGATGGTGTACTAGGGAAATGCCACAAGTACTGCAAATAAGCAGAACTCGGGTGGAAGAAAACTGGAATGCAGCCTGCCAAGATGGAATCAAAGGTTGATCTTCGGGTGTATGAGTCCCCCGAAGGCTGCAAGCAAAAATTCGAATCTGCAAACACCTTCATCACATTCAAAGGGTCATTACACTTGTTTGCACCATTGTGACATCCCACAAGTTTACATGTTGGAGAAGATTGGCACTGGTTTATGATCAAATCACGGATGTTACCTTTCAAATCAGGCCTTGGAGCACCAGCAAAAGAGAAAAGATACCGCCTTTTTCGATTTCTCATTTCCTTCTGCCACTTAAAAACCTCACTGTCCTTTGAGGGATGGAAGTATGTTGGGTAGGGAATTGCCTGGTCATTGTTCCAGGAGCTCGATTCAATTGACAACAGTGTCATGTTCTTCGCTTCTGGCAAGAACATTAGCTTTGAACCCCAATCAGAGTCCTTGTCTGTTTGCCTCCTGAAATCCCAAGCAATCCTCCCACCAACCAAAAAATGGTCTCTCCCCCACATTGTTTTCCATTCGGGTCTATGCGCAAGCCACTTCACCAGCTCTAGAGGAGAAGAGTCTCTAACCGATATGTTGTAGCCCCAGAGGTACCTTCCCACATCAAACCCTGCATAAAATGGTACAAAGATTGCAGAGGCCAGTGATGAATCATTGGTTAAACACTTGTACTGCTTCATTCTGTTGTGGAAAATTACTTCCAATGAAAACTGGTTTGTGTTAAACCAACAATCTCCCCCCATTTTTCTTCTAGAGTTTTGAATTCTAGGACCAAGTCCCATGTTGGATAAGTAGGGGCACATGTCAGTCCATCTCTGAAGTGAATTGCAATTCTTGATCAAGTCCTGGTTGAACCTCTTGGGAAGATCATAGGCATAAATGTATCGCCCCAAGCACGGATCAGAATCAGTATTAGTATCCTTCCCCATAAAATCATCAGGTATAGGTTGTACTTGTGGTGTAACCCTATCAATGACAGCAGACTTCACAGAAATGTTTTCTTGTCTGCCATGACCAAAAGAATGTGCAGCAGTGCTAGGAGTACTACTAGAGTTTGTGGCATTCAGAAAACTCTTGGTTTCATTGGAATATGATGGAGCAATATCATCATAAGAAATTGTGGAATTAAGGGCCTGAAAATTGTTGGTTTGATTGGAAAGTGATGGAGTAAAATCATCAATAGAACGAGAGTTAGAATGATCTTGGGTGAAAATTACATTTGCAAAGTTGGTGACAAGAAAGGTGACCCCTTGGATATTCCTTCCAGCACTTACAGTAGAATAGTCTGACAAAAACAGTATGAAAACCAACATAAATGAAGCAATTAGGACAAACCAGAATTTATTTTGAAATTTTGCGGGAATCGGAGATTTCTCCATGAAAAGATTTTCCAGCTTCTTCATCTGTGTCGACGATCACATGAACACTTCGAGAACAGATAGAGAACAGCAACAGCACAGGGAAGGCAGAGCAAGGGGAAAAGAGATTATCACTTGTACACTAAGAAACAAAGAGAAAGGAAAAAAGTTGTACAGCTTAAATTGCTGAAGAAGAAAGGAAGTATTAATAAGTTGACGTATCCATTAATTAAGGCATATATGCTTTATATGAAACTTTTCAAGCAATCATAATCCTCAGAATTTTCAGAGGAAACCATGCATATTTATTGACTAATATGAGTAGCAGAACATGGTAAGAATCATGGAGTCTTTAATTTCTGGCCCTTGGATTATAATTTGGGAGGATTCTTTTGGATTTTGACACAAAAGGAAAAATCAAAGCAGCATTCTTTAGGTAGTTTAATGTAGGATCTCTCTAATGTAGTCTATATTATGGAAATGGGGATTCGAACAATGACTTGGTCTTAATTGACCAACTCAGAAAAATCCACATAAGCGGTTCTAGAGAGGGCGGTTTGGTTTGGTCTTCATCATTTTGTGTTAAGCATATAAGAACATTCCATATAGAAATAGATTTCCATTTGAAGGACTAAAACATCTAAAATGTTCACATCCCCGTCTGTTATGTTTCTTAATTAGTTTGGCCAAGATTCTAGCTTAAATGTGTACGTTGAATTAGGATCTGGACTTTGATCTCCTTCCTTGGTAAACAACTGTTAATGAAAATTGACAGTCAACTGTAAAAAGGTAAATTTTATACGAAATTTAAAGTCAACTCCTAAGTATCAACTCTGATTACTACAAGAGGTAGAAGTTCTTGTTATTGAACTCGAGTAAAATCAAAGTACGATAAACTCTGTTCGTGGGATGTTCAATATATGGTGTTTTCTTATTCTTCCAAAAGATAATCTTTAACCTTTAACTCTATTGTGTGTGAAGGCTTCAATGGATTCATATTACAGTAAAACCTCCATATAATCATAAGGTTGAGACCATATGATTTTCAAAACTTTAAAGACATTTTTCTAAGAATTTTCTTACAAAACCTAGATTATATGAGTTTTTTCTCTGTTATGGGACTAAACGTCAATTATTAACAAGTTTTTCACTTTTCTTCCAAAAAAAGCAGCCGAGCCACCTAATTGAACTCTGACACATGGAAAAAATGGATATATATTTAAAGGCAAATTACAATTTAGTTCCCTGTGGTTTGGGTCAAGTTTTAAAATGATACCTAGACTTTTTCTCACAATTTAGTTCCCTATCGTTTTAATAATTTTCAATACTGCTCTTCCGTTAGAAATTATGTCATTTGGTCCGTTTAATGCTGATGTGGTGAAAGTGAGACCCATTTTTAATCCACATCAGTGCCATGTGAAAAAAAAATTGCTTAAACACCACAGCAGCTTCTTCCATCCTTTTCCTTCACCTCCTTCAAACACAAAACCACCGTCTCTACCACCACCTAAATCCTTAAAATTAACAGCAACAATAAACCACCAATTTTGAAACCATAGGCACAAGCTCCCTACCCAATTTTTACACCACTGGGCGATCCATCCCCAGCACCATGAACAACCACCACCCCTACCACCGATCTCCCCTCCCCGGCCTCTTCCTCGACCCGACCCAATCCCAGATCGGCCGCCAAATCGAACCCCAATTCCAAACCCAAACCCAATTTCAACACCAAGCCCAATTTCAAAACTCAACCCAGAATCCGAACACCCTCATCGGAAAACGGACCCTGGTTTCAGGCCCACCAGTAGCACCAGTACCGGAAAAGTCTCTACAACAGCCCGAACCAGAATCTCTATTTGCGGTCGTGGAAGCCCAAAAATTCTTTCCAGCACTCGTCGTCGATTTCGTGACGCCGATTGACTTCTCCTCCGCCTCCGCAATCACCAACGGCGGAGGAAAAAATAGAGGTGTCGGTTCTTCTTCTCAAGGAGGAGCTCTCAGGGGTACTGGTCGGACGAAGAGGAGGAAGAAGATGAAGGTGATGGTGACGATGGCTATAGAGATGTATGGCTGGATGTCTCTCCATTAGCAGTGCCCGGAAAAACAAAAGCTTTGTGTTTGAGTGTGGGGATGAGGAGGCTAGGGAGCTTGTGGATTTGGTTTCAAAATTGGTGGTTGTTTATTGTTGTTAATTTTAAGGATTTAGATGGTGGTAGAGATGGTGGTTTTGTGTTTGAAGGAGGTGAAGGAAAAGGATGGAAGAAGCTGTTGTGGTGTTTAAGCAATTTTTTTTGTTTTTTTTCCACATGGCACTGATGTGGTTAGAAAATGGGTCTCACTTTCACCCTATCATCATTAAACGGACCAAAGGACGAAATTTCTAATGGAAGAGCACTATTGAAAGTTCCTGAAACGATAGGGAACTAAATTGCAAAATAAAAAAATAAAAAAATTATAGATATCATTTTGAAACTTGATTCAAACTATCGGGTACTAAATTGTAATTTTTCCTATATGTAACATGATCTTAAATTTTTATTATAACATTACATTTAATATATTTGATCTTATTGTAATTATGATTAGAATATGAAGCTAAATTTCTAAGAACGAGATCTCAAAAAATATGGAATATGACAATATAGAAGTTATTCCAAAATAAAATTAGTCCCGGGTTGGAATCAAGAAATATTTATGATTATTCCATTATCGAGTATACTTATATGAGAATTTTACTGTATAATACATGTAGATGTGATTTTTGAAGCATTAACTATCAAACATCTAACGACACTTCTTTCTCTCTTTTTAAGTATCGAAAAATGTCTAATGTTCAAATTTCACACTCTCTTATGCTTTTGTCATTGGTTGGGAAGCCGCCAGTTTTGAATTAACAACCACAAAATTAGTTGATTAATCAATAGGCAGACATGTCAAGACTTGGAGAAGCCAATCAAATTTGAAGAGTCACGCCAGCAAAAACAACGATATATACCCTTGAAAAGCCCACTAACTAATAATCAATAATGATGTTTTGTCTCGAGTTGAAATATTTCACTCATTTGAAAAGAACGTAGCATATGTGTCAGTGTATTATAAAAAGAAATTAATGTCATAACACAATGCATGTATATTCTAGCTAAGCAATTGGCTGTGTGGTGTTTCTTCTATTCTGGTTTGCTCGTATTCATGCATGCTTGCTTAGGGACGGATCTAGAAATTAAATATGAGGAGGGCCATATGGGTGAGATTGGGTGTTGGGTGGGCTATAAGGTAAATATGGGAGAATTATGGGCTTTTATTCATATAAAATATAAGAACACTAGAAAAATGACCTGGGTTTGAGCACCCTTAGCCACAACGTGGATCCGTCCCTGTGCATGCTCTCAACGACATCTAGTGCAGAATGTTGGTGGTCTATGGCCTATTCACACTAACGGGCTGATAACCCAAAGCCCAATAGACGAATCGGAGCACATAGCTCATATTCGCATTCGTAACCCTTCATCTCTGTAAGGGTATGTTTACTTAAGAGCAGATCTAGCGGGCGGGCAAAAGGAGAGGCGATCTTGCGGGATCGCCCGTGCCCGAAGAAAACGACGCTCCACTGGTGAACTACAAGTGAAACGGCGGAGGGCGAGGGTGACGATCGCCCGTCGCCTGCGGGCGAAACCGGCGTTGTTACATCACTGCTGACGTCACACCGCAATACCCTTTTTTTTTTTAAATCCGAATGCGTGTAATGCACTCGCCCCTGTTGAGCGTGACGCAACTGACGTCACTGATAACGTCAGCTGCAACGGCTACTTTTTTATCCGAACAGGCAGTACACATGGCAGCCTCTAAGTCCCCCCGATCGAATAGCCGCCGGCAATTCGACGGCGCAAAAGCTGCCACGTGTATTGATCGTTTAAATTTTTTTTAATCCGAAAAAATTAAAAATTTTCTTTTCTATAAATATTATCCATCCTCTCTTTTTCCATACACCAAGATCGTTTCCCACTCCATCATTCATCTATTTTGTTATTTCTATTACCAATTTCCACATAAAACTTCATCACTCTTCATTCATCAATTTTGAAGTAAATGTCTCGTCGCAACGAAAGAGCCACACAAGCTCCGGGCACTACATGGTCCGATGAAGAAAATATCCAATTGTGCAAATCTTAGAATATGCCATGGCCCGACCACCGGTGATGAAATGCAAGCATCCCAAATGTAGCAAAAAATTGCTGCTCACTTTTCTGCTAATATCCCTACCACAATTCGGAATAAAGGAGCTTTAATGAGTCATTGGAGGGGTTTGGGCAAAGAATTCACAAAATGGAAGGAGGCATTGGGCAAAGCGAAGGAAAATAGCGGGAGTGTCTATGCTTTGGATGATGAGGTAAATATTTCGTAAGTTTTATTTTTTCGAACATTATAATTTTTGTAAATAATTTTGATAAAATTGATGATAATTTTAATAGATAAAGCATGCGCAATTGTGTTTGGTGCAGAAAAATGCAATAGCTTCACACATCAACGATTCCATAGGCGAAGATGAATCGATGGAAGAGTCACTGAGAGGAACCCCAATTGAAGTGAATTTAGCCGATGATAGTGACATATATCATACCCCTACTTCAGCGACTCGTCCTCAAGGAAGGAAGGCTGCAAAAGCCTCAAGGAAACAGTCCCCCAATCTCTCGACATAATTGTTGGATACATTTGAAAAGAATTCCTCATTTCATATTGAAGAAGCAAGGAAAAGGGAAGAGGTCAGACTTGTAGAATGAGCGAAAGATGATGACTTGATCTGGATAGCGGAGGCAGAAAAAGGCAGCTTGAAGGGAACAAAAAGAAGAACGCGCTATTATGGCCATAGACACAACTCAGATGACTCCAAATGCTAAGGCGTATAGGGCAGAGGAAAGAGAAGAAATTACTAATCGAAGATGGCTGTTTGGGGAGGCCCAATCTAGCTCCCCTGCCGAAAACACAGATTGGTTTGCTCAATAGTTTTTAATCTGTAATATTTTTTATTTTATTTGAAGAAGTGATTCGTATGTAATGTTCAATTTTAAATTTAAATAAAATTTATTTGACAAAGGAATGCAAGTTTTATTAGTATCCAAGCAAGGCATGGATAAACACATAAACATAACTAGACTTTAAATGAAAGAACAGAAAAACAATACATCATTGGCAATCATGTGATCCATCTTCTTCATCACTCTTCATTCTTCATCTTTCAAATGTGCTCCATCAATTCCTCTTGACATGACCTGTGAATAAAGGGTCTTTAAGACCAATATACATGTTGATGCATAATCGCAGGTAATTTTCATCTCGTTGTGGAGGGGGATGCTGAAGAGGTTGTCCATTCACAATAGGAGTGGATAGAAATCCAATCCGAAATTTCACTTAGATTATCTGATAGATATGGACACGTGTCACCATAGGAGTGAAAAGAAATCCAATCTGAAACTTCATTGCAATAAATCTGATAGATATGGACACATAGCACAATCAGAGCACTTGAATATGACTTGGTGATAAATATTATACATATTTTTTTGACAAAAAAATTTATAATAAATTATATGAAAAGTGTTTCGCCATCGCCCTCACCTTCCATGGGTGGAAGCTGCGTGGGCGACTAGTGGCGACGGTGAAATACTATTCATCACCCATGAGCGAAAATACTCCTTTTCGCCCTTGCACTCGCCCTTATGGGTGTATTTGCTCTAAGAAGAAAGAGAATGACGGAATGAGAATAATTCTGATTTCTTCATTTCCTTATCTTTATTAAAGTACTTGAGAATGCAATTTTGATGGAACACACTACCATTTTGGGAATCATTCCCCTTTAACATAAGGAATTTAATACCTAAAGAAAACTTGAGTATTAAAATTTCATTCTTGATTCTCTTTTGTTCTTGTCATTCCAGTTCCTCTTTTCTAAATAAAGATGTCCTCAATTATTTGGAGCGCACCACCACTATACAATCCAAACATGAGATCTCATTCCCCGACAAAAGGAAGAAATATAGGTAAAAATATGTCGTTCCATTCCATGTGACAACTGTTTTCACATGTTTGTGCACACTCGGAAATTCCTGAAATGGGCACAATCAAGCAGAGGAAGTCGGCGAAACTCTAGGGGCATCTTAGTAAAAAAGAAACAGCCAGTGTAATAATCTCCTCTCCCGCAAAATGCCGCATCTTCTGCTGTTGCTTCTTCTTCAACTACTTTTGGCAAGGTTGTTTCTTTTTCGAAGTTCTCACAAATTTCGAAAACTACAAAAAAAAAAAGAAAAAAAAAAAAGAGAGCGAGAGAGAGAGAGAGAGAGAGAAATGGCGAGAAGGGCGGAGGAGGAGTACGATTATTTGTTCAAGGTGGTATTAATCGGCGATTCCGGGGTTGGAAAATCGAACCTCCTCTCCCGATTCACTCGGAACGAGTTCTGTTTGGAGTCCAAATCCACCATTGGCGTCGAATTCGCCACCCGTACTCTTCAGGTCATTTATACCACAATTTCACTCTCTCGTCCTTTTTTCTCTCTCACTATATATTGTATGCATGCCCACATTCATTCATGATTGTTGTTGATGTTTGTGGATAGAATTGCGATCTGGGTTTTGTGCCAAATGGGCAATTGAACTTGGATTTGGATCGAATACGTCGAATTGTGGCAGATCTGCTACTTGGCTGGGTCGTTGGTTGTAACTAATGTGTATGTTGAGTTGGCTGACTTTTCATTGAAATCTAAGCGGAGGAAATAATAGGGTTACTTTTTGGTTTAGAATTCGAGCAATTGATTAGCGAAATGATTCTGCATTTCATTGTAGTGTTAGTGTATGCGTATGTAGCTTCACAATGGTTATGATCATTGACAAGAAAGATAGATACATCGTTCTCAAGCACCCCTGCATCCTTATCCAGTAAAAACCCCTTTTAGCGTCAACTCTAAGTAAGAAAAAAAAGACACCTTGCTGCCAGTTCGGCATCACCAATAAGTTCATAGATTTCAGATATCCGTGTGTCAACAGCTCCATCTTATGTCCTATCCTTCTGCGTCCAAAAGTCTAAAATCCCTAATCTGCGGGTCTTGTCACCCCTTTTCTATCTGACTTATTTTCCACTCTGGCAGACATATATGGGTTACGCGGGTTACATGGGGTTTCTATGATAGAATTTGACCAAAATTACTGACCATGGAGATTAGGTGCTTGTGTTTGTCTTTGTCCACATTATTAATCCTTCTGTTCAAATCCAAACAAATCTGAAGAGAGTAACAAATTATATCGTATTCTCAAATGCGCTTTTGTACACAACCTTTTCTCCATGGAGATGGCATAATCGAATTTAATATTATTGCCTAGGATGGCTTCGAAACAGTGAAAACTATGAATTTTCCCATTCCAGCCTGCAAAAATCATGCAAACGGAACATTGTTAGGCCATTGATAATTACCATTATGATTTTTATATTACTGGCTAGATTGTGTTTTCGTCCAACTGAATTACGTGTAAAAAGGTCTCCTCCTTGCAAAAGCATCATGACTTGAATCGTTACATTGTGTTCTTTTAACACTTCATAAACAAACTGAGACCTCAACAATTCTTGACGAGCCTAGTTTCTTTGGAGTAAACAAAGATTCTTGTATCAGTTATGGCGGCGTCATTCCATTGTTATGCGACTTGCATACTTTCATCAATTTTCAGCTTCATAATTTCCCAACGTAATTGTTGTATAGTCATAGAAAAACTATCAAGTTGTAGCACTTATCCTTCCTACAATCATTTACCAAATCATAATGCACAGCAAACCTCACTTGAGTAAAGATTCTTGAAAAGATTATGTCATTTAACATTATTAATCTCTCATTCTTCATAACATGCCTATCTTCTGTCTAAAAATTAATGAAAGTTATGGGTAATTCCTGTACATGATCCTGTGAATCCATCACATGATAACATTACTAATCTCCTTTAACATTATTAATCTCTCGTTCCTCACTTGAATAAATACTGAGTAATATGCATACTGATAATACTGTTGACTACAGAGAACACCAAAAGATGACGGAAACAGAGATAAAAATGTTTATGATTTGTATGTTCTTGTTGTCACCTTTCTTGCATTCAAGTAATTTTTTTACAAAATTCACTTTCTACGTATCTTGAATACAAAACTGTTCTCTTTGTCAGGTCGAGGGAAGGACCGTGAAAGCTCAGATATGGGACACAGCAGGACAGGAGCGATACAGAGCAATTACTAGTGCGTACTACAGAGGCGCTCTTGGTGCTCTACTTGTCTATGATGTAACAAAACCAACAACATTTGAGAATGTAAGCAGGTGGCTGAAGGAGTTGAGGGATCATGCTGATTCAAACATTGTGATCATGATGATCGGGAACAAGACTGATCTGAAGCATCTACGTGCGGTCGCCACAGAAGATGCCCAGGGTTATGCAGAAAAAGAAGGCCTTTCATTCATTGAGACGTCTGCTCTTGAAGCAATCAACGTTGAGAAGTCTTTCCAGACTATTCTTTCCGAGATATACCGGATTATTAGTAAGAAGTCTCTCTCAGCGGATGAGCCAACACCTGCAAACATTAAGGAAGGGAAGACTATTGCAGTCACTGGAGGATCCGAAGTCAATACAAAGAAGACTTGCTGTTCTTCAACCTGAGGTTGATTAAATTATGTTTTCTTATATTTTGCTTCCAGGTTTCGTATTCTTCCGTCTGTTATGGGTCATTGTTTTCAGCTTAATTTTGTTGCTATTCCTTGAACTATCTATGTAAGTGCTCTATTTCATGAGGTAGACAACAGTGATGAAGCCTCACCGGGTTTGGATGGTATTGTAGAACTACTTTACAGGTCAGCCAAATTGCTCATAATCTTTTCACAGGAAGCAATGGCCTTCAAGTTATACTAGCATTTTAGAAGCTTGTGCCAATATGTATTTCGATGGTAGTGGTGTATGATATTGAATTGTAAAATATAAAAAGTACTAAAATGTCATTACCAAAGTGGTGGCTTATCTATTGATTCATTGGATATTCTTGAAAAACATTTATTTCGCCACCTGGAGTATACTTAATCCTATGTGCATGGTGTTTGTTAAATATATATAGATAGGATATTAAGTGATAGACAGAGAGAATATAGGGTCAATTTCAGGCATGTACTTTAGGGACACAAATACTTTAGTATGTAGTGCAGCTCACCTTTATGAGGTTTATCCGATGTGCACAGAATCAGCCATGTCCGTTTTCTCAACAAACATGAAAGTATTCAGCGCCTGTATCCAACTCAAATGGATAGCACATGTATGTACTACAAACACCGTGTCTTGGTCTGGTATAGGAGCAAGTTGAATTTAACGAGAAAGCAAATTAATATTCTACTGCTGGATGTAATAGATGGTCAAGCAGTACATGATACTATGCATCTGAAAAATTTAGGGAAATTGTCTAAAATGGTCCAAGTGGCAAAACTCTGTTCTAAAATGGCCCAGCGGGCAGCGGGCAACTCAACAGTAGATAAAATACTATTACACTTTGCAATTGAATCCCTCGGTATATAGTGCGGCCATAGTGCGACCATAGTGCCTCATAGTCACTCATAGTCTTTCGAGTATAAATTAGTTGTAATTCATCAATGCGTTCATAGTCCTTCATAGTGCGCCCATAGGGCGGCCATAGTCCCTCATAGTCTCTCATAGTCTTTCGAGTACAGATTAGTTATAATTCATCAGCACGTTCATAGTCCCTCATAGTGCGTCTATAGTGCGGCCATAGTCCCTCATAGTCCTCATAGTCCTCCATAGTCTCTTATAGTATGTCCATAGTCTCTTATAGCTCGTTCCCAGATCCAATTTTCATAACTTCTTCAATTCTCAACCAAATTCGACGAATTTTATGTCAAAATCTATCTACGCAATCCAACGAATTCAATGGTACAAGTTTTGGGACTTACTTTGGCCTGAGTTGGCCGTAATTTGCTTCCAAAGGTTCGGCTTTCCGTTTTGCTTCGCCGGCGACCATCCACGGCGAGTTTGGAGCTGAAACTTCGTGGGGGTGAGCTGGGGAACTGTGAGAAGCTGGTGCAGGTGGTGGAGTTCGAAGAAAGTTGCCGGAAAAAGAGCGATGGCAACGAGAGCTTCCAAAGGTTCGGCTTTCCATTTTGCTTCGTCGGCGACCATCCAAGGCGATTTTGGAGCTGAAACTTCGTGGGGGTGAGCTGGGGAACGTTGGGAAGCCAGTGCAAGTGGTGGATTTCGGAGAAAGTTGCCGGAAAAAGAGCGACGGCGGCGAGAGCTTCCAAAGGTTCGACTGCCTTGTTTTGAGGTGGAGGGGCTTCATGTGCAATTATCCAACAATTTTGACATTTTGGAATTGATTTTGGTGCCCAGACAAATTGGAACACAAGTTGGCCACTTGGGCCATTTTAGACAATTTCCCAAAAATTTACATCTCCATTAGTGGGGACCACGTATTGTAAATAGTGGAAAAAAACATGCGGCCCAACCAGACACCCATGGTCAATCCACGTGAGCAAATAGGGCCCGCTGCTCACAAAATAGGGATAATGGGTCGAGGTGGGAACTTGCTCGATCCTCGATTTGGGCTTTTCAGAAATTCTCAGTACCCATACATATTACGTACTAGTTCCTTGAATAAGGCCCAAATTTTTGAACTCCGCCCGGTACACTTGCAATAAAGTGGGGAGCGAATGTAAAAGAGATGGATGATGCAATGGGGGAGATGGAAGCAGATGTCAGCTTTTTGCGTTCTTTGATTTGGAGAAAATGATATGGTAATCTTTTACTTGGAGAAAAGAAAAGGATAGCTCAATAGGGTTTCTTAAATATAATAACTAAATAAAACAATATACTTTCAGGCCTGGTTCGGAGATGGGGACTACGATCTCATCCCCGACTCAAACCTTATGGAGTAAATTCAAATTTGGGGGATCCTCATACCTAAACCAAATTGGGCAGGGAAACTCATCCCATTGACCCACATGTATTTTTATTATCCCAAGTCGTGACAAATAAATTTGTAATAAGATTGTAATAAAATTAAATTTGTCTAACCGATTTTGTCACAAGGTTGTGACAAAATTAAATTTATCACAAGGCTGTGACAAAACCAAGTTTGTCACATGGATGTGATAAAAACCAAATTTGTCACAAGGTTGTGATAAAAAACCAAATTTGTCACAAGGTTGTGACAATACCAAATTTGTTATATGGTTGTGATAAAACTAAATTTGTCATAAGGTTTTGAAAAAACTCAATTTTGTCATAAAGTTAGAACAAAACTAATTTTGTCACAAGGTTGTGACAAAAATAACTTTTGTCACAAGGTTGTGACAAAAATAACTTTTGTCATAAGGTTATGACAAAACCAATTTTGTAACGAGGTTATGACAAAACCAAATTTGTCATATGGCTGTGACAAACCAATTTTGTTACATGGTTGTAATAAAAGTTAAAACCAAGTTGTGACAAAACCAAATTTGTCATATGGGTGTGACAAAATCAAATTTGTTATATGGGTTTGACAAAATCAAATTTGTCACAAATTTGTGACAAAACCAAGTTTGTCACAAGGTTGTGACAAAATTAACTTTTTCACATTGTTGTGACAAAACCAATTTTATCATAAGGTTGAGACAAAATAAAATTTGTAACATGATCGTAACAAAACTTAATTTGCTACAAAAATTGTGACAACCAACCAATTTTATCATAAGGTTGTGACAAACCCCAATTTGGCACAATGTTGTGACAAAATCAATTTTGTCATAAGATTGTAACCAAACCAATTTTATTATAAAATTATAACTCGGGATAGCAATGGGCCGGTTTGTGTATAATGATGAATTTGAGCCCAGTTCTCAACAGTGTTTTGTTTAGAGTTAACTTATCCATTCCATTGTTTTCTTCCTTTTTATACCACGTAGTTGAACTTGAACCGATCAATTTGGGAAGGGAGTTGTTAGTGCCACCCCCTTGTCCTATTTCCCCACCCACCATTTTTAATTAAATTTTATTAAAAATTAAATTATTCGGTTATTCGGTTATTCCTAAAGTACCATCATCTTCTTCCTTTGTTTCAAACTCTAATTCTCAGATAATAACTTAATATTCATGCTATCTCAGCAATTATAAACCCGTGTTAAACAAAGTAATTTAATAGGCCATGAACCGTGGCTGTCATTGATAAAATGATGCTTGCCTTTTGATTTGCAATGTGCAGTTTAAACTCAGCAAGTATTCTGAAACTAGGAGGGAATGTTTTTGCTTCGACCAAATCTAAGTAAACCGAAAGATGGCTACCATTTGCTTTGGCATTTCCATTGGGATACAACCTTATGAACCCGCAACAACCAACTGACATGGCTACCATTTGCTTTGGCATTTCCATTCGGATACAACCTTATGAACCTGCGACAACCAACTAACAGACTTAGGCTTAGTTTGGTAAGGCTGAAATTATAATTAAAGCTGCTTCTGCTGAAATTATAATTAAAGCAGCTGAAAAAATAAGCTGTGAAATGTTTGGTAAAATAATTTTGAAAAACTGTTGTGAATAGAAAAAACAGAAGTTGAGTGTTTGGTAAACTTTTATGTAAAATTGTTTGGTTTTTCATCATGGATTTTACTGAAGAGTAAGTGTTTGGTTTCTAAAATTTTATTTCCAATATACTTGTTCTTCCCAATTTTTGGTCTTCATGGTCACTCCTAACAAAATTATCATCCTTACAAGCCGCATTCGAAGTCGAAGATGGTGAGTTTGGTATGGTGATTTCAATTTCCAATTAGAGGGATGCTTGTTGGCCTGCTTAGAATTCCAATCATAGTGCAGAGTACACAAAAACTCCTTCCCAACCTCAAACTTGTTGCATTGAAGTATGATAAATTCCCAGCTTAAAATTAACATAATCTAAAAACAACAATGGAGTTTTCAATCCCCAAGAACAAACCAAGCATATCCAGAACAAGGGAATAGAGTTTTCAGTCCTCAATTTTCATAAACAAATTTCACCAAATTACATAAAATGCAATTGATGATCAAATCTCAATTTCATAACAACCAGCAATTTAGAACATCCCCAAGTACCGAAACACCAAAAATCACTAAAAAATTCACAAAAGTTTAAGAATTTGGAATGGGGACTATCCTAAATGTCAAAACCAGCATGAAAATCACAAACACAGAGCCATCACATCTGCGAACCCACCGAAACGGATTCACAAACCCAATTCCGAATTGGCAAAAACCCCAAAAGAAGGCGCAGGGGCAAAGTTAGAATTCAAATTCATAGAAAAGAAATTGCATTTCCCTTTTTGCTTGATTTCTCATCGCCCCTTCCTCACCGCCCAGTCCTTGTTGCTCAAGAACTCCACTGCGCAGGACACGATCCAGTCGTCGCCGGTCGTCATAGCTCGCCCACAACCCCGTCGTCGTAGCCAGCCCATCGCCCCGTCGTCGTCACTCGCCCACAGCCCAAAGCCCCGTTGCCCATCGCCCCGTCGTCGTCGTCAGCCCTGTCACCGCCCACAGCCCTGTCGCCCATCGCCCATCGTCGCTCGTCGCCCATCGCCTTGTTGTCTCCCACAGCCCCGTCGCCCATCGTCGCCCACAACCAAGGTTCAAAATTTCGGCCGAAACACTGAAATTTCGATAATTTTGGAGTACCGAAATTTGAATCGGGGTACGTCTCAATATCATTAGAAAAGACCAAAATTTCGGCGAAATTTCGGTAATTTCGGTTTCGATTTCGGAGAAATTTCGGAAATATGTTGGAAATTTCGGTACAATTTCAGTGAAACTTTGATGTAGGCTTTGGTGAAGATGTTTTATTTACACAGCTTCTCTCTACCACCTCCACCATCAATTATCAAGCTAACAAACAAACAATAGGCTTCTTACTTTATGCTTTACTTCTCTCTACCTTCATCATCTATCATACAAACAAACAATAGGCTTTGTACTTTATGATTTACTTCTCCCTACCACCTCCACTCCTCCGTCAATTATCAAACTGAAAACAATAGGTATGCTTTACATAGATAGATCTTTTGGCTTTCTTACATGCATGTTGAATATTACATTCACGCCGCCTGCTACCAAATGTCATGTGAACAATATTACCAGTTCCAAGATAATATATCAAGAAGTAAAGATGAGCCTCATTGTAATAGTTTTATAGTATGTGTAATTCTGATGTATTATATTCCTTACAACTCTTATGATATAATGTAATGTTAATGTAATGATTATTGTATGTTTCATGAGACTCACCTTAAGTATTTCACAATAATATTGTATGTTTCATGAGACTCACCTTAAGTATTTCACAATAACATTTAAGATATTATGTTAATTGACAGCTTAGTGAAATGCAAAACACGCATGCTTCTCCCTTATGTATATAAAAGTTAATCCATATGGACAATGTTGCATGACTTAAGTGTTAAATTGCATTATTTGTTGATTTTAGAGCCTATAGAAAGTAGAGATATTAATTTATAGGTGTTCTAGTATGTTTTTCGTCTTCTTTTTTTTTACCGAAATTTCCATCGAAATCGAAATTTTTTCCGAAATTTCCATAAATTTTAGCGACGGAAATTTCAACCAAAACCGAAACTTTGAACCTTGCCCACAACCCACCAGAGAGTAATGAGATGAGAGATACAATTCACCCAAAACACGGAGCTTCTAAAATAAGCAGAAGCCAATAAGCGTGTTTTCACCCGCTTCTCGTTTCCTTCAAAAATTCAGCTTAAAAAATAAACTAGATTATCAAATAAGCAGCTTTTGATAGTTTACCAAACACAAAAATTATTTTTTAAGTGCTTTTTATTTAATTTAAGTGCTACCAAACTAGCACTTAGACACAGCTTTTAAATCTTATTTGAACATTGGAAGTGAAATTTCGATAAGAAATACCATTTGTGAGAAGATGAGGAAAAGAGATTAAGGGAAGAAGACGATAGGAATTTAGTAATAATTGAATTGTTTAATTTTTAATAAAATTTAATTAAGAATGGTGGATGGGGAAATATGACAAGAGGGTGAAAGTAAAAGCCCCTTTGGAAGATGCTGGGAAGGTTGGCTAGTGCAGCGAGATCAGACTGATGGCATCCGCACAATTGACACAAGCAATTCTTGGGATGGTGATTTCCGTGTTTCATCTTAAGTATTGATTTCACAAAGTTAAGGATGTGAAAGAGGAACTAACACAATGCCCAAATGCTTTCTGAAAACAATTGAATTCCCTAGAACAACGGCCATAATTGAAATTGAAATTGACAGCGAAAAGAGACATTTCAATGGATAAATTCAAAACACGAGCATCATCAATCCTAAAATCATTATAAAGATAAATTCAAAACACGAGCATCGTCAATCCTAAAATCATTATAAAGCTATCTATCAACTTTTCACAATCCAGCGGACTTCTTTCCTGCATTTTTCAACAGTTTTTCGTAATCCAGCAAGACTTCTTCCATTGTTTTTCAATGGTCATAGACTGATAAGTAGGTACCGATCATCTAAGTTTAGGATAATTCCACTTTTTACAATAGAGAAGGATTCAAAGAGGGCAATATTTTACAAGTTTCTGAAAGATACACGTGACAATTAAGTTAACGCAGTTCCACTGTCTTACAGTTTTCTAGCAGACTAGACCCTAGGAAAGGCTAACCACAGCAATTGCCATTCTGCTGAATTGGCTGCCCCTTCATTTCGACAGTTCCACTTGACTTGTTAGCAGTTGGTTGGTTGCCCATTCTGAAAATAATCAAGGAAGAATTACAAATTAAGAGAATACAAACAAGTAAAACCGTAATCTAGTTTCTATCCGTAAAACTATGCACTAAGTTTATCAAGACAAATGGGATGCCTACATATTTACTCTACCCTTCCATGAACTCAAATATTAACCAAACCGTATCCATATCCTATTCTTTTATGGTAGTCCAAAGAAGTATTATGTGACATGGTTTTCACTCAGGTATGTTGCGATGATCTTTAGAGCAATTAATCTGGAAAGCGAGTTTATACCAAATCTCAAGCAAATGATCATAGCACGAAAGATTTGATAAGTGGTTTTACTTTTTCTTTATCTCGCTAGCCATGGTTAAGAAAGCCTGCTCAACATTGATGGAGTCTTTAGCACTTGTCTCGAGGAAAGGAATACCGAGCTCATCAGCAAAAGCCTACAGTACAACATTAATACAAGAAACAAAAGTTAAACCTTAGCAAGCGATAGATATAGTAACTTTTGAAATATACTTGAATTCCATTCACAACTACAGGCTCCACAACCAAATTTGCATCAAGACAGTCAATAAATATAAAGGCAAAGCCGTTCCAACATATGCCATTTACGATACAGCCTATTACAAAGCCTGAAGTAAAACTTAAGCTTTGAAGGAACAAAGTAAATAGTCTATAATCACTAAGTATGTATAATGGAGTCATAATGGGACAGACATGTGGATATATAAGGCAAAACACATAAATATGTCTCTAGCTCAACAGTTTATGGAATAGGTTTAATGCATTTAGGAGAAGGAATATACCATTAAAGTGTGGTGACAGAAATCAGCATTTATAGGAAAACAGAAAAAAACAATATTTCATAGTTGGAATGATAAATGTTCAGACCACTAAATCACAACTTGTACCTTGGCCGTTTGTGTGTCAACAACCTTGTTCTCAACTAAGTCACATTTATTTCCTACTAAAAGCTTGCAGACACTGTCACTTGCATATCTGTCAATCTCATTCAGCCACTGTTTGACATTATTGAAGCTCTCCATCTCAGTAACATCATAGACAATCTGTGGCAGTTCCAATAGAATAAGACTCTTTTATATAAAGGAAAGAATGAAACAACACACAACTTATAAGGAGAAACTACAAGCTCAATATTTCTCATTTCTACAAGCTACTAGTTTTCAAAAGGTAGTAAAATCCAAGATTTACATGTAGTTAATGTTGCAAAGTACGTTCAAAAGAATTTCATCAACTACAGGCCTAAACATAAAAATGAAGGAAAGATACTTCAGATAATTTACCTCTTTGATCTAAAGAGAAAGAAATATATACAAGAGAGGTATCAGTAATCTGCATCAATAGTTGTAACATTCTCAGGTAACCTGATCATGCAACTGTGATTCATCAGGTGCAGCACACGTACTGAGCCTGAAGGTCCGTTACAAGGGCTATGCTCTTTCACTATTCGTACTTTAAATTTCTCATAAAAACTAAAACCATTATTACCGAAACTTTTTCCTCTGTCTAAGGTCATTCTAGGACTGAGTTTTTACAAATTTAAAGACCCAAACTTCGTGTTCATGAACTGGAGAATAATGATCGAAATTAAACTTAACTTTCGATTAACGGTAGGATACCATTCTAGATAGAGTCATAGACAAGTCCTTACAGTGGATGGTAAATAAAAGAACTGCGGTTACATAAAGGTTCCACTGCATGAATGGTTGCATAGTGAATCAGTGGAATAATAAGTCAAAAGCTAACAACAAAATGATGAGTATATAACCCATTTAATGGTGTCCAATAGTACTAAAAGGGCTCAAGTCTATTCCTATTTCTTAAGACTAATTTTCCTGAACAATCCAGAAGGCATTAAGGAAAAAAAAAACAAACAAAAAGCAAGCAAATCATACAATTATCCCATGCGCTCCTCTGTAGTAACTGCTTGTTATAGTCCTGAATCGCTCCTGTCCAGCAGTATCCCACTAAATGACAGAGAAAAAGCACAACAGGTTAATGGAATGTCAACAACTCAATAGGGAAAAGCAACCAAACAGTCTGTTCTTTTTGCCATCCAGCTCCAAACCAACTCCTACTCACAATCTGCAGCTTCACTGTCTTGCCATCCAGCTCCACAGTCCTGATTTTCTGTACAGTAACAACAGCTATGATATGAGCAAGCATCCCATCAACAACAACAAATGAAATACACAATTGCATTTCCTTATGCACAAGAAGATACTCACAAAATCAACTCCAATGGTGCTTATGTAGCTGTCCACATAGGAATCATCCTGCCAGAAAATTTAAAAACAAAAAAAAAAACCAACTTCAGAAAATTAAAATTGAACCCAGAAACCCTAAAATTAATCTGTTTTCACCTGCATTTTTGCATTGCAAACCAAAAAAACACAAAATAAAGTGGGACTCACAGCGAATCTGAGAAGCAAGCAGGACTTTCCAACGGAGGAGTCCCCAATCAGCAGAAGCTTGAACAAATAATCGCTGAAGACCCAAACAGAAAATTAATCAAAGTGAAAAAACAAACAATTGAAAGAAATGAGGGAAAATACGAGAAATGAAGGAAATTGGCTTACTATTCGTTGCTCATGACGATTTGAGTTTGCAATCAAATGTTTTGCGAGTTTTGGAATATTTGGAATTTTGGGGGCTTTATAAGGAGAGAGCGGAGTGGTGTCGTTGCGGTATTTCTAGTTCTTCCTCATTTCACACACACCCGTCAAAAGTTGGCGACTCAAAAGCTGTGCCCACTGGCCCACGCTGTCAATTATAATTTGCCCTTTCTATTTTACTTTTCCTTTTTCTATATTTCCAAATCCAAGTTGGGTTTTGTCCCATTTGAATCATCATCATCAATCTTGAAATAGATGGATGGAAAGTTGGATCTTGTACACATAATAGCAACCAATCATGCTACACTCCAAGTTAGAGATGGAGCCACCAAGGTTATGTTAGCGCTTCAGACTATAAATTTATAATTTTATACAAGAATGATATCTTCAATGAATCAGAATATCAAGGCTATATTCATTGCAATATTTGGATGTGCAGTTGTCTCTACTTACTGGGGTTTTCATGAACTAATGAATGATGCTACACTTTTGTTTTTCAGGTAATGAATAGGCTACATCGCCAAGGGAATAAACTATGTATTGTCAATTGATTTTATTATCAATAAAAGATGTATCTTTTGAAATCTCTAAAAAAAAAAAATGAAAAATATATTGTCGTTTTTAACACGAGGAAATTCTATTCACTCTGGGCAAAAAGGCCTATCTGAACCATCCCTGTGACTAGGAATATTGAAGTGCCTCAACCTGCCTTCTTGTTTTTTCATGTAACCTTCACAAAGGAATGCTTTAGAGAACTTGTCTTCCACAACCCTGTTCACATCATGCACAAACACATCAGTCTCTCCATCCTCTTTATTCCTGGCCATCATCCCAGCAGTGTAAATTGCACTCATTCTTCCTGGGGCCTCATCATAATACCCGGTGGGTGCATCCACCATAATCAAATCCCATTTGATCTCATACGCTTCACTAGGCAACCCCTTGAGTGCCAGCTGACACATGCTCAACTTGGGGTCACCAATTGCTGTGCACTCAGGGCCCTTCCCAACATCCATGAGGTTGTCAGCTTGGTTCACCTTGCTATCATATGTGACATGGTAGGACTCCAAAGTGGGGAAGCGTCGCCGTATTTGCTCGATCCACGACTCGTCTTCTTCGAGGAAAATAGTCCGCCCTCCGTGGTTTAGGGAGCTCCACATGAGGCTGTCGTGGCCTAGGCCGAAGACAAGGAAGTTGCAGGGTGATTTCTTGGCTAACACTTTTGATGTGACTGAGATTTCCTTTAAAGTCTGCTGTGGTGTGATGGTTGAGGTTGTGTAGTGGATTAGGGCTTTGGCAAGGGAAGGTGGGATTTTGTTGCAAGTCATTGGGGAGTCACATTTTGTTGATTTTTCATGATCATCACTTTCTTCCTCATCTGGGTTATTTAGTGAGGGTTGTTTTGGTGAGACGCTTGATTTTTCATTGGAAGATGAAGAAGAGGATGAATCAAAGCCTGACCTAAACACAAAAATGACAACAAAGGCAAGAAAAACTCCAAGGAGGAGAAACTTGAAGTTGAAAATTGGATAGGTTTTGGTCCTCATGCTGATCAAGTTGTTTTCTTTTGGTTTAGGTCGGAGAGATCTATGAAATGTATTTATGTCAAGTTTTGTTGATTTTGCTGTTGAGTTGGATGCTTAAACTTAAAGCGAAAATGAAAGTTGGATGCTTGATGAAGACATAAGAGCTGCTATGACTGTTGGTGAAGCAAGAACTGATTTAAGGTTGGTAGATCTATTGTGGAGTATGTTGACTGCCCTCCTTAATTTGGTGAGTTTGGAGGAGTTCATGGTAGATTGATCTCAGTTCTCATGCATGTTGCATAAATAGGTAAGATTCTAACTGCTACGCTTATTGATGGTGATTATATGTTATTCTATGTCGGATCGAATTTCTTTTCTTTTCCTTTGCGTAGAGTTGATATTGGGGAGGGACAATTTAAACACAGGAATTCGAGATTTAGGATAAAAAAGTTTAAAACTTTATTGTAAGCAAGTAGTAATGAAGAAGAAAAATGCCAACTTCATTATTTTCACCATAAAAGTCACAATTTAATTCGGGAATCATTAAAAAAAATTCATGAGGAAATGGTGGGTGAAGCTCGTGATTTCCTATTCTAATGGTTCCTTTTCACAATCCCACATAATTTCAGGCCAAAATTTTACTTCAATGAAGGCGCAGTTGTGTGGTATTATGGTCTGCTTCCTAAAAGACCAAACTCACTATAGGATTTGCAAGAGGAGAGTCGTTTCTTTGTCACTGAACTAAAATGGCCTAAAAGCAAGTCAAATATGTCATAGCGGTATCCTAATTATATGTACTTCAGCTTTCTATGCCAAAAGAAACAACAAAAAAGGGGAAGGAAAAAAATTTTCATTTGCCGATTGGTCTGGAGTAAGAAACTGTTTTGTACAGAGATTCGAACAAATAGTGCCCTGTGATGGCAAATCCTTCCACTTTTGTGATACAACTTAGCCTTTACAGGGAAAGGAAATAGAGCTGATTGAGCAGATCAGGTTTCCGCTGCGCACAGCTTGTCTCTAGCATCAGCAGAACGGCAAAGAGACATTTCACCATCTGGCAACGAAACAGTTTTAGGGTATGTCATTCACAAAATCATCATCAGAGTAGATAACAAGCCAATTCCGAGGCACCTGATCAAGATTAAAAACCTTTCCCAAGCATGTCATGATGATTACTTTATAACATACCTTCAAAAAGTGAATATATATCTGATGAGTTCAAACCCGAAGAAGCTCCACGTATCCAAATTTATCTTTCTGTGATGAGATTTGTCACCCGGAATGAATGCCATTCCAAAGGAGCTCTTGCTTCAAAAACTAAGGCGGTCTAAATTTACCTTATGTCATCAACTACCATATCTTCCATGGTAAAGTAGAGATTCTGTTTGTCCATTCTCACTGTTGGCTTTCTTGGTTTTGTTCTTGTCCACACGCGCTTTGCGGACAGCATGTTGTATTTGTTTCTCGTGCTCTTTGAGCATCTCTTCAAGGTTTCCTCCAGGAGGCATCAACGGTCCAGAGTAGTGGATCCGGTTCTTCTTAGTGGCATAACCCTGATATCAAACGCAAAGGAATTCATTTAGTGATATTCAAGTTAGATAGTGAATTTCTACAAAGGCAATAAAGCAATCAGAAAACTGCATAAGAAAAAATTAAGACATTTAACCAAAGATCTGGAATGAACGACTATAACAACACAGGGAAGGGGGAAGAGAAACAAATAGAATTTGTTATAAAGGTAATAGCTTGAATACATATTTGCAAGAAGCCAACCCATTTCCACCCACTTAACCAATGCCAAAAACCAAACGCATAGGTGGAGTCAGCATATTCTTCAGAAATTAATAGAGTGAAAATTTCAAAATGAAACAGGTGACAAATGAAAATTGTAAAGAATTTTACCGTTGCAGAGTCCTTCCCACACGGATGTACGTCCTTCTTGTGTGAAGACTTTGGCCTTTCCAGAAGATGGTGGGACCAATCATGTTTCGCAGAGGACTCCCCATTATCTAAATGACTATATCTGGCATTAAAACGGTCCTCTGGCCAGTGTGGATTTGAACTAGTTTCTACAACACCACCAAATCGTGAACCATTTCGAACTGAAGCTGAATTTGAAAATCTGGATGACTGGGCCACTCCACGATACATATAAGATTGCTGCCTGCTCAGCTCACTACCATTCCTAGACTGGCCAGATTGCAAATCCACATTCCGTATAGCACTTGGGTGCATTGACTGGCCAGAATGGGAGACGGCATTTGATGCTGCTCCTCTGGGAGGCTCAATAGGAAAGCCGGAGCCACCATCCTCTTCAGGATTGTACTTCTCACTAATACTTTTGGGGTTAGGCTGTCCTTGCCGCTATATATTAGGACATTAAACAAATAAACAATAGAACCTAAATGAGTAATTCTTTGATATGGCTCAGGTTTTGTATAAAGATATGATAAATGTAATTACGAAATCTCAAGGCAAGGATACCTGTATTGCATTGACATCTAGTGCTGGCACAGCCTTTGATTCTTTGGAACTCCCTCCTTTACCACCAGATGCCCTTCGCCTGTTTTCAGAAGGACCAAACAACATTTAAGTGTGTGAAAAACAAGACTATGTAACTACTCAAAACACATAAACGCACATACACACATAGAGAAATGTTCTCTTCCTAAACAATCTGGCGTCGTGTTCTTCAGTCATCCTAACAACATAACATGTGAAAGATCTAGAAAAAAAAAATACTTCCCTCTATATACATAGCTATTCTCCATAATGGTGATAGTAGGTAGTGCTTTCTTACAGAATCGAAAAGATACAAGAGAATTGCTTTTAGAACAAAAGATTTGCTTTTTCATTTTGAAAGCGAGCAGCTGTCATGAACAAAAACTAATATATGATGCAATTGGTTATTTGTTGAAAAACGAGACGGGCGACAGATAAAAGGATGTTTAAAACATATCTTGCATGCGAAAGAACCTGAAAATAGATAACAGAATTGGGAAATAGCTCACCTTCTAGCTTCCTCGTCCCGAAGCTTGGCATCAAACTCCTTGCTCGGAGGATACTTAGGCAAAGTTGATGGATCACACGGAAGAGGCAAAGACGTGAAGAACTGGAAAGAAATGTTTTCAGGGGTGAGAACTAACATCCAACCTGATAGTATAAATTAACTATAGGAAGTTTCCTTATAGATCCCAAGTTCCATTAGGACACCAAAGGAGAATATAAAGGTAGAATGTCTAATTACAACATTGATTAAAAACTTGCATAACCTGTGCTCATAGATGAAAGCCCAAGAGTTTAAATTCATCAATCCGCTCATTTTATACAGCTTCAATATTTTCAGGCTAAATAGATTAAGGAAATTCTAGAGATAAATGGGAAAAAGCTGGCATATGCTCTAAAACACTGACCATTTGGTTTGATATAATCAGTCCATCAAACTTTCAAGAGTATTACTAAACTTAGCATTAGCAACCGGTGATATTAGAATTCACTTCAAGCCACAACAACAAAAACTAAATTTCAGAAAGCAAATATTAGTTTTCTCACTTTCTAACCCCAAATTTTTTCAGAACATTCCCTAGAAATATGAACACAGTTTAAAATAACAAAAGGAAACTCATGATTACCTCACTCTCAAGTGCAGAAGAAGCTGTTCCACGACCTTCAGGTTCTACTGCTAGAAGAACCTCCAACAGAGTCATTGCTGATGGAGGGAAATCCTTGAATGTCTCAGCAACACAACGCTTGTATGGGTGTGTTGGTTTGAAAATAGTTGCATGAGGCAACTTTGACCTCTTCCAGTATTCTTCTGAAGGTGACCCACAAAGTTTGAATATCTTATGTAGTTGCTCCACCTGTAAGCAATAAATGAAAAGATCAGGTCACACTCAAATAAGATGTCTAGAACAGTTCCACTAGGCAGATGGTATACCATGCTAGATCACAGAGATTGCATATATAATAATCACCATTACTATTGTATATGTTTGGAATATTCTTTTACAAAATTGTAACCATATTCTCATCCATCATCTGACATTGATTTGAATCTGGTTAAGTGATATACTCATACTAGAAAAATATCCACCTCATGCTCATGAAAGACTAGAATTACATATCAGACGGCATAGTTGAGCTAGCCTCTTGGCTCTTAAATGGTAGGTTTGTATTGCCAAGCCTACATCAGTTACATATATGGATGATGCACATGTGTAATACCCATTAACAGCAAAAAAACCTATTTTTTTTCATGTCTCAAAAGTTCAAACTGAATGATGATCCTGAGAGGTTTACTTAGAAGAACCTCCACAGCTTTTAATTAAAACAATCAAAAATCTATAAAAGGTAAACAAATATCAACTTTCTACGTGAAGAGAACACCACATATTTGTGACTTGTATTAGAACATTGTAGCAAAACCAATAGTTAAACAAGTAGGTGAGTGTATGTATATTCTCCTTCAATACCCATAGCACACAGCTAGGAAGATACTATATTCTAAAAGGTTGCTCTTTGAGAGTTAGAATATGAAATCTAGAGTTTCACCACATCTAATAAATGTAAATATCTCACATGCATAGGTATATTAATTTGTGTATTAAGCAAAAGCTGGGACAATTACCTCTGTTCTTCCTGGCATAATAGGCTTCCCTGCAAATAATTCTGCAAGAATGCAACCAGCACTCCACAAATCCACAGCAACAGAATAGTCTGTGGAACCGAGCAGAAGCTCAGGTGGTCGGTACCACAAGGTTACCACCCGACTTGTCAGGGGCTGCTTTTGACGGGGCCGATAAAAGGTTGCTAGACCAAAGTCACCAATCTTTAGGTTTCCATAACAGTCGAGCAAAAGATTTGATCCCTTTATGTCGCGGTGCAAAATACCATGACTGTGACAATGTTCAAGTCCACGAAGAAGCTGTTGCATGTAGCATTTAATCTGCCACAAATTGCAAAAACAATAAGTATGTACCAGTGATAAGTAAAATTAGTTTGCTTCTGTAATAAAGATAAGATCATGAAAATTACACAGCTGTCATCGGAGAAATATTGCTGCAATTTAGAACTATATTTTCCTTTAAGTTATGGTGTTGGTATTAATAACTTTTTCTGTATATCAGATAGATTCACTTGATGGATACATAGAGTCTGCTTTTAAAAAGGCAGGACCACTAAACACAAAATAGTTGATGTGGAGTGACATTTCAGAAAACTCAGTCAACAACAACAGTCCAGGTTAACCAAGGGTCATGCAAAGATTGCCTATAAAGAGAACTTGAACTGATATTGGAGCCATAGACGCAAATTTCGAGAACTGGCATTCTAAGTGTTTCATAATGAGTGTATCATGTGATAGAGCAGTGCATGCACTGATCAAATCGGCCAACTTATGAGTAATATTGTATGCCCCCAGACCTCAATTCTTTCTATATTTGAAGTAATTGAAAATGCTAACCTATACACAGTTGTTTGCGGTGATAATAAACCATGCTGATGCACAAGTCATAGTACAGTTGTCAATTTAAGACTCCCCCACGCAAGCATTTCTCAAATATAAGACAGATTCAAGCATGTACCTGTGCTTCACTGAACTTGATTCCAGGTCGTGCTGCAATCCCTGCAAGATCATGCTCCATGTACTCAAACACAAGGTATAAGCTGCCTGAAACCCTCGATGTAATCAGACCTTCAAGCTTCATGACATTGGGATGATCAAGCCTACGCAAAATAAGAATTTCTCTCGCCATAAAACGTACACTCTCCGGATCCATATTGGCAAAGCGCACCTTCTTCAGTGCGACTATTTTATTTGAATCCAGATCACGGGCTCTGTAGACACTGCTGTAAGTTCCTTGCCCAATCTGCACATACAGAGAGGAGAATAAAACCGTCAGAACCTTTGCTAGAAGAACCAAGTCTGGGACCTGGGGACATAACAGATAAAACTCATATGGAGCAGCTGATATGTTTCCATTGTATATGACTGGTGACAACTAATCAAGTTTAGTAGTTGTTTGAAGTATTATTACCCCCTTTAAAATGAAAAACATCTGTGTATTTATTTTTAGTGTTTCCTTAAACATGCTTAGATGCACAATCAAATACATGTAGCAAAAAGAAAAATCAACTAAATGCAGCCAAAATTAAATGTAAGTTTTAGTTTGCTCTAAAATGTAAATTATTCACAGATGAAAAAACAAATGTGGGCTTGGTAATACCAAATACGACCAAACAAGGAGATAAAGATAAAAAAAAAAAAAAAAGATGAACTGCCACATAAATTAGAAGCAAACCATCTGACCTTCTCCAATTTCTCAAATGAGTCTGCCTTGAGAGGCACCCAGCCACTGATTGCTTCTCCTGCCACTGCAGTCAGCCAAGAAGGCCATCCAGCAACAACTTGTGCTCCTCTTTCTCCGTTTGTTATGCTGGGTATCCTATTTAGCCCTGATGGTAACTTTCCCCCACTTGTCCCATTCTCCATGTAGGGTTTTGAGGGTTTCTCAGTAACCACCACCATCTTCTCCCCCTCATCGGACGAAATAGGAGTTGAACCTGCATTGTCTTCTGTACGAGGATTACTGATTAAGCGTGCAGTACCATCAGCCCCAAATGCAGCTTCGGACCGTTGTGACGACTTGTTTGTTTTTCCTTCATTGTCTCTACCTTGATTATTCTCAGAAACGTATTGATTGGCTAAACTGCCTTTCGAGCAAATGCAGCCCATAATTCCACTTCACAGTCCCCTATTCCAACAAGGACACGGCAAAGTTCCTCCAATTCACAACGCAAAATGCCAGTTTTCAGGCTGTGATTTCCCCCAGCATTAAGCATGCGACCGGTCAGCATCCACTGATCAATCAACAACTTCAAGAGGCCGCAACCATTTCCCTTTTCACTCAATGAGTACGAAATTCGGTGTAACCAGCTACAACAGCTCTCTGGGTCAAATTTTCCCCAAAAACTAAGGGAAATGAGAGAGTACCCTAAACACGAAAAATTTGATAGAACCCAGATCCTTAATTCAATTTCAAGATCACTCCACCAATGACAACCCAATGGGGAGATTTCTCCACAGCATCAGTTCAAATTTAACAGTATATCCAATGCGAAAATCCACAAACCACAAAGAACCCACAACACATGTAACAAAATCAACCCAAAGCACGAAACTTTATTTCCAAAAATGCCAATACTTTGCTATTGAGTGCGCAACAATAAGAATGAATCAAACCAAGCCGAACCTGGACAATGCGAATTGAGAATCGGCCAATGCAAAACGGAATCGACTTGGCCCAACGACACAACAGCCTGGCTGTTTCGCCACCGATATTTTCTGCCCCCAACGTGGTTCAAGTCCATAAATAGGACTATCAGTTGGTAAATTCCGGCCAAAGATTGTTACTTTGGAATCCGAATCTTTACCCTTTTGGGGAATTCAAATGTGGGTTGTGACAGGCGAGCAACAACAATGAGATTCTAGTGAGAGAAATAGGAAGAGATTCTAGAGAGAGAGAGAGAGAGAGATTTTAGGATCTGGGGGTGGTCCTAGAAATGCGAGGAGCCAATGATTTTGGACTCGGAACTCAATTCCACTCTGTCTTCTTCAACGGGCAAAAAAAAAACGAAACCTCCGTTTGGATGCTGAGAAAATTTACATTCAAGAATTTCGAAAACAAACAAACGGGGGCTTGTTCTTGTCCCGTGAGGTTGAAGTTACAGCCCCGCACGAGCAGAGAGGGTCGAGGAGGAGGCCTTCGCGACGTGGTGGGGAGAGAGGGTGTGGGTCCCTTTGGAGATTGCTCGTCGGCCCACCCACGCTCGAATGGGACAGGACAGGGCATGAAATTTTATTTCAGTGCTGTTATTTTCACGTATCTGTTTTTTTATTTTTTTGTTGTTGATATCTAGCTAAATATTTAATTATTTCGATCTGAATTGCTTTTATTTTAAATGATCTCTTAATAGCATATCTGAAACAAAATCAATTTAATTTTGATTATTTGATCATTCATGTATTTTACATTCGACGGTTACTAATTAGAAGTGAAAATAGAAATATTGGAAGTCATATGCACTTTAGATGATTTATGTTGATAATCAAATTTGTAATGAGATCCATAACAAAATTAGCAAGCATATTTATGATTTTCAATGAGTGAGACTTCCTGGTTGAGGTGGTATTGAGATTTCTAAAATTGACTCAACCATGAATGAAACTTTTATGTCTAAACTATCCCCACAATTTTATTGTTGGAAAAAATTGAAATTTTGTATTAAAGGCATTTTAGTAATGTAATTCCTGAAAATTAGTTTATTATTTAATGGCAATTAACTTAATTTTCACTTTTATTCTGGACAATGTAAATGCTCCAATGAAAGTATTTCATTCGGATTCCTACTCAGTCTGATACATGCTCATTCCGACTCCTACTCGCTTCAACTCTGAGTTAGTAAATGTACAGCACGCTTAACAACTACTTTTTCAGAGGCAAAATTACTTTAAAATAGACGGAAGAGCTTTTCTTGTAAAATTAACGAGTTTGTTAGAAATTTTAAAATGGTTTTCTTAAAAAGGAAACTACTTTGAAGTGTTTTTTGAAGAAACACCAAGGAGGGGCTAGGTTTTTCATAAAGAGATCATTTGTATGGAATTACTAAATGATTTATAAATTGAACGATTTTTTTTATAATCATGATCGTCAAATTATGTGTAAGGATGTAAACGATTCAGATCAAAAAATTGAAATGCTGGATATTGTCTAATGAAGAATGGGTGGCATGAGTTCCTTCCCCGGGAAGCCAACCAAAGTTCACTTTGTTACACTGATATTTAATAAATATATATGAAATTTAATCCTCCAACCTCACAAGAATTGAAAGAAAATATGTGGCAAATACAAAACCAGAGTTGAGTGTCCAAACAAAAATTTGCTGTCTTCCTCCTCCACAACCAAGAGCATAAGTAATTACTCCACGTCTTCAATCCGACACACCTTCGAAGCAACCTTTTTTAGAAAATTCTACAGTCTGCCAACTCTTTTTAAAGAGTAATTTTGAATTTTTTTTTTAAAAGATCGAATTAGGTGAGCTAAGGCACATGATTTTTTTTTTTTTTTCGTCATCATTGTCTAATGAGAGAGGTTTTTTTTTTTTTTTTTTTTTTCAAGTTAGGTACAAAAAAGGCTTTGGTGGACTCAGTTTCACGGTATACAAAGCCCCCGATAGCACTACACGAAAGGAATAAAGGAGGATATAGAAGGGAGCCCTCTTGTTCAAACCACTTCGCGAAAGAGAACACAAAAAAAAACAAGAACCAAAACATCTGGGCCCGACACCTCCAACGGAGCTTGCAAACAACAAACGGCGACCAGGCCCCCCCTTTCGACAGAGGGGTGAAGTGGGGGAGGGCGGGCTGGAGGACGAAAGAGGGTGGGTCCACGAAGTTAAAAAATATTTTGCTACTTCTAACTCATTGTACACAAGATTCTCTTCTTCACCTCACTGTGTCTTTTTTTAATTTCCAATTGTAGAATAGCATGAAGCAAATAATGAATTGAATTAGAAAGTATGCGCCGACAAATACTGAAACAACCCACAAACACTCCTCTTGCATTGGAGGGATAAAGTTCTAAAATTGTCTAGTGATTAGCATGCAATTGTCGGAAAAACAATGAATGTTAGCAATATGCTCAATTAATCTTAACACACGAACAAAAGACACCTTTGTGACAAGTGTTCTTGTCTGAAACAAGCATTCCAAAAGATTAGTTTCACTTTGAGGCAACTCACTCATATCACGTTCTTGCTTAAAAAATGTTCTTTCTCACGGCTGGTTTCACTCTAGTCTATAACTTGCTCAAATCTTAAAAAAATATTTTTTTTTTATTTTATTTTTTTTTTAATTTTTTTTTTTTATATTTTTATTTTTTTTTTTTATAATTTTTTTTTTTTTTTTACGAAGTACAGAAACACACCAGAAACCTTTGATAACCTACTCAAATATGTATTTAAAAAGAAAGTATTGTTTTTTGTTTTGCCTTTTCTTTCAAAAAGTAACTTTGAGAGAGAGTGAAGTGGAGATGTTGGTAAGAAGTCAAATTAGAGGTAGGAAAACTCGACCCAAAACCCGATTAGAAAAAAAAAAAGAATTAATGATCCACGAGGACATAATAAAATATCTACTTCTATTCTAGGATGTATAATTTAAATATTCTCCTATAAGGACAAAATAATAAATTACACGGTAAAAAATATAAAGTGAATTATATAATCCCACGCGCGTTTCAACTCGGCAACTCGAGGCTTCGTTTCGTCAATCTCAAGCCTTGCGCTACGCCGATTCACAAATGATGTTTCTCGGCGGTCGTGCTTGAGTTTTTATCAAAACTATGCAAAAATTAATCCCTAATTTCAAAAGTATCACTTTTTTTATAAAACTTTCAATTTTATACAACTTTTCACCTATATGGACTCAAATACCCTCTAAGGATATAAAATCTTACTCTCTAATAAACACTTCCGCTTTTAATTCTACCACCACCATCGTTTGGTGCGGCAGCCCACTGCCCCCGCCATCACAAATGAAAACAGAACCAATACTAGCATGGGCACACATAAAAATCTAATGGGCACCGATCAAAATAGAAAAAGATTGAAACTTTGATAGAAAAGTTGAGAAATTGGAGAGTACCTGATTGATGGGTGTGGGGTGCGGATTGTCAATTGGTGTGAAGAGAAGAGAGTGAGAGAGAAAGGGAGAAGAAGAGAATTGGGAGGGATTTTGATTTGAGATTGAAAAGGGAGGGGGGGGAGGGGTATGGGGTACGAGAATTAAACGGCAATATATACATAACAAAAGAAATCAAAAATTGTTTATTTTAGATATGTGATTTGATATGTGATTTGTGTAAACCAGTAAAACTATCTATTGTTCAAGGCTGATTATTTTACTTGTTCCAAACACCTCCTAATATGGTAAGATCCAGGAGAAAAGCAGCCATATGAACTGCACACGGATCAGAGGTTATATGCATACGAACCCCAAAAACAAATCCAAAAAACAACACACAGTTATCGAATCAAGTGTTTCAAAGTAGAACCCAGAACAAAAAAAAAACTTTCGAACTATATTTCAAAGGTTGGCTGGTGTTATCAGATTGTGGTTATAAATTAAATTAAGGGTATTTCAGTACATGTAGGTGAAAAGTTGTATAAAATTGAAAGTTTTATAAAAATGTGACATTTTTGAAATTAGAGATTAATTTTTGCATAGTTTTGATAAAAACTCGTCATGCTCAGGCTTCTTCCACCGCCATCATGGAAATCGAGCAAAACTTTAAAAGCATCAAGGAAATATCGTTTGGACCTCCCCTGTTGTTGACAATTGTACGGGGTTAATGTTTTGTGTAGTGTCGTGGTTAATTTGTGATTAATTCTATCTTGTTTTGAATTAGTTTAAGTTGAAAGTGAAGTTGAAGCTAGGGCTGGGCTTTATTGCCACCCATTCAAGCAAAATTCTATGATCTCGTTTTTCTAAGGCGTTGTCTTTTTGCTTTTTGGTTGTGTTGAAGAATTCAAAGTGATCAGTTTGTAAATATGATTTGTGATGTGCATCTTAATTTCACAACTGATTGATAATATCCTAAAAATCAAGTTCGGTTTGCAGAGTAATAGATGAAGAAAGGGAAGTGGAGGAGGAGGGAGGTGTTGGCTTATTAGCGCCATTGTTATTCTTCTACTCGAGAAATGTGTTCTTTTGTTTGACAGTATTGTGGACGAGGAAGATAAGCTTGAACGCTGCGTTTTGGAGGTTTGTTAATATGGGAGAAGGCTATGGGGTGTCGTATTTGGGGATTTCAAAGTGTTGTTAGGATTGAACTATGTTTGGTTAATTGGTTGCTTGGAAATTCCCGGATTTTAGTTTTTCGCTTTGGTAAGTGAAGAAAACTTTGCTCTTGCAACTTAATACGCACTGTTTCTGTGTTGATATGAACTGTTTCTGTATTTAGGATGAACTGTTTCCGTATTTGCATGAATTGCTTCTGTGTTTGCATGAATTGCTTATGTATTGACATGAGCTAATATGTATTAGCAAAATTATTTATGTGTTTGGCCAAATTGTTTCCGTGTTTAGTAAAAGTGTTTATGTATTTAACATAACTGTTTCTGTGTTTAGTAAAAGTGTTTATGTATTTGGCATAACTGTTAAACTGTTTATGTGTTACTATGCGCATGTAACTGTTTTTGTGTTACTATGCACGTGGTACTGTACACGCACGTGGTACTGTACACGTAACACTGTTCACGTGGGTTTATATTATTGGTCAAATAATTTTTTTATTATATTAATTGTTGTTTTCTCCTCGAAGGAGAACTTCCAAAATTCATATCCTATGATGGAATTAAGATATTTTTTTTGTCCTTAGGGGTCATTGTCCCTAGAAAACACTCTAATGAGCTAGATATATTTTATAAAATTAACATAAATATTAAAAAATTATGGCCAGCTCGAAAAAAAGTCAGGCCCAAGTACGGGATTTATTTTACCCATCTCGGCCCTTCCCAAATAAACTTTGTGTGTATATATATATATATATATATATATATTAATTATTTGTACAAGTTTCAACTTGCACTCTAATTACAATAGAACTTAAACACTATATAACTTCTAAAATCAGACGACTGTAAGCAAACCTGGTGAAATCAGACGGTTGTGAGCAAACTTGGTGAAATCAGCTTCTTCCTCCATTACCGGCACCTTCCTCCTCCATTGTTGCTACCAAAACCAGTATCATTATCATAGTTTGTCCAACGTTGTCATCGTCCAGCTTCTTCACTGCCGAAATCAACTTCGTCATCATAGTCCAGCTTCTTCACCGTCATCAAAACCAGAACTAGCCAGGTTACACCCGGACCAACCCTAACCAGGCCCAAATCCTCAAGGTTAACTTGGTTCTTCGTTCCGCCTATCGCTGGGGGGGCGATGCCCAACACCAGAGACCCGTCTCTCCCCCTCCTCCCCACCTTAGTTTGGTGTGGGGGTGGGTTGTGTTTTCTCCGCCGGGAGAATATCTATATATTTTTTTTTTTTTTTTTTTTTGGGGGGTGTTGTGTTTTGTGTATGGAGATTGTACCCCCGTTTGTTTTTTTTTTTTTTTTTTTTTTCCCTTTATTTTAAAAGTTTTTTTCTTTTTTTTTTTTTTTTTTTAAAGGTGAATTTTTAAAAAGGGTTTTTATCACGAATGGTGCCTGAACTTTCACCAACCGGACTTCATAGTGCCTGAACTTTAAAAGTGATCAATTTGGTACCCAGACTTTAAAAAACCGGACTTCATAGTGCCTGAACTTTAAAAGTGATCAATTTGGTACCCAGACTTTCAAAAAGAGAACTATATATGTGGTACCTCAGTCAATTTTTTGTCAAAGTTTTCTTATAATGAATGATAAAATGGTCTTTTGATATAAATTTTTTTGTAAAATACTATTTTTTACCTCTCAACATATATATAAATATGTATTATGGTGTTTCAAAAAATATATATGCATATGGCTATTGCAAAACAATAGATAAATTGATGGATAAAAATATACTTGAACATAAAAAAATATTTCTAACATAAATTGAGTAATAGAAAAAGTCTACCATTCGAGTATATTTTCACTAATCAATTTATTTATTATTCTAAAATAGCTATGTGCACATTTTTATTTTCTCGAAACACCATAATACACATTTATATAGAGGTTGAGAGGTAAAAAAATAGTATTTTACATAAAAATTAATATCAAAAGACCATTTTATAATTCATTTTAAAGAAAACTTTGACAAAAAATTGACTGAGGTACCACATAGTCCTCTTTTTGAAAGTCTGGGTACCAAATTGATCACTTTTTAAGTTCAGGCACTATGAAGTCCGGTTTTTGAAAGTCTGGGTACCAAATTGATCACTTTTAAAGTTCAGGCACTATGAAGTCCGGTTGGTGAAAGTTCAGGCACCATTGGTGATAAAAATCCTTGTAAAAAATAAAATTTGAAAAACAAGAAATTCAATATCATGAAAAATGAAAACATAAATCAAAAAATAAATTGGTACTTGCGTGAGTAGGTGCTAAGAGTCTAATATCTAAAAGGTTGATTCAGTCTTAACCATATACGGATCTTCACATGGATTGAGATTGCCATTAGACAATGCTTTTGCTTTACTTATGAACGACACGACAAGCTTGGTGTCACAAATTTCATAGTGAACTAATTAACCATTGTGAGGATGAATTGAACGGGCCGATCTACTTGTTTGTTAGCATGATGTTATTGAGTTGACCAACGGTCTTTGGACCTAAACCGAGCCGAACCATCGGATATAAGAGCATCTCCAACAATGCTAGCTATTTTTTTGTGTGGCTATTTTAACATGAAAAATGACTTCAAAGTTATTTGAACTCCCCCCTCTAATATACTTCACTCCCACAATTCTTTTTTTTTTTTTTTTTTTTTTTATATTTTATTTTATTTTTTTCCTTTTAAATATTATATTACCTCACTCACCTTCTTTCCTTCAACTTTATTTATTCCCTCGGGAAAATTGCACAAATACCACCTGAATTTTTCCACTTTTGTGCATTTACCACCCAGATTAAATTTTTTTACAATTCACCACCTGAACTCTTGTGATATTTACAAAACACTACCTCCGTTTGATTTGTCATCAAATCTGCCTTTTTCGGTCACCGAGTGGCGACGACTCCAACTACAAAAAGTTCCCTCTCAACCTCAAGAATATATCCCCAAAGTTTTGGAGTAAAAAAGGGCATGAAAAGTCGCCGGTGAAACCAAATGCAAAACTGAGCCGCCGGAGTTCTCGCCGCCGTCGCTAATTTTCCGGCCACTTTCTCCATTTGGAACCACCTGGACTAGCTTCCCAATATCCCCGAGTGCACTCCCACGAAGTTTCAACCCCAAATCCCAAGCGGTTTGCCACTGGCGAACAAAGACGTTTTGATCTATTTTTTGCCAAAAACCGTCCGATAAACCTCCCTCCGTTCTACCTTTTCCGGTCACCGATTGCACAAATATAATCTCAAATAGTGGACCACGTGCCTCTCACATGCCGAGTTTAACGGCAGATTGGATGACAAACGAACGGAGGTGGTGTTTTGTAAATGTCACAATAGTTCAGGTGGTGAATTGTAAAAAAATTTAGTCTGGGTGGTAAATGCACAAAAGTGAAAAAGTTCAGGTGGCATTTGTGCAATTTTCCCTATTCCCTCCACAAAAATACTATTAGTTTATTATAACTCTGGTTTAGTTTTTCACTTTTGCTAGCCAAATGTAACTAGGTACTGTAGCAAATGGGGAAATAGCTAGCATGATAGCTAGTCTGTTGAATGAACAAATTCATGTTTTTTGGGTTAAAATAGTTAAAAAAACTCAATATAGCTAACTTGTTAGAGATGCTTTAAGACTCATAGGTAGCGTTTGGTTCACGGAATTAGATTGATGGGAATGGGAATAAGATTGATAGGAATAGGATTACTGGGAATATAGAGTGGGAATGGGAAAAAGAAATCCATTACGTTGTTTGATTATGTTGGGTGAGAATGAGAAAATAGATGAGAATGTGTATTGTAATACGAAATAAAATAGTATAATTTTACAATTATACCCTTACTTTTTTTTAAAAAAGCAATTTTTTTATAAGGGCAAAATGGTAAAAGAAGCATTATTTTTGGATTTCCACGGAATGGAAATCACAATACCGAGGGGGAGGTGGGAATTGCATTCCCACTATTTTTTCCGTGGGCCTAGGAATGCTTTTCCCCTTCTCCTTCACCCAAACGTGGGTTTGCAATTTTTTTTCCCATTCCTCCCCCCCAAACTCTGAAACAAACGCAACCATATAGGGATCTAAACAGTGACTGAAGGGGGTAAAAAAAAAAAATCCACCGAGACCAGTGACCACCATTAAAAATTAAAATTGAGGCAAAAAGGTAATTAAAAAGTGTAATGTGGACTCTCCAGCAAGGAAAACAAACAAGCTTTCCATGCAGCACTATCGGTCGGTCATCGGTCGTCGGCCACAAAAAAGGAGAAAAAGGGAAATGCAACCGCAGACGCCGCCAGTGATCGCCACGTAGGATCGAATAGAAGGTCGAAGCAAATGGTAAAGCTTATTGGGAACAGTTTGGTCCCGAAGCACGAGGCTCGGAGGACACAGCTGGATACAGCCTGTCACCAACAAAGTCCCACTCACCTGTTTCCCCCTAACTACGCTCTCTCTCCCCTCTTCTTCTCTTCCCCCCTCCCTTGCCTTGCTCTTCGCTGTCTTCTCCTCTGCCTTCTCTCTCTCTCTCTCTCTCTCCTCTGCAAGTTTTAGGGTTTTCTGACCTTTTCTGTCCGATTCTTCGATTCCAGGGCTCGGCTTCGCCAGATCACGATTCGCCGATTTGTAAGCTCTCGATCGATCTTCTTTTTGCTTCTTCAATTTAGGGTTTCTGTTTATGTTTCTATCGTCGTTGTCGTTTTCCAGATCTTTTTCATTTTTCGGATTGAATTGGATTTACAGTCAATATTCTGAGATTTTAGGCGTTTTTGTTCTTTGATTTATTGTTTTTCATTTGCTTGTTTGTTTTTTTATGTGGACCGTTTGGTTTGATTGTTGCAAAACTAGGTTGAGAATTTGAACAACTGCTTAATTTTGTTGTTGTTTTGGGGTTTTTTTTATGATGGATAATTGAAAAAAGAAAACAGTAACGTTGGGGTTGCTTTTGAATTTGGTATTTTATGATATGGTTTTGCTGCTTGATGATAGAATGTCTTGAGTGTTCGAGAATGAGATGCGAAACTCCAATTTTAGTTTACTAAGTAGTTGGAGATTGCTCTTTTGTTAGAATTGGAGGGGTATTGTAGTTTCACTTGTATGTATATGGGCCTCGAAACATTACGCTTCTAGTGAAGTGATTTGCTGCTGTATAAGTGTGCAAGTATACTGCGTTGGTTGTTTGTGGCTACAGGCTGATGTATGGTGTTACCTGTTATCAAATGTATTGTGGTATTTGCAGAGTAGTGGAGATCGTCTCAACTTAGACTCTTGTGGAGTGATTCTCGGAGGGCCGGATTATCTTCTGGGGAAGCACATTGTATGTGCTGGATACGGTCATAGTGGAAAGCACATAGAAAGTTGCTTCTCCCAGGAAGTGATTCTGTCCCTCCAAGAATCACAATTTGTTTGTTGATAGCCTTTTTATCTAGTTTGAGGATTTTAATCTGCTTCTGTGGTTGTAGTGTTTAGCTTGTTGTTTCTTTAAATTGGGAAATATGTCGTGCTGTAGATTATGACCATCATTGATGCTCATGGTTTCTTTCATCTATGCCGCAGGTGGTCTGGGTTGCATTACCTGCTGAAGAGTCTTAAGTTTTACCGATATTGTTGGTTTGATATACACTATTGGTTCTCGGTGATGTAGCCGGAACTCATTGACAGTTATCAGTTAATCTGAGTTCGATGAGCATCGTTTGGTATCACTATTCGAGCTGCTTTGATAGTTCTTGTTGAGTCTGGAAGGAAGCGTTTACGCTACCAGAGGATCTTTTGCATCCATGCTGGCAGAGAGCATGCGTGGAATCTGTGCTTCGGGTAATGCCCCTGACGAGATTTGCTGCCGATACACTCGGTGTGTTGACCATATGTCTAGTTGCTCTCTTGATCCTTCTTGGTCTCCTCTGCATCATCTACTTGTTTTACTTTCGCTCTCGCATTCGTAGTCAGGGTTTTATTCAACTTAGTTATTTCAGTGGCCCGTGGATTATCCGAATAACCTTCATCTTGTTTGCAATCTGGTGGGGGTTTGGTGAAATTATTCGTTTAAGTTTGTTGAGAAGTGAAAAGAGAGTGTTGAGTACTCTTAACTTAGAATGGCAGGAGTCTCTTTGCAAATGTTACATCGTCTCAAATCTGGGGTTTGCCGAACCTTGCCTGTTCCTGACCCTTGTGTTCCTACTTCGTGCGCCCTTGCAGGCAATCGAGTCAGGAATTCTAAACCCAAATTGGAATGGAAAAACAGCTGGTTACATTCTCTTCTACTGCCTCCCAGTGCTTGTTCTTCAGCTCTTTGTCGTTTCGATTGGACCCGAACTCCACAAGAATGAGAGTTTACGTAAATTGCCTTCCTACTTCACAAGTACAGTGAAGAAGACTGATGATAACATTGCCCTCTGCACTTACCCTTTACTGAGTACTATCCTCCTTGGGATATTTTCCATCATTCTAACTGCCTACTTGTTTTGGCTTGGGAGGCAGATATTAAAATTGGTCATCAATAAGGGTCTGCAGAAGAGAGTTTACACATTGATATTCTCGGTTTCAAGTTTCCTTCCGTTAAGGGTTACTTTGCTTGGTTTCTCTGTTTTATCTGCACCAGATCGCATACAGTTTGAAGCTCTTGCTTTCTTGGCTTTTCTTGCACTTTTATGTTGTGCTGGGGTGTGTATATGCATGCTTGTTTACTGCCCAGTTGCGGATTCTTTAGCCCTGGGGAGTTTAGAGGACTTGGAGAGTAGGAGAGTGAATGATGATCAAAATGACACCATTTCTCTTATTGCTAGCCGGAGCCATATGGAAGAAAGTTCTGGGATCAGCCCTTGTAGAAACTCTGATGTATCGGCAAAGCGTGGATCTATTTCGTTCCGTACTTATGACAAGGAGGAGAGTTCTTCTAGGGGGGTACCCTTTGTGGAGCTGAGCCTCTTCTCCCCTAGTCAAGATGTAACACCACCGGATTCACCTCCGCTCCTTGGCTGGCCCATGCGTCCCCATCCTTCATCTCACTCACCAATAGTTGAAGTTCATGGAACCACAGCTAGATAGAAGCAAAGGACTCAAATTTGCCTGGTCATATCAATATCAATTTTGTGGTAAAGAAAAAAACTGATTGTAAAGGGTTTAGATTTTTGAATAAGGATTTTATTCTTGGTTTGTTTCTTAGTTTCTTCAGATTAGTGATGGTTTTGCTTTCTTGATGGAATTTGTGATCCTATCTTTCTGTTCTCGCCTGTACTATTTTTATAACCATCTTCTATTGCAAGTTCAAGTTGCATCCATCTCTCATGCTGAATTGAAGTCCTAATTCTATTATTCAATGTGAACTTGGATGGGAAGGGAACTTGCAAGGAGTTTTCTTTTGATCTTTATTAGAATCCCACTGGCAGGGAACATGATTATGCGGTTGGATGAGATGCTTTATGTGCTATATGGATTGTCATGCTTGCCCTGCCATCCGATAGGCCGTTTCTTTTTGCCATATATTGTCGGTTGAGCTTGTCTGTCGAGATTTTGGCCTGCCCGAAATGGTTTTGCATGTGTATGCTTTTTCTTTTCTTTTTTTTTTTTTTTTTTTTTTTTTAGGGGTGCGGCTTCTTTTAAATTGGGTTTGGCAAAACCAAACAAAGGAGTACAGGTAAAAACATCACGATAAAACCCTAGGGGACTCGATAAAAACCTCACAGTAAATGAGGAAAAGAGAGCCCGATACTCCAAGAAGACAAACAAAAGCAACACGACAAGATAATAGAAAAGAAAATATCACCTAGTCCGAAACCCGCCTCTTTGCGCTATACATCAGTGTCACTACATGTCAGAAATTTGGTCTTTAATCGGTTGCATTCATTAATGTATAGAGAGAGGCTAAAAGGTGAAAACATGTATACTGTATTTCTAATTCTCTATTTGTTAATTTATGATCTGTTTATTTGAAACTCTTTTGAGACTAAAAGAAAATCGTTCAGGCTTTGCGTTGCGTTATATAGAAATTTGTTTGGCGACCCTCAATTTGAACATGGAGTACCTTAGCCGACTTACGAGTCTAAAACAACAGAGAATTACTACATGTCCATTTGAATTTAGTGATCAAAAGTTCTAGTTTGTTGGAGAAACGTTAAAATAACACGCGCATGGAATGTGGAAATATATACCTTGTCCAAGTTGAACGAAATACAATACAATAACTAATAGATTTTGTGACATCCAGGTGGAAAGGAAGAATTCACCCATGCTTTGCTCTTATCTTTGTAGCTCAAAAAGTTTCTTCACATCCATGAAGAAGTTGAACACAAATTGAGATGATTATTTCTTGAATTTGAGAACCAACCGGATGTGAAAGCACAACAATTGGCAGCGCATGGCAGCCCAACAAACAATTTGGCACTAAAGTATTTGACATTTTCTCTGAACAACAAAACAACTTTGGGGAATTATCAAAAATAGGTCAAGTGGCCAATTTGTGTTCCAAAATAGGCAAAGGGCAGCGGACACTTCTTCATTAGGCAAATTTGTACAGTTAATTTGCAATTAAATCCCTGGGTACTCAAAGTGTGGTCGTAATCCACCATACCATAGTCATAGTCCCATCCTAGTGTGATTATAGTCCACCATAGTGTGGTCGTAGTCCATTTTTTAAAAGTGAAATATTATTCACAATTTGCAATTAAATGAGTACCCAAAGTGTGATTGTAGTCCACTATAGTGTGGTAGTAGTCCACTGTAGTGTGATTGTAGTCCACCATAGAGTGATCATAGTCTATCATAGTGTGGTCGTAATCCGTTTATGAAAAAAGAATTACTATTCATACTTTACACATAGTCTCTTATAGTATACATTCTCCTATAGTATGTATACAGTCTCGTATAGTATTCACAGTGTCCTCTCCGTAACTCGGCCAACTTCATGACATTCTTCCCAGCTGATCAACACAACACCGACCCAGATTTGGAATCCAATTCAATAATCTTTGAATACAATTCACTCAAATTCCAAGCAAAAAACATCAACCCAGCTTCACAATTTTTTGATTAAATTATCTTAACTTGAAAGCTTTTTTAGAAAACGCTAAAAATGGGTCACGACAATTTCTTCACAATTCTTGTGACGCCGGCGACGAAGCCCACGGCATCGACGAGCACGATCCGACCCTCTACAAATTTGAGTCAAGAAATTGTTCGAAGAACCGCTCGGGGTCGTTGTCGGCGGAGCATTTGTTTGAAGAACCGCTCGGGGTAGTCGTCGACGGAGCTAACAAGCAGGTCGAGCAGCAGCTTCTGCTCCTGAGCCTCGAGCTTGCCAACGTTGATCTCCTTGGCGTTGCCGATGACATCCCTGAAGATTCCGCGGCGGACGCACTGGGACGTCTGGAGCCGCTCGAGCGCCATCCTCCGGGAATGACGCCGACCTCCCGAACACGTTCTCCATTGAGTTCCACATCAGAAAACGAACCGTTCGTCCGTCTGGTGAAATCAGAGAGTTGTGGATAAAAAGCTGAGCTTGAATGTGAGGCGATTGGTGGTGGTCAATGTGCCTGGCCTAGGTTTGCAGAGGATCAATGTGAAGATGGCGATGGAGAGCAGAGAGATGAGGGGCTTCTTGTGCAATTAGCAGGAGGGCTCCTTATGTAATTGGGATAAACTTTTACTTAGTTTTAGAACAGATTTGACTGACTGGAGATTTTAGAACAAAATTTGGTCACTTAGCCTATTTTTGATAATGATAATTCCCCAACAACTTTCAAGAGGACCAATTGGATTCTTATAGCCCATAGCATGTACAGAGGATTAATTATGATGAATATTTGGAAGTCCATTAGCTATTTATTATACATATTTGCTTCTCAATAAATGTGCATGATTGGAAAATACTTGTATTTTATGAGAATCTGATATGTAGTAGTACAGAATCTTCTTCTTTGCAATAAAACAAGAAATTTAATTGATTAATAATCTGGATCAACGAGCATCTTATACTTTTCAATTATAACAAATAAGTGAATATTAGTTGCGTCGCCTAGTAATCAATGTAGACTCAAAAGCTTTTCTTTTATTTTTTCTCTTTCAAAGTACAAATCCACCAATCTTTAGCAACCCCAGAAAAAATATAATAATAATTAATAAACACATAAAAAAGAGGATAGAGTTCCATTGACCTGATGGTACGCTCGAACCTATTGTATAAATACTCGAGAGAGACACATGCAAAACGGTCGAAAAACAGCGGCGTTTTCAAGACCAACAAACTTGCCGTTTGTCTTGCCGTGATTCGCCGGAGTTGGCTCTGTCTCCGCCAACCCAGTTGCAGTAGTTGCAGTCTGATTATTAACCGCCGTCAGGTGAGATTACATTTCGTTCGTCCGCCATTCATTTCCCAAGTTGTTCTTTCCTGTGATATGTCGTCATGCATGTATGTTTTGGCTTCGTTGAGATGAGAGTCAACGCATGAATATCAAAGTGAACTGGGTCGTCAAGAATTCTTGAATACGTCTCCCCAATTCGGTTGGATTAATTGGTTCTTCTGTTTTTGTATGTGTCGTCTAAATTCAAGATCGTTTTTCGGTTGAGTGGATTGGAAATGCGAATTCTGGGGTAACCAGAGAGTTTTTAAACTGGACCGACCTGTGTAAAATATTGATCTGGTGGATTTGAGGCCTCTGGAATTCAAAATCTTATTTACGTTTCGGATTTTTAAACGTCCGTACAGTGTGTTTCACTCTCAGAAATTTGACCTTGAGTAAAGTTGTGTACTACTAATAACGAAATTCAGGAAAGTGGTTACTTAAAAGTGAAGTAAACACCCTGCGTAGTGTTTCTATGACATTATTGGGGAATGGGTTTGTTGAAAGAGATGATGTCATAGAAAAGAGTATTTGAGAGTTGTAGTAGTCACTCATGATTGAATCGTTCTTCATCTAATACAGGAAATATGCTCGAGAAGACTGTATTGGGGAATGGGTTTGTTGAAAGAGATACAGAGCATTCTGATTCTTCGCTTAATAAGGTATGGTATATTGCAGATGGTATGGTATTGTATACTGTAAGAACTAAGAATTACCCTAGAACCTTTTCCTTTTTATGTGATACATATGCAATTAAACCTCTTCTTGATGTTTACTAAAGGCTTTAGCTTGTTTGGATAATTACTCAGAATTTGCATAGTCATGTCACACACCTTGAGTATTTATGCGATTCTGGTTTTTCATGGGAGGAGGATGTAGGTTTGTCCCGGTCTACTCAAGGACTGCTGCTGAAGATGTCTTTAGCCGTCTTTAGTTCCGAATCACTGTTCCTAGTGCATCTTAGATGATGATCAAATGACTGTGTTAAAAGCTTAATTCATAGCTATTCAATGTAGTTAACTATAGAAGCTAAGGCTGATTGTCATTCTACCCTTTTGTTGAAGCCATACACTACCATATGTGTAAATAAGAGAAGTTTAATAATCTGCCACTGGGGAGTGCTGGTTGTGCAAATGGAAATAGTATATTCTTTATTACCTAATAAGGTGATAACGTAGTTAGTGTGATGACAATTTGAGATTTCACAAAAATAAGGTGATAACGCAGTTAGTGTGATGACAATTTGAGATTTTACAAATGACCTGAGATAGTTGATTGACATTTGGGATATTTGCCTTTAAATGCTCTGCAAATCTGATTCCTTTTGTGTATATATGGATCCAGGTTGACCCCGGGAAGCCCGCATCACTGACTTGGCAACGAATATTAAACAGCAAGGGAAAAATTCCTTTGCAATTCACTTTAAGTCTAAAAGAGACAATTCATTTGGTAAGTTTGCAAATTTAGACATGCCTACTTATTTCAGGAACTTTCAATTGATTAGATGTTATTATCTTGAGGTATAAACACCTGATTATGTATTCTTTTGGTAAGATATAGAATGTTTGAACCTTGAAGCACACTGAATATGTACATGAACAAATGATGTTTTGACTGAAGTAGTTGAATCAGGATCCTGCTGTTAAGGCATATCCTGTTTTGCCAAAAAAAAAAAAAAAAGTATCCATTGCCTCTCGGTTTTCTAGTTTATCACAGGAGGATGGATTTGTATTTGACCTGGTTCTCTTAGGACTGGATATACAATTAATCATTGACATACATCTAAAATTCTGGTGGTTCAAAGATCAATTAGTTAAATCAGATATTCCTAGACCTGGATATATTCCAGTCAATTGATTATGTCTGCAATTTTGCCTTAGCTCTTGGTGATGCAGCATTATACTGACTGATGTTCTCATGTTTTGGTAGGCTCCAATAGGCGTGCGCATATGGCGTCTTGTACGAGAAGAAACTGCTAATGGAAGGGTAATATTTTGTTATGTCCATGAATTGTTTAAGACAAGGAATTTATCTTATTAAAGTCCTTCCTGTTGCTATTGCACCTTTTTATTGTTTCCACAGACGCCTTTCATGGATCCATTTGCTAAGCGCCTTATAACATCCACTCATGGTGTTCCATTAGGTGGTATTGGGTAAGTCTTAATTTCTCTCTCTTCCGCATACCAAAACTGCATAGAATAGAAGTATTGCAAAGTTTTTTATGCGTACGCCTGTCAGTCTATTGGTGTTGTATGTGGTATATCTTTTCAGTTCTGTGTGGTTTGTTAATCAATATTACATGTTGTTGAACTTCACAAGATGCAATTACCTTGAAGCATATAATCTTCTTGTCTATATAACCATTCTTCATGGTCTGTATTTCCTGCACATCTATATCTTTTTCCATCATTTTGAAACGTCATTTGCGTAATCTTCTTGCTTGCTTTCTCAGGGCAGGAAGTATTGGAAGGAGTTATAGTGGCGAATTTCAGCGTTTGCAGATATTCCCTGGAACATGTGAAGAGAAACCTGTTTTAGCAGATCAATTTTCTGTAGGTTCATTTTGATCGAAATTAAAAGAAATTTTTGTTTGTTCATTTCTTATTTCTTTTCATAAGTATAGGATTGCTCATTTCTTTTGATCTGGACTCTTGAGGCACTCATTTATTCATGTTTTCAAGGATTACAAGTTAGGTAATACATGTGGCTATTTATGTTAGCCATACAATGTACATACTGGAAACAGATGTAATGCCCCCACACCTACATACGGATGGTCTGGCAAAAGTGTCTGCAGTAGTTTACTAAGTGTGCAGAAGAACCTGTGTTTTCTAAATTTCATTGGAGCTTCTGAAAAAACCCCAATAGTTTTTTCTCATTATATAACCTGCTATTCCTTTTGTGTTTAGGAAATTTAGAATGATGCATGAATATTTACAGTATTTTATTAGACATACCTTTTAGCTACACCCTTTTGTTCTGGAACCTGTCATGCAGTGTCATCGTTATTTTAACCAAATATTTTGCAACTATCTTTTGTTCTTACCTTCAGTTTTTTGCTTTAAAATGGTATATCAGTTTTCTCCGATATAAATGCAAATGCTTCTTCAGGTATTTGTTTCCCGCACCAGTGGTGAAAGATATTCTACTGTACTCTGTCCACGGAGCCCAGAGATTCTCAAGTAGGGTTCTAAAATGAAACAAGACTAATTGAACAACTCATAAGAATGAATTACTGATCTTGTGTGCATAAACAGAGAAAATGAAGTTTCGGGGGTTGGATCTTGGGACTGGAATCTAAAGGGGGATAATTCTACCTATCATGCTCTTTTCCCAAGGGCTTGGTCTGTTTATGAGGGTAAGATACATCAACTCTGAGCTGTGATACTCCTGAATCTATTTTGTCCTTCGGGTCATAGTATTCTCTGTGATGCAGGTGAACCTGACCCAGCTCTAAAAATTGTCAGTCGTCAAATTTCACCTATTATTCCCCATAATTACAAGGAGAGCAGCTTCCCTGCCTCAGTTTTTACTTTCACGGTAAGAAACAATTCTGTTAGGACTATGTTCACAGGAAATCTGATGGCGCTGTAACGATGATTTGATAGCATATTCTTGCTCCTGTTTTACTCTATACCAGCTATACAATTCTGGAAAGACTGCGGCGGATGTGACGTTGCTTTTCACATGGGCAGTAAGTCAATTTTGTTAATACGCTTATTTGTCTTTTAGATTTTCATTTTGCTTAGAAATCTGAATCCAAGACTTGTCCCATCTCCAACCTACTGTTCAAACCTATAAAAATGCCACTTCTGTTCGGAATTTATCTTTTTCAACACAATAATACGTTCTATGGTTGAGCTTTGTTCTCTCTAAAAGAGTATGACACAAGAGAAGCGGTTAGAACTAATTCACAATCATCTTGATATGCCCCATACAGAATTCTGTTGGAGGCGTCTCTGAATTTTCTGGTCATCACTTCAACTCAAGAGCAGTGTAAGAATCTGGTCCCTAGATCGACATCTCTTCTGTTTTTCCATTATTAACTTTTAATTTTGAAATTACATGCATGTGTAGAAGTACAAATGGATGAATGCATATGTATGTTCCATGATGCATAACGACATGCGACCTTATTAATGATTGCTTATCAACATACTTACAATTCATTCTAACCAGTAATACCATTTACTCAATTAGGGTGAAGGATGGCGTGCACAGTGTACTTCTACATCACAAGCAAGTTCCCTTCCTTGAATGGACAAGGATTGTTCAAATGGTTTGCTCAAATTACAACGTGTTTTGTTTTTAGTTATCTAACAATTAACATCAATTATTACTAATATAGGACTGCAAATGGACTGCCCCCAGTAACTTTTGCAATAGCAGCAGAGGAGACTGATGATGTTCATGTGTCAGAGTGCCCTTGCTTTGTGATATCTGGTGATTCCAAGGGTATCACAGCTAAAGACATGTGGAATGAGATAAAAGAGGTCAGTAGGTTATACGTAGATTTGCATGTCATAGAAAGTGTTTCTTCAATGTCTTCAGCTTGAATTCAGCAGTAGACGCATTAGGGGTATGCTTTCCTTCTCCTTGGAAATCTTGGTCCTATGGGGAAGCTGTTAATTAATGTTTTCCAGCAATCATTGCCGACACAGGTTGCTTTACTGTAAAATTCTGTTTCTGTTTTGAATGTTGAAAGACAGTAGTCTATACAGTAACTTAGATTTTACTTTTCTCAATGAACTAACATTAATCTGTAGGTCTATATAAGGTGCTTTTTGTAGGAATAAATCTATGCCTGGAAAGGCGTTTAGAAGTTGTCTTGTATTGATTCTTTTTAAATATTGCTGGAGCCTTAGCAAACATTATGTTTGTGTCAAGGAAACCACATACCTCAGACTAAATTTTGGAGGGTATGCAACTAAAAACATGGTCACTTATGAATAGGAAAAACATGCTTACTTTCACGCTCCTTGTTGAGCCAAGTTCTCCATGACAGTCTTATGGGGTATTCAAAACTTCTTGCTTGGCTTTGAATTGTGTTTTTCCTTCCCCTTGTCTGTTTGAAAATTTTTTCTCTTCTATATCATTTGACTATGTAGGACTGTTCCTTTTATTTTTTGGCATGTGTGTCATATCTTATTCTTCATAAAGCTTGATATTTGTGCTTCTGTCGTAACAGCATGGATCCTTTGACCGCCTTACTTCTGCTGAAACATCATTACCATCAGAACCTGGATCATCTATTGGGGCATCCATTGCTGCTTCAGTGACAGTTCCATCAAGTGGAGAACGTACTGTAACATTTTCCCTGGCATGGGATTCCCCAGAAGTAAAATTTGGAAGTGGGAAGAGGTATCACAGGTGGGTAGCCGAATTCTTGGGTGAAAGATATGATACAGTGGAATAGTATCTACATGCTGAGAAATTTTCATGAACAGGCGGTACACTAAATTCTATGGAACAGATGGGGATGCTGCTGCAAATATTGCTCACGATGCTATTCTTGGTAATAGTTTATTGCTTTGATTTCAAATTGGTGAATTTAATCTTTACATTATTGCATATACGGGAGTCAAAAATTGAGATGGAGGCTGTTAACAATAACTAACAGTATGATTTAAGTTTGATAAATCACCTCTCATGGTAACATTCAGCTGAGACCAACTAAATCTTAACTGAATTTGGTCAGGTACTAGTGTATAACGTACTATTCCTTTACGGTCAGCCATATGAATCTCTTGTTTTTGTCAAAAACCATGTTGGCCTCTTGTCTCATTTGATTCAGAATGCATACGCAAAATTAACTTTTGTTGATGAAGATCTCCGTCCTTCTACTCATTGCTGTTCATTTAGAACATGATACATGACATTTATTTTAATATTGAAACCCCTATTTTTCATTGTGAGTGTACCCTATTTGACTATTTAGGTCAATAAACTCTTAATATATCCTTGTGCCGTCATCCAACCCTATCCTGTCTTTTGTACTAGGAGATGGGTTTCCTAATAAATTATAAGTTCATTCATAGGATTCTGCAACTTTCCTAATGTCTTAAACTAGGATATGCTGATTCATAAGTTCGTTTGTTTTTGTTTTGTTTTACTAAACATAGAGCATTACAACTGGGAGTCCCAGATCGAAGCATGGCAAAGACCAGTTCTTGAAGACAAGAGGCTTCCTGAATGGTGAGTTTTCATGTGTAGTATGATTGGATGTTTCTCAGATTCCTAAAGTGTGTCGAGATCCTGTGCAGGTACCCTGTCGCTCTGTTCAATGAGCTCTATTTTCTTAATTCTGGGGGAACTGTTTGGACAGGTACTTGGAGTTTAAAGTCCGTCTGGTGAAACATTATACTTTTAATGAAACAATAGTTCATTTTTTCCAAATAATACTTTGCAGATGGATCACCTCCTGTGCAGAGCTTAACAAGCATTGGGGGAAGGAAGTTTTCACTTGATAGGTCGTCATTAGGTTTGAAAAGTATCATTGATGCACCCCATCCAAATGATACAGCCGTTGATATTCTTGGAAGGATGACTTCAGTACTCGAGCAAATTCACACGCCCATAGCATCAAATGCTGCAGTTGGAACAAATCTCCTTGAGGAGGGAGAAGAAAATATTGGTCAATTCCTTTACTTTGAAGGAATTGAATATCTAATGTGGAACACTTATGATGTACATTTCTACTCATCTTTTGCACTAGTCATGCTTTTCCCAAAACTTCAGCTCAGCATTCAAAGAGACTTTGCAGCAGCAGTGATGATGCACGACCCTAGTAAGATGAAACTTTTGCATGATGGCAAATGGGTCGAAAGAAAGGTTCTAGGAGCTGTTCCTCATGATATCGGCCTCAATGACCCATGGTTTGAAGTAAATGCTTATAACCTGTATAACACAGATAGGTGGAAAGACTTGAATCCTAAGTTTGTTCTCCAAGTTTACAGGGATGTGGTTGCCACCGGTGATAAGAAGTTTGCTCTAGCCGTATGGCCCTCTGTTTATGTGGCCATGGCTTATATGGAACAGTTTGATAGAGATGGTGATGGCATGATTGAGAATGACGGCTTCCCTGACCAGACCTACGATACATGGTCCGTCTCTGGTGTGAGTGCATATAGTGGTGGGTTGTGGGTAGCAGCACTGCAAGCTGCATCAGCTATGGCACGCGTAGTAGGTGACAAGGGTTCTGAGGATTATTTTTGGAATAAGTTTCTAATGGCAAAAGCTGTCTATGAGAAGGAGTTGTGGAATGGATCGTACTTCAATTACGACAACAGCAGTCAAAGTTCAAGCTCATCAATTCAAGCTGATCAACTGGCTGGACAATGGTCTGTTGTTTTCTGCTTTACAAACTTATACTATATCTACAAATTCCCCTGCTTCATTAACTCTTACTATCATATTCATATTCACAAGTTCCGGAAATGTTTAATATGGTTCTCAATATGTCATAAAGTGAAACTGAAATATCCACATGTTACTGATGGAAGAATGTGCTTTATTTTAACTGTCAATCTCGTGTTTATTCCTTTTCTCTGCCAATAAAATGAAAGATTGACTTATTCGTTAATGGGGTGCAAATATGGGTTTCTTCTTTTAGGACTCTTAAGATGATGAAGCAAACTTACTTTCTGGCTGACTTGTAGGTATGCCAGAGCATGTGGCCTTTTGCCAATTGTTGACGAAGACAAGGTACGGAGTGCACTGGAAAAGGTTTATACTTACAATGTCCTAAAGGTGAAGGATGGGAGACGGGGGGCTGTTAATGGGATGCTACCGGATGGAAAAGTTGACACGTCGACATTTCAGTCGAGAGAAATATGGTCTGGAGTAACATATGCTGTTGCTGCAACGATGATCCAAGAAGACATGATTGATATGGCATTTCATACTGCAGGAGGGGTCCATGAAGCTGCATGGTCTAAAGATGGTCTTGGGTAAGTTACCTTCACCATTCGTAACCTGTGAGTTAAAGATTGAAAAGTTTATTCTTTAACATAGGATTTGATTAATCTAATTGGGTCATCATCCATCTTCCTGTTTGAAAATTCATAAACCCATGCCCATCATAGTTGAATAACGAAAAACTCAAACAAAGCTGTTTATCTCCCCAGCCACCTCTCTTCCTGCCCATGTTCTATAGTTGTCCCCCGGTGCCTCTTCGGGGTATAAGAAGCGCCAAGATTGGGGGGATATTACAGGTGGAAGAAATGTCAGAATCAAACCCCTTTAAGTGAAGTGGGCTGCAGTTACAGTGGTGGGGAGTCTGTGCCCTTGGCAAGTGGCCATAGCCTCTGTAACCGCCCCTTTCTATAAATTACTGAATTTGAGAGAAAAAGGCGGAAGGTTAAATTGTTCTTTTTTTATGCACTAGATCTTTGAAGGTCAGTCGGAATAAATTGCAGTCCACCTTTAACAGTTGTTTTGTTTTAATTCAAATTTTGTTTTCATGTTTATGCAAAGGTTGTTGTTATTGTTCTTTCCCTATCTGTGTTACTTCTATGAGAGATCTGGGGCTCACCCTTCTTTGTTATTCAATAACTTGTACTGTCCATTTCACTAGTCTTTATTGATAAAATTTCTCGAAATAAGTAGATGAACATGTTTATCCCTTTGGTTATGTTTTGAGTCACAGAAGTTCATATTGATTTCTTTGGGCGCCATAACTGCTTGAAGCTGTACATTTGCTATTACTTGAGCAAATGCCAATGCATAAACTTCCTTTTATTCTTCTGAGATGGAACCATACTCAGGCTATCCACAATATCTTGGAGAGGATATATGTTATCCAATTAATTGTTAACTTCATGCTTTCAAACTCATATTGATTGAACCGATTGCCATGCCCATCATCTGCTCTGTAACTCTCTTTTTCTTGAGTCTTAATTGCTTTGTATGTTATCAACAGATACTCTTTTCAGACTCCTGAAGCTTGGACCACTGGTGACGAATTCCGATCTTTAGCCTACATGCGCCCGTTGGCCATCTGGGCAATGCAGTGGGCATTATCAAAACCAACGCTGTTCAAGCCGGAGATGAAATCAGAAGCTGATGACGTTTCTTTGCTTAGACACAATGCTGGATTCTCAAGGGTTGCTCAGCTTTTAAAGTTGCCGAAAGAGGAAGCATCGAGAAGTATTTTGCAGACTGTCTTCGATTATACTTGCAAGAGGATGTGGATATGAGTGTAGTTTCGGCCAGTAAATAGCAATTCTATATACACACACACACACTAGCATATTGAATCCTGATTGTTGTACCATTCGATTTGACAAGAAAACAGTTTACTCTTCTTTTATGTACCATTCGATTTGACATGGCGATCGATGTAACAAACAAGATAATAAAGTTGGGTAATTTTATGGTGTTCCAAAGTAAAAGATTTTTACTATTTGTCACACATTACGAATAGAAAGGAGTTTCCTAGAACGAATGGCAAGAAATGCAGTATCTCACTGCCCGTTCCTTTTCTGTCTAATTTCTTAGCGGCAGTTAGTTGCTAAAAATTGCATGGGAGTAAGAATTTTGGTTTTAGTTTTTTCCACGTGGCAGGTACCCATTAAGTTTTCCTTGTGGCTCTGGCCAATGGGAGTCCAGGAGTTCCTCGAGGCTAGGACGGCCAACCGTTTTTCTACCCCATAGGACTCGATATAAATTGGAAAGCCCCACTTCAAGTTTGATTTTCCTTTTCCTGACCATAAATTCTATGCAACAGGAAGAAGCTCAAACTTGTCTGCCAAGTAAAAGAAGAAGAAATCTGCTGCTGCTAGGGCGGTTTTCCATCAATCGGGAAACCGCTCTACCATTTATTATAAATGTTCACTTATGTTTAATTTCTATATATCAAGAAATTTGACTTACCATCATCAATCAATTTACAAAGTAATTTTGTCATTGAATTTTCAGTTTCTTTGTTTGTGTATGTTTCCTTTCATTCTGGAACTGCCGACCAGTTTTCGTTTTTCTTCTGGTCTTGTGAAGACATCAGTTTTTAGTGTTCCATTTCTATTCAAACTGAAAACTGTGATAAATTTTGTTACTTTTTCTGTATGCTTTTAGAGGCACCAGAAGAAGCATCATATTTTGAGTTGGGTTTCTTGTTCCCAATTCAAGATATATTGCAGTTTAGGTTTCCTTACTTTCTCATAGAATTCAAAGAAGACAAGAGCGATGGGTTCAAATGGTGATCAGTGCACATCTCCCCAACCCGGTGGATGGATGAAGGGCAAATTGGTCGGATCAGGATCGTTTGGCAGTGTCCATTTGGCCATGAGCAAAGCCACTGGAGCACTTTTTGTAGTGAAATCTGCACAGTCCGCGGCTGGAGTTCAGGCTCTGGAGAACGAGGCTAAGGTTCTCCAGAGCTTGAATTCCCCATACGTGGTTCGATGTATGGGGAGGGAAAACTGTCAAGGGAAACGCGTCAATGTGTTCATGGAGTACATGGCAGGGGGAAGTTTGTCAGACGTATCACAAATTTTCGGTGGTGCATTGGAGGAAGGGGTGGTTCGTTTGTACACCAGAGAGATTCTTAATGGTCTCAAGTACCTTCATGGAAATGGGATTGTGCATTGTGACCTCAAGTGCAAGAATGTGCTCTTGGGATCTTCCGGGAATGTGAAATTGGCTGATTTTGGCTCTGCTAAGAGGCTAAAAAGCTCAAATGGGCAGCTTGCTTTGCAATCAATCGGCGGAACTCCTCTATGGATGGCTCCTGAGGTCTTGAGGAATGAAGCACTTGATTTTGCTTCGGATATTTGGTCATTAGGATGCACAGTCATTGAAATGGCTACTGGGAGGCCTCCTTGGGGTGCTGAGATTTCGAATCCTGTGGCTGCTGTTTTAAAGATTGCTTGTGGCAGCGAGAAGCCTCAGTTTCCAAGGCAGTTCTCAGATGAGGGATTGGATTTCTTGTCAAGGTGTTTGGAGAGAGACCCCGAAAGGAGGTGGTCTGCTGAGGCATTGCTTCACCATCCATTTGTGTCAGGCAATTCAATGGGATTTTCGAGAAAGGGTGAGTCTTTTTCACCAGCAAGTACTTTAGACGTTGGAATGTACGAAGAGGGTTATGATTGTTCATCAGATCGTGGATTGGAGAGCTGCAAAAGCGACGAATTTCCAAGCAGCCCGAGTAGAAATCCATTCTCGAAGTGTTGTTCTGGTGAATCAAACAAAACCGCAAGAAGACAGCAGGTTGAGAGTCCTTTTGAGTCATCAGAAAATTGGATAACTGTTAGGTAGAGAGAGACATCATTAGAGGTGTGACCAAAAGGTTCTCATGCCAGAGCACAAGAAATTGTACATTATCCGAATTCCGAAAGTTTTGGTAATGTAGACAGACAGCTAGCCAGTAGAGGGAAACAGGTTGTCAGTTTTCCAGTAGTTTTTGGAGTTGACACTTTGTATTCTTAAACCAGTCCTGTATCTCATAGAGATTTCCAAGCAAGTACTATTGAGTTTCATTTCAATCACTCTTGTTCTTGAATTTGCACATCGGAGTATCAAAATCGCTTCTAAACAGTTAGCGTAGGGCATCAGAACCCCCAAGAGATGGTTGTACATGAATTTTGTAGATCATAAGATTTCAAAATGTAAATGGATCGCATGTGTTTAAGGTCTTTAAGCTCTAAACAATTTCTCCAATCTAAAACCCTCAACTCATCAACAATTAAAAAACAAGCGCGCCTTGATGTAAGGCGATGTAATTTTTCATCAAGACTCAAGAAAAAGGTGATCGAAGGCGTACACCTCAGGCGAAAAGGCGCACACCTCGGAAAAATAATTTTTGAACATAGGGTGATTGAATTTGAATACCTGTAATGATTTCTGTTTTTAGCACACTATTTGTAGTTAGCTTTTTAGATTGTTATATATATACATATTAGAAACACATTGCTGAGTTTAGAAGATTCTTGTAGTGTGTTTTAGTTGTTGTATTGGGTTGTTGGAATGTCGGATGGTACGCCTACTTCGGTTGGGTATATAAGGCAGAGACATAGCCAGGGTTATGCATCGAGTGGTGATGATATTTGACGCTTAGTAATATCGAATTCTTGATTACGAACTGTTATCCATGTTCTTGTTTGTTTGACTGATTGTTCGAAATTTGGATTTGGAAGGTACCATGAGTGAGAATGAGAGTCAAAGTGGGAGTAGGAAAGATGTTTCTTGGAAGTGGACTAAATAATATACACCCCACAATAAGTATTTTAAATGTGGGTTTTTTAGTTAAAAGTACACCGGAGGTATTGCACGGTCCAAAAAGCATTTTGACCGGCACCCATCATGGCATGAAACCTTGTGAAAGTGTTCCACCAAATATGAAGAAAGAATGCATTAGTATTCTTCAAAAGCGCAAAAAGGAAGAGCATATTAGAGCAAAAACAATGTTGCCTTAAAAACCCAAAAACCTATCCTATAAACCTATATTTTTCACCCAAATGTAAATAATGTTGTAAAATTTGGGTGTTTAAACCCAAAATGGGGTTGGAAAATGTAACTTTGGGGGCAAATATACACCCTCCACTATCGTTTTCACCCTGAGGTGGCGCCTACATGCTCCATCATTTTTTGTCTTTCTTCTCTCTTTTGCTGACATTTGGTACGCTACCTTCACCGTTTAAAAATATTTGACCGTCATGCATCCCACGCGGTAAAAAATTAAAAAAAAAATATTTAAAATATTTTTTTCAAAAAAAAAATTCTATGATTACCATGATCTATAACCAATAATCTTGTTTCTCTCTCTACTCATTGTAATTTATATTTTTCTTGTCATCCAAAGCTAAAAAATGGAAGAGAATTCTAAAAGTAGTGGAAAATGATCAAATTTTCACCTTTTTTTTCCCCCTTCATCATTAGAAAATTATGCCATTTTCCCCCATCCATTTTCCCCCTATCTTTTTCCCCTACATTTTTTCCCCAACATTATTTTTGCTCTTAGTACCAATACAATATTGTGGTATTATCTTGAAGTTTATTAAGTATTAATATTATTTAAGATTTAATTTCTTTGTTGGATGATATAAATTTTGCATTAATTATTATATAAGAATGAAATTGAATAATATTTCCCTATAATATTTTTTAAAATAATTTTTTTATAATTACGTCTTACTAATTGTCGAAATACTTGCGCCTCCAAGCATCGAGACTTACGCTTTAGTGAAGCTACCACTCAGCGCATCGTTTAACGTCTTTTTTTTTTTTTGAGAAAGCATCGTTTAACGTCTTAGCGTTTTAAAAACATTTTCATAATCAGATGACCGTTGAACAGCAAGCAAGTCATCCAAAACTCAGTCGTTTTATAGCCGCCATTTTAATGCTAACGAGAGAATTCAAAATCATCGACTGATTCTGAAAGAGAGATCACAGCAACACCATTTCTTTATGATTGCTTATAAACCCAATTCCAATTCCATCCTTGTTTCTCTCCGGAATCGCATTTCGAATCCCCAACATCCAACACCACCTCTCTCCATCCGCCAAACCCAGCAAGCCCATGCTCAGATCATCGTCTCCGGCGGCGGCGGCGGCGCCTCCTCCTCGCCGCTCCTCATGGCCCACCTCCTCTGCTCCCTCTCTCTTTCCCCATCGGCCCCACTCCGCTATTCTCTTTCCCTCTACCAATCCATCGCTTCCCCGACCGTCTTCGCCACCAACAACATGATCCGCTGCTTCGCGAAGAGCGATTCGCCTCTTCGATCGCTGCTTCTCTTCTCCTCTATGCTCCGAAGCTGCGCAAAACCCAATAACCACACTTTTACTTTCCTCCTTCAAGCTTGCGGCAAGGCCGTGGCGCTCGGTGAAGGCGCTCAGGTTCATTGCTTGGCGGTCAAGCTTGGTTTTGGTGGCTACGTGTTTGTGAGGAATGCTTTGATTCATCTCTACTGCTCTTGCTCGAGAATCGAATCCTCCAAACGGGTTTTCGACGAGTGTGTCGTTTCCAGAGATGTGGTTACGTGGAACACGATGCTCGCAGCTTTTGTGAGAGACGAACAGATTGGTATTGCAGAGAAAGTGTTCGACGAAATGCCTGAGAGAGATGTTATCTCGTGGAGTACGATGATTTCGGGCTACGTGCAAAACGGGCGGTTAGAACAATGTTTGGAGTGCTTTAAACAGATGAGGGAGAGTGGGGTGAGGCTGAATGAGGCCGCATTGGTCTCGGTTCTGTCGGCTTCGGCGCAATTGGGTTTGCTAGAACACGGTAAACTAGTTCACTCCCTCATAGAGTCCCTGCATTTCCCGTTGACTGTTTCGCTAGGCACGGCTCTCATTGACATGTATGCGAAATGCGGATGCATCGAGCAGTCTAAGCTCTTGTTTAAGAATATGCCCCGCAGAGATGTATGGACGTGGAACGTTATGATCTGCGGATTGGCCTCGCATGGCCTTGCCAAGGAAGTACTCGCGCTCTTTGAAAGGTTCGTTGATGAGGGTTTTCGTCCCGTGAATGTGACTTTCATTGGCGTCTTGGGTGCCTGTAGTAGAGCCGGTTTGGTCAGTGAGGGGAAGCATCATTTCAAGTTGATGACGGACAAGTATGGCATATTGCCTGAGATGGAGCACTATGGGTGCATGGTTGATATCTTGGGCCGTGCGGGTTTGGTAGATGAAGCTGTTCAGTTGATTGAGAACATGCCGGTTCCACCAGATCCTGTGTTATGGGCAACACTACTTGGCGCTTGTAAGATACATGGATCAACAGAGTTGGGTGAGAAGATTGGGAATCAGTTACTGAAGTCGGATCCAACCCATGATGGGCATTATGTACAACTAGCGAATATATATGCAAAAGCAAGGAAATGGGAAGATGTTGTCAGAGTTCGGAGATTAATGGTGGAGCAAAAGACCAATAAAGCTGCAGGTTGGAGCTTGATCGAAGCGGAGGGCAAAGTTCATAAGTTTGTTGCAGGTGATAGGGAACATGAACGTTCTCTGGAGATTTACAAAATGATGGAGAAAATTGAAACACGAATAGCAGAATCAGGCTACTTACCAAATGTTTCATCAGTTTTGCATGATATTGGGGAGGAAGAGAAAGAGAACGCAATAAAGGAGCATAGCGAGCGACTTGCGATGGCTTTCGGCTTGCTGGTAACAGTGGCTGGGGATTGCATTCGGATTGTGAAGAATTTGAGGGTTTGTGAGGATTGTCATGAGGTGAGCAAGATAATTTCAAAGGTGTTTGACAGAGAAATTATTGTGAGGGATGGAAGCAGATTTCACCATTTCAAGGACGGAAAATGTTCCTGTCTTGATTATTGGTAGAGCTGCCTTTGCTATAATTCCGTTCTAATAAACTGTTAGTTGCTTTGTTCATCGATCATTTACTCATCCTTTTGAAATTGAGGCTATTACTATGAACACGATACATGGTACTTCATCTAGAGCTTGAAGCTCTTTCAATATACCAATATGTTACAAGAAGCATTGAGATTCTACTATCATCCACAACCATTTTCTATAATATTTACCTGTATACGTACAAGAAAAGCTGACTGCGAGTCTTTTGACTAGATATCATACATTATGGCTGACATCCTTTGCTCTTTCAATAATTAACTTGCTAAACAGTTCTTTGTTTTCTATTGCACATTTAATTTCCAAATAGAAAAAGAGTGATTATTGAGGTAGGTTCGAACTGCACTGACGTGTGTAGGCAATTTAGAGTCACATTCTTAATCACAGAGTCGCATCATGTCAATGAGGCCTAGGGCTGAAGTACAACAAAAAAAAAAGAAAAAAGATGAACAATGCGGTGAAGGTGGATCGAACACCTGACCTTCAGATCTTCAGTCTGACGCTCTCCCAACTGAGCTATCCCCGCAGGTTGTACAATGGGCCACGTGTTCTAATAATATACGTTATGTCTAAAGATTTCTGGTCAAACACGAAAACCGCCTTTGACAAGGTGGAGGCGGGAAATACTAATGTTGGAGTTCACATCAATTTCAAAATGCATTCCCCTTTTCTGGAGCCATGGCCTAAGGTATTTTGCAGATTCCTATGACTAGGCTGGTAGTTTGGTTGTTCTTCAGAGCATTTCCACCCATGCAGGCCCAGGCGCAGGCGCGAAGTGGGATGTTGCCCTCCTCAGGCGAGCAGGCGATGAATAGTGATCGGGCAAGCCTTCCGTCAAAAAAACAGCGCACACCCATGTAGGCGTAGACGCAGGCGATAACTAATTTTAATTTTTTTTTTTTTCAAAAACATGTATAAGAATTACACCAACATTATATTCAAGTAATCGACACATAAAATTTGGACATCTAAATTTCCGAAAATAAATTTGGATAAGAATTATCACCAACATTATTAAATATTCCCTTTTGTTGTCAAATAAATTTTACATACAAATAATTATCATAAAAAACATGTAGAATTATCATATGTTAAATTATTTTTGTGCTTACAATTTAATATTACATACTTGAAAAATTTTTTATAGAAAACATCTTGAATACTTTTTCACACAAAATTGAATTTTACATACAAATAATTATCATAAAAAATATGTAGAATTATCATTTGTTAAATTTTATTTGTGATTAAAATTTAATATTACATTCTTAAAAAAAATTTGATATAAAAAAAATTGTATATAAAAAAATTTGTGATTTTTTGTAAAAGAAAATGTTGATTTTATATAAAAAAAATTTTTAAAAAAAAATTTTGGAGTGTTCGGCAGCCACCGCCGAACACTAAAATCAGCCCAAAAAGGTCGTTCGGCACCCACTACCGAACGCGGACGTTGCTCACTCTCCCTCACGCGCGCGTGCAGTGCACGCGCCAGAATAAAAAAAAAAAAGTGGGTGCGCTTCCGCGTCAGCTGGGGCCCACTCCCCCTCACCGCCCGCGGTCGCGGGCGCGAGCGACGCTCGCCGGCCCGCCCGCCTGGGTTCCTCCCGCCTGCAGCTCGCCGTTCGAGTTTTGCACCGGTGTGGCGTGAACAGTGGCGGTGGCGGGCTAGCCGGGCCGCCCGTCCGGTGGAAGTGCTCTCAGAATAACATGTCAACTGGTTGGGGATTGATGCACCTGCTACAACTGGTTCATTCAAATTCAGTGCTGCTTTCATTGAGATTTACTTCCCATGATTTTGTTTTCTGTTCTATACACTACTCATTGCATATCCGTGCTTGCATGTCGTTGCATCATTGGAAATATAATTCTTAATCAACCCTCAGTTTTCTTTTGGAATTTAAAATTCGTGTCCATTAATAGAATATGAATGCAGGCTGTTAAGATCTTAAAACTGATGAACTGAGGCTGCTGAGGCTGTTCATGTTAGATACTTTAAAAGGCTTTGGAGCATTAGCAATGATATATGATTCCTGGGAAACTTTCACGGGTGAGATTTGGAGGAATCAAGTGAAAAGTGGGTATCAGGCCGATTTTCCATAGGTAGAGCTTTCTCTGCTCTCTTGCAACAGGCTTGGATTACAGCAATAGTTTGTTTTAACCCTTTGGTATCTTTATTTGGAACACTTGAAGCTTTGTGTTGAATGAAAAAAAAAAGAAAAAAGACCAAAGGATAGTTGTTTTTCTGGTATATTCAATTTCATATTTAATATTATTATTGGATGTGTGTGTAGGATTTTGTTGCAGGACTCAGTATGCAGTCTTTACTTGAATGCATTCTTCAGTATCACAGTTGGTAGTTCAGTAGATATTGGACATGAGTTATTTTTGGAGTAGGGTGTGTTCTTTTGTTGTTCGCTCCATTCTCCCTGTCTATTGTACTGCGGATAACTGAAATTTGAGGCTCATTACCTGTTGGTTAAATCAACAACTACTACCTAGAGGAAGGTCCCCTTAATTATTGGATGGTGTTTTTTTTGCTCATTTTAAATCAATTTTTTGTGTTGTACAATTCTTGGTTTCTATTTCTCTTGTTTTGCTGTCCGGAAATTATTATGCCTCTTTCGTTATGTTCACATACTCAGGGTTAAAGATATGCGACTGAAGTCAACTTGTATTCAATATGAAAGGATCGACATGAGAAGAATTGCACAACCTTTTCATCAGAATGACTTCCAGGATCTTGATTTGGAAAATAAGCTCACTGGGTTTACCTTATACTAGAAACCTCTTGATTTGGAAAATAAGCTCCTTTTACATTTTGTTATTTTTCAGGCATTCTTTTTATCTTGTGCAGAGTCCGCTGGCCATTATACACACACACACACACACTGTGTCAAAACCAGGAACAAAAGGTTGTCAGATCAAGGTGATTGGATCGAAACTTGACCTTCATGCTCTCCCAGCTGAGCTATCCTCGAAGTTACAGGTTTTATCCTTCTACTCAGCTAGAAGTTCTGTTTAGCTTTTGCGCCATTTGGTATCCGAAATTCCAGTTCTCATTGTGCATCCTTTCCCTAGTTCTTATCACTTCATTCCTCTTTCACTTATTTCATCATTCTACATTTGCATTTCTACATTCTTTTCTTGGTTCTTATTGCTTGATTCTTCTCTGATTTATTTCATTCTAATGCCAGAGAAAAAAGGAACGAGTAGAAGGTAAAATATATAAAGAATGCAAAAAATATATACTCCATAATTAACCACCATAGAAGCAAATAAAACTCTCAAGACATAGTCGGTCCATACATTTAATTTACTCACTACTTAAGCAGACAAAGGCAGCTACATGCATAGGAAGTGGACGCATAGATCATTATTACATACGTGATGACTTCAGACTTTGGTGAAACGCAGGTACTCCTCCTTGGGCGGCAGGTCCGTGGTCTTGTACCCTGGCCTCATCTTGGGACACAGATATATATCACCACATTCTCTATCGGTTTCCAGTTGGCTGGAGTAATAACCTTGTGCTCTTTTGCGTTCTGCAGACTCAAACACCCTATGCACTTCGTGTAAGAATAAGTATCAGAAACTGTTTGCCGTGGTCAGCAAGGAATGGACAGATTAGGGAGTTCTATATGCTTTAGGATTAGTTAACTACTTCTATATGTTTTAGACCTCTAATTGGTAAAACCAGATGCAATAAGGAGTCCTTGTTATGAGCTAATTAGAGTCTCATTGAAGTTGTAATAGGAGAACACCTTGAGACTAAAGCTACATATTGAAAGGTCCCTGCTCATACTGATAGACGTTCTCTTCTGTGATCACAAGCCCTATTGACGTGTTCTTGAACTTATTGATCAGCTGTGAGTAGATGATCTACAATCCTTTGTATCCGAACTCTCTCATGTCTTCTTGTAAGTATCAGTTCTTACATAAGTTGTATTAAGCATTGATGTTGTTGCTGATGTTCTAGTTCATGATTGTCTTCTGTAACTCTGGAGAATAGCTTGACTGCATAGAGGTTATCTTACACTTCGTCCATTTTACGCCCTGTGTTCGCTCGCTGGGTACATAAAACTCAACTTCACCTGTTTTAACAAAATCAGATCACTATAAAGTTGAGCACATAAATACAAGAAATGTACACAATTGAGGAGATATCATAGGACACAACACTCAATAAACTACACGGACAAACAAGAGCGAATTCTTTCTATTTGACTAAACTTACCTATGAACATATATAACCAATAGTTCTTTCTTTATTTTCAACCTTTTATATGTCATGTATAGTTTCCGACGTGTATAAATAATTTGATAACTTGGATACTAAAAGATTTGAATAACATCATCAAATATAGTAGGGAATGCAACTTATACAATTCCGCATGAGCAAAAACGATTCTACATGAACTTTGTCCAGTGCAGTTAACAGAGAATGTCATTTTATGAGTACTTAAAGAGGGCAATACAACCAATTAAGAAAGGCATTATTAATACACCAAAAAAAGGAGTTATCGCCACTATTTTCTATGGAAATCTGGAAAACAATTTGATCTAAGATATTGATGGATTTGAAAAGAAGAACTCACGAGCATGAGGGAGTTTATGAGTTAACGACTAAGAAAAACCTTCAATATATTTTCTGCTCTTTTTGAAAAGATCAGAGATAGTTTGATTTTGGAAATTATAAGATTGGTTTAATGTGTTATGAGATAATGATGTCAAATTGAAAAGGTAAATCAGATTACTAATTGTTTATTGAAATAGCCAAATAATCTATGAAGTGTCTGATGCTCTCAAGACGAGAAAGAGTACCGTGGTTAGGAATGCCAAGAATGTAGCAACATTGGAACACATCTGTAAAGCATGCCAATTCAAAGGTAAGGTGCATCTGGGGAATAAAGTGAAAGACACTGTGGTCGAGCAAATTACGCCAGCCCTACTGAAATTGTTCATGGATTACAAGGATATGCATCTCGGAAAAGGATTTTATTAAGTAGTTTAGAATAGAAACCTTCAATGGTTTCGTATTAAATAAACAATCCGGGTAAAAAAAAAATTGCATAATTAGATTGAAGAAATGTGAAATTTCTTATAACAAACCCTACCTACCTGTAGATTGAAATGTTGGATGCGCACAGCAAAAAGTATAACCTATAATTCTACAATCTACAACTTTCTTTATCTACTAGAATGATGTACATGCAGGTGATATCTTTATAAGAGTTATGCATAATTCCAATTATACTTGTGAAATCCAAAATATCAACTTTGTGTGCAGCCAAGTTGGAACCTGCGCACCTTCATTCTTCCATCCAAAACAACAGCCAAAACGTCAAATTCCTCCACATATCACAGCTCAGATACGACTGCCCACATAATATGTATAGACTCGCTGTTATAAGCTCATCCATGCACACAAACCAAGAACTAATGTGATAGTAAGTAATAGAATTAACCTCAAATCCATGGAGCTTATTGTTTAGACGACTGACAAGCTCATGGAATAAGTGGATTTGATCCGAAGTATTAGATAGCACCTGCACATGATGAAAAAGGGAAGAGTGACTAGATAACGTAACATCAATACTCTAAAGATACAGGACATGTCCATTATACACTAACTGATGGAATGTTCTAGACCTTGTCAAAATCGGGATGTAATCAAGATTATCAAATTCCACGAAAGGTAGTAATACATGTACTATGAAAAGTCATTCCGAAACAAGCCTAGTTTCTTCGAAAAGTATAAGAAAGATCATGAATAGCATTTTCAGATCAGCTAACACAACATGGATACTACAATATGACAACATGTAGGTGTGAAATTAAGCAGTGAAATAAGTGAGTATTTGCACTTGAGGATTTTAGATGTGCTACAGTGGATGATGCTTTGGGGTGACCCAGAAGCCTTGCAAATGAAGTATGAAGTATAGCGGCATCATACTACAGGAGATAATGGCTGCAGCTTAGTAAGTACTTCAAGCATAAGAAGATATTTAGTGTCAGTCTACCAATAGTATTGCATAACACACTAATGAGACCAGATTAAGACAGTGAAATCGACAATGCAACAACAATGAGTTCCACGTTTGGTTTACCATGTTTATCTTAGATTAACACAATCAAATTAATGCACCAACATGCTATTTACCTTTCACTTCCCAGTTGTTTAGCAAAACAATGTACTTTAAAAGGCAATATGTTGAAAGTTACAGGTACCTGTCAGCTCAAGTACTAATGAGGGGCCTATTTTGAATTACAGATTTTCAGGAAGAATGAAAAACTTTTGGAGTACCACAAATCCCCTTGCCCGACGGAGGAAAGTACCGATAGCAAAATTCAGTAAGGAATTAAATTCTATAAGCTTCAGGATAGTCACCTCAATCAAGAATTGCAACCATTCATTTTCAACTTTAGGCTAAATGTACATTAAGTATTTAAAACCCGGGCTTCTGAGATTGAATTCTTCAAAGATCACAAGTTATTTAGAGTATTGAGTTGGTTAACTTGATGACACTCAGTCTACATTGCTGTGCAACTTATTAAAATAAACAAAGATATAGATATGGTCCTTACAAGTTGCTTCTCTGGTGCACGTGGAAGTGCAGTCCTCAATTTAGCACGAATGGTTATAGGATCTGTTCCAGAGATTACCTAGATTAAAACACAAAACAGAAAATAATTTTAGTGTTATTCAGCTTCCTTGATGGTTAAATTAAAAGACCCAGCACAACAGGTTATGATGCCGTCAAGTTGGAGGGGGGATACAAATTGTAAGACTGGTGAAATCAAGAAATGCACAACTTTTAAAGTAGAAGAAGAAGTGGTTATAGGAGCGAAAAATAACCTGCCAGCACCCAAGAAGCACACCTGTTAAGACCACCCTGTCTATCTTTAAGAGCAACTCCACCGCGCCCTTGCAAAATCGACCTCGCCTTCGGTCGATTTCACGATTTCGACCCGGGCGATTGTGCGGGCAATCCAATTGCCTGACTTGTTTCCACCGGTGAGGGCAATCCGCAGGCGAAGACGAAGGCGGGGTGATGTCGGCGAAGGCGGAACGTGGGTGACATAAGCAAGGTTCAAAATTTCGGTTTCGGTTGAAATTTCGGTCGCCAAAATTTATGGAAATTTCGGAAAAAGTTTCGATTTCGGTGGAAATTTCGGTAAAAAAAAATAAAAGACCAAAAACATGTTAAATACCTATAAATTAATATATTATCAATCTAGATACTTTAAAATCAACCCATAATGCACCTATTTCACATGTAAGGTATGTAAAATTATTTACTCATAAATGAAATTCATATATAAAATCAAAGAGTTTACATTTTACACGATAAAAATAGAATTTTATAGAAACATTCCTTTCAAAAAAAGGATGAGAAACAACAATTCTTTTATTTAACAAGTAAGGTATACATCAACCTCATGTATGCTCAAAAACCTATAAAAAAAATGGCATATTGCTTGCTACTAAACTTAATAATAAGAAATAAAATTATAAATACAACCTTATTTTTCTTATCTAAAATAATTTTATTTTTACTTCTCTAAAGTAATTTCATTAATAGGTATTTTGATATACATGGGTGACAAAAAGAAAATTTGTTATAAGGAAACTCAGATTTAATGGCCTTTGAATGCTACAATAAGAAGCCCCAACCAACTACACGTTTTTTGTTTTTTTTAATAAAAAAAGAAGTTGCCCCTAACACCATCTGTCCACTCTTCTCCAAAAAACACCATCTGTCCCTCAATTCACTTAACTAATCAAAATAATCTCCAAAAGACCAAATTGACCAAAAGTTGAAGTAAATTACAAAAACATCTTCTTCTTCCTCAATTCCAGAAAGCCGTCGTCTCCTTCACGACCCAGAATCCTTCACGACCCAGAATCTCGTCTCCATCAAATCATCAACAAATTTCATTGAAATCAGTTCAAAAGTACCGAAATTTCACCGAAACTTAACCGAAGACACCGAAATCATCGAAATTTCGCCGAAATTTCGATGTTTTTCCGGTAATATTGAGAAGTACCTTGATTCTAATTTCGGTACCCAAAAAAATCCGAAATTTCGACCGAAATTTCGGAGTTTCGGTCGAAATTTTAAACCTTGGACATAAGGCGAAGGCGAGGTCGATTTTCACCCTCGCCCTCGCCCGCGCCCGAGCGGTTGATCGAGCCCTCCGATTTTTGCGCGCTGGCGTCCGTTCGGCCTCGCCCTAGATCCATTTGGTCGATCGAGCCTTCCGATCTGCGGTGGAGTTGCTCTAAAGGACAGAGACCCTGCACAACAGCTCTAACCGCAGCTGCTTCAGCTTCAATCTGACAAAAAGAAATCCCAGCTCATACTACTTTGGAAAATAAGTATAAATAAGGTGCTAAGAAGCACACACATGGCTGGAAAAAGGGTAGATTACCTCATCCCCAGTGGCAGGAACAGGTGAAATGTGATGTGAGGCATGGAACATACTAAAATGGTACAAGCTTGAGTTCTGATACCAAATCACTAGTAAACAAAGACATTAGCATACCAACCGATGGTAGATAGTCAACTGAGAAAAGGCTATCGCAATATTGATTATGAAAGAGTTCACAATAGATACCTTTATCAAAGTACGGATTGGGTACAGGTTTGATCGCCTTCCTATAGAAAACCAAGCATCAATGCACAAATTGAAGAAACAGTAGTAAACAGAAGTTACGAACAACGATGGGAGGAGGCCAACGGGTGTTCTGGGTTCGTGGTGATGCTGCGAAGCTGTTGGTGGTGATTGTTTTCTCGATCCGTGACCAGCCGACAAAAAACAATGGGAGGAGGCCGACGGGTTTCGAACGGTTCCGAATATCCCTTTAGGGAAACTTAGGCCCATTTTCATTTTTAAACCCGACCCCCACCTTCTAGAAATATCCCACAGTAAACACTCAATCCACACTCATCATGTGGCACCCCACACACCACAAATTGGATTTCAGTTCCTAGCTTCCTCGATATAGCTCGGAATTCAATTACGTCTTCGTGGACGCATTCATATCGTCGAAATTCAATTACGTCTTCACGGGCGCATTCATATCGTCGAGCCTTACGTAGAGTCGGTGGCTAAAAGTCAATGTTCACCAAGTAGGGACATTTTGATCATTTTCACCTATATTTTCTAGGCCTAGGCTCAGTACGGGTCGGCCGGTATCAAGGCTAAACCCGAGACGTGTATCGGAGAGCTCGGGAGCGGAAAACAGCGGTGGATTACCGGACCGGCAGGAGCGGGAACCCGATATTTGGGTACCCGATGTTTCGGGTCAGGAAGGTTCAGGTTCGGGAACAAACCCAAAGCCAAGTATTTAACCTTGGCTCATCTCATTTGAGCTGCACAAAACCAGAGAAGGCCGATAGAATTTGAGACGCCGACGGAGGCGAAACGAGCGGCGATGCGCGCGGAAGGTGAAGGCGTCGACACGGGTTGCAGTGGAAGACGAAGGCGCTGCGACCCGGTTTGCAGAGGAAGAGGCCGGCGGCAATTGAAGATGACGACGCCGATGGCTATTGAGGATGAAGACGTCGACGACTGAAGACAAAGGCGAAGACGCCGAAGCGCTTTGGATGGGGAATTCGCCGACGGTTGAAGACGAAGTCAAAGACGCTGAAGATGTCAAGGTTACTTCTTTTAATCTACAATTTTTGGGTTTCGGATGAGATTCAATTATGTTGCTGAAATCGTTGGATATTTGCTTGATTTGAGTTGAATTTGGGTTGAATTTTGCTGAGGAGGCGAGGCGGGTGAGGCAGAGGGTGAGGTGAGGAGGCAAAGAGAATTAGGGTTTCGGGGGTATTGTGTGTAATTACTGTCATTTTTGTGGGTATTGTTTTAATATTAATAAAAATATATATAGTTCAGGTCGGTCCAGGTACTCACGGGTCCTGGATCCTAGGACCCGATCCCAACTAAGGATTGAAAAATCGACAATATCGCTCGACATATCAGCGATATGTCATTTTTTGGAGGCTTCGATATGGAAACGGGGGGTGAAGCGTGAAGCTTCCCCCAGAATCGGCGATGTTGACCAACATATTGGTGAAAGTCGGTAAACCCAGAGAAGACGGCAACGAACCCAGAGGCGAATGATGGATGTCTTAACTTCTGTAAACTTGTTGGGTGTCATAACCGTTTTGGAGTTGGAGTAGAGTATTAAGGCTTTACATAGTTATATTGTACTCCTCTTTACGTTTTCGAAATGCTTAAAGTTTGTGTTGGTTTGATGGATTTGAATAAGGGGAGAGAAGTTCATGCTATGGTGAATAAGCCGGATTTTGAAAAGGATGTGTCTTTGGGAAATGTGTTGGTTGATATGTACTGTAATGCGGGAGTTTGTGTTGTGCTCACCAAGTGTTCGATGAAATGCCTGATAGAGATGACTTGCGAGGATTGCTTCAGGTTTTGGTGGTTACTGCATCAGGTGCTTATTATGTTCCATTTGATTTGTTTTGACAGATATTGTTTAGCAGATGATCGCCTATCACATGATGCCTACTTACGTTCGCATATGAAGCGCGGCAAAGCTTTTTTTTAAGTAGACACAAGTTCATATGCCATTCTTTATTTACTTTACCAACGCCTACATTTCCTTTTCACCTTCACACTGTTCTAATTAATGTTATTTCACTTGGTTGTAGGCAATGCTGAATCATGACTTCCGAAACGGCCAATTGCAGAGGCTGTACCCAATCATCGCTTCATGACCGTGGGTATTCTTTAAGATTTTGGACAAATCATTGCATATCCAATTCTTCATTGTGGTTTTGTTGTGAATCGTTGTGTCCGTGACTTGTGAGGATTGCCTTACTGATGGGCCAGCCATGCTTTTGTTGTGAATTGTTGAGTCCGTAACTTCATGTCAAAGATTTTAGCCATCCCAATTGCAGAGCTAGTATGCCAATTTCAATTCTTCCATGATTTTGTCGACTACCAATTATAATTTTGCATATAAATCAAAGACACCGAACAAAGACTTGGCATCTCAAACTCGACCCAAGAGCAATTAATTCCTTCCATCTTTTCTCTCAACGTTAATCTTTCCCACCCCCTTCTGCAAATGTCTATGCCTCTTCCTTAGTCAAAACTCTACAAGTTTATAACTAACTTTCACATTTCGGGTAAGTGGGTAATTCTTATGATCTATTTTTAAAGTATGCTTATGAGTGTATGTGTGTTTATAGTATGCTTATGAGTGTAAGTGTGTCATTTTAAATATAAATATCTATGCTTAACTATTCTTTGTGTAGTATGCTATCACATTATTTAACGTTGTTGTGCAAGTGCATGGTGTTCTAATTCATTGTTTACTGCTAATAATATGTTGCTACTTGAATTAAAAAAGGAATTATTGTTTTATTTACATCTGGGAGGTGATAGATTATATAACTATGGAAAGCGGCAGTGGTGGTGGTGGTAGTAGTAGTCAACCTACCAATACTGAAATTGGAAGATCTGATCCAACTTGGAAATATGCGATTCCTCTAATTGGCAATAAGAATGCCATTGTATGCTCATTTTGCCATGTTGTGATCCAAAGTGGAGGCATAACTCGGTTTAAGTACCATTTAACAGGATTTGATCCGAGGAAAAATGTCAAAAAGTGTATAAAAGTACCAAAAGAAATTAAGGATGAGGTGAAGAGGTGGATTAAAGAGAAAGGGTCTGTAAAACAAAGTAAGGGAGAACGTGATGAGCATATACGGGCTGAGTTGAGAGGGGATTACACCAGATCTCAAGCAACTATCGACCTTGATGACGATGATGATGAAGATGATGATGGGTTTGCATATCCATCAGACATGCACCAATCTGAAAGGGCAGATTACCGTGCTGTCGTCAAGGCCTCTAGAGGAGAAGGACGACTAAGTGTTGATGGTTACCGAATTAGCAGCAAGTTTGGTTAAAAGGAGCAAGTACTAGTTGTCAACAACCTCAAGGTTATCAACGTTCACAAAGCGTTCGAGATTCACTTCCAATTCCTCCTGAACCTAAGCTTTACAAAACCGGGAGACATAAACAGAAAACTCTCATGTCCATTTGGAAGGGACTAAAGAAAGGTTGGGAAGAGCCGTAAGCAAATTCATTATATATGATGCAATCGCTCCTAACAAAGTGAACTCTCATCATTTCAAAAACATGATCATTGAATCTCAGCGAACATGTATGATAATATTCTTAGTTTAATTTGTTGTTTCTGTTGATTCCATGCCAATCACATAGTTGCTAATGATATCAAATTTTTCAGGTGAAGGTGTGGCTCCTCCTACACCATATGAAATAAAAAATAAGTGCCTTCCGATGGAGTATAAAGATATGATGCAGTACGTGCAAAAACAAAAGGAGCAGTAGTCAACTTATGGATGCACCATAATGTCCGATGGAAGAACTGGTCCAACAAAATTGTCTATAATTAATTTTATGGTGTATTGCAGAGGTTCAACAGTTTTCTTGCGGTTAGTTGATTCGTTCAACCGAATCAAAGACCATCTTTACATCAAGGAGTTGTTGATAAAGATAGTGCGTGAAGTTGGGAAAGAAAATGTGGTCCAAATCATCACTGACAATGGCTCAAACTTTGTTAAGGCGGGAGAATAATTGATGAAAACTTATCCTATTTATTGGACTCCTTGTGCAGCACACTGCATTGACCTGATTTTTGAAGACATCGGGAAACATGAAACCATCACCATGGTCATAAAAATAGCTCAGAAAGTAACCAACTACATTTACAACCATAATTGGCTACTAGCTCTCATGAGGGAATTTTGTAAGGGTGAGTTGGTCCGCCCCGGTGCAACCCGATTTGTAACCAACTACAGTACCATCAATAGCATACTAAACAAGAAAGTTGGCCTCAAGCGAATGTTCACAAGTGATCAATGGCATGGTAATCGAATGAGTAAAACAATGTAAGGAGCAAGATTCTGGGAGTCTATACACACTGTTGTATCCATTTATGAACCTCTCTACAGCATTCTTCGAATAGTAGACATAGAGGTAATGCCTACAATGCCAATCTTGTTTGATAAGTTTGACCGCATGAAAGAAAAGATCACCTGCCTTAAAGGAAAGAAATGGGTTCTTGATATCATCAAGGATCGATGGGAAAGAACACTAAAGCATCCATTACATCGAGCTGGTATGTAGTCTTTTTTACTAAAATTTGTCAATTAATTTAGAGAGTGGTTCATATTCTTAGCAATAAGTGGTATTATTTGTGCAACATATTACTTGAACCCAAAATATCAATACGAAGCAGGAGTTGGACATGACGCGGAACTCGTTGAAGCAGTAAAGGAAGTCTTTAAAAAGTTGAACCCATGTGGGATAACAGGTTTGCAGAACTTTGGACTTGAGGTAAGTATTCATAATTCATGTCCTAGTTGTGATTTTACGGCATACATGATGAAGAAGTTACATTGTTGATGTAGTTGATCAACTTTAGAGATGCAAAGAAGACATTCCGAACTACTATGGCCGTGCAATCACGAACTAAAATGCCCCTCGGTATATTGTTGCTTAACTAAAACTACAAATAGTACAACAAGCATTATATGTTATCTTGTAACTTGATTTATGTTGTCTATTGACAGGGGAATGGTGGGAAATGTATGGTCAGTGTGCCCCGTCCCTACAGAGAATTGCTGTTCGCATTTTATCACAAACTACTTCATCTTCGGCTTGTGAGCGAAATTGGTGTACATTTGCTCTCATCCACACAAAACAAGAAACTGTCTCGCATACTCTCACCTAGAAAAACTTGTGTTCTGCTATTATAACATGAAGCTTAAGATACGAGATGAAGAGGCCGAAGCTAGTAAAGTTGCAGAAACTGATTACGTTGACCTTCTTGAAATTGCTGGTCGACCCGTTGATGATAATGATATGGATCCCCTTCAGGCATGGATTATGCCAACTCACTTGGATGATGAAGACGGGAACCCTGGTCCCTGTATAGCTCATATGGCTAGTTCAGAAGGTGTTGATGTCGATAGAGTGATTTCCGAAGAAGTTATAAGCACGAATGATGCTACTCGTGGAGAAAATACTAGAGGTAACTCTTCAGACGATGATGATGGCAATAACGAAGGAGATGATGATGGAAATGGTGGAGAAGATAGTGGCTAGAGAAATGAACAATTCTCACAAGGAGGTATACCGTTGAGTCCGTTCACTGGGGAAGATTGCTTTACTCATTCCACCCAAGATGAAGATCATGGGTGTAGGGAAGCAGGAGTAGGGGTAGGTGCAATTGGAAAAGATTATACTAGGAGACGCCACAGCTACCTTATATGGAAATCCATCTTCTGAAGATTCGATGACCGCTAGTTTTGACTCAATGAGTCTAGCAACTCAACGTAGTAACAACTCAAATGATCCTTCTACTTGGGGTCAATACAGTTACGACCTATTTGATCAATATCCCGAACAGATGAGCTATGGGTACCGAGGCCATGATATTCCTTTTATCTATCAAAGCAATCCATATGCTAATTGGGTTAATCCTAACTATCCTATCTATGGGGGAATGGTAGGCTGCTCAAGAGAGAAATATGAATACCATGTGCAATCCTATATTTCGACTTGGTCAAGTAACATCACTTGAATAAATTACTGTATGATGTTAGATGGAAGCAGATATAACTTTGAACCTGCTAGGCACTCTACCTTTTATTAAGGAATTCCAACAAAAAATGTGGCCTTATTATTGAATAATTAAGTTATGCTTTATGTGTTTTGCATTGTAGTTTTTTATAGTGTTATTCTCAATCTACAGACAGTTTATCTCTATACATATCATATTCTTATCATATCATCGGGCATTTTAGGATATTTATTAGTCTTAAACATGCATTGTAAGATGATTAAACAATTCCTACAGTTTCATTCAAAGTTTCCAATTTTTAAGCTGATTTCCATCAGTTTCTTTGACGGTCGTCGATATCGACATCGATATCCAAAATATCCGTCGATATATCCGTAAACTGAGCTATCGATATTTTTGTCGACATCGATATTTTAAACCTTGATCCCAACCCAAATTTTTCAGTTCAATTCAGGTTAACCCGTTTGACTTTTTTTGGTCAAATTTCCCAACCCGTTTGACTTTTTTTTTGAGTCAAATTTCCCGACCCGACCCTATCGAATGGGTCGGTATGACTGGGTTTTCGGGTATACAGGTTGGTATGCCCACCCCTAATATTTTCGGAACGGATCGTAACAGGATAATTGTCTATATGGGTCGAATTTGGACCCATCCCAGCACTACAGAAATTAGGACATATAGAGACATTAATTTTCGCCTCTATAAAAGTTGATAGGGGCGAATAAACCAGAAAATCCGCCCCTAATAACATGAGCTGCAGAAAATTCTTTTGCCTCTATTTCTAGCACAACTATAAGTTATTAGAGACGGAAAATCCACCCCTATTGTTGTTGCTGCCATGTTGGCACTTCTAACATTAGGGGCAATTACTTCCGCCCCTATTGCAATTAATTATTAAAAAAAACGAGTAGAAACATCCAGGATATGATTCATTAATATAAATACGATATTCAATGTAATCATTCCAACTTTTAGATATTCTTAATTCTGGTCAAATTATTTATTTAATATCAAAGGCATATCAACAATGTTCATATGAGTCTCCAATGTCAAAAAAATTCATATCACATATATAAAGAATGAAAAACTAATACTTCTTTTATTCATGTATATATTGTTACATGGAGAAAAAGAAATCATAGCACAAAATATTACAATGAAACTTCAACAAAATCTTCATCTAATTAAGACTTCATGCTCTATTCCAACCAAAAAATGCAGCATCATACTTCCTTGATCACAATTGCTGTAGGCACACACTAGAAACCCAGATTAATAATGATTTAACCAAGTAAAGAACAATTTTGACATATTTTCCATAGATCTACAATATGGAATATGTTTTGATCCAAAGGGAAGAAGAATCCAACAAAATTTCTAAACAAAAAAAAATTAAAATCGAGCCAAAAAACTAGTCATTGTAGGCAACACTATTTCAATGAAAAGGGAAGAAAATCACACATTTAACCCAAAGATCTCAGACCTTGAATCAAGAGCAAACATACACCTTCAAATAACAAAAAACTGAAATGGGTTAGCCAATATCAGAATAGATCAAAACATATAAATATATATGAACAAAATCGGGGAGAAGATGAGAAGGTTGCCAGGAGAAAGCTTAGAAATTGGAGATGAGAGAAATGAAGATGAGAAGGTTGCCAAGAGAAAGATTAGAAGTTGGAGATGAGAGAAATGAAGTGCAGCATTGGTGGGAGATGGTGGGTAGTATTTGAGATAGTGGGAGCGTGCATCTAGGGTTAGCTATTAGGGGCGAATTTTAACAATAAATGTTTAAAAATGATTTTATTAAGTAGTAGAGGCACTTAGTTGCGCTCCTAATTAATGCTATTTTTTAGAGGCGATTATATACGCCCCAAAAAAGAATTATAGAGGCCGATCTAATTTCCACCCCTAACCGCCCCTAATAATTCCATTTTTTGTAGTGCAGCCCTAATATATTGTGAGGTTAATTATTATCTTTGGATATCGATTATGTTAGGAATCACTGTAATTGGCTATATGGGTCGGGTTTGGACCCATTCCCAGCCCTAATGTATTGTGAAGTTAATTATTATCTTTCGATATCGATTATATTAGGAATCACTGTCAACATATCTTCATTCATTTCAGTCAACAACAACAATACAACATATACAATATTCAATACTTTGTTTTTGTTTATTATTCATTTAAGTTTTTTTTTTTTTTTTTTTTTTGTTTTTTTTTTTTTTTTTTTAAATAAATTAAAAAATTTAAACAAAAAAAGAGAGATGAAAATGATTACAACAATAGAACACAAGCAACCTTCAATACGCTTGTATTGCCTTCATCCATCATGATATATACATCATTCATTTAAGTCAAAATCAACAATACAACATCCTGCAATAAACTAAAAAAATCTCAACCAAATGATACATCATGCATTTCAGTCAACATCAAGAATACAACATCATGCAATAGACTAAAAAATCTTAACCAAATGAGTGGATGAAAATGATTACAACAATACAACATATGCAACCTTTGATACGTTTGCATTGCCTTCATCCATCATGATATATATACATCATTCATTTCAGTCAACAGCAACAATACAACAGCATGCAATAGATTAAAAAATCTCAACCAAATGAGTGGATGGAAATGATGGTTCCCAAATCTGTCACATTCCCAAAATGAGTGAATCAAGCAATAGTCATGTTAACATCTTACAAAACCAATGCTTTCAGAAGGAAATCCAACACAGATATCAAAATCCTTTCCCAAAGGTCTGCAGAAATCCGACATAGCTAACAAATTAACGAAAGCCTTGCCCCTTATGTAAATCTTTGTACTTGACAAATATTGGATTTACTTTTTCCCTAATTTGCTCAACAGTACCTTTCAACTTGTTACCAAGATGCACCTTACCTCCAAATTTGTGTTCCTCGCAAATGTGTTCCAATGCAGAAACATCTTTGAGATCCTCAACTACCACACTCTTCCTGTGCTTGAGAGCATCAGCATACTCCGTTATCTGTCGTTTAATCACCTCAGTGGACTCTTTCTTCAATCTTTTTTACTATCTCTCTTAAAAGTGACACATCGGTGTTTTTCATCCCCGCACTATTCTTGTCTTCATCTTTCTTTACAGTTTCAGCTTCCTTACCAGTTTCAGCTTTCCCACCATAAAACAAGAAACAAGGCTCTCACCACACAAAATATTATCTTCAGCCAACTACAAACCCACAAATAACGGTTTCTATCAGGAAAGACACAAAGGGCGAGAGTAGCTGAGCGGAGATGGGATACACCTTCCCCACCTAAAACAAGAAACAAGGCTCTCATCAACACAATATAAATTATCTTTGGCAAACTACAAACCCACAAATAGCGCTTTCTACCAGGAAAGGCAAAATGAGCGAGTCCGGTGGCTGAGCAATGCGAGAGAGGAATGGCCATCATCCGCAAAGGGGATGAGGCGGCAACATTGGCCAAAGGCGTAGAGAACCTAAGAATTCTAAACACAGATTCAATTCAATTTCACAAACAACGCCAAATAAACACAAAAATAATAACCGAGCTCACGTGCAGTAATCACTACAAGAAAAGGGGCCTATGGCTACGAACTTACAGACACAATTGCTATATTTGTGCTCAATATATTAAACTGGGTACAAATAAGTCGTAATCATGTCCAATATTTAAAGGGCACAAATATTTGTGTCTTAAAAAAATGTAACGGACACGAACGTAACAACGGGCACAATAACCGTGCCCACTATGTTTACTGGTCCACCATTTTGACACACGCATATGTTGTTATAATATTAAATGTATAAAAGGCACAATCTTTTGTGCCCTTTGTTAGTTTATGGGAACAAATACTTTTTTGTGCCCTCTATGTCAATTCTATTTAAGAGTTCAAAGAGTCCCAACAAAACTACTCTTTCTCCTCTATTTTCATTTTCTTAAATTTTCCAAAACCATGAATTCCAAACAAACCAAAATTTCTCAATATTTTCGAAAGAATCCTACCACCCCAAAAACATCTATTGGTTCTAGTGGAAGGCCTACTGATCCTTCTAGTAAAAAAAAGAAGAAAAAAGAAGGCATACTGATTGTCTTCAACAAACAACGAGAGGTTATTACTATTGAAGATAGTCCAGAAAAACCTAGAAGAAGTAGCTCATGTACAACAAAGAAGGACACCGAATCGTCGTCATTGATAACTGATGAAATAGGGTCTTTGGTTAGCACTGCTGCCTACAATGGGGTTATAAGAAATTATGGCACTGGACCATCGTCAAAATTTGGGGCATGGGATAAGAATGATTTTAATACTTGGTACTCTGATTACAAACATCAATTGGACCATGAGAAAAACAACGATGAAGAATGGATACACCATGAAGATGTCAGTTCAACATCTTCTAGATGGGTGGTGGTTGTACTGTGTGTTTTTATAATCTAAGTTTAGTTTCTCTTTCCTTCTTGCTAATTATGTAATGTAGTTTTTTCAAGTATCTTTAAGATATTTGTACTCCATTATAATAAAATGTATTTACATTATATAGTTTTACACATTTGTACTTTGTTACTGTATCGAAAGCACAATATTATACCACCTCATGTACTACAATTGTGTTATCTTTTTACTATACTGTCTCATGAGTTGATGCCATATAGGATAAAAAAATGAACCTTGACAATTCACAAAATATTTTTATCAAAATATCAAACCACAAGTGAGTTATATCTTTACCATATTGTCTCATCGAAGCTTGTTGTCATATAGAAAGACAAAAATTAGAGTCCAAAATATTTTACTACAATTGAGTTTTCTCTTTACTATACTGTTTCATATATAGCTTGGTGTCATATAGGATAAAAAAAATTTGATTGATAACTGACAAAATACTTTTATCAAAGAATCAAACCACAAATGAGTTATATCTTTATCATATTGTCTCATCGCAGCTTGTTGTCATATAGAAAGACAAAAATTAGAGTCCAAAATACTTTACTACAATTGAGTTATATTTTTACTATACAGTCTCCAGACTTGGTGTCATATAGGATGAAAAAAATTTGATTGACAACTGACAAAATCCTTTTATCAAAGAATCAAACCACAAATGAGTTATATCTTTACCATATTGTCCCATCGCAGCTTGTCATTTAGGGAAAAAAAAATATTTTGGATTCATATTGTCTCATCACAGCTTTTAATTTATGGAAAAAAAACAAATTTTGGATTGACAGTTTACAAGTTCTTTTGACCATAGGATCAAACCACAATGATGTAATTGTTACTGTACATTCACGTGCCTTGTAAATTAAGTTGAGATAGTAGGTACAATTAAAACATTCGTGCCCACTTGCAACTATATAGAACCCCCAAACTCTTGTAAAATTTCTATCTTTCATTTGTGGAGGGAAGTTTTATTATTGTAGTATGGGAGACCGAACAAAAAGAGTTAGAATTGGTACCGAGTCCCTACAATCACTGAGCTGCCTTGAGTCAACTATTACATCAGTTGGATAGACAAATGTCCAACCATGACGTGCATGGCCGCCAAGAAATAACGCACCTACGGAGCCTACTAATACCAACAATGAAGCTGCCACTGCAATTCCTCCAAATGCACCACCAAGAATTTGTCCAGGAGGTCGAGTTTTGCCTCCTTGGGCTTACCCTGGTACCACCAGGCAATACCCAATAAATTTGGTTTCTAAGGAAGGGCTATCACAAGGGTCTGATAGCTCTGTGGTGGCACTGGAGGATTCTCATCCTTACTCTGAAAACATAGTTAATTGTGATCCACATGTGATGCGTCATCAGCCATGCATAAGACCTCTTACTGTTGGAGAGAGGAATGTATCCCCAATTGAAACTGTTTATCTCAGCTTAGATGATGGAAATTCTTTGAGTTGAAATTTTAGTTGACAACTATGTCAATGTGATTAAACATTTGCACCATCGTTCTAGTTTTTTTTTTTTTAAGTTAGTTTTTTTTAGCATCAATAATCGCACTCTGCGAACTTGTTGTATGCCTCCTATATGTACCTTTTATGTGCACTAATAAAGTAATTTTCATCTTATAATTGTTTGTTTATGACCAACTACATATTTCATTTTTTTAATGAAAAAAAAAAAGAAATAGTGTAAAACAAATACAAACTACAAACTACCGTTGAAAATACAGTAGTTCTCTAGAAATGCTTTCTGCAAAAAACTCAGAAAAACTTGGTCGCCAAAATTGGGGGTAGTCCCTTCCGGCGCACTTTATTTCCTCTGACGTCCCAACTAGCGTGGTCATCCGCCTATGATTCCCCTTCCTCTATTCGGCGCAACATTCAATAATCTGTACATGAGGAGCTGGAAAAATTTGGTTTCCGGATGAGAATCCAATCTTGAATCCAATCGCAAAGGAGAAAGATGCAGAGAATGATGGTGAGGATTCTCACAAGACGACTATTGTAATTGAGTACTGGTGAGAAAATTTCATTTCTTGTTATGCTTGTTGAATTTTTTGTTGAATTTGTTGAATTAATTTATTGTTCATTGCTTGATTTCCGCTTCTTCAATTTTTATTCTTATTTTATTTTCTGTTAATTAGACGAAGTTGTATACCAGAGGGATTTCATAGCTTCCTTTTCTACGGTTTCTCTGAATGTCTTAAATTTTTGGGCGTTAATATGAAATTATGAGTTATATTGTTTTCTTTATCTGGAAACGGAAATTATGAGTGTGTTTGTTGATTCCTTGTATGATGGTTCCAAGAATCTGATAGATACGTCTTCATTCATTTAAGCCTTTTATTTGTGAATTGAATTGTATTAGTTTCTGTATCAGAATTGAGCGGTGGCGTTTTATACTCCTCAAGTAGGTTCATTGCTGGATAAAGTTTTTGGAACCTTCATTCCGATCGGAAAAATGAAAAGTTTTTATTGGCTTTAAGCAATGTCAGGATGTAGAAGCATCGTCCTTAGAAATAGGGGTATAAATGTGTTTTCATGCTCTTCGCAAACCTGCGGTCCTTCAATTGTGGTCTTCGGTTCTTTCAGTCACAACAATGTTTGGTCCAAGTGACTTTATGAATCAATTTTCTGGAAGTTCGAGTATGATTATGTGTGTTTGCTTTCCCCATATACCATACTAGCAAGAGCCTTGTGCACTTGGCTGCCTTGTTAGTTTTTCTCCTCTTTTTCAGTTGGTAATTGCTTCTTGCGGTTTTATTTTATCGTCCCAATTAACTGTTTTGTTTCTTTTCTATAGCAAGCAATGCAATTCACTCAAGACAAGAGCAAATCTGGTTAAAGATGGTTTAGAGAAAGGCATTTCCGTCATCACAGTTCTCCTGAACCCTCATAAGGTATACTTCTGAAGGATATACTTTGTTCTCGAGTTCTAGTTTGTTTAGGTGGATATATAGAATATAAGGTTTTGGCAGGACAATAACACTTGAGTAGTTAAAAAACCATAAAGCCTTGGGCCTACAGTTTTTGAAGTAACGACATACTAGGAAACATTAGACATCCATATCTATCTTCTAACATAGATATAAAACCTTTGGCCTACTTAGCGTTGGTTACCATTGTTTAATCCTCAGTCAATTATTAGTTCTTTCCACCTTCACTTTCCACTTAGCTTTGGTTACCATTGTCTGCTATTCAATATCTTATTAAATATGTTCATGTTTTGCACATCACTTTTTATGCCCCCTCAGGACTTGATACTGTTGAGCACCATAGAGACGAGCAGCAGGAGTCAGTGTAGCTCTGTTCTGGGTCACAAAGAGTGGGAGTCTCTTGGTCTTTTGTTGTTCATCAGACTTGTGTAAATTGTTCCTTCCGCTGTATAGATGCTCTGCTATTATTATTGTATTCATTTTCTTTCGTTTTGTCGTTTTTAGTTGTTTAAGGCTTCGTCACTCGTTGGGGGTGATGGCTGCACTCCCGGGCCCTACTTTTTGGGGCGGGGTGTGTTAATTGGTATCAAAGCTCTAGGTTTTCGACCTCTAGTCAAGTGTTTCGTTGGTTAGTGTCATTCTTGGACTGCTGTGTTTGGTCTTGTCGGAGCTATGCCATCTCGTCAGCGTGGTGCAAGGGGTGCATGTGGTGCACGTGGTATAGGGGAGGGACATGGTGCCGATAACCCCCTAGTTTAGCAGCATTAACCGACGTAGTTTAGCTTACTGCTGCGATGGAGAACATTGTACAGTACGTCACTTCACCCTTAGACTGATGGACAATCGGAGCAGATCATTCAACACTAGAGGACATGTCGAAGGTGTTACATTGCGGTACTGGCATAGTGGGGATGAACGTCTATCGTGGATGGAGTTCTCTTATGATAACAGTTATCACTCCAGTGTTGGGATGTTCCCTTTCGAGGATTTGTATGGGAACCCGTGTCGGGCTTCGTTGTGTTGGCTTGAGGTGAGTGAACTATGTTATGGGTACGAATTGTGAGTATGAATTTATGGGCAGCTAGGATCGGCAGAGGAAGTTGGCTAGCCATTATTCTATGGATCGAGTTTATCAGGTTGGTGGCTGTGCATTGCCCCAATTGTCTCCCTGTAAGGGCGTTTTTCAGTTTGGAAGTGGGGGAGGCTCAGTCCCCGATATATTGGGCCTTGCGAGATTACCGATAGGATTGGTGACGTGGCATATCGGTTGGATTTGCTACCGGAGCTATCTCGGGTGCACAGTGTGTTTCATGTGTAGATGCTCCGAAGGTTTATACCAGATCTGTCTCATGTCTTGAGATCTCAACCATTTGGAATGAGGTAAAAAGGTGTTTTGAGTTGTGGATGGGCCGGTTTCTTGGTAGGTTGGAAAGATCTGGTCCTGGGCGACCGAATGTTTCGATGGTGAAAGTCTTGTGCGACACCCACGGTGTTGAGGAAGCCACGTGGGAGACGGAGCAGTACATACGGAATGAGTATCTACACTTCTATGTACTATCTTCTCCTCTGGTTTTTAATTTCGAGGATGAAATTCTATAAGGGGGGTAATGATACACCCTCCAAAAAATCCCAAGAACAGAAATGACCAAGATATTGGAACTTTTGAACAATAAGAATTCAAGTTGTGGGGTTGGGTGGTGGGGGTGGGGGGGGGGGGGGTTGTTTGGTGTTGTTTTTTTAATTTTATTTTTTTTATTTTTTTTGTTAATTTTTTTAGTAGAAATAAAAATTTAAAGAGTTTTTTATAATTTTAAATAGAATTAAATAGTGATGAAAAAAAAAAATAAAAAAAGAATTTATTAAAAAAAATTTTTGAAAAATAAAAAAAAAAAAAAAAAAAAAAAACAAAAGGAAAAAACCAAAAAAAGCAAAAGGACAAAAAAAAAAACAAACCAAACAAAATAAGAAACAAAAACAGCAAAGTATCTACACTTGTTCTATGTACGTATCTTCTCCTCTGGTTTGTTTTTGAATTTTCGAGGATGAAATTCTTATAAGGGGGGTAGATTGATACGACCCGTTCCGAAAAATTCCCCAGCAACAAACAAGTAACAACAACCCACAAGAAAGATGAAATGACCAAGATACCCTTATTGGTCAAACGATTGACTTTTGAACAATAAGGAATTTCATGTTCGATATTGGACTCTATGCGGAGAGCTCGACGATGCGAACGCGTCCTCGAAGACGGAATCAAATTTCGAGTTGTATCGAAGAAGTTACGAACGAAAAACGGAATTGTGGTGTAGTGGGACTGCCACGTGGCAGCCCGTGATTGGGTGGAAGCTGTTGGATATTCTGGAAGCCGGTTTGGGGTTTAGAAACCCGAACCAGCCCAAGTTTCCCAAAGAGGAAACCCAAAAACACACGCCCAAAAGCAGCCGCCGTTTTGTCTTCAACGGACCGCCGCCGGCCACAAATCGAACCAGCGACCGCCGTATTCTTCTTCCCCTCACCGAGACGAAGCCGGAGCATCAAGGATCGGAGTCGGAATCGCCGGCAACGACGCCGACGGAATCCAAGACTTTTCCGGCGTGATTCCGGCCAAACCAAGCGGCGGTGAGTCTCGAAAATCTCATTTTTGAGTTCCTCTCGTTCCATAGATGTGTTTAGACAGAAAGATCGCTTGATTTGGTTGAGAATTGAAGGTTTTGGAGACTTGAGGAAACCGGCCGGAAATTTCACAGAATCCAGCCGCGCGGCAGTGCTGACGTCAGCGACACGTGTGTGCCACGTTGGACGCCACGTGGGTACCACATCAGCGCCGCGTGGCTGCCAGGTCAGCGCCACATCAGCAGCAATCAGGCCACGTTAGCACGCTGGTGCTGACGTCAGCGCTAGCGTTGACCGTTGGTCAATGCCGTTGACCGACCACTTTTCCGAGTGGAAACGATGTTCCGGATCGGATGGCGAGCTCCGTTTCACCATCTAAGTTACGGTTAAACCCCATTTGAGCAAAACATGGAGAATTAGGGTTTTTCGTTCGGTTTTGTTTATTAATTATTATGACACTGGGCTTGTTAGGTGGTCAGCTCCCGAGGAATCAGCGTAACCGACCCGAGCCTACGGACGACGACGACTATGATCGCTCGGTATCACTGTGAGTGGACGGGTTTTGGTTTTAAAGTATTGTTTGAGCATGCTTTATATTTATATTTATGTATATATATGGTATGATGATGCGATTGTTGGATCCTTGATGGTTGTATCTTTTTGGAGCATGCTATATACGAATATGCTTATAAGATGGTTATGCTGGTTTTTGTTGGTTGATGTGTAATATGGTATCGTTAGTAGTATGCTGTACAGTGGAAGCTGGTAAGTTCCTTGCACTGTACATGAGTTAATTAGATAGCAAGTCTGGCAAGCCGGTAAGTCCCTTGCCCAATAAATTGCCCTGTACATTGGTAACCCCTCTCAATGGTAAGCTGGTAAGTCCCTTGCCAATTTAGATCACGACCGTAGATTCTATTTATATGTAAAGTGCATAAGTACCAGTGTGACTGTTTATTGTCGTTGTGAATTGGGTTGTTGCTGCATGCTCATTGTGGTTGGGGTGAAGTCCCCGTACCTTTTAGATCATGGCCATAGATCCTGTTTGTATATATTTAGTGGGATGGTTTTGTTAAGTATGGTGATTGTTAGTTGTGGATATTATTGGTTATGACTTTGGCTCATTGGGTATGGAGTCGCAGTGGGATGTGGCTTATTGGGTATGGAGTCCCAGTGGGCTATGTTGGCTGGGTTGTAATTATGTACGGTACTGTGCTGCATGTTCATTGTGGTATAGTGGTATATTATAGTTTTTAACTATGGGGGTTATTAAATATTTTACACTGTTTTACACAGGCATTTATTTTTCCCGTCCACTCACCCTTGTTTTTTTACGCCCCCTCAGGACTTGATACTGTTGAGCACCACAGAGACGAGCGGCAGAAGTCAGTGTAGCTCTGTTCTGGGTCACAAAGAGTGGGAGTCTCTTGGTCTTTTGTTGTTCTTCAGACTTGTGTAAATTATTCCTTCCGCTATATAGATGCTCTGATATTATTATTGTATTCATTTTCTTTCGTTTTTGTCGTTTTTAGTTGTTTAAGGCTTCGTCACTCGTTGGGGGTGATAGCCGCACTCCCGGGCCCTACTTTTTGGGGCGGGGTGTGTCAATGCAAGACTATAACTTAGGGGATGTACCAATATCAAAAGGGGACAAACTAAACAAGGAACAATGTCCCAAAACTGATGATGAGAAGAAGAAGATGACCACAAAACCCTATGCTCGAATGATAGGCAGTTTGATGTATGCTCAGGTCTGCATAAGACCTGACATTGCATTTGCAGTTAGCATGTTATCTAGGTTTCAGTCGAACCCTGGTGAAGATCATTGGACTGGTGGAAAGAAAGTGATGAGGTACTTAAAGAAAACAATGGATAGCATGTTAGTTTATAGAAGAGTCAAAGATTTGGAAGTGGTTGGTTATGCAGATGCTGGTCTAGCAGGAGAGTATCCAAATGGTAAGAAGTCCATGTCTGGTTATGTGTACATGCTAGCTGGAGGAGCTATTGCATGGAGAAGTGTCAAACAGTCCATTACAGCTACTTCAACCATGCACTCAGAATATTTGGCCTTGTATGCAGGAATTACACAAGCAATCTGGCTCAAGAACTTTCTGATACAGACCAAGATTGTTCCAACGATTGAGAAACCTATAGCTATCCATTGTGACAAATCAGCAGCTGTCTTTTATACCAAGACCAGTAAGAGATCGACAAACTCGAAACATATAGATTTGAAGTATTACAGTGTGAGGGAAAGGGTAAAACACAGAGACATTGATGTTGTAAAGATTTCTACAACTAAGCAGATAGCAGATCCATTTACAAAAGCTTTAGTCCCTAAGGTCTTCTTGAAGCATATCCCTAACTTAGGTATTCTTCCATCTTTAGATGTTTGAGATGAGTGGGAGTCATCTGCTAAAATTTAACTTTGTTTGTCGAATTATAGTTTTCAATTTTTAGTATATTTTCATATGCGAATATGTTCTGCAGTTCCATATGCATAACCAAAATGCAAGTTGTACAACTATTCTATTCATAAATAAAATCCATGGTATTCAATTGTGTTTTCATTTTCACAAGGCCGGTCCTGAGATTTTGAGGACCTTGTACGAATCGTAAAGTGAGGCCTTATATGATTAGACAATAATTTTTTGATAAAATATGCTTAGACAATAAGATATTAATTTTTTTACCTAGAATAAATTCTTTAAACCAAATTTATAACTAGAATTATTATATATGTATGATAATATCATCAACTAACATTGGTATTATCTTGTTGCATTGCCAAATTCTTCATCAACTGAAACTTGTGGTTGTCTAACAATGAATTTTTCAAAACTTCCCCTTTGAGATTGAATCTTTTGTTCAACTTTTTTCCTATTGGTATGCTTTTCGTGTCCAGGATTATATTTTATAGTAGGTGGCATGTTGGATAACAAAGAACGAATCCCAAGTACGAGAACCTAGAAAAACTATTAAGAAAATAGATTCTATCATATATAATTAGTAATAAGGGAAGATATTAATCTACATATAAAGATCAAATTGGATATTAGAATGCGAATTCATACATGAATTTTAATCACAAATCTCTTAGAAAAATTGATGAAAGTAGAAAAAGATGCCCTCTAAATTTTGACGTTTTGGGGCTGCTCAAGTTGTTGAATGGGTTTATGTAGGTTTAGGTTTTTGAGCATTTATTAATTACCTCTTTAGTCAATAATTAAAAAAACATTAAAAAAATTGCCTTCACGGGTTCGAACACCAGCCCACATGTGTAATACTTAAGCACCCTACCGCTGGACTAACAAAGCCATCACAAAATATTTGAGATACAAATATATATATATATGGAAAAAAAAATTTTGGGCCCTTCAAAATCGGAGGCCCTGTACGGGGGCACCGTGTGCACTTCCTCAGGACCAACCTTGCATTTTCAGTTTCAGTTTACTGCAGTATATACATGTTTTGATTTGAATAGATATTTACACTTCATGTTGGAAGCAAGTCCAACACTTCAGTTCATGTTTCAGTTGATCCAAACACAATTCAGTTAGGTGTGTTTGATGATTTTGGACCATGTGCATGAAAACTTAAGATCAGAACCATATTCAGTTCATGCACACTTCAAAATATTATCCTGTAAGCTCATGTGGATTATGGATCCAGCATTTAGTGGTGGAGTGCTACTGGTTGTTAAACTAGATAGTTTTCGCTTGCTCTATGCTGGTTAAGTGATTTGACAGAGTGAGTTAGATCAAGATACATGTTATTCAATGAGCTCACTTTAGTTTATTTGATCAAACCAACATCTTTAGCATTGTGTGTATTAGTCTTGGTCTAAGTGGGAGAATGTAAGAATGGACCAGATCCTACACTTAGGCAATGCAATAGTTGTTACTTGAGGATCAAGTAAGTGAATAATATAAGATCTCATCTCAGATTGCCTTAATGAATTAGAATTCTGAGTTCATAAGGTGAGGATCTAACTAGGGCCGGTTCCTATATTACTAGCCTAATTAGGATAATAACTTGTGTTGATGTCAAAAAATAGTTTTCAACGGTCAACTATCAAAATGTGATGGGGAGCGGACGTGGAAGCGGGGACCTCCACGTGTAAGGCTACTTTCTAGTGAAGAGTTCAGTAGGAGCTTTGAAGATGGGCTTCGGTGGTAGGTCTCGGCTGCAGGGGCAGGAGGCTCGGAGATGGGCTCCTCAGTGTACCTGCAAGGGAAGAAGGAGATAAGTACCGAAGGCACCGGTGTGGTACCGGCCTAGAACCCTCCGATGCTTAAGTTAGCAGTAGTGACGGGTGTGGGTGTATCTAGACTATTGTATGGTGTATTATTCCAAGTTAAGGAAGTTACCCTGCAACAAGGAGAGAGGTCTCCTTTTAAAGAGGTGGTGAGAGTGTCTCTTGCTTCTATTGTCCGATGTGGGATAATGAGCACTTGTAGAGTGTTTTCTTGTGATTTTGGGCCTTCGTATAGGGCCCACCTCTTATCGTATTAAGCGGGTTAGCGACTCTATGCGGAGACCGCCGTGAGGTGGTTCTACGAGGTGTATTTGATCCGTCGCGTGATGTCTCATGTGGGGGCAATGAACCTCGTAAAGTGTGTCGTCGGGACTTGCGGGATTATCCACTTGCCATGTGGCGCTTGGTTGTACACGCCATGTGTCATGGTGGGGTATGGTATAAACAACTTGAGACACAAGAAGGGTAACTAGGGACAATTATATCTTTTATGGGAGAACTTATTTGACCAAGTTCACCACTATATAAGTCAAGGTCCCTACAAGCAATGTCACTTCCGATTCAATACATTATGCCCCATAGAAGAGAATCAAAGACATTGCATTGTAGAAGACCTTAGCTTCCAAGTTGCCGGCCACTATGTCAAGCTCAAAGCAAGGTATTGTAATAGTACTTTGATTATGTTTATATTCACTAACATATTGATTTTTGTGTCTATTGTTTATGGATGCTAGATAAATTTCAGTTTACATTACCACCATAGAAGCAAATAAAACTCTCAAGACATGGTCGGTGTCCATACATTTAATTTACCCACTACTTAAGTAGACAAAGGCAGCTACATGCATAGGAAGTGGACACATACATCATTATTACACACTTGATGACTTCAGACTTTGGTGAAACGGAGGTATTCCTCCTTGGACGGCAGGTCCGTGGTCTTGTACCCCTGGCCTCATCTTGGGACACAGATAGAGATATCACCACATCCTGTATCGGTTTCCAGTTGGCCGGAGTAACGACCTTGTGCTCTTTTGCGTTCTGCAGCGACTCAAACACCTTCGTCCATGTTACGCCCTGTGTTCACTCGCTGGGTACATAAAACTCAACTTCACCTGTATTAACAAAATTAGATCACTATAAAGTTGAGCACATAAATACACGAAATGTACACAATTGAGGAGATATCATAGGACACTGTTGATACCATACCCGAACCGGTCACACGTCACTCGGGAAAGGAAGCTATTTGGACAACTCCTCTCTTTCAGTGCACCCAGGAAATCCCCGGAAGCCCTTCCCGGAAGCCTTTCCGGAAGCCTTTCCCCTAAGTCCCTTCCCGGAAGTCTTTCCCCGAAGCCTACCTTCATGCCGACTCAGGCCCAAACTGCACCAACAAGGCCTCCAGAGGCCCATCAAAGCTCCTAGAAGCCCACCAAGGCAACCAATGCCTTGGTGACACATGCCTTCCACAAGCCTCCAAGAAGGGGGGCAATGTGGGGAATCTACCCTACATTGCCACTAATTACAAGGGCGCCATCGCCCTCCTCTATAAATACCCTTCACCCCCCAAAGGGTAAAGGGTCCCAAAAAACACAAGGTCTTTCCTCACTCTCTAGAAATCCTCTCTACTGTAGAGACCTCTTCTTCCCGGCTGACTTAGGCATCGGAGGATCTAGGCCGGTTACCACATCGGAGGAAGCCACCATCCGGAGCTTGCTTTCTCAGCTCCCGGAAGCTTACACTCCAATCCGAACAAGGATCCACACACTTTCATTGACCGTTGACCCGAGCCATTTTTGGGCATCAACAGACACAACACTCAATAAACTACACGGACAAACAAGATCGAATTCTTTCTATTTGGCTAAACTTACCTATGAACATACATAACCAATAGTTCTTTCTTTATTTTCAACCTTTTATATGTCATGTATAGTTTCCGACGTGTATAAATAATTTGATAACTTGGATACTAAAAGATTTGAATAACATCATCAAATATAGTAGGAAATGCAACTTATACAATTCCTCATGAGCAAAAACGATTCTACATGAACTTTGTCCAGTGCAGTTAACAGAGAATGTCATTTTATGAGTACCTAAAGAGGGCAATACAACCAATTAAGAAAGGCATTATTAATACACCAAAAAAAGGAGTTATCGCCACTATTTTCTATGGAAATCTGGAAAACAATTTGATCTAAGATATTGATGGATTTGAAAAGAATAACTGACGAGCATGAGGGAGTTTATGAGTTAACGACTAAGAAAAACCTTCAATATATTTTCTGCTCTTTTTGAAAAGGTCAGAGACGGTTTGATTTTGGAAATTATTAGATTGGTTTAGTGTGTTATGAGATAATGATGTCAAATTGAAAAGGTAAATCAGATTACTAATTGTTTATTGAAATAGCTAACTATAATGAGTTATTCATGAGTTAACTATAATATACGTGACAACATTTGAGGAGGAAGGTAACGTTTCAGCAGAGTTTAGGGTAGGTGAAAAAAATCGGACTCACTGCTAAAATAATTAAGTTACTAGAAAGCGGTCTCATTAATAGTAGCAATAAATAATCAATAAAGTTTCCTTTTCTAATCAAAATTTGGGATTTTGTCTAATGTTTGTGGTTTGCATGTAACGCTTTCGCTACAACATTGGCCGTTGTGTGGGTCCCATCTGGTTTATGTGAAATGAAGCAGCATCGTAGCAAAGTTTTAACTTGTCCTAGAGTAATTTGGCAATAAAAGTACAACCCACGGTTGTATTGTAGTTGAAATTAGTGTAAAGAAAAGTTAAAACGACAGCTTAAATCCAAAAAGAAAGCGATCATATCCTGAATGACCAACAAATCCGAGTCCAGAATGTCCGTGTCACATTTCTCTCGCAAATGCGAATGCCAATGGCGTGGTTTTGTTTTGTATAAAATCAAGAATCGCGTGAAGAGCAAAACGTCAGTTACTCTCACGCGGACAGCGACGAGTCCGTTTCTGGGCGACTTTTGTTTGAACGCGGCTCAAGCGAATCTCTTTGGTTTTGGAGCTTCTCTTCGCTCAACTCAACTCAACTCAACTCAACTCAACAGGTACCGCTCTGCAAATTTGATCAATAAACTTAAATTCATCAAATTTCAGCCCTAATGAATTCTGAATTCTGGTGTTTGTTTCTGGGTTTTTGCTGTAAATTGATTTCTGTTTGAACTTGCTTTGATTTGCAGCTTGAACTTGGGTTGTTGTTGCATTGGCGTTTTGGGTTTGGAGATTAACGGAAGAAAATGCGGAAGAGGAATAAGATAAGCAAGGAAGATATTTGTGAAGATTATTGCTTTGCTTGCAAAGATGGAGGCGATGTCAGGATCTGCGACCATAAGTGAGTTCTCAAGTTTTGTACAGAATTGGAATACACTAGTTGTTGATGGTATCCATTACATATTTGTTCACAACTTCTAGGGTCCCAGAAATGTAGACGAAAAGGAAGGGAAATTATTTTGGAAAACTAGAAAAAAGGGGAAGAAAGATAATTCCTAATTGTTTGATAAGTATTGCAGGACAGGTTCTCTTTGAATCATCAAAATGGGGTTCTCAGTGGTATGAATGTCATACATAGAAGTAACTACTTTAGAATAACAGCGGTTTGTAGCATTGCGAGGAAATGGTTCATAATATGTTTCTCGCGTTTCTCATAAAGATATATCACATTCGATGCCCTGAAATATTCAGTTTACATCTTTCAGGGGTTGCCTTAAAGTTTATCATCCTGAATGCGTGCAAAAAGATGACTCATTTTTGCATAGCAAAGTTCGCTGGACTTGCGGTAAGTTCTGTGATGATTTTTCAGCTTTACATCTTATTGTTGTGAAAGGAAAGGTCATTTCATACATGGCAAGATTTGATGCTTTTTATATGCTCGTATGCATGAAATTTGACTGGGGGTATCTTAAGATATTTCCAACGTTTAGTTTTATTTCTTTTCTATTTTTCTTCAGTCCTGCTTTCCAATTCTAAATCTCATGCCTTGCACTCTAATGGTTCTAAGAAAATGCAAAAAGGGGAGTTAAATTCTGGAGTTCTTAAACAATTTACCTAATGTGTTAACATTGATATAGGTTTTTTTGTATGTCTGGGCATGAGATAATACTGCCTGCATTTCATTGTCTCTTTTCTTTGCGAGAATGTAAATGCTGTTTTTTGAATTAAAAAAGTTCAACTTTTCTTTTACTTAAATGTTATCTCAGTGTCTCTCTTTTCGACCATCTTCTGTAGAAAATTGATATGCCAGTAAGTAAAATGAACTTTACTTTTCAGACCGTCATTCTTGCTTCAAATGCCATAAAACTGCGAAGTATCATTGCCTTTGCTGCCCACAAGCTGTATGCAAACACTGCCTCTATGTTGCTGAATTTGTGCTTGTTAAAGGGAGTGATGGATTCTGCAATGAATGTTTGAAGCTTGCAATATTGATAGAAGAAAATTTGGATGTTGATTCTGATGGGGTACGATTGTTTCTGATTAATGCTAAGAAAGGGTGTCTCTTGGTTTTGTTACTTCTTCTGCAGACATAAATGGGCTTAGTTGTGGTAGTGGTCTCTGAATTATACTCCGAGTTGCATTTTCATCATTGAATTCGGACAAAAAAAGCATATGTCGTCCTTAAACCTAGGCATGCATTGCCCCTTTCTGCTTATTTTGTCAATTTTTCAGGGGTAAATGGGACCAAAACAATAGGGCACTGTATCGGGGAATTTGTTGTTCCCACTTTAAGCAGAAAAGTTGATGGAATGAACCAAAACTTCAACAAAGGTCAAGGCAAAAGCTATTTTTTAATTTAAAGATGAACAAGCATACATATACTTTTTTCATCCTATACTTATATATCTAATACTTGTTTCAAAGATCTTGTTCACGGTACCCACTCTTCACGGAACAACTTTATAAACCCAATGCTTATCCATCTAATCTGTTTTCAGGTGAAAAGTCACATAGGGCTTTGAAAAGTTAACTAAAAATGTTTGTATGCAATATAATGTACCCAAAAGTAGGAAATAAACTTATACAGTATAGGGTTTTGAGAAATTTGTAGACCAGTTTCTTTTAGGCCCCGTAGTTTGGTCCCATTCTGTTTCTACTCAGGTCCCTGCAGTTTCAAGTTTTCAAATTAGGCCTTGTAGTTAACAAAATAATTTCTGTCAAGGACAAGTCGAGAAGCAATAAAATGTCCACGTGCTCACATGCAGGGTAAAATGGTGACCAGTGGGGTTTCTGCCACTTAAACAGATGGAATTTTCAACATTTCCTTAGTTGAAATATTAGTTAACTATAAGGTTATGATTGCCCACATTGAAGTTTCCGGATTTGAGTTGAAAATGGACTGGCAGCAGGGAGTGACAATGTAACATAGTCAATACTTAATACTGAATATTCTGAAGAACAAAGTTTTATTTCACCAAAGCCACGTTTCACCTTCATTCCTACCATCCCCTTTTAAAACTTTTATGGGAATTGTATATAGTGCTGTGTTACATTCATTGTCCATACTTCTTTTTTGTCGCATTCCTCGACAGAAAGCCCTTTTTTTTTGACCCCTTATTGGATTGTTCTTTACAGTTAATGTTATACCATTTTCGTAGTTAACCCATATGTAAGTAGTAAATTGGCATATTGGGATAAAATCTGATTCCTTATCCTCTCATAATTTCTTTATTTCTTCTGCAAAATAGATTCTCTTTAAAACTGTTTATCATGCTTTCCTAACGTAAAACATACTGAGGACAACTGAAGTCTATTGCATGAAAAGTACCATGAATCGATCTATTAAGTATTTTGTAATTTGAAATATGCTTTTGTTAAATTATTGTTTGAAGTGCTCCATACTAGGAGAAATTTCTGGCTTCTATGCTGGTCATTCCCATCTTCATATTTGGTAATATTCAGAGGTTTGTAAGTTAGTTCAAAATGATTTTCTAACCGTGTTGGTAGACTAAAGAAAATTATGCAAAGATTAAGGGGTATTGTCCAAAAGAGAAACTTCTTTTTATGGTAATGCTCCAAAAGGGAAACTTTGCAATACATAATTGCTCGCTGTTTTGTTCTGAAAGTTAGTTTTTTCTTTTTCATTCTTTATTTTACAGAGATTTTCACATATATTGACACTACTGAAACTATATGTTTGTGATACCAAATGGTATATCACTTGGGATGGTTCCAGTAGTGGCCTCTGACCTAATCGGTTTTCTGAGTTGAATGAATGTTGTAATGTACTTTCCTACTGTTTTATGTACCTTACCTTTTTTTGTTTTATTTTTGATTGATTTTGGGAAGTGGAACAGAAGTTTTAGTTTGATGATTTTGAACATTAGCTTTGTTCTCTTTCTTACCTAAGAGTATGGTCTTTTGATTCTCAGGGCAGAGTAGACTTCAAAGAACAGAATACGATGGAGTTTCTATTCAAGGAATACTGGGAAATAATAAAAGAGAAACAGGGCTTATGTGCAGATCATGTTAAAAGAGCAAAAATCTCAATGAATGGTAAGAACTTCAATTGCAATTTTGATTCAAAAGAGATTGGTACAACAGAAGACAGTTTCTCTGAAGCTGATGGAGAGAGTGATTACGACGATCTCAAAAGTGGAGAAGAATGCATGCCAGTTGGAAAAAGAAAGAGATCCAAGGGCATGCAGTGTCGAACAAAAAGAAAAGTAAAAGCCAAGAAAATAGAGTTTACAGGATGGGGGTCTAAATCTCTCTTACAATTCCTCAATTCCATTGGCAAAGACACAACCAAACAGTTATCGCAGAAGGAAGTGACTAAATTAGTTAAGAACTACTGTAAAGATAACAATCTTTTCAACCCAGAGAAAAAGAAGACAGTAATTTGTGATGCAATGCTACAGTCTCTTTTAGGAAAGAAGTCGATTAGTATGACTAGGATACATACCCTTCTAACAGTTCATTTTTCTGATAATCTGGAATTAACCGAGGAGGATGAGACTGAGAGTACTTCTGAAGACGAAGATGATATTTTCAGGGGGGGTTGCCAAAATCAAAGCAAGTTGATCTCAGATAGACAACCTCAAAAGAGACATGTAGTTTCAGCTGGGCAGAAAAGATGGTATGCTTCCATAGTTGCTGAAAACATCAAGCTAGTGTACCTGAAAAGGAGCTTGGTTGAGGAATTGTTAAAGCAACCTGAGACTTTTGATGACAAAATTGTGGGAAGTTTCGTCAGAGTCAAATCTGCCCAAAATGATCCAAAGAAAACTTTTCATCAGCTCTTTCTAGTTAAAGGTAATTTTCTTAAAGATGGATATTGATATTTAATGGTAATTTTTGTTCATCTTTTCTTCTTGAGATTTAAAGACTCAACTGCACTTTCTGGTAATGTTTTCACCAATCTGTGAAAGCAGGAACCATTATTAATGGAGATCTGTTCATGGTTTTAGCTGACCGTATACCACCTATTTGGTTATCATGCTGAGATTTCCATGCTTGTTCCTTTAAGATATTTTCACAAACTAAAAGTTTGCTTCTGAAATCAGTGTGTTAGCTCGTAATGAATTGTTGGCCCATTCCTCCCATAGTTTAAGCTTTTGGGTTAAACTTGTCTTTTGAACATGATATTAGAGTTTTGGTTGCACAAAGTTCCTGTTTCCCACTTGTATGTTGATTTTGAAGGTGCACCCAAAATGTTTCTCTAGGTCTTCATGTGGAGGATGCACATGAGGGGGTGGGGTATTAGCTTAACATGTACTGTTGGCCTTCCAGTCAATAACAGCTCAACCTCTTAGGGTACTCATTGTTTACCAGGATATCCCTCACATGGTCATTAGTATTGTTCACATTGTTCTCTTACTGGAGCATCAAACTTGAGTAGATAATGGGCAACGGCGGTGGATTAGGCTTCTATGGCTTCTATCTGTTTAGGCTCAAAGTCTGTATGCCAGAATGAGAAAAGTTATTTTTATTTCTACGAAGTTTAGATGTCTCATCGCGATTTGATGCCACCCACTTATGACAGTTGGAGGATCAAACCCCAGAGGGCCAAGGCCAATTGGTGGAAGGTTTCGGTTATAAGAAATTGAGATGCAATGATAATACCATGCTTATAGAGTCTTAGAGTTAGAGCATCCAACTCAAAACCGATTGGCAAGCGGTCAAGACTGAGGATTTTTACGAGAATCCAGGCTTAGTTATACATGATGTTTTTAAGTTCGCAACACCTTTAACACTATGACCATACTATATTCAGCCTCCAGGAGGTGCTCATAAATGCTATAAGTTTATACTGCCAGTTCCTTCCTTGGATGATCACTTATGCTATGAATTATTATTTCTTCTCTTGATAGGAAAAACTATGAAGAACGATGAAATGAATACAGAAGTTTTCTTGCAATTGTTCAATATGCAAACAGATGTACCTGTCTCCAAGCTGTCAGATGAAGACCTCTGTGAGGTAATATTGAGCGATTCTTTCACTGATGAATTAAAATCTTCTTATAAGATAGTCACAGTTAACCCTGGTCTATCTTTATTTTGAAAAAGGAAAAAAACACTTTAGAATGAAATTTTTCTTGGTTGAGGTTATCTCCTTCTAGGAAATTTTTTTTATGATTCAGGGAAAGTTTTTGAGTTAGAGGTGAGCTTGTCCAGAGTTGAGCACTGCAATTTACTTAAGGTTTTTCAGATCTAACTGATAGTAATTCAAGATTGTTTAGGAGAATTTGATTCTTGTGCTTGATTCCCATTCATTGTTACTGATAGAGATTGTCTAATATTAACAAACACAAATCGAGTTCTAGTGGGTGGACAGCTTTTACACATACACCCAAGACAGTTCAAGCATACCGTTCTCCTCCTCCTTTAGGCTCCTTTGTACCCAAACAGGAAAGGAAAAACAAATTAATAGTGCACCTTTTAGTAATTTCATGACTTAATTAGATTACTGAATATTATTGTTTCGTGATTGTTTTCCACAGGAAGAATGTAGTGATTTGCATCAGAGAATCAAAGATGGCTTGCTTAAATTGCCGACTGTTGTAAGTCTTTCCATGCATAATCAATTAACTGTGTTTCCTGAACACTTATAAACACCACTACATTGGGGTATTCTTATTTTTGTGGGCATGTCTTTCATCTATAATCAACTAATTGTGCTTCCTGAACATGTGTAAACAAAACTACATTGGTGTATCTTATTTTTGCAAGCATGTCTCTCATCTATCAGTATGTCAAGTATATGATCTCTACCATTTAGATATTCAAATCCAATTTAACATATAAATAAAACAAACGTCTATAACTAGGTTTGCAGCTTTGCAGCTTTGCAGCTTTGCAGCTTGTATCTTTCTACATTCCAACCTGTTTAACTGGGATTTTCTTCTTTGATAGGTGGAGATTGAACAGAAGGCTAAACAGTTGCACGAGGATAGAATGAAACATGTAGGTTTTCTTGCTTTAACTCGAAAAAAAATGCCGCTTTTCTATCTCTTAAAGATTCACAATAGTTTGAGTGCTACTTTCTTCTCCTTTGGGAGTGGTTCTCATCGGTGATTTTGGCATTTTAAAGGTTTCTTCAAATGCCATAAGTTATTCCCTGTTTTTGAAAAAAAAAAAAAAAAAAAATCAATTCTAGGAAGAAGCGCCTCCAAAGTACTTATCCCCGAAACCACTCAACTGATCTATAAGCTCTTTTGTATTCAGCAAGCATTTGGAAAATGATTAGGGGCCTCTCATAGTCACTCTCAAATGATCTCGAAGGTGTTAAGCAAGTGGATATAGGACAATCCTAAGAAACATATTTTGACTTCATAATGTTTTGCTGAGTAAGTTATGATGGTAGAATATAATTTATCGCCTGAACTGTAAAAGCTAAAAGTATAATCATATGTTGAAGGTAAATTAAAACTTTGAACTGCAGAGCGACAAGTCTAAGGAGCTCCTACTTAGAAATGGAGGACCCTTGGGATAGCAAAAATGCTATAAATGAAACCCATTGTTGGAATGTTTTAGAATACCAGCTTACACAAGATTAGCATCCAAATGAATTGTAAAGTTCAGAAACAAAAACATGTTACTCACGGTTATCTGAAAATAATTTTGAATATTAGTTTTTGGGTTCAGCTAATGTGGCTATATAAATCTGCACTTTCTTTATGCTTTGTGCTTGGTGACTACCACCTTCTTGGGATAGCAAAAATGCTATGAATGAAAACCATTGTCGGAATGTTTTAGAATACCAGCTTACACAAGAAAAGCATCAAAATGAATTGTAAAGTTCAGAAACAAAAACAAGTTACTCACGGTTGTCTGAAAATAATTTTGAATATTAGTTTTTGGGTTCAGCTAATGTGGCTATATAAATCTGCACTTTCTTATGCTTTGTGCTTGGTGACTACCACCTTCTTGGGATAGCAAAAATGCTATGAATGAAAACCATTGTCGGAATGTTTTAGAATACCAGCTTACACAAGAAAAGCATCAAAATGAATTGTAAAGTTCAGAAACAAAAACATGTTACTCACGGTTGTCTGGAAATTGTTTTGACTAAGTTTTTGGGTTCAGCTAAAGTGGCTTTATAAAATCTGCACCCTCTTTATGCTTTGTGCTTGGTAACTACCACCACTAGAGTGATTCAGATTATACAGAGTAGGGCCCTTATATACAGATATATTATTAACACCATGTTATGTGTGAAATATCAATTACGTTGATATTGTTATCAGAGCTTCCTGATTTTTTCGTACAGCTCATTTTGAAAAGGTTGATGTTAGCATTTGGAAAATGACTGCTTCTTTGTCAACATGAATTTCTTACGATGCCAATGATTTATTTAATAGATCTTTCTTTTGGATTGTGCAATTATTTGTTTTCAATTATCCGGCATGTGCTTGTATTTATGTGGATTCTCACCTATTTCTTTATTTTCTGATCTGTGTGTTATTTGCCAAGAACATCTCAGTGGATTGCAAGAGAGCTGTCTCTGTTGCAGAAGCGCATTGACCAGGCAAATGAAAAAGGATGGAGGCCACAATATCCTTTTACTGATGTTGTCATATAGGATTGCTAGTTTGTAATGACATGCTGGGAAATTGCTTGAGTAATGACATGCTGGGAAAGCATAGTAAAATTGCTTGAGTAATGACATGCTGGGAAATTGTCATATAGGATTGCTAGTTTGTACATGCATGATTGTAGAACCCCCTTAGTGACAAGTTCAAATTGTGAAGCTCCCTTTGGATGGATGGGATAAACTTGCATCTTTTGCATCTATGCTATTCAAGATATATATATATATATATATATATATATATATATATATATATATATATATTTTCCTTTTACTTTTATTAAGATACAAATGTGACCTAATGAGTGCAGGTTCTTGGGACTAGAAAGTATCAACTATACTGCCTTTTCTTAGATATATATTAAGTTGAGATGGATCTTACTGCAATTTAGTCTTGCTTTTATCGGTCAGATTATTTTCACAAACATGTTCTCCTTTCCTGTCAAAGTGGGTGCCCCTGTAATTTTCAGTCATCCAACTGCAGCTTCTCAGGCATTTTCGAGTTGTCTCATAATTTTTTGTATTGTTTATCTTATTTTTTATTGTTTGCAAAAAGAAACTTCAACATGACAGTGTCCATATCAGTTCTTTGGTTCTCTTAGTCTCCTGTGTTGATTTATTTAGTTTTTTGTTTTCCTTTGTTGGGAAGAGGTGATGGCACATAGAACAAATTACCCTATGTACTTTTTTTTTTAATCAAAATAAGAAAGCTGTGACCCTTGACCTAAATTTTCTGTATACGCTTGAGCAGTACATAAATAAGAAGGAGCTTCTTGAGAAACCATCAATACAATTACAGTTGCTAAATAAGGTTCCAAAGGTAATTGCAGATATTGAAAATTTTGAATTCATTCCTGAGAACGGTCCAGCCCATGAGAAACAAGAACATGGTGGCTCGTCTGTAGCTCCTCAAGTGTCTTCTCAAACTCTCAGAACTGCTTTAGCCAATGGAGCTTTGTGCTATTCTAAGAGCAGAACTGATCGAGCAGGTGTGTTAAGATACTAAATCTGCATTATTAATTTGATGTTGTTAAGAAATAGTCAAATGAGGTTCCTTACACACAGGAAAGTTAGGAGCTACTCTTCAGAATTCTGCAAGCCAGGATAAAGAAAAACATCATGACTCAGCTGAAGCCCCTAGAAGGGCTTCTCGAACCCCCGGAACTCGATTGACAAATATAAACTTGAGCTATATAAAGGGCAGGCCTGATCCAGCAGGTATGTTAAGCTACTAAATCTACATTATTAATTTCAATGTTGTTAAGAAGCTGCTGCTTGGATCGTGATCAAGATGATCATGATAGTTCAATGAGGTTCTGTACTATTGCAGGTACAGAAAAGTTAGGAGATACTGTTGAAAATTCTGCAAGCCAGGATAAAGAAAAAGATCATGACTTACCTGAAGCCCCCAGAAGGCGTTCTCGAACCCCCAGAACTTTTTTAGCCAATGGAGCCTTGTGCTATTCAAAGACTGAACCAGCAGGTTTGTTAAGAAACTAAATCTACATTATTAATTTAATGTTTCTTAGAAGCTGCTGCTAGAAACACGATCAAGAGAATCATGATAGTGAAATCAGGTTCCTTACTATAGCAGTTACAGGAAAGTTAGGAGCTACTCCTGGGAATTCTGCAAGCCAGGATAAAGAAAAACATCATGACTCACCTGAAGCCTATAGAGGGCATTCTCGAACCTCCGGAACTGGTTTGTCAAATAGAAACTTGTGCTATTTAAAGGGCAGGCCTGATCCAGCAGGTTTGTTGAACTACTATATCTACATTATTAATTCAAAGTTGTTAAGAAGCTGCTGCTTGGATCGCAATCAAGATGATCATGATAGTTAAATGAGGTTCTGTACTATTGCAGGTACAGAAAAATTAGGAGCTACTCTTGAGAATTCTGCAAGCCAGGATAAAGAAAAACATCATGACTCACTTGAAGCCCCGAGAAGGTCTTCTCGAACCCCCGGAACTGGTTTAGCAAATGGAACCTTGTGTGATTCAAAGGGCAGACCTGATCGAGCAGGTTTGTTAAGCTACTAAATTTACATTAATAATATCATGTTGTTAAAAAGCTGCTGCTTGGAAGGCGATCAAGATGATCATGTAGTTAAATGAGGTTCTGTACTATTGCAGATGCAGAAAAACTAGGAGCTACTGTTGAGAATTCTGCAAGCCAGGATAAAGAAAAACGCCATGATTCATCTCGAACCCCTGGAACTGGTCTAGCAAATGGAACCTCATGCTATCCAAAGGGCTCAGCAGATCCAGCAGGTTTGTTAAGCTCATAATTCTATATTAATAATTCAACATTGTTTCCTCCAGTTCATTATTGTGAAATGTCAAGTAGAACTTGGACATGCTTGCATGCAAAGCAATGTGTCCAGGTTATGAAAACTTCAATGATTTGATTATTAAATTCTACCTCACAAAGCTTTTAGTATATTGACAATTCTAGACGTTAGGTTTGTGATAAACAGCGGACAGCTGAAGTCATTTTTAACTCAACTTCCCCGCAAGTTTTTGTTTTTGTTACATCATTGTCTTTCTTTTATACAGTGCTTGTGCATTTGATCTTTGCTGGTGAATGCACTAGATAATGTTTTATGTGCTCTGGCTCCTGCACATGGAAATTTTCATAATATTTTTGGTTTTTGCTCATTAAACGTGCCTAAAGCTACAATAAGTCCTGATGCTAATACTATGATCTAAATTGCAATTTCAAAGTGAAAAGACTCTTTCAACTGTGAATGTAAATACGAAAGAACGGTATTTTATATGACTGAAAGCCTTGATACACTCATTGATATAAAGAGTAATGCCCTTAGGATCATTTCAAAAAACATGGTTTAGAAAAAGGAGTCTAAATCCAACAAGAGTACATTAAAAGAAGGATATGACTAATCTACTTTGACTTACTCATTGGCTTTAGTCTGGGACAGGTGATAGGATGATGAAACTGGTTCAAACCTGTCTGATATAAACAGAAGAGAATTGTTTATCCTAGGAACCAATCAGTCAATGAACATGACCCAGTTGGATTCTTGATTAAACTTCATTCTCCTCCACAGTTGACCGTATATTTTATACCGAAACATGTAGATCTCTAGAGAAATACACTAAAGAAGTATACATGCAACAGCCCAACAGTTAGTTTTCCTAGAGAATATACTTGTATCTGAGAGATCTATAGGGTATCTCTAGATAAGTCTTTAACATGGAGGTGCTCTATTAGCTAGAGGCAATCTCTAGATTAGTCTTTAACATGGACGCTTGTTATTAGTAAGAGGTGTGAAAGGTGCTGTGCATGGTGGTCTACCCCATTCAGATTGGGGCCATTCTTGCTTTTTGTTGACCCAATTGATAATCGTCTTATGCTCATGGTGTGCTTAGATAAACAAGATCTAGACCAGCATGGCCTTTGCACTCACACTTGTCTGGTCTCATGGTGTATTTGTGTCATGTTTTACTATTGGTAGTTTATAGAAAATTCTAGGTGGCATCAGTAGAAGCATTTCCTTATAATTCATGAGAAGCAATGCTGTGTTGTAATATGCACTGTTCTAAATGTAATGCACCACATAGAGGTACTATGCTGAGGCCAGACTTCAATCCAATGTAAGAAAACTTGTGTATTTTCGTGAATTCATATCCTCTGCATACGGCATTGGAGGACTAAATTGATCCAAGTTGCATTCACCTGTGGATCAGTGCTCTCATCTGTACACCCTGATGATACAAAGGTCTATTGTAATGTCTTGCTTTGAGTAAGGATTTTTTTAATTTCTTCCTTACGTGTGTTGATTTAAGTGCTGTATATGTTGCTGATATGTAAGTAGTTATACCTGTTCTGTGCATCTACTCCAGGTAACAGCAAAAATTGCAAGACTTATTTCTGAAATGCTGACCACAATTTGTACTTTGCCTCCAGAGGTCCGAGGTGGCAATCGTCAAAAGGAGCACTGGCAACATGTTCATGGGATTAAAAATTCTTCTCAAGGGTTGCTTTCATTATCATGTGAACAAAGTACTCTTGATTTTTCTTCTCAAGGGCAAGCTGATGTCACCTACCAGAAGCCACACTGTTTTTGTTCTGACATCACTGGTGGAAGGCGAAGTGAACCAGAAGATGCTCAACCCAAAATGAAAAAGAAACGCATCGCTGCAGATGAAGTTATTGAGTTGGGTGATGATGATGATAATGCAAAGGGTCCAGTTGCAGCACCTACACTTGAAGACACAGGTGCTGCCCTATGGCATATTGTGAGTCGTCATGGTGAAGTAAGGGGCCCCTTTAAAATGTCACTGCTAAAGCACTGGATTGATACCAGTACTTTTCACTTGGATTTCAAGGTTTGGAGGGTGGGTGAAAGAGAAGAACAGGCCATCCCTCTTTCAGACGCTATTCGCCGAAGTTTTCATTGCATGTAGAGGTGCTACTTTGTTAGTCAGTGATGAACAGAGAGGAAGATATAGAAAGGAGCCGTAGACAGAAATTTCCTGAAAAAACAAAAGGGAACTAAGCTAAACTTCTCGTTATGACTTAAAATAAAGCACGCAATGGAAGTGCCTTATAGGAAATTAAAAGGGCGGGTATAGTGATTTGTTGGTAAAAGGATTTAAGTTTTAACTCCGGAGTTGAGGTCTCAAATCAAGCAAGTTCTTAAATATTAGGGGTATATCTTTGTTTAGTTGCTTGCAGGTTGCTAAATGCATTTCTAAATCTAACGGCATTTGTGCTAACTGTATGTAGGGTGTTGCTATTTTGGACTCAGAAAATTCATCTTGCACTCAACCCATGTTTTCAACATAACCAAGTGAAGTACGAGGTTTTTCGGCCAAACTGAGAAACGTATCTATTTCTTAATGGAACTCTTACGTCCCCCATTATGACGATGGTTTTGAACATCTTACTTTTGTGTTGTGAGGACTTATACGACTACTCTTACTGTCGGATTATCACCAAAAGTAATACGTAGTTATAGAGCAATATCAAAAGACCCCAGTTATAAATTCCATTCTCGGATATATCGGGTATTTATACATACCAAAAAAGAACGATAATGAGATGGAGATTGAAAATAAAGAATGGGACTGGGATAACCAAGTTCCCCTTGGATATCGAATTCCTCCTTTGGAAGGGGAATTATTCCCAAATTTGTAGAGAGTCCCACCAAAATTTCATTACTAAATGCATAAGTATATGTAGGGGAGTGAAGGAATTGGAATGATTCTGGTTCCCTTCCATTCCCTTTTCTTGTAAGTAACTTGTTTATATAGAGGGAACCTAGTTAATAAAGTACAGTACGTGTACAATACATGAAAGATACGTATGTGAATTATTTAGTAAAATTAAATGTATTAAAATGGTAAAAATTCGGATATAATATACGGAAACGGCAAATTAAAATAAGACGTATGTATGTGAATAGTACGACTTGTAATATAAAATACGTGCCAAAAAATATGGATCTAATTCTATATGAACTAATAATTTTTTCAGAGAATACCTAATAAAAAGATATTAATATTTACTCTAATCCATTGAAAAATAATCCACTGCCAACACAATAGACTCCAAGTTTAGCAGCCACATAAGATCTCAGAAAATAATAACATAAAAAGGTTAAAATGGACCAACAAGTTAAAACATAAAACTTATGTACCAAAACACATAATATAATAATGAAACACTATCTTCTCTCACCTAAACTGACACACCCCGTTTCCAAAAGTGGGTCCAGGAGGTGCGGCCATCACCTCGACAAGGTGACGAAGCCTTAACCAACCAAATTAGCACAACCAACGAATGAAAGACACATATAGAACATGTCGGGTTGTAGCCCGTTATTACAACAAATACAAAGTATCAGAACATCTAATCTAATAGCGGAAGAAAAACATACACGACCAGTATTGCCCAAGGGCGGAATAGTACAACAACTGTATACATAACAACAACCTGACAATAGACAGATGATTAAGAGTCCCTACTCTTTGTAGATGGAAACAGAACTATCCGGAAGCCTCAGTTGTCTCTGTGGTGCACTTCATTCTTATATCCTGAGGGGGCTAAAAAACAAGGGTGAGTGGACGGGAAAAACAATTCAATGTAAAACATAGTTTAAAACATTTGCCAATGGCCCCCTTTGTCAAAACAAGTAGTATACAACTATACTACAAATACAGCCAATATGTACAGTATTCAGTCACACGAGGCAAATTTGCACAACACAATATTATAAATTTACGTTCGTGATTTAAGTGGGCAGTGGGACTCGAACCCACGCCGGTAACTAGGGCAGTTAGGACTCGAACCCCTGCCGAGATGTCAAGATAATGGGACTCGAACCCCCTCCAAACATTGAGTGCAAAGAACCCACTGTGAGAACCCGTGAGTTCACAGGTGCGCCACTAACTATACCAAACAACAATCATAAACAACCATCACAACATAAATATCAAATCACCATATATATATATATAGGGGCGGAGGTACGTTGGTACCAGATGCCGTTTGGGCATGCCCTCAAATTTTTTTTTTTTTTGGTTTAAGTATATGTAGTAGTTTGAGCCAAACAATGAGCCAAAGGTCATACACTTTCATTATAAACAACAAATAACCCACTTGACTCCACCGACTCCAACAATGAGCCAAAGAATAACACATATAAAGGCTAAAAGTGACAAACTTATGAACACAAAAATCAACCCACCGACTCCACCGGCGAGAAGGCAAAGAAGAAGGTGAAGATCAGTGACTGTCCAAAAGCTTCAAACTTGTTTTCTGAAGTGACACAGCAACAATCTAAATTCTTTAAACCCAAAGCTAAGGTTGGTATTTCCTCCGAATGGGTGATGAATGGATGAATGGTTGCTTAGGTGCATACATTGAGAAAAGAGTTTTTGACAATATAGATGACGAGGATATCATACAAAAATTTCAGAACATGAAAAGTCATCGAATGAAGAGCTTGCAATATGGCAACCCCTGGTTAGCGTTTCTGGCTCTGTATATATGTAGAACATGCTCAAACAACAGTTTAAACCAAACCCATCCACTCACTGGAATGCCGGGCGATCGTCGTCGTCCTCATCTATCGGGTCTGCTCAGTGGCGTTGGTTCCTGGGAGTCTGCTCGCCTAATAGTTCCAATAGCCAATAATAACCGTAATATTCAAGTAAAAACCCTAATTCTCTTTTATTTTGCTCAAAAGAGTTTATGCGTGTTTAAATGGTGAAAGTGTGTTCTTAATCAAGTCCGGAACGCAGAAACGCTTCGGAAAAGTGGCCGGTCAACGCGGTCAATGGTTGACTAACTGTTGACTAACCTAATCCGTTAGATTCTTACGGAGAATGCTATATTCTAAATTCTGACGGCGCCGTTAATGACTAACGGAAACTGTTAGAGACTAACGGATTCGATTCAGTCTAATGGAATTGGTTAAGTTTAACGGTCGTCGCCGTCAACTAACGTCACCGTCAACTAACGTCTCCGTCAACTAACATTCGCCGTCACCGGCGTCTGGGAGTTTTTCGGCGAGCATCAAAATTTCCCATTTATTCATTTCTCAACCATTTTTCACGAATTTTATGTCAAAACGCATCTACGAAAGCCAATTAATCGAATGGACTAAGTCTTCCCGTGAAACTTCAGCTTCTATCAAATGTTCGCCGGCGCCTAACCGTCTTGTTTATGAGGTTGAAACTAAGTGGGATTTGCTCACGGAGTCGAGAGGAGTATGATGGCGATGGTTGCAGGTCGATCTATGGCCGAAATTGTGAAATTGGTGGCGGTTAGCTTTCCTCTTTGGCAAAGTCGGGGCTGGTTTCGGGTTTTAAACCTAAACTAGCCTTCCCAAAATATCTGTCGGCAGCCAATCAGAGGCCGCCACCTGGCAGGTTTCCTCAACACCACACAATCGTTTTTCATCCGTAACGCCTTCGATACAACTTGGAATTTGATTCCGTCTTCTCCGACATGCTTGTATCGACAAACTCTACGCATAGAGTACAATGTTGGTCATATAATTTCCTAAGTTTTAAAAGTCATGTTTTCGAGTCAACGTCATTTTGTTATTAGAAGGGCATTATGGTAATTTTAGAAATTTGTGGAAATTTACGAGACAGGTCGTATCATAAACCCATCTGTTATGACCCGTTTCGTAATTTTTCCCAAAAAAATTATGAAATGACCAAAATACCCCTACTTCGTCAAACGTTAACTTTTTAATAGTTCGAAATGAAAATAATCAATATTGTACTAAAATTCCATATTCAACTCAAACAAGAAGCTCTCAATGTGTAAGACTCGACGACAAGAACGCGTCCGCGCAGACGAAATTAGATTCCGTGTTGTAACGAACACGTTATGGTCGAAAAACGAATTTGTGGTGTAGTGGAATCTGACACGTGACACAACCTCATTGGTAAACTCCAGTACGGACCAATTATTGGGGGTTTTCTGGTTTTGGGTTATATAATCCGCTTTTGATCCGGGGTTTCCTAAAATAGAAACCCAAACGCCCGACGCAGTTTTTGCCTCCAACGACCCACCGCCGGCCATAGATCGGAGTAACGGAGCCCAGAATCAGCATCATCACGTCACCACAAACCTATAGCACCCCACTTTGCCAACAGAAACTCTCGGAATCGCCAGCAACAAGCTCGACGGAAACTGGAGGTTTCCTATACATTTTCCAGCCAAAATAGACCCTAGTGTGTCCTACAACCCTCATTTTTTGGATTCCTTGCGTTCCGTAGATGAATTTTGACATAAATTTTGTTGACTTTGGTTAAGAAATGAAGCTTGTAGAGCTCGCCGGAAAATCTAGAAAAGTCACTGGAACTTTTCCAGATTCCGGGCGACAGTGATGGCGCGGCGGGCGCTGACGATAGTGATGGCGGTGCTGACATCAGCAACGGCTGTGCTGACGTCGACCGTCAGCCGCCATTAAAGTTAACGGCATTCCGTTAACTTTAATGGTCGCCGTTAGTTGACCGGTCAAAGTCAACGCAGACCGCTGGTCAATGTCGTTGACCAACATTGACAGGCCATTGACCAAGGTCAGCCGACCACTTTTTTGAAGCATTTCGATGTTCCAGATCCAATGGCGAGTTCCGTTTCGCCATCCGAGATACGGTTAAACCCCAATTGAGCAAAACAAGGAGAACTAGGGTTTTACGGTTTTAGTTTCGGTTTCGTTTATTAATCGATATTTGTTGGGACTTATAGGTGTTCAGGTTCCACGGAATCAGCGTAATCGAGTCGCGTCTCTAGAGGAGGACGATGACGATCGCCCAGCCTTTCTTTGAGTGGACGAATTTAGTTTAAATTATTGTTTGAGCATGTTATATATATATATGCTTAAAATGATTTTGATATTGATACCATTGATATTAGTATTGTTAGAGGCACACTTATTGGTCGGGCAGTAAGTCCCTTGTCTAATAGATCACGGTCGGGCGGTAAGTCTCTCGTCCAATAGATCACGGTAGTAGATTTATGATTTATTGTGTATTCACATTGTTGTTTGATTAGTGTGACCGACTAACAATATTATTGTTTTTAACTGTGGGGGTTATCATCGTTAAATGTTTTAACTATCGTGTTGTATTTTTTTTGGGCTTCGAACCGACTTGTCTTTTGTTTAGTCTTTTCGTTGTCCGTTTGTCTGTTTCTGTTGGTCAAGGTTTTGTCACCTCATTCGGATGATGGCCGCACCTCTTGGGCCTCACATTTTGGGGTGGGGTGTGTCCCCATCAAACCTAATCCCCCCACACCTCTTCTTCCCTCAGGCCTTCTTTATTCTTTCTCCACGCCGCCTCTTTCTTTCTCCACGCCGCTTCCTCTCTCCCCCTTCTACCATGATTTTTCCATCAGCACCATTTGTGTGGTCTTCCTTCTCTCCCAACATCTTTCCTTCTCTCTCTTCTTTGATTCAATTTTGTTAGATTTTGTTCGTCAAATCTCATCGAATCTAGTTGTCGATCCTCAACCATGGCCTTTTTTTGCTTTGTATAATAAGGATTCGTGTATTATAAGCGTGTTGTACGAGATGAGCTTCAAAAAATAGCATTTTTTACCGAATGTGAAAACAGTACGGAATACAGGCGTATTTTTTAAATATGTGTACGTACGCATGTAATACGCGTATTTACTAACGAGGAGAGGGAATGAGAATGAAATGAGGGGGAATCATTCACATTCCTTCATTTCCCTTTGTTTACTTAAGCACTTGGGAATGAATAATTTGTGGATTTCACCACAAATTTGGGAATGATTTCCCTTCAAATGGAGGAATTTAATACCCAAAGGTGACTTGGGCATCCCGTTCCCATTCCCCCTTTCTCCATTCTGATTCCGATTCCCATTCCCATTCCCTTTGATAAGTAAACATAGTTTGTTGAAAGAAGTTGGTGTTGGATTGTGCCCGTTAAGGCATTGACGTGGCAATACGTGATGGGAGACACGTGTCAATCCAAAGTTGAAAAATCAACAGCAAGGGCAAATATAGACACCCTCAACGGAGCATGTGACCTAATAAGTGTATTAGGGAGGCTCGCGGTCGAATGTCAGGGTGAGTCCTAGGAGAATATTGAGTGTAGGGATGGATTCACAAAGAGGTTGTGATTTGAGATACGTTTCCTACCGTCCTCGACTCCTAAAGAACGTTCTGTTGATGCCCGAAAATGGGGTCAACGGTCAAGGGTCCTTATCGGACGGGTGAATGTTTCGGGGAGCTGTTAGGTTAGCTCGGATGTGTCAGAATCCGGACGTGGGTCCGGATGGGGTGTGTCGTGCCGGTCAGGATCCGGAAGCAGTGTGTTGTGTCGAGCCCTGCCTTGGTCCTGAAAGGGGAAGTCGTCTCCGGAAGTGACCTGCACATGGAAGGGTGAGCACGGGTAGGGCACCAGTATGGTATCGGCCCAAGACCCTCCGAAGCTTAAGTCAGCTGGGAATGGGAGTGAAGTCTTAAAGGCTAGTAATGGGTGTAGGTGGGAGAATTGAATACCTTTGACCCTTGGTGGGTGGAAATGTATTTATAGTGGGAGATGAGGACCTCCAAGCTACTTGTGATCAATGTGGGACAAGTCTCCCACATTGATCCTTCCTTAAGGCTTTGGAAGCCTTAAAGGCTAAGGCATGAGTGGCCTATTATTCGCCACACTTTGGGACGTTGCACGGACTTCGATACTCGTCGTGTGAAGCGGATTGACGGCTCGATGCGAAAGTGGCAACGAGGTGGTCCCAAAGCATGTGTTCGGACGGCCGGCCTGATCCTCGTCTGGGGCCCACGAGCCTCTCACTACGTGCCCTTGGATAGGGGTGCTTGCCTAGGTGGGGTTTCCTCAAGATGACATGTGGCCGATTCGGGTATGGTATGAACACGTTCCTAGCCATAGGATATCCAGCTAGGGCTGTTGGTTATCCGTTAAGGCCGGTTCATGTCGTATTTAGTAGTTGATCTCTGACTAAGCATATAGTGATATGAAATAGGCATGAAGGTGCTCGTACATAGATGCAAGTTCACTGAACACTGACCAACCACAGAGCGTACGAATGGAAGTTTACCTACTATGTCAATCGCACAACGTTCTGGCTAGTTATGGGTGCAAACTAGTTCTTAGACCTGAGGCTTCACCGGATATCTCGTGTTGGGAGACTTGAACTTTGACCTCAATCTCACGGTTCATCAAGAATGATTTGGGCCAAGTAGGTGAGGATTGGGTGCATGGATTCAAGCATGGAGATTTGTGAATGCGCAAAATGGGATTCGTCACCTTCTAGGTAATCAATGAAGGTTGATATTCCAAGAGCCCCTTGAAGATCTATCTCTAAGTCTTTGGCCGAAGCATATAAGTAAAGAGATACATCAGGGCGATCATATCAGCACACTAATACATTAGGGCTTGACAATGAGTTTCCATGCCCTAAATGATTTGACCGGAATATAGAAGACGAAGGAACCTTATTGCACTGTAACCATAACTAATGGTTCTGCTCGATGTGTGATGAAGAAGTTCGAAACACATTCTTGATAATCTGGGTAGTCGAGAGCCATAGCTAGATGTTACTACTCGGTTTGTGAATGATCTTCCCTATAAGGTTGAATATTGGTAATTTCCATATTCGGAAAAATAAGATTGTTTACTGCCAGCTTTATCGGAACCTACCAAGGTCAGACACACAAAAACGCATGCCTTCGGGTAAATTGATGAGGGTGTTTAACATGACTTAGTTTACCAATACAAGTCTTTTGTGCTTGGTATTAATATTAGCCCAATACAATTTGGAGTTGACCAATTAAATAAATTAGGATTGATGACACATTAGTGGGCTAATCCCACTAAGAGGTGCGGCACCATTAGGGACGGCAACTCTAGGGTTTCTCCTAGAGATGCCGCACCCTATTCCTTGTGAGACAAGGATTGTTGTTTAATTGTTAAATAAGAGTTCAAGCCTGTTAGAAAAATGTTCTCTATAAAAAGGCTTGTTGGGTATTGACCTAACAGAAGTTGTGAACTCATATATCAGTAAAGAATCTCATGCGTTGAGAATACATTTTTTACTAAAACATAAAGTCAGAAAAATTGTTTCTTTGAAACCCTTATGTGCCGCAAATCCTCAGTCTTGCTGCAGTTATTGGTGGTGCTCGTCATCGTCCGTCGGAGTTTGGTGCTTCTAGCTGATACAATCTCTCTCAACCTCATCAACCGAATACCGTTCGTGTCGATACCTGTAGAGGACGGACACTTGAACGTTTAGGACTTCATCATCATTATCATGGCAAGCAAAGGTTGGTAACTCTAATCTTCTTTTAGATTAGGGGTGATCTTATTGGTATGCTAAGAATCACATGACACGTCTATTAACCATGCACGCGGATTAATTAATATGATTAATGGAATCCAACGTTCCGCCAACCATGTATGTTTATGATTGAATTATGAATTTTATTATTGCATACGTATCACGCCACGCTTCCGCACACGTGAAAATCTATTCCACAACCCAACAGTTGGTTCATTCTCTTTACGCAATAATATGAGTCATGACTGTGGGGTTATACATATCAGTTTAACACTTTGTTAATTACTCCAAAAAGCACCATACGAAAGCAATCATGAGGAGGTGGGATTCATGGCAGAAACAGTTCAAATGATGACAACCCTAGCAATTAACAGAAGACATTGAAGAAAGCAAGCTGCTGACATAAAACCATTTCATCTACAAACTCCTAAATTTACTCAGCAATCATAAAATCCATTCTTTCTTTTGGCCAAATCATAATTTGGAGGGATTTGAAACTGGCTTTCAATTTGAAAAATAGCACAGCCTCGATCTAATTTGGAGGGATTGGATCCTACACCCCTTATGTTCTTAAACAATTTAGGTCCACACAAAAAAACATGTATGCATGCACAAATGCCAAATGACACATGATGTGAAAAAAAAAATACAATATATAGAGCTTTTCTTTTGTCGAATGAGAATAGCGCCCCTTCAATCTAAAGAAGAAAAGGGGAAAATAAATGAGATTTTCCACTAGATTAAAGATTGGAGAATTACGATCCTTTTGGCACCAACTCAAGTCAAGTCGGAAATTGGAGAGCCCAATTCTACAATATTTTCTATGTGCCCAACCAAATAAATTGGAGACCCCATATTAGCTATTAAATGAAAAATTTGCTTTATCCATTGCATATGCTTTAAACATAAGATTTCACACAAATGGCAAACAAATCACATTCAATCATTAACGAATATACAATCATCAAAAAGAGTACATAGTAGTATCTTTGAAGAAATTGGACTTGGACCCAATGAACGTTGTAAAATGGAACTGAGAGGTTTGAAGAAAAGCACATACAAATGGAAGCCTAGACATTTTCCTTTGTATATATGATTGACAAACAGAAGATGATGGGGGCAACATTGTTGACGTGTAAAAATGGGGTCAATAGTCAAAAGTGTAGAAGGTGAAGTGTTAGATGGTTTGAATGAGATTTATGGTGCGAGGCTAGGTCAAGTGTGGATGCTCATGCATTATCTCCGGGTCCGGGAGATGTTTTCGGGTGGTGCCTTCGGGTAACTTGAAATGGCAGGAAGAGTGAGTATCAAAGGCACCGGTGTGGTATTGGCCGTAAACCTTTCGATGCTTAAGTCAGCAAGTGCAGTGAGAGGGTAAAAGTCTTTGGTAAGGTAAAGGTTGGAAGGCAAAGTAATAGCTACCTTTGACCCATGGGGGTGAGGCTAGGTCAAGTGTGGATGCTCATGCGATATCTCCAGGTCCGGGAGATGTTTTCGGGTGGTGCCTTCAGGTAACTTAAAACGACAGGAAGAGTGAGTATCAAAGGCATTGATGTGGTATTGGCCGTAAACCCTTCGATGCTTAAGTCAGCAAGTGCAGTGAGAGGGAAAAAGTCTCTGGTAAGGTAAAGGTTGGAAGGCAAAGTAATAGTTACCTTTGACCCATGGGGATGAAGTGCTTTTATAGTCAAGGATGTTGACCCTTGAGGGACTTGCCATCAATGTGGGACAAAAGTTCCCACATTGATTGCCTATTTAATGTTAGGGCAATACTTTGAGGCATCATGCAAGGTTCATTACTTGTCATATAAAATGTATTAGCGGCTCTATGTGAAGGTTGTCACGAGGTGGTCTAGTAGTATGTATTTTTGTCACACTTGTAGCCCACTATGACACTCCTCACTAAAAAGACGATTCTTTGCACCAAGAGGCTAATAGTATGCGATAGACAATCAAAAAAAATTTTGGTATCTTGGATACACTGGTGGATGCAGGTGAGGACCAGGAGGGGCACGTGCCTCGTAAACTTTCTTCCTCCATTATCTTCATAGGTTTTTTTAGTGATATTGTAAACTATATATAAGTTGGGACCCCCTGAAATTGAAAATTATATACTTGTATGGCCATTAGAGTTCATTTGGAGAGCCTATGTGAAGAGAAAGCTTGTAAAATTTGTATTATTAAATCCAATTTTTTTAATTTCATGTTGTTACATAAAAGGTGCCCCCTGCAAAATTTTCTTGCATCTACCACTACTTGTAATTTGATATATACATAGACATAAATCGCATCCTACGCTGAAAAATTTGAGTATTAACTTCGATAGGAGTGAGTCAAATTCTTAAGTTTCATGTATATAGAATTCATAGGCGAGATGGGAGAGATTATGGACTTTGCTTGGCTTTTCTCTGGGGAAGAAACGCATGTTCCCTCTGTCATTCCAAACGTTTGACACCAATTTAATTTGTTAATCTTATTCTAAGTCATTACTTAAATATAAAAATTCCGTCCAATATGATCTTTTAGTCATCTATATGTGTAAATTTAAAGAACAGTGATTTAAAAATAAATTAATTGTTATCTGAATTACCATATTTTTTCACATATGTAAATGACTAAATCTTCAATTCATTAAAATTTTGTATATATAGTCTTTAAATGGATACTTAAAAATATGAGCTCTTCTTTTTTTTTTTTTTTGATAGATTAAAAATATGAACTCTTCAAATTAAAAAATTTGGACATCGGACATTTAACAATGATGGGCATAACATAAGTACCCTCTTTCCATTGGGCTCCAAATTATCTGTCCCGGATTTGTGTATTTAATTCGTGTCCTCGAACTGCTAAAATGACACATGTTTACTATTTTAGCTTTATTAATTTTAACAAAAAAAAAATAATAATAAATAAAGCACTCATTGTGAATTTGTATTTGTTTTTCTTTTTCTTTTTCTTTTGAGAATGAATGCTTCCGTGTATTCCTAAAAAGCAGCTAAACGTTGCCGTTTCGTAGATAAACTGATCATGACTCATGAGTAGCGGCTTTATGAATGGAGCAGCGAGCATTATTCAACAAAAAACTCCACCACGTGTCTACTTTGGTACGGTGGGATTTACAAACATTCTCTTGAATAAATAATACGTAATTCGAGGAGGCCAAAGTTTCGAGAGTATTCATTTCACATTTCAGGCAAATGAATGGCATGAAGTCTGATCTCTGTTGATGCATAAAATGGTATGCACAACGGTCAATGTAAAAAGGATGGGGGATCAGGTCGATCTGTCAGTTTCGGGGAGTTAGGAGGCTAACTCCAAGTGTTGATGCCCGGCTCTGGGTTCGGATGGAGGATGATGAATGGCCAAGTCCGGATGCTATCCTCAGGATACCTGCACACAAAGGATAAGTATCAAAGACACTGGGTGGAGTACCAGCCTAAAACCCTCCGATGCTTAAGTCAGCTATGGCGGATGTGGGTGTAATGTTTAGGAGGCAAAGGTGTATACCTGAGAGTGGATGTTAGAATCCGGAAGAGGTCCCAGGTCGGGAAGGAAAGGGAAGAGAGATCCCATTGAGAAAGGAGAGTGGTCTCCTTTTATAGAAGAGGTGAGGATGCTCCAAGCCTCTCTTGGTCGATGTGGGAAAAGTGCATGCTTGCCAAGTGGTTTGTCCATACTTTGAGGCGATGCACATACTTCAATACTCGGCGTATGAAGCGGGTTAGCAGCTCTATGCGAAGGTGGCAACAAGGTGAATCCATAGAGCGTGCTAACATGGCCGTGCCGCAGTCGGTGTCGTAGCGGCGAGCCTCGCAAGGCGTGCTCATGAGAATAGGCAAGTTGCCTATGTGGTGCTTCATGAGAGTGACATGTGGACGATAGGGGTATCGTACTAACAATCTCCTCTCCTTGCTAGAGTTGGGCGTATTAGTTTTAGCTACTGTTCCAATGGCGAAAACTCTAACACTCCGTCATGCCTTTCTATTTGCTCGGAAAAATAACTATTCTCGTCTTTCAATTGAAAGTGATTCCAAGCTTATTATTAACTGCATCCGCAATAACTATATTACTCCGTGGACTCTCAAGACCATTACTCAAGATATTTGTCATCTGGCTTCCTTTTCAAAATCGTCATTTTTAAGTATATCTTCAGATAAGCCAATTTTATTAGTGATGATATTGCCAATCATGGTTATAGTTTGGTTAACATGAATATTTAGCAGAATTTCATTCCCTCATCTACTAGGAATACCCTTTTATGGGATGTTGTAAATTCCTGTTGTCCTAGAAGCTTCTCTCTTGAATATAATTTATTTTCCATAAAAAAAAAATAAAAAAAAATAAAAAAAAAATAAAAAAAAACATGTAGCTGCTGGGCGCGTAGAAACCAAATCGTCAGTTTTTGGAACCTGGAACGCTCGACAAAAACACACTGCTTGTGTTTTGGGAACCAAATCGTCACTCTCAAGTTTCTCAACTCAACTGGGTCCGCTCACAAAGCGCCATTGCTGCAAATTGCATTTCTTCTTTTTTGCGGGTCTGCAGGTACGCTGCTCTTGCATCTTTAGCAAAAAAGGGTCTTTTCCATTTTCTTCACATAAGGATTCAGTAATACGATAAACCCTATCAAATGCATGTAATTTGGGTTTCTTTTAAATTTCTAAAAATATGCCTTTGTTCTTGTTTTCTTCTCGTTCTTTCGGAACTGGTGGCAATGGTTTCTTCTTCTGCTTAAACTACTTTTCAGGGTTTTGAAGGAAGCTGTTGGTTTGGGTTGTTGTTGAATGTGCATTTTGGGGTTTTGGAGATAAATGAGAAAAGGGATAAGAGGGTTGAGCAATATGTCGAGGAAGAATAAAATAAGGAAGGAAGAAATTTGTGATGATTATTGCTTTTCTTGCAAAGATGGAGGCGATGTCAGGATCTGCGACTACAAGTGAGTTCTCAAATTGCCTGTAATTTTAACTGAACTACAATGTGTGCATTACTTACTACTTGGGCATATTAAGGCTTAATGCCCCAAAAACTAAAACGAAAAAGAACTTAACTTTCTTAGAAAAAGGGGCACAATGACAGTTCCTAGTTATTTAAAATGAATTTTGTAGGACCTATTCTCCTTTGAATCATCAAAAGGGGATTTACTAGTATGAATTTCAGATGCATAGCACTAAGTACTCTAATAAGACGCATATAATGGCCTATGCCGTTGGACGAAAACTCAGTGGTTAGAATAAGAACGGTTTATGGCATGCGATTACATATGTGTATTACTGTTCAAGTTTTCTGATGATTTTAAGCATTATATGTTTCTCACTAAAATAATTCACATTAACCACGTAGAAATGCTCAACGTTCATCTTTCAGGGATTGCCTTAAGGTTTATCATCCTGAATGTGTGGGAAAAGATGAATCATTTTTGGAAAGCGAAGTTAGCTGGAGTTGCAGTAAGCTCTAAATTTATTCTCTGATAATAATTCAGCTTTATATTTTTTCTTTGTCAATGAAAATGCCTGTTTCCTGCCTTTATAGATGTCTTAATGGTTTATAGATGTCTTCGAACTCTTAGTTTTATGTCTTTTTCTTTTTTCTCCAATCCACTTTCACAATTCTAACTCTCATGTCTTGCACTCAAATGGTTCTACAAAAAGGGATACTGGAGATCAGCTTTGGATGTATTAAAGAATTTACCTGATGTGTTAGCATCGGTTTCTCAAATAATTGTTCTGATGTGTTAACATTCTAGGTTTTTCTGATTGTCTGGGCATGGAAGATAATACTTCCATGACTGGAGATGTCTTGATGGTTTATAGGTGTCTTCGAATTCTTAGTTTTATTTCCTTTACTTTGTAATCCAATCCACTTTCACAATTCTAACTCTCATGTCTTGCACTCAAATGGTTCTACAAAAAGGGATACTGGAGATAAGCTCTGGATATATTAAAGAATTTACCTGATGTGTTAGCATCAGTTTCTTAAATAATTTTCCTGATGTGTTAACATTCTAGGTTTTTCTGATTGTTTGTGCATGGAAGATAATACTTCCTTCAGTTCATTGTTTCTTTTCTTCTCTATCAACTAAAAAAAATTATATTCTTTGCTCTACTTGAGGTACTGCCTTTTATCTTGTCTCTTTTTCCTAGCATCTTCCGTACAGAATTGATTGGTCAGTTAGTAAGATGCATTTTACATTTCAGACCATCATTCTTGCTTCATATGCCGTAAAAAAGCAAAACTTCATTGCTTTTGCTGTCCACGAGCTGTATGCGGACGCTGTCTCTGTGACGTTGAGTTTGTGGTTGTTAAAGGGGTTGAAGGATTCTGTAATCTTTGTTTGAAGCTTGCGACACTGATAGAAGAAAAGTTGGATGTTGATTCTGATGGGGTAAGATTCTTTCTGTTTAATACTAAGAAGCGGTGTCTGTTTGTTATTGTTTCTTCTCCATACATAAATAGGCTCAATTGTAGCCATTTTCCCTAAATTATACCCTGAGTTGAGTATGCTGTTGAATTCCAGAATAGTTAGCCTCTGTCATTGTTAAATTTGGACCTGCGTTGCACCATTGCTCTTGCCCATGTTTGTCTGTCTTTCACTTGGTTGGAGAGGTGCTAATAGATAGACTTTTGCACTTTTCTTGTTTTGGTGTTTTTCTGCTTGCCTCTTGTTTTCGTCGTGGACTTCTTGCCCACCTGTAATTTTATTGTTCTCTGCATAAAAATTTTGTTTCATTTTCAAAATAGAGATGTTTATCCTTTTTTCTTGATGTTGTACTTGTCATCTGTAGGCCGTGACAGTTTTTTCTGATTTGAATGAAGTTATTTCATATCATGTATTTTCTCCATTTAATGTTCCTATTTTTTTTTTTTTTTTTCCATAATGTCTTTTATGCTTTTCTTAGGAATTGGAGCAAGTCTTCTGGGGTTTAATGATTTAGAACTCCAACTTTGTTCTCTTTGTCACCTGTAAATATTCTCTTTTGATTTCAGGGCAGAGTAGACTTCAAAGACAGAAGTACAATGGAGTTCTTATTCAAAGAATATTGGGAAATAATTAAAGAGAAGCAAGGTTTATCTGCAGAACAAGTTAGAGATGCAAGAAGCTTAATGAAGAAGGGTTTGAACTTCAGATTGGATTCTGATCCAAATGAGATTGATAAAACAGAAGACACTTATTCTGAAGTTGATGAAGAAAGTGATTATGATGGTGGAGAAGACTACATGCCAGTTGGTAAAAGGAAGAGATCCAAGGGAAATCGGTGTACAATGAAGAGAAAAGTAAAAGCAAAGAAAAAAGTGTTTATAGGATGGGGGTCTAAATCTCTCTTAGAATTCCTCACTTCCATTGGCAAAGATACAACCAAAGAGTTATCGCAGAATGAGATTACCACAATTATTACAAACTACTGCAAAGAAAACAATCTTTTTGACCCCGAGAAAAGAAAGAAAGTAATTTGTGATGCAAAGCTACAGTCTCTTTTAGGAAAGAAATCAATAGGTGTAAATAGGATAGCCAACGTTCTAACTGCTCATTTTTCTGACAATCTGGAGTTAACCGAGGATGATGAGACCGGCAATTGTTCTGCAGACAAAGATGAGATTTTTATGCAGCCCTGTAAAAAGCAGAGTAAGTTGATTTCAGATAAACAGCCTCAAATGACAAAAGTAGCTTCAGTTGCTCAGAAAAACTATTTTGCGTCCCTAGTTTCTGAAAACATCAAGCTAGTGTACCTGAGAAGGAGCTTGGTGGAACAATTGTTAAAGCAACCTGAGACTTTTGATGACAAAGTAGTGGGGAGTTTCGTGAGAGTCAAATCTGACCCAAATGATTATACAGTTACAGCTTCTCACCAGCTCGTGCAAATTAAAGGTGATTTTCATAGTGATGGGTATTTATATCAAATGTTAATTGTTGTTCATCATTTCATCTTGATATTAAAAAGAACTCGGCTGCTCTTTCTAAAATACCATCTGTTTGGTTGTCATGCGGAGGTTGCTAGGTTTGTTGCTGTAAATATTTTGAAAATTGTTTTTTATTCCTTTTCTAGCTTAGTAATAAAAGATTACTTCTATATTCAATTGTGTTTCTATGAATTGTTGCCAATTTCATATGGTCTAGGCTTTTGGTTTAAGGTGGTTTTCAGATTTGATACCAGAGTTTTGCTTGCCTGATGTCATAGTTCAAAACCAACACTCCATGAAGTTTGTCCTAGATTTTCAGTCAGCTGTCTCCAAAGACTTAAGTTCTCTTATTTCCATACTTATCTAAGTGACTTCATGTATTGTGTTCATATTGCTTGGTTACTGGACCATCAGACTTGGGTACATAGGAGGAAATAATGCAGGGTTAGGCTTATCACTTCTCTGTATTTGGGCGTAAAATCTGTATTACATTCCGAGAAAAGTTCTCTCTTAGTTATATGAAACTTCTCATCTTGATTAGATGCTACCAATTATGACAATCAGAGGATCCAACCCTCTTAATGGTGATGGTGGGCCGCATAGGTTTTTACTTTTAGGAGATTAGATTCTACCGACATGGGATATTTATATTCTTGAAACTTCCCCAACTGCGCGGCTAAACCAAGCACGTGGATCAATTACATAAGATGAAATGGAACACAAATGGACACATTGTTTCTGATATGTGGATGAAAAACGTCCATGCTTATACCTTGTTAAAGTGAGAGCAATTGGCAAAGGGTGGAGAGACTGCTAGGATATAGTTAGATGAAATGTGTAGGGTACTCAATGCATGGGTTTTTATATCATCAACACTTATTATATGACAAGCTCATTATGTTCAGCCTCCAAATTGAGAGGTGCTTGGTTTGAAAATGAACTCTCATGGTGTCAGTTTCATCCTTAGATGAAACACTTATGCTTTGACTTATATTGACAGGCACATATCTGAAGAATGGTGAAATGAATACAGAAATTTTCTTGCAATTGGTCAACATTCCAAAAGACATACCTGTCTCCAAACTGTCAGATGAAGACCTCTGTGAGGTAAATTTTCAAGATTGTTTATTGAACTTTTGTAATAAGATAGCCAAAGTTAGCTCGGGTGTCTTATTTAGAACTAGAAAACTCAAAAGAACTTATGTACAATGAAAATTGTGTCAGTTCAGTTTTCCCCTATTAAGAAATTGAACATTCACGGAAAGTTTCTAGGTTAGAGCTGAGCTTGAGCACTCTTAAGGTACCTTAGGTTTCCCAGTAGCTTAGAGTCATCTTGTTCGATCCGCATTCCATGTTATAGAGATTGTTCTGTAATTTCAACAAAAATCATGGTTTTAGTGGTGGACAGAATTTCCACCAACACCCACGACTCCCTCCCCTTTTAGTCTCCTTTGTACCAAAACAAGCAAAGAAAAGAAATTGAAAGTGCAACTTTCAGAAGCCAGAATTTCATGACTTGGATATTGTTGTTTCTTCACAGGAAGAATGTAAAGACTTGCATCAGAAAACGAAAGATGGATTGCTGAGAAAGCTCACTGCTGTAAGTTTTTTCATGCTTAATGAATTTTTTTTTTATCTTTTTCTGAAAACCTGTAAACACCATTACACTATCAGCTAATGATGTATTCATTTGCTTGCTTTTCTTTAATATTTCTTTTGGTCTGGTTGTTTATAATAAAATATTTAAATCCTTTCCCTAACAAGATAAAAACTTGTGACAATTCCAAGTTGTCCAACAACTAAGAAATTAAACAAATTGGCTTCCAAACAAGTTGTTGACTGGTCAAAACTCACATATGTGCGCAGACTTATATTTCCTTTAAGTTGTGAGTGTTTTCACCGAAACTATGAGGTGGGAGTGCTAACATAGTCATTAGCTGTCTTAAAGGATCTTTTATTGGTCCAATCTAAGCCAGTTATATGAATATGGATGTTGAAGTCTTAGGGAATGTTCTGCAAAGAAATTAATGGTCAAGTCGTCTTTTTGGGCCCTTTCGTACAATTTGAAAGGCCAAAGTATTGGATCACAGATCATGCTACAGGGAATGTGTGATATGTTTGAGAGGAGGCGGTCATATTGGTGCTTCTCCCCACTGATGCTGGAGGTATAGAAATTTGGCTAAAAGTTCAGATCACCTGTTGCGCCATTGTCCACTGCTTTGGCCTTGTTATGAAGACTGTTTGGAGTTTGGCTACTACGGATTCTCGTGTTGCATCATTGTGTGAGCGGCATAAATTTTTTGTTGGAAAAATATGGGCATGGTGTTAGGGAGATGTGCTGACATGGGAATCTTTGTTAGGGAGATTAAGTGGTGGATCTGCTATCGTACATAATCCATTTTTGGGAGTTTCTTTGAATATTGGTATCTTCAGAATTTAGATATTGTTCTTCTGAGGGTATATTGTATGATTAGAGCTCTGTTGTACTTTGTTTTATTTGGTCTGCTGCCATGTAACTTTGTTTCTTAGCTGTGCGTGTATGTCTTTGTTGAATTTTTTAGTTAGCATCCTTACCCGATTTCTGAGAATCATAGGAATTAGGACAGAGTGTTCAGATGGTCTTATAGATGCTTAATTAAGTCTACGAGACAGGTTTTGCATGATAAGGCCTCTGAAAAAACTTGTGCATTTGGCTTGACATGTAAGGTGGCTAGTGTCCTAGCTATTTGAAAAATTAAAATGGGTGTGTGCCGTATGCACTTCGTGTGGTATATATGATTAGCAAATCGCATAATTATAATGGGTTAGTCAACTTGTACCTTTTTTTTCCTTTCAATTTCAATTAATCTGTCTTGAAAGAGTTGTAGAAAGCCTATAGCGAAAGTCTATTTTCTTAATTACTTTCTTATTTCTGTAAGCATTTGTCTTTCATTTATAATTAGACCAAGAAATGGTCTATACCAATTAAATATAAATTTTTTTTCTTTTTGGTTACAAGGAAGCATGAGCCCAAAAAAACGAGGAAAAGAAATTTCCTAAGCCACAACAGCCCTTTCCTGGGCTTAAATTTATTATAGAGATGAAATAATATTTTATAACACCTGAATTTGCAGCTAGTATCTTTATGCATTCCAGCCTGTTTAACCAGGATTTTCTTGTTTCATAGGTGGAGCTTGAACAGAAGGCTAAATGCTTGCACGAGGATATAACGAAGCACGTACGTTTTCTTGCTTTAGCTGCTAAAGTGAACATCCTTTTTCATTTTTCTAACATGCCCAGCAGCTTGAAATATTGATTCTGCACACATTTGGTAGTGTTTCTGTAAAACTATTTTCATTCATTAGTGATTTTGGTTTTGTAAAGTTTCATTTAATTCCCTAAGTGTTTCCCTGTGTACTTCATAAAATTAATTTCTGGAGAGTGATTCTATTTCTGATTTGAACCACTTTTAAATCTTTGGCAAACAATTGGAAGGGATTATGGCCCTGTTATAATAATTCCAAATGAGCCATTCAGGTTTGTAGCAAATGTATCTAGGGCATGCTTAAGAAGTTATCTTGACTTCATAGTGTATTTCAAGAGTAAGTTATGATCTGAATTTTGAAATGTAGTTATGATTTGAACTGTGAAAATTAAAAGTATACTTGATGGTAAATGAAATTGTTGACCATAAAGTTGAAAATCTAAGGGGTCGTTTGGTTTCTGCCTTCAGAAACAGAGGACTCTTGAGAACAGCGTGAGAAAATTTTAGAAAGCCCAGTTTGAAGAAAGAAAACATCAAAATGAATTGCAAACGTTCAGAAAAGAAGCATGTCTTTGAGTGATTTCTGGAAAGTGTTTTGAAGTTTTTCAAATCCAGCAGAAGAAGCTTTATGAACTTTTGGCTTTGTGCTTGGTAACTGACATGAAATATCGCCATGCTGTTTGTAATACTCTAGGTGATTATGGAGTTTTTAGACTATGTACTGAGTATGCCCTTGTATACATAATAGGAAAGTATTATTAACATTATGGTACGCACTGCATTTCAAGTTAGGGTTATATTGTTGTCAGAGTTACCAGAGTTTTTCTTAAAAACTCATTCTGAATAAATTTATTATGAAACGACTATTTTTGTTTGTCAATGTGAATTCTTACAATTATTTATCCCATAGATCTTTCTAGCACATAGTGCAATGATTGTAATTCTAGTATGTGCTCATCTTTGTGGTACTTCTGGATTTCACATTCCTACTTGTTCTTTTTTCTTATTTCATTTTTACATTATGTGGTCGAAAATATCTCAGTGGATTGCAAAAGAGCTGTCTCTGTTGCAGAAGCGCATTGAGAAGGCAAATGAAAAAGGATGGAGGGCACAATATCCTTTTATTGATGAGCATAGTGAAAATGTTTGAATGATAGCACATGTTGAGAAATTGTAATATAGGTTCTTTATTGTTTGCTTGCATAATTGTAAAAACCCATAGGTTAAGACAAATTCAGATTGTGAAGCAGCCTTTTGCCAGAAAATTTACTATTCTGGAAAAATCTGATAATTTCCTTGAATCTTTTGCATGTATGCTAATTAATGGTTTGCAAAAAGAAAGTTCAACTTGACAGGACCCAAATCCCAATATACGCTCTTTGGTTCTACCATTTTATCTAAATAAGTAAACCGTGGACCTTGACCTAAATTTTGTGCATACGCTTGAGCAGTACATCAATAAGAAAGAGCTTCTTGAAAACCCATCAGAAAGAGCACGGTTGCTAAATACTCTTCCTGAGGTAATTGCAGATATAGAAAATTCTGAGCACACTCCTGAGAACTCTCCAGTCCATGAGAAACACCATGGTTGCTCGACTGAAGTCTCCAGAACATCTTCTGAAGGTCCCAGAATTGGTTTGGCCAACAGGACCTTTGCCTATCCAAGGGGCAGAACAGAGGCAGCAGGTTTGTTAAGCTTTAAACCTATATTAATAATGCACTACTATTGTCAAGAGGCTGCTGCATTCACAATAATCAAATGAGGTTTGAAACGTAATTGTAGATATATCGCAATTGGGACCTACACTTGAGAACTCTACAAGCCAGGATACACAAGAACAGCATGACTTGCCTGAAGCCACTTGCAGAGCTGGTTTGGCCAATAGAACCTTGTTTCATCCAAAGGGTAGAAAACATTCAGCAGGTGCGTTGCGCTTATAAGTCTATACTATCACTTCATTATCGTTAAGAACCTTCTGTTTGAAACACAATTAGAACGATGATGATGGTAAGTGAGATTCTGTAAGTAATTGCAGATATAGAAAAATTGGAACCTACTCCTGAGAACTCTTCGAGGCAGAATAAACAAGAATGTGATCGATTGCCTGAATCGGCGTACAGAGGGTTATCTCAATCGCCCAGCACTGGTTTATCCAATGGAATCGTGTGCTATGCAAATGGCAGAACATATCCAGCAGGTATGTGAGGTTTGCTAGCCTATAATTTTCATTTAATTTTGTTTCCTGCAGCTCTTTAATGTTCAATTAATCAATGAGAACTCGGACATACTTGCACACAGAAGCAACGTTTCTTTATCATGATGTATCTAGATAACCAAGACCGAGCACGGCCTGTGGCCCGCCACACTTGTTTCCGTGTTGTGCTTCTGTCATGTTTTATTGTCATATCATATAGGAAAACCTAGATGGCACTGCACCACATAGAGGTACAGTACTAGGGATACTTTGAGGCCAGACTTTAAGCCAATATAAGAAGATGTGTATATCTTTCGTGAATTCATATCCTCTACATATGCCATTGGAGGACTGCATTGATCCGAGTTGCATTCACCTGTGGATCAGTGCTCTGGGCCTGTGCAGTTTCATGATACCAACCTCTATTGGAATGCTTGCTGTGTATAAGGTTTTTCTTTTTCTTCCTTACATGTGGTATATTTATGTGCACTATTTTGTTATTGATTGGTAAGTACGTAAGCTATTTCATTGCATCTCTCTGAAAGAGAGAATGTAAAAATACAGCTAGACTTTTTTCTGATCACTAGAAACTTCATGTTTTGTCTCCAGAGGTCCCAAGTGGCATTCGTCAAATGGAGCACGGGCAAAAAACTGATATGAATAAAAGGTCTTCTAATGCGTCATCCTCTAAAGCATTTGAACAAAAATCTCTTGATTTTTCTTCTCAAGGTCAAGCTCATGTCAAACCCCAAAAGCCGCACTATTTTAGTTCTGATATTGGTGACAAGCAAAGTGAACCAGAAGATGTTCAACCAAAAATGAAACAAAGCCTAACCAAAGCTGAGGTGATTGATTTGAGCAATGATGATGATGAAGCAAATGGTGAAGTTACAGCGTCTGCAGTTCAAGACCCCTGTTCTGCTTTATGGCATTGTATGAACCCTCTTGGGGAAGCAAGGGGTCCCTTTCAGATGTCATTGCTAAAGCAGTGGAAAGATGGCAGTACTCAATCGAAAATCAAGGTTTGGAGAATGGGTCAAACAAAAGAAGAGGCAATCCTTCTTACTGATGCCATTCGCCAAAATTTTCCCTCTCTGTAGAGGTACGACATGTTAGTCAATTGAACAAAGATGTACATGGGCGTCCATTTTGAAAAGAGCAATAGACAAATCTTGTGAGAAATAGAAGATAAGTTTACGTGAAAATAGACAGAAATCTTGTGAGAAATAGAAGATAAGTTTACGTGAATTAAACTTCTAGTTATGGCTTATCGTACATGATAGGAAGGGATGCAATGTAAGTGCCTCATAGGAAGTCAAAAAGGTGGGCAGAGTGATTTGGTGTTTATGGTTTAAAAATGGGAATTTATATCCCCACCCAATAATTCTCTCTCCACACCCATTATTTATTTGAATTATTAAATTACTTTTATATCCTTGTATAAAATTACACATTAAGCCAAAACAATACAAAATAAAACAAAAAAATTCTCAACACACCCAACCTCAAATACAACTCTTCAAGTTCTGAAACAACGTATCCTGAAAAAAATAATAATAATCTCCCACAACGCCGTTCAATTCCACCTATCATACTTGAACTTTCAATTAAAATGATGTGCTGGTTTTATATCTTGTGATGTTACCACCATTATATTGAAACTTGCATAAATGTGTTGGCTTCATACCTTGTGAAGTTTCATGAGCTTGATGGATTTTTTGTGTTATGTTCATGAATTAACGAAAATAAATTCATTTTCGTATTTATTTTCTTGTTAATTTGCATAGTTAATTTAATTTTTATAAGTTAGAATAGTGATGGGTGCAATGAGAAAATTCAATATTTGATTAAGGGTATTTTTGGAATATAAAATGGGTGCAAGAAGAAAATTCATACTAACTAAAATAAATGATGGGTGTTTTAAGAAGAATGGGTGGGTTGAGATAAATAATGGGTGGGGATATAATCTCCCTTTAAAAATTCAGATATTAAGGTCTGTAAGTACTGCAATATTTTGAGGTAATTGCTTGCATGTACTACCACATTTCAGGGAGAAAAGGCCACGTATACTTGTTTAGTAAACCGAAATTTTTTCACCAATCCTTTTGAAGATGACTGGTAGCTCGTATTTGTGTACTTTCAAGTTAACGCGAGAGTTTTGGCCCCTGTGAACCATATCAATTGCGAATTGAGAATTTCTAAGGTTCTCAATAAAATGATGTTTCTCTGCATCGTGTTTTGGTCACTTTAAGCACCTCCCTATATGACATGATCAACATTTCAACTCATGACATCCTGTAAGTGGAAGATTCCTTCACAAATCATGCCGTCTTCCAACTCAACTTTCCCTCATGTATGGAATATCTCATTCTCAAGAGTATCAAACACGAAATTCTATAGCAGTTTACTCATTGTGTTCATAAAATTCAAAGTTCTATTAAAACTAAATTAAACATGGATCATACGAAAGAACACCATATAAAATTCATTCTATATTAAATTGGAGTTCTGATATCAGCCTTATTTCATTGCTGAAATAACGCCTCAGGTGAGCTTGAGAAGAATTCCTCTATTCAATGCTTATCTCAGCAGTTTCCTTCCTCAAAGCTTGCAGCCTTTCTTTCAGTTTCTTACTCTGTTCAAAGTTCGCCTTCCTCTTTACAGCTTTCTGTTGGAAAAATAAAAACATTTTATACAACAGTAATCAATAAGACTCGACCAGAGACTGACTTTTTTTTCTTTTTTCTTTTTTTTAAGAAAAGACCCAAATAATTGAGACTTACTTCCTCGCAGAAGCAACGGTCAAGCTTTATTTTCAGATTTGTACATTCACCAAAGAATTTTGCAATAGGATGATCTACATGACACTTCTGAAACTCCTCAATGACCTGCACACATCAGAATCATAAATAGACTTAGACAATAGATCTCTGTACTTGCCACTAAATTTCATAACTTGAATTAACACTTCCAACACCACACATTATTAAGATTGCACTCTGACCAGCCCAAAATTTGAAGACTCGCCAATTTTTGGCACAAACACAAGTGGGCAGTGGCATGTAAAGGGGTTGGCTTTCTGATTCATTCCAATATGTACCATGACTCATACATAGACATAGACAGATCATAGACGGATGATCCGCTATGATCTGTCTATGTGCACGTCAGAAACACAAACAGAAGTAGACGAATGATATATCTATGTACTTGGCGCTAAATTTCATAATGTGAATTGACAGTTACAACACCACAGATTATTGAACAAGATCACAACAAAAAATAGCAGCTCACACAAGCTAAAAAAGTCTCAAAAGTATTGACTTCAAGTCTTTCAATCAAGGAAAGAAAGCATACCAACATAATACTTCCTATGGCTTCTCCTTTGCTAATTTAAAAGAGAATGTATGGTGAAGAAACGCCCTTTCTTCAACCACATACGAGGTCTAACTCCCAACTGTGTCCAACTATTCAGAACTGAGTCTTGTCCGTTTGGTTCTGTATATCTCCAAATTGTCTTTTCCTTATGTAAAAACTATATGACTTGGAATCTGGCTAGACTCTCGTGAACTGATGTTAAACAACATGATTTACCTATAGCACTTTAAGCCCACATATTTAACTCATCTTCTTTTCCACATATTCTTATCAGATGTCATTTTAAAGTGAATGTGCTGCTCCACTTTCCATGAAGACCCCCAGGTATTGCTATAAGCACAGTTACTTTCACAACTAGATAACGTTAAATGGTTTGCTTTTCGGGGTTCAGTTGGCCACTTCAATGTGTTCATGAAGCAATTTAGGCAGTGAATGAAAGTCCTCCTCCAACTACACAAGTGCAGATAATCCAATTCAAGAATCGACAACCCCAAACAAGTGATGATCAATAATAATCCATGATATAGGATATCAAAGGCGCTCGATGATGAAGCAATGGATACCCAATCAAGCAAAAGATGAAGCAAGTAAAAATGGATGGAGAACTCACTTCAGCGCACATGGGGTGCTTGTGGAGCGTCAATGGAGGATGCATCTTGAACGCCCAATTGGCTCAAAATCTTCAGCACCCTCTAACCAGCACCCTGCGAAGCCTACAATACAACCGTTTTTGCATTTAGGCATATTGTTCCATATACAAATAGCGACCCAACAAACGCTTTCGATCGAGAACCCAAAAAAAAAAACCCAAAAGAATAAAGTATCAAATCAGCAACAAATGAATCGGACAAATTGAGAAGCAGAAAATAGAAGAAAGAAACACGCCTTTTGGTTGTTGTTTTGTAATTTGATCGGATTGGAGTCCTTAGAATGAGGTGCTGCAGCTGCACTGTTTCAAATTGAATTCACCCGCCGGTGTAATTGCTAATACCACCCGTGCAGACCAGAGAGAACAAAACATTAACAGTCTAGGCTGGACCTGGTAGCTGAGGCCATCTTCACTCGAATAAGTTCTTAGTAATTGTTGTATTTCGTGTTTATGGCGCATGAGAAAAGCGAAAGTAAATCAGAGAAAAATCATCAATAATAGTTAAAAAATCATCAATTTTAGTAAGAGAAGATTTTTATAGGGTCCCCGAATGTCATAATGCAAAAGTGAAGAAAAGACTAGACGATGAAATGAAACTAAGCCCAAAAGGACTACAAGTTTGATTTGCCAATGGATAGACATCACAAACATGACTGGAATCAAAATTAAAATCTAATAGGGTACTAGCTAAATGTTGAAGACTGGAAAAATGACCCAAGCGTCGATGCCATAGGTCGGAAGAGACAGTGACAATGTTGCAGGATGGCTAGCGGTGGGAATTGGACATGAATGCCAACGCCACTAAGTAATAGAGATCACCTTGTCACTTACCCACACCAATCATCGTCTTCGTAGCCAAATCCTGCAAGATACACCAAGAAGGGAACAACGTTACTGAGCAACAGTACCCATAAGTAATTTTACTACCAGAAGAAAGATCAACATTAAAGCTTGGCACACACAATACATCTTTCAATTGTGTGTTATCTAAATTAATAGTTCAGTTATGGAAGCTTTCTCTCCGCTTGGCAAAGAAACTGATGGCAAGGTAATTGGTGATGCACTACTATTCAACAAACATGGAGAAGATGTTATATGATCCGTCGCTCCACTATTAATGATCCATTGACCATGAGGAGGAGCTAACAGTGACAAACCTTTAGAAAAAACTCCAACGGAGACAACATTGGCTTGAGGACCAACCGCATCACTTGAGTCACACATCACCGAGAGTATTTCCTGTTATTACACATCTAAGAGATTAGGCATAGCTATTTGTTACATCTTGGAGTGTGGGGGCTGTCACTTGGTTGGCTCAAGGGCGGTTGCTAGACCCGGTGTTACTACTGGATTGATTGGAGCGGCTAAATCCACCGGTGTGGTTGTTACCCCTTCTTCCTCCATTGTTGTTGCGATTGTAGTTGTTATGGGGCCTTGGATGATCCAATGGACATCCAATGATTTTTTAGCAAGTTTCGAGATTATGTCTATTGCGCTCACATTTTCTACACCAAAAATTTCATCAAGATTCGGTGCAGGGCTGTGAATCAGCTCGTGTTAGGCCATCTCCAGCCGAGGTCATGGGGGTTGGCTACACCTATTGTAGCCCCCAAAATAGTTCAAAACCATCTTCAAAAGAAAAGGCTACATTTTGGGCTACAAAAACGAAAGGGCTAGAGTGTTAGAAAGAGGGCTGGATCCAACCCTTTAGGTAGGCCTGGCTACAAAATGGATGAGGGCAACTGTGCCACTTGGCCAACAGATTCCAACTCTAGAATGTAGCCCGCCTCATTTGGAGATGACAAAATGTAGCATACCACTATTCTTAAAAAAAAAAATTATATTTAGAGGGTTACAATGTAGCATGGCTAAATTGTAGCCCTTTTCGGCTGGAGATGGCCTTACTACCCGTTCCGCAAATTTCCAAATTACCAAAATGCCCTTCCAAATAACAAATCGATGTTGACTCAAAAACTTGACTTTTAAAACTTAAGAAACTATATACCCAATAGTGTACTCCTAATGGGTTTGTCCAAGATATTGTTAGGTCATTCAATTTGGGATATTTGTTGTCAAGTCCTCCTAATGGGTTCAAGTTTAATCTAACGGTGGTTAGGGAATTCTTTGCAAATTTTCCAAAACTCGATGCTTTTTCATATAATGTGGATGTTGTAGTGCATGGGGCTGTTATTCACTTTAACCCATCTATCATTTATGAATTCTTTGGGCTGCCTAGTCACACAGATCATGATGCATACACCACTTATTTGGAAGAGTCCAGTCGTTTTCTTATGCAAGATTTCTCTATTCTAGCCTTTCATGATTCCGATCTTGTCTTAGGTGCAGGGGAAAAACCTTGTAGGTCTCATCTGTCCCCAGGGTACCGTTTGTTGTTGCATATCATTAAAACAAATATTCTGCCAACCGGCAATGCAGCAAACGTTACTTTGGAAGCCGCTAGACTAGCCATCCTCTTAGTACAGCGTTTTCCCATTCCGTTAGGTCACATCATCTTTGATTCCATTATGTCTAAGACTCGGAACACGGGAAAAATAGAAGGAACTCGTGCATCTATTGTTTTTCCGTGCTTCATTCATCATTTGTGTGAACGTGCGAATGTGCCTATGGATGAGTCACAAGATGTGTATGAGAGTCCTAAGAGTCCTATGACCGAAGACCTGTTGAAGAAAAGTGAAAAGGCTGCTAAGAGTGCTCGAGGTTCCAAACTGTCAATCGGACCAGCCTCTCCTGCAAATCTGTCTTCCACCATTGATGCTGCAGTGAAAAAGGCCACTGACAAGGTCATTAAGGCATTTAGTGCTAAGCGTAAGAGGAGGACCTTGAGGAAATCTGCCAAGAAAGACTGATCGTGTTGTTGTGAAGTTTGTTGGTTGTTTGCTTTTTCTGTTCTGTTTTTATTCTGTCTGGTCATGAACAATTTCAGGTTAAGTGTTATTTTGCTGGGATGTATCTTGATTTCCCATGATGAACATTGGGGCTTCTTTTGCTGTGACTAGTGCTATTTCTGTTTATGTTTCAATTGCTTGCTTGGGTCTAGTTGTGTTATTAAGGGGGAGTTCTCCCTCATTCTTGCTTGCTGCTTATTGCTTATGCTCTCAAGCTCCGTTTGTGCTATATATATTCTCTCTCATTGCTCCTCATTTAATAATTGATTGATGCTTCTATGTTTATGCTTCCGTTGTTTACCATACTCATTGTTACATCCTTTGTCTTGCCATGACAAAAAGGGGGAGTAGATTCAATCACATGCTTAGGGGAGTACTTTTTCACATATATGTTACCTATGATATGACTATACTAGTTAGGGGGAGAATACATTCTATTGCATGCTGCCTTGAGTTTTCCTGCAGGTACATTTTGACTAGTCAGCATGGTTAGGTTTGGTGAGTGTGAGCGATGTGAGTTATGAGGTTGTTTTTGTCAAGGAAAGCCAAAGGGGGAGATTGTAGGTTATTTTATGATTGGCTATCCTTGTCACAAAAACATTGTAAAGAATGTAACAAGCTCAATTAGTCACTAAGTTTATATTTCTAGATCTTTAGGATATTGAAGAAGCTTGGAAGGTTGAAGATTGAAGATGCATTCATATAACACATTCATTTGCATAGTCTTTCTGTGTCAAAAACCTTGTCCTTTCTTTATTTAGTCAAAAGGTTTTAAACACTTTAAAGCTTTGGACTTGTTTTCACAAGAATAAGGATTTTAGGATTTTCGTGACTGGTCATCTATTTCATGCACGTGAAGGTTGACTACTTTTCTGACAGATTGATTAAACAGCCCATGCTTTTATCCGCTGGTCAGTCAACTGCGCCCCACTCACTCGGATCTGCCGAGGTTGTTTTAAAAAGAGAGTTTAAGGTTTAATCTTGGCCGTTTATCTCTTATCCCTTTGTGTCTATATAAACACAACTTCATCCTCAATATCGGCTAGGGTTTTCAAGCTAAACATTTCATCATTTTTCTGAAAAACTCTCTTTGACTAGCTGCATTTTTCCTCTCCGGTTCTTGCTTGCCTTCTTGAGTGCCTAGTTCACTTATATAGAAGCTTTATAAGAAAGTGAGGATAGCTAGTATTTGAATCTTGTTTTCAAAGTTGTTTTTCATAGAAAACACATTAAGCTAACTTTGAAAGAAGATTCATCTTTCCTAGTTCGACTTGTTTTAAAGTTTCCATACTTTGAGTCGAGTTAGGAGTGTGCAACACTAGTCTCCCATGTTCATACATGTTTGTAGACTTTCTTGAGTATTGAGGTCATTGACCTTAGTAGGTTTGCTGCCCAGTTTGTAGCTGCAAGCATCAAACACAGTCACCGTTTTATTTCCTGCAAGTAAACTGCTTTCTGGAAATAAATCTGTGACTGGTCATAAATCATCACAGCATACATTTTCGGTGTCACGTTAGAGGAATACTTGTGTATGTCCTTGTAGCGTGTTGACCAAGCAAGGATCCGCTGGAAGTGAAGTGATTGAGAAGAAGCCGCACGAGGGACTGCTACATCTAAGTTAGGTAACTAGATATTGAGCTTGGTCTGAACCTTGTACTGGGCATCTTTTGCCATTTCATAGTGGAAGGCCGGTCTTCTGATAGACCCCCGGTTTTTTTATCCCTTAGTGGATTTTTCCGGGTACCAAAACTCTGTGTTCATCTTTGTGTATTGTTAAACATTCGGCTTAACTAAAATTGGATTTAATTTTGCACCAAATCACTTAACATGCAAACTGGATAATTCTGCCTGACTGGTCATCTTAACTGCTGCATTAGAAACGCTGGTTTAATATAGTTGTAGTTGTGGATAGCTCACGAATATCAAACTCACTGATTTCGTTGAGGACCTAAGTTGGCATTGCATCTGAGTGTTGTTGATCAAATCACAAGCATCCACAAGTAATATCTATTAAGAACTTAATCCTGTTAATCTGTAAAGTTCATCACACTGTAACTGGTCATCTGTGTGATGATTGTTTGTGCTGTTTGTTAAACAAAAAGGAATTAGTTTTAAAATACCCCCCTCATTGCCAACCTGCAACCATGCATAAACCCCTTATGAGCAAAATAAAGGTGAATTAGGGTTTTAATTTAAAGTTACGGTTTATTTAATTTTGGCCTTTGGGACTTCTAGGTGAGCAGACTCCCAGGAACCAACTCAACCGAGCAGAACAGTTAGACGAGGACGACGATTGCTGGATATGTTGTGATGATTGTGGTTGTTTATGATTGTTGTTTGGTACAGTTAGTGCCGCACCTGTGAACCTATGGGTTCGAGTCCCAGTGAGTTTTTTGTACTCAATGTCTGGAGTGGGTTCAAGTCCCATTATCTTGACATCCCGGTAGTGGTTCGAGTCCTGACTGCCCTATTTAGCGATGTGGGTCCGAGTCCCATTGCCCACTTAAATCACGGTCGCATATTTATATTATTGGTGTTGTACAGGTTTTGCCTCGTGTGACTAACTATTGTACTTGTTAGCTGTATTCGTAGTATGGTTGTATACTACTTGTTTTGACAGAGGGGGTTATTGGAATATCTTTAAATGTGGTTTTTACTTTTTGTTTTTCCCGTCCACTCACCCTTGTTTTGCGCCCTCTAGGATGTAGCTTTGAAGTGCATCACCGAGACGATGGAGGCTTCTGGATAGCTCTGTTCTCACCCACAAATATTAGGAGCTCTTTGTTGTCTGTCTTCTGTTCAGGTTGTTTGTGGTTAAACAGTGTTGTTTTATTCCCCCTTTGGGCTGAAATAGTTGTGTATTTCTCTTTCGTTGCTAGATGCTCTGATACTTGTGTATGTTGTACTAACGGGCTTCAACCCGATACGTCTAATTTGTGTCTTTTCATTCGTTAGTTGTGTTTTGATTGGTCAAGGCTTCGTCACCTTAATGAGGTGATGGCCGCACCTCCCGGGGCTGACTTTAGGGGACATGATGTGTCAGCTCGTGTTGCCATGGTTTTGGCCGGTTCACTGCAAATTGCCATAACTTCCATATTGTTGGAGATGCGATGAGCACTTACTTCTCTCTGTTTTTCTTGATGAGTGATGGAGGCATAGGCTTCACGCAAACTTGGAATCGGTTTCATTAACAATAATTGTTCTCATGTGGCATTGTAGGATTCATTAAGCCCCATCAAGAACTGCATTAGTTTGTTTTAGGGATGGGCTCAGTACAATTACCCAGGGATTTACCCTATACCCAAATCCCATACCGAAAGCTCGGGAAGTAGAAACGCAAGGCTGGAGTCCCGGAACAGAGAGCTGAGTTATCCGAATTCGGGTACCCAATTTTTTCGGGACAGGAAGGTTCGGGACAAGATTTACCCGAGATTGTGGAGGATGGGTTTCAACGACTACAACGCGGAGCGGCTGGGTTTCGACGGCGACGCAGGTTGAGAAGGCCACGTGGTGAGGACGAAGACGAAGATGCCGATTTACCCGAGAATGTGGAGCCTAGGTTTCGACGGCTATGCGGTGCAGCTTGGTTTCGACTGCGACGCGGTGTTGTTGGGTTTCGACAGCGACGCGTGTTGAGGAGGCAACGCGGTGAGGATGAAGACGAGCCCAGAACTGATGATGAAGAGGTTGAAGATGAACTGGGTATTTTGTGTAATTATTTCAATATTTATGGGTAATGTTTAAAATATTAATATAAATATAAAATTTTCGGGTCGGTCTGGGTACCCACGGGTCTTGGATTCTAGGACCCAATCGCGACCCGAATTTTTAACTCGTTTGACTTTTTTTTTTGGTCAATTTTCCTGACCCGACTTGACGAGTTGATTTGACTGGGTTTTCGGGTATACGGGTCGGTATGCCCACCCCTAGTTTGTTTGTATCGCTTTGTGCTCCACAAGTGCAAGAAGATATCTTGTTATAGGACCCCAACTCATCCCAAAGTGCCTTGCGTTTTGTGAAATATGCGGAAACAGATGATTGGCTTGCGAGAGAAGTGCAATATCCCGTTGAACTTGAAAGATGCGTGGAGCTTTGCTTCGTGAAAAGCGCTCACGAAGCCCATCCCAAACCTCATGAGCCGAGTTTTCAAAGATGATGCTATTGGAAATCTCAGGCTCGACAGCACCACATAGACTTGTTCTAAATAACTAATTATATTGTGAAACCTAGTATTATTTAATACAAACCGAAAGTAAATAAGATGTGATGAGATTTTCGGGATACGATTTACTCATCTCATCTCAATCTGAAAAAGTTAAAACGAGATGAGATGAGACAGAAAACATGAAAATAAAAAGGAAAAATTACATTTTGATACTACTTGAAGATCAAAATACCAAAAAACACTACTACACTTTAAACATTACAATATACTACTACTTTGACACATGTTGATTTATAATTGGGTTGTACACTTTAATAACAACTTTTCACTCCACGCGCGCTGCAATTCACGCGAGAATCTCTCTACAAACTTCAAAACACTCTTTTACCCATAACTTTCTCATCCGGACTCCGTTTGACACGAAATCAATTGGGTTGGATTCATCTCGTCACCCTCTTTCCATAGACACTAAGATTATAACCCCAGACCCACTGTAGAGAGAGATCAGAACCGCAACATCTTCACGTTTTCCGGCGAAATTCTCCGATTCCGGCGACAAATGGGACGAACCACCACCCAAAACTTTATCCTCTCATCATTCTAGACACAGCCCAACCAATATTGAGCTTTATTTTGTAGCGGATCATCGCCGGTGAGCCTCACATATTGGTTGAAACTTTCCGGTGAGTTTCCGGCGAGTTTCCGGCCAAGGTAGTCTTTGAAACTAGTCTAGAAAGCTTTGTTGGGTTGTTTAGATGAAGATTGATAGGAAAATCATATGAACTGATGGTGAATCAACACAGCTATTCTTTCTCCTTCATTTTGAAGGACATCCTTCAATTTGAAGGATCACATCCTTCAATTTGAAGGAGCACATCCTTCAATTTGAAGGAAGTGCTCATTCAGATCTGCAGGAAACTGTCCTTCAGATTTTTGAAGGAGCACTTCCTTCAATTTGAAAGATCACATCCTTCAAATTGAAGGAACACATCCTTTAAATTGAAGGAACACATCCTTCAGAGTTGAAGGAACACATCCTTCAGAGTTGAAGGAACACATCCTTCAGAGTTGAAGGAACACATCCTTCAGATTGAAGGAAAACATTCTTCAGATTGAAGGAATACATCCTTCAGAGTTGAAGGAACACATCCTTCAGATTGAAGGAACATCCTTCAGAGTTGAAGGAACACATCCTTCAGATTGAAGGAACAACCTTCAGAGTTGAAGGAACACATCCTTCAGAGTTGAAGGAACACATCCTTCATTTTGAAGGACCACATCCTTCATTGCGACGGATCACATCCTTCATTTTAACGGACAAGAAGCAGGGGCGTGTGATGTGGGGCGCGTGAATGTCACTCACACCGGCTGTGGGTGGGTTTGTTAGTTTGGTTTGATATTAAATTGTAAAAGTAGTAGTAAATTGTAAGAAAAAAAGTGAGGTAGTGTTTTTGGGTATAATAAAGGTGAAATAGTAGTTTTTGGGCATAAGCCCAAATAAAAATGAATCATGAATGGAACGGGATTTTTTTGGACAGCTTTAGGACGAAAATTTGCAATACAAAACTATTGGGGAATTGGCAAAAATAGGCTCATAGCCAAATCCATTTGCCAAAATAGGCAGCGGGCAGCGGTTAGTTCTTCACTAGGCAAAATGCTACAGTAACTTTGCAATTAAATCCCTGGGGGTTATAGTGCGGCCATAGTGCCTCATAGTGCCCATAGTGCACCCATAGTGCCTCATAGTCTTTCGAGTACAGAATCGTTGTAATTCATCAACGCCTTCATAGTCCCTCATAGTGCACCCATAGTGCCTTATAGTGCACCCATAGTGTCTTATAGTCTTTCGAGTACAAAATCGTTGTAATTCATTAACGCCTTCATAGTCCCTCATAGTACACCCATAGTGCCTAATAGTGCCTCATAGTGCACTCATAGTGCCTCATAGTGCCTCATAGTCCCTCTGCTTATTCTCCGAACTCCACCGAAGACGTTTTCGTTTGCCGGTGGCAAACCGCTGGGAATTTGAGGTTGAAACTTTGGGGATATATTCTTGAGGTCGGGAGGGAATTTTTTGTAGTTGGGGTTGTTGTCAATCGATGACCGGAAAACGTAGAACGGAGGGAGGTTTGTAGGACGGTTTTTGGCAAAAAACATATCAAAACGTTTTGGTTCGCCGGCGGCAAACCGCTTGGAATTTGGGGTTGAAACTTCGTGGGAGTGTGCTCGTGGATGTTGGGAAGCTAGTCCAGGTTTTCCGAACGGAGAAAGTGGCCGGAAAATTAGCGACGGCGGCGAGAACTCCGGCGGCTCAGTTTTGCGTTTGGTTTCACCGGCGGCGTTCCACGCTGTCTTTGGCTCTGAAATTTTGGGGATATATTCTTGAGGTCGAGAGGGAACTTTTTGTAGTTCGGGTCGTCGTCGATCTATGGCCGAAAAAGAGAGAACGGAGGGAGGTTTGTCAGACGGTTTTTGGCAAAAAAACAGAGCAAAATGTTTTCGTTCGCCGGCGGCAAACCGCCTGGGATTTGGGGTTGAAACTTCGTGGGAGTGTACTTGGGGATGTTGGGAAGCTAGTCCAGGTGGTTCCGAACGGAGAAAGTGGCCGGAAAATTAGCGACGGCGGCGAGAATGGAAAGAGGTTTGTCGGACGGAAAAAGGGAATTGTGAAGGGGCTTCTCCTTTGCAATTAGGCAAAAGTTTTGCCTAGTTTCAGCACAAAATTGACTGACCCAACATTTTGGCAAATGGATTTGGCTATGAGCTTATTTTTGCCAATTCCCCAAATTTTTTTTTTTTTTTTCTTTCCTCTTCTATTTTTTTTGTGTTGTTTTTTTTTTTTTTTTTTTTTTTTTTGTTTTTTTTTTTTTTTTTTTTTTTTTTTTTTGGTTGGGTTGGGGTGGTTTGGTTTTTTTTTTTTTTTTTTTTTTTTTTTTATTTTTGTTTTTTGTTTTTTTTCCTTCCCTTTCCCTGGTGGGTGGGGGTAGGCTTTTTTTTTTTTCTTTTTTTTCCTTTTTTTTTTTTTTCTTATTCTTAAAAGGACGGGGGGGGGGGGGGGGGGGGGGGGGGGCGAGTTTTTTTTTTTTTTTTTTTTTTTTTTTTAAAAAAAAAAAAGGAGGGTGGAGGGGGGGGGGGTGGTTTTTAGAGAAAAAAAAAAAAAAATTGTTTTTTTTATTTTTGGGGTGTAAATAAAATCCATAGATTCTGCTCAAAGATATAACTTGGAGTCCATCCTTGAATACACCTCCTAAGGTACAGTCAACTTTAAAAAAACACCCATAAATTATATGTAAGTTACTCCTCCATGTCCACTTACAACCTCACCAATGCGGTAAGCATTATAAGCAGCTCCATTTCCAACTTCCCCAAATATTCTGTGGGATGCCTCCTGACTCACAACCAAAACCATTCCAATACCCATGTTGAAAGTTCGTCTCATCTCAGCATCTTCTACTCTACCGGCATCTTGAATCCATTTGAAAATTGGCGGGACTATCCATGAATCTTTATATATGACAGCTCCTAAGCCTTCGGGAAACACTCGAGGTATGTTTTCTGTGAAACCACCACCTGTGATGTGAGCTACTCCTTTCACGCCTCCCTTGCTTATGAAGTCAAGCACCTGCATGTTTAGTGCAAGGCAAGTAATAAAGCTAAAGGGCTGGAGCAAATTCATTTTCATTTCAACACCTAGTTAATCAGACACATATAGGTTTTGATCAATGCCAAGTACCTGCTTAACGTATATGAGAGTTGGGGTCATCAAAGCTTCACCTAATGTAATACCTTCTCCACCAGGTAATTGGTCAGTGAGAGAAGCCCCACTATCAGTCAAAACCCTGTAAACAAATAGAGAAACAGCAATGATACGATATGAAATTTGTCATGAGTAGTCAGCTGAAGACCTAAAATTCAATTGCTTACTGCAAGCCAATTGCGTACACTATATTTAAATGTTTCTTCGAGAAGTTGTAGCACCAACCTTCTCACAAGAGAGAAACCATTAGAATGAACCCCACTAGACGGTAGGCCAATGAGGACATCTCCAGCGACAATGGTTTTCCCATCAATGATTGATTCCTTTTTCACAACCCCAACAGCAGAGCCACCTAGGTCGTACTCGCCGTCTTTGTAAAAACCTGGCATCTCTGCAGTCTGAAACAGACTCAACTCATTAGTGAGGTATACATATCTTACCAATAGTTGGTTTGAAAAACATGCGCAAACATTAACAAATGAACCAGAAGAATATTCGCATACTGGGAACATTCATTCTTGACTCGTGCTCACATAGTGACATGGCAATGGGAAATTCAAGAGAAGTAATTAGTTAGAATACCTCTCCGCCTGAAAGTTTACAACCAGATTGTTGGCAACCATCGAGAATACCTTTTATAACCTATAAAGAAGAAGCTTCAAATAAGCTATACAATGCAGAAAGTGGTACTACGTGTCAACATGCAGTCACAGTGGGAAGTGTACCTTCTCAGCAATATCAACATCAAGATGGCCTGTAGCAAAGTAATCCTGGAAGGATAACGGCTTGGCGCCACAGCAAACGATATCATTGACATTCATGGCAACCTGAATGTCGAATGAATGAGTGAAAAAAGTTTGATTTGAAGAGACTGACTACCAATTAAACTAACAAATTCATACGGGTATATCATATCATATATGCGAGATTACTACGTATTAGAAACATTACCAAATCGATACCAATGGTTTCATGAATTCCAGTATCAAATGCAAGCTGAAGTTTAGTTCCAACACCATCCGTACCATGAACAAGGCATATATCACCTGTTGATCACCACATAATTTCATGAGCCCAAGTAACTAAACGAAAATCAAACAACCCACACAAAAAAACTGACATGTATAGCAAAAACGAATTACTAACATAATTAGTCACGATTTCAATCAAATTTTACTTCTTTGCATACCGAGAATGTCATCATCTTGGGTAATAGCCCCAAAGGCTCCAATTTCAGGGGCATTCTTTTTAATTCTTCGAACAAGTTCGGACCCAGCATCTATATCTACGCCAGCGTCCTTGTACGTTAATCCGCCGACAGCCCTGAGTTGCCCTAGCCGGCTCTGAGAAATTTTAGCAGAAGAAAACCCAATTGGCCTCAATTTGCATAGATTAAAGCCTCGGTTGGGGTTGAGGTTGGATCTGGAGTAAGAACATGGTCGCAGTAACTCTGTAGTTGCCTTTGAGGCGGTGATCGTGTTCATGCCGGTGGCAGCCATTGAAAGAGGCCGACGGAAGTCTCTCTCAAATTTTTGGATCAAAAGAATAGTAATTTTATTTTGGCACTTTCTACAGTCCGTCAGTTGGATTGATTCACCTACTTATTTTTTTTGTTTAAAAACATCATGTGTCTTGCACATGTTTTCCCAAATTACTCTTAAAAAGCCCTGACGGACCGGTCCGCTTGGCGAACTGTAGAATTTTCCATTTTATTGATAGGGTTTGCCCAAAAAATTAAATAAGGAGTACATATATATACAAATTCAAACCGAGGTCTCGTTAAAAACCTTGCAAAGTACAAGGAAAATAGTGCCCTATACTCCTGAAGACAAATACAAGCATTCAAACTACAGACAATTACATTCAAGTAAACAATTCCAACCAAAAAAGGCCCAACAACAAAACAACACCAAACATATCTAAACTCAAATTGATTAGTTGCTGCAAAACCAAATTGACCAGAATACTCAGATCGGAATCAAGCAGATGCAGCGACGTTGACGGCGACCACACAACAACTGATACGGATCCGACGGAGGACGCATCCATTACAAACCAACCAGACCCAGATTGGATCAGTGAGCGGCGACAGGCGAAACATAGGCGGTGATGAGACGAAGCTGATGATATGCCTCTCAACATCCCAACCAAACACCTAACAGAATAAAATAAAAAACATATAATACAGGAAAAATAAACCTCCCAAACACAAGGTTGGGAACGAACAAGAACATCTCAAACACAAGGTCGGGAACTATGGTGAGGCTCTCATGAAAGAAAGGACAAAACTTCCACGGTAAGAGGGAGGGGCTCTCACAAAGGAGAGGGAAAATTGGACTCTCACAAGGAGAGAGGGGACGGAAAACAAGTCTCTCTCAAATTTAGAATTGGCAAAAAGCAGAATAGGGTGACAGGACATAATCTCAAAATATTTATTGTTATACGTAGAAATTTATTTTTAAGAATAAAATTCAGTATTTATTAGTTTCGTCATATACAATGAAAATTAATCTATTAGTTCAAATTCTTTATAGGGTTTTTATCATGAATGGTGCCTGAACTTTCACTAACCGAACTTCATAGTGCCTAAATTTTAAAAGTGATCAATTTGGTACCCAGACTTAAAAAACCGGACTTCATAGGGCCTGAACTTTAAAAGTGATCAATTTAGCACCCAGACTTTCAAAAAGAGAACTATGTGGTACCTCCTTCAATTTTTTGTCAAAATTACTTTAAAATTACGGATAAAATTATCTTTTGATATTAATTTTCATGTAAAATATTTTTTTTAACCTCTCAATCTCTATATAACTGTGTATTATCATGTTTTGAAAAAATTAAAATGTGCATATAGCTATTTTAGGATAATAAATAAATTGATTAATGAAAATATACTCGAACGGTATACTTTTTATATTACTCATTTTATGTTAGAAATATTTTTTATGTTCGAGTATATTTTATTCATCAATTTATCTATTGTTTTGTACTAGCCATATGCATATATATTTTTTGAAACATCATAAAACATATTTATATAGATGTTGAGAGGTAAAAATAGTATTTTACATAAAAATTAATTTCAAAAGACCATTTTTTTCATTCATTTTAATGCAAGTTTGACAAAAAATTGACTGAGGTACTACAGAGTCTTCTTTTTAAAAGTCTGGGTACCAAATTGATCACTTTTAAAGTTCAGGCCCTATGAAGTCCGGTTTTTGAAAGTCTGGGTACCAAATTAATCACTTTTAAAGTTCAGACACTATGAAGTCCGGTTAGCGAAAGTTCAGACACCGTTCATGATAAAAACCCTTCTTTATATATCTACTAGTTTTTTTCTATTACAACCTAATATTCAAGAATCCAATAGCTTTTAAAAAAAGGAACCTGATATGATGATGACGACCATTTCAATGATTACAAATTTAAATAACATCAAAACTTAATAATATTTTTGAATTTGGTAGGAAATAATATTTTTACATTGTAAAAATTATATTAATATTAATTCTTAGGAACTAATATTAGGTACTTAGAACAATTTCATGTGGATATGTTAAGGTGTTTGAAAGTATATGGTAGGGGTGGGTTCGGGATCATCCCGATCCCGTTCCGATCCCGAACTTTTAGTATTTTTGGATCCCTTTTGCGGTTGGGATCCCTAACTTTCGGGATCAGGAATCCCTATTTCCCGACAATTACCCCAAAAAAATTAAATAGACCTATTTTATTGAATGGTGATTGTATGAGTAATAAAGAGGGTTTGTTTTTTGTTCTTGAGTTTAGCCTTTATGTAATGTCTGTAAGTTGTGTGATGGTGTGTTAATTGTCATGTATGGTTTTTCTTGGTATGAAATATCATAAGCCTTTGTTGGGTTGATCGGGTTAGCTTTTTCTTTTTAAGTTGTTGAAGTTGGATCAAATTGACACATCCCCCAATTTTGGTCTGAACGTTGCCCTTCGAACTTGTGTATCGAACCTCGTAGATTGGAAGCTTGTGTGAATTTCATTTCAACAATGGATTGCTAGACCAGCGGTAAACTCAGTGCAACTCCCTGCACAACTCACTCCATGGCGACACACAGCAAATTGTGTACACTATCTGTCAAACCCAATAAGTATGCTGTCCACCACGTAGCATCTACAAAGAATGGTGTTACAGAAGAGGCGGAAGAAGGCAGTATATTAACTTGGGGTTATATTTTTTTTATATTTTTAGCCAATCACGTGTTGACATGTGGCAAATAAGAAGTATACTCCCGAGATTCCGGGATCTTGATTTTTTTCAAAAGTTTTCCCAATCCCGATCCCTATTTTTTGGGACGGAATGACTTCGGAACGGGATTTTTGGGACGGGATCGAGATGGGACTGGGCGAGATCGGGAAACCGGAATGAAAAACCCACCTCTAGTATTTAGTGTGTTATCCAATTTCAAGTGAATATATTTAAGTGTTTTCCAATTGCATGTGGATATGTTCAAGTGTTTTGAAATATTTTGTGGAATTCCTCACGTGAAGTCATTAGGTTGTTCTAGTATCTTGGTTTAGTTTATTTCAATTGGTGGAATACTTCATGTTTTCATAAGTCAATAATTGTAACAAATTCTACTAATCACTTTAATAAGGGAATTTTAGGAAGCTAAATATTACACAATTTTTATAGGAAAATTTTATTTACTCCCCTTTTTTGATGAATTCACCTCAACTATATATAAAAAAAAAATTAAAAATTTTTAAAAAAAAGTACAAAAAGACTATTTGATCTTTACATAAAGTTATTTAAAATCCCCAATTCAATATGTTCATATTTTTTCTCATCTTTTAAAATCAAAGAAAAAGTTTAGGAAATGGCTCCTCAATTGGTAAAAATTGAAAGCTATGAGTTTTAGTTAACTGCGTCTGCAGGTAGAATTAGGTGGAATACAAAATTCTAGTGTAATCTCATGTAATGCATTGTTTCACTGGAAACTGACCGGATATGATATGAAATATTGACATAATGCATTGTGTTTTGGACATATTAATTAATCTCATGTAGGTATATATCCATTGTTCGGGAGGAAGGACTTGAAATATCACAGCCAGCACTTGATCCTGATAAGTCAGATGTGTATCATCCAATTACAGCTCGTGTGAAGAAATCAAGAGTGCACAGGTTAGGGTAATTTTGTTTCTGGAAAGTGGATTACCTATGGTAACATTCTTGATCATTCTGGGATAGATAATAAACTATGCAATATAATTGATTTTGTTTCATTTTCACGGTTTAACAGAAGGTTTTATAAGTACAAAGGCAGTGGAAGGTGTGACGACCACAGCTCTTCTCCTCCATGTGCAGGGTAAGCAACTTCTTATGCTATCCTCTATGGTTATTTTAAATTTTTTTTATCAACTATTGAATTGTTGAAAACTTTCCTTCCAATGGTGTCTTCTATAATATGTGTTACCACAGTTGGGTGGAAATGATGGCACCTGTATTTTCAAGAGCTGCTTGGCAATGCGTATGGTATATGATCCAGGTATATATAGAGTACCTAGAAAACTAAATACCACATTAACAATACAAGTTCTTAGTTTTGGTAATGAGAAACAATTTACTGAGTGCAGATGGTATGTACAAATAAATCTCATCATTTAAGCCGTGGTTCTTTACTAGCAGTCACACTGACTTGTTGACGTATATGGAACAAGCCGCGGTTCTTTACTAGTAATATTTTGCTTTCAAGTATATAGTTACTAATATATATTACTAAACAAGCAGAGAAGTGCTTCTGAAATTCTTAAAGTCAAAGCTGTATTAAGTCTACCTGGCACTGTATTTTGTTGCTCTGGTAATTCTTTTCCAGCACTAGGCCACAAAGTGGAATACATAACGGTGTTCCACCGTTATCTATTCATTCGCAAAACCGTTATCTAAGTGAGAGTTATCTATTCATGCCTTTTTAGATAACATAAATTCCGTTGTCTATTTAATAAATAGATAACGGTATCTTATGATAAAACGTTGTCTATACACACAATAGACAACACATGCTTACTAGAAATCGTTGTCTTTTGACAAAAGAGACAACGATTGTATGAGAAGGACCGTTATCTAATATAACTTTAGATAACGAATTTTATTGTCATTTGTGATCTTTTATATGTATAAACAACAGTTTAGTTATAAAATCGTTATCTATGGTGTGTATAGACAACTGTATTAATGATGAAATCGTTATCTATTGTTGGAATAGACAACATTATTTGCAATGAAATCGTTATTTATTGCTGTAATAGATAACAGTGGTCGCCGATAAACCGTTTTGTATTGTTGGAATAGACAACGGTGCCTCTGCTTTGAAGCCCGTTATCTTATATTCTGGGAAATTATATGGGTACAAAATAGGCATGCACCATTAACTAATAAACCTGTCTTATACAAACCAATTATAATAAAGCAACATTTTACTGAGCACATAAAGCAATACATTGAACAATATTTACATTGAATTATCTAAGCCATACCATTTGGACAGTAATAATACATAACCAAGGCCTCTATGCAACTATTGTTAAGGTCACCAAACTTAGCAAAAAAAAAACTACAAAGGCCTCTAAGTTAAACTTTGGTCAGGTCACCAAACTTAGCAAAAATAAACTACAAAGGCCTATAAGTTAACCATTGTTCAGGTCACCAAATTTAGCAAAAAAATAACTACAACTGCCACCAAAATATGCAAAAAACACTAACACAGCCATACCAAAGCCTATGGCTGAACAAAGTCTTGTAAAAAGTCAGCCCATTCACTCCTAACTTCATCGATTTCCAGTTGTGTGTATGTGCATCGACTCTTCTTTTCCCACTGTAAATTTCATAAATCCCAGTAAGTGTATGAACAAAAAAGCAGCATATATAAAGATTTGGGCCTATGATATATTTCAAAAGCAGCATATTTCAAGAACAATGAACCTTTGTTGCGAAATCTAGGTTTGGGTCTGCGATGATCTCTCTCATAAACCGCATCACGAAATATCCACATTCCTTGTGGCTTGGTTGTATAGGAACACCCTAGGTTCAAATAAAGTATTATACAAAATAAAAGATAGACTTATAATACATGATTTATATGTTGAACTATAAGCTGTGTGCAGGTTATGGTGAAGTTGTGTGCTGTGATGAAGGTGCAGTGCAGCTGAAGAAGAATACAAGAAAGAAAGAAATAGAAATTAAGTGTAGGAATGTGCTAGAGCTGAAAAATGTAAATCCACCAATAATACGTAAAACTCAGAAACCTTCAAAAGCATCTAAACCCAGAAATCAATATAAACCAGTAAACTAGATATTACCTTGATAACCAAGAAACACTAACAATATAAATACTACTTAATACCTGCAAAACTTTCCAGTGGATTGTTTGCCGACCACGTTTCTCCCTTTCACCATGAAAGATTTTAAAAGCACTTCAAATAAACAGCAGTCAACACTTAGTAAGAATCCAAGCCAACACATAAATATACCAATGACATTATCATATTTACACAGTTACTTACGTTTCAATTACCAATTTCCATTCATCTCCCGGAAGTCGATGCTTCAGCGGATCTAACACATACACAGTGTCTTTAAGTGGCTTGAGAACAGTCAACAACCAATGACCACTGCACATAAAGACATTTACTGAGATTCTACAGCTTTTAAGCTTCTAAATACTTAACTTTGTTTGAAATAGTAGAAGAGTACCCGCAATTATATGGAACTAGGAAGATCTGATCAGGTGAGGAATTTCCAATAACTTTTGCAATGTATTTTGACCGCTCAGTCACAGACCCACAACCTTTAGCACCTACCCGAGCCGGGTCAACAAACCCCACTAACTCTAACATGTTTGATTTTCTCAAACGCTCATAGAGAAACCTAATCATACAGATTGTTAACATCATACACATTGTCAAAAATAAAGAAATAATGGTATATTGTTTTCATTATTTACCTCATGTATACCACTATGCAGCTCCCATCGATCTCATCCATACTAGCAAACTGAGTAATTTGTTCACAAAATACGTAGGTTTTGGATGCACATCCAAAAACTCCCTCCTCTATGTCTACCTTGATTGGTACATCGGGTTCCAAGGAGTTTGCAACAACTAGCAAAACCTTCAATGCCTTCGGACAAGCATGCAGATTCAACGGTTCCTTAGCAACATCTGTCCTTGATCTCTTGTTCTCCTTTTGTGTCTAGGTAATAAAAATGCAGAAACTTTAGAGCATTAACAATATCAGGAACTTAAGTAAATGTGAGTTGCCAAAAATAAAAATAAAATAAAAACTGAAGAAAGAAAACTACTTGTTTCTTTGGAGTTGCAAGAATTAAGACCATATCTCTAGGCCAAGCAACAAAACTGTCCTTTGCTTCAGCTACAGTCTGGAACTCTCCGGATGGGCAGGGTAGCAAAGCGTTTTTGTCAATTACTTTGAATATCGACACTCGGACAAAATTTTTGCCCAATGGCCTACCGTGAATGGTCTTACAAGTATCCCCTTCAATAATTGTTGCATGAGCAACAATATTGTTTGTGGATCCTAACGCCAAAGCACGTTCATTTGTAGTGGCCTAATTTAATGATATGTTAGTAGGGTTTCACTTAAATGGACGATTGAGACTAAAGCCAGCAATTTACTACAAGACAATTGAAGTAAAAATTACTTACTAGCTTCCATCCTTTCTCTGGAATCGATGCATGGTGAGCTTTTTCTGGAGTTGTTTCAATCTGCTGAGGTTCAAGTTCAACCACCTCACCTTTTTCTTGCAGATTCCCCATGTCAAACAAAGCCTTACCATTGGCCTTCTTTGGTACCACATTTCTAAACTCCCTTTCTTTGGCACTGCAACTCCCTTTCTCAGATAAATTACCAGCTCCAACAACAGGACTAATTGGTTCTTTACCATCAACATCCTTTACATTTCCTTTTTGGTTCACCAAAGCAGCAATCTCAGCTTTCCACAGTGCTCGCTCTTCTTCCAGCTTTTCATTGAATTCTGCCAGCATCTTTCGCACTAATTCATGTTTAGTCTCTCTGTGTGGTTTAGGGAGGTTGAAATACGATCTACAATTCACGTATTCTCCCACGGCTCTCACTCTTCCACCGTGTTCAGGAGTTTCCAAGGCAAGGGTCAGCACATCTACGGTCCCAGACACTTCCAACTTTCCCTCAGAAACTTCTTGTTTTAACTCTTCCTGAAAACACAGAAAATGCATAAAACATCAGTATTATGATCTCCACTACATCAGTGATTATCCACTATTACAGTGATACTTACAATACGTTTAGCCTTCTCTGCCACCTTCGGATCAACTATGTTCCCATTCTTGTCTTCACGTGCTTTTATCCACAATGTAGATCTATCCACATCTTTTTCATCCATCGTTTTTAACTAAGACATCAACATTATGATTTCAGCTTGCTTTCATATTTTCAATTAAATAAGATCATATAAAATAATGTAAGGCAGAAAATATTACCAACTCTGCCTCTAAACCAGCATATCCCTTACGAGATAAGTGATGAGGATATGCATTCTTTGACCGCCTTTCGGACTGCTGCTTGTGTAATGCCTATAAAATAATAGCATATTCACTAAGCCACCATTATAAGAAAATAAGTAGGTCAGATGCAATACACAGGGTGTATCAACAATCAATTTTCATTACCTCCCATTCTGGTGTTAACCTAGAATTAACAAACTCTCTCCAAGTTTGTTTAGAAATGCCATACTGTTTTGGAGGTTCTGCTAATAGATGAGGCTCATCCTTCAATGGAAGGATGATTCTAGTTGTAAGCTCACTTTTCCATACCCTGAATTTTTCTCTTGCTGAGGCCAGTACAAGTGCTTTGCTTTCAGGTCTCAACTGAAAAGCTTTCTGTATTTGCACAAATGAATAACCAGTCATATAACTTAAAAACACATCAATATAACATATACAAAACATAGAAGAAGATACAACAAAATGATCAGTTTCTATACCTGAACTGATTGCCAGATTTTATTTTTTTCGCTGGCAGTCACCTTAGGCCAACTGGGACGGGTGATCAAGATCCTTCGCCGTACAAGAGCCCCAATAAAGGACTGCATTTCACTTGCTGCCTTACCAACAGGTTGCCCTTTTGCATTGAACAGAATCTCTGGCTTCTCTCCTTGCATCTTTCTGTGTGTGATCCGCTGCATGGTCACAACACCTCTACTTTTTTGACTTCCACTTAAGCTATTCAGTTCTGCATCACTATCAGGAGGTTCACCATCATGTAGAGCCTCTTCTTCAGTTGGCAGCCCACTCTCTATGGCATCCAGCTTCCTCTTTGCTTTTCGGGGTGGAGTCTTTCTTGTGGGAGTTGCTGTTCTGGCCTTCCTCATGGATTTGGTTGGAGTGCTAGCACCATTTTTATTTGGTGTTTCAGTTTCAGTAGCAGTTCCTCCACCACTGCTCGCTTCCATAAGCTTCCCTCTAGGTGACACTACCAAAAAAAAGGGCTATGGCATCGGACATTCTCCACAGCCTATTCTTATAAGCTGCCGAGGTAATGGGCGGTGATGCCTAAAGTGCGAAGAAAAGGCATCATTTAATATCCGATGCTGTTTAATATATACAGCGACGTTCTTTATATATAAACCGATGCCTATAGGGGGTTAAATATTGACTTTATTGGTATTTGGGGTTGACTTCTGATGCCTAAAATGGTATTTGGCATCGCTTATTATATTTGTATCGAAGCTATAACGTTAAATTGGCAACAGATGTTTTGTATTTTAGTGACACATATTCAGCGTTGTTTTTTCCTGAACAGGCATCAGCGTATAAAACTGGTTCTGAATCCTGTGAGGTTTTTTTCCTGAACAGGCATCAGTATATAAAACTGGTTCCGAAGCCTGTGAGGTATTAATATGCATCAAAGGCATCAGTATTTTGGAACTTTCCAAATCTTGTGAGGTATTAAGATGCATCAATTTTTCTAAATTCACATATAACAATACACTTATAATTCCACCAAGTAATTTACATAGATAATTAATACTAAAAGTGTAATTACATGAGATTAAACTCATCATTTCAAAAAAAATATGAACTTCAAAAGTATGTATATGAAATTGAAGTTACATATATATATACATATATGAGTATTATATATACTCATATATAGCTAGCAAAAAATTCCTACACTTTGATTAAGTCATGAACCTAATCAAACCCACTTAAACACCAACTCCGCCCATTCTTCTCGAACTTCGTCAATTTGTTCTTGTGAATAACTGCGCCTATTAGAACCGCCAAACTGTATGCAAGAAAATAAATTGTATAAGCATATATATCTTATAGAGTTCACACAAGAAAATAGACTTTAACTATCACATTTCAATTCTGATGATTTCAAAGTAAATCAGCCATGGAAACTCATCAATTCTGCATTCTCTATTTGCAGCTTGCAGCAGTATTGTTTCAATGCAACTATGACTAAAATATTGATCACTCCAACATATATAACATAAATCAGCCAATGAAGTCAACTCTGCATTCTCACTCACATAGGCATTATTTCAATGCAACTGTGACTACAAAGTACTGATCAATCCAATATTATAATATAAATCAGCCATCAACTCATCAATTCTGCATCTCAGCTTCAAATATGTAAGCATTATTTCAATAAAACTACGAGTACAAACCCCTGATCAATCCAACATACTGATTTTTTTTTTTTTGAGAAAACGATATTTTATTGAAACAAGGACAAAAAGAGAGAAGTGAACCAGAGGTCCACGCACAGAAAGATAGAACAAACTCAAAAAAACAATAGAGCACCCAAAACCCCTAACACAGACAAAACCCCCTGACCAAGAAGCTAAAAGCCACTTTGACCAAGAAAAGAAGGTGAAAGCCCAAATCAAAAGCAAAAGCCAAAGCCAAAATTAACTAATGGCAGCTAACCAATTAACCCAAATATCTGAGAAAGATAAACCTGTAAACTCAGAAGAAACAGAAGCCCAAAGAGAGGACCAAAACCAAACTTTGTCCCAAAGTTACAGATCAATCCAACATTCTGATCAATCCAACTTATGTCATTTCAGCCATGGAGTCAACTCTGCATTGTCAACTACTCACATAGACATTATTTCAATGAGACTATCACTACAAAGTAATGATCAATCCAACATTATAATATAAATCAGCCATCAACTCATCAATTCTGCATCTCAATTTCAAATACATAAGCATTATTTCAATTAAACTAAGACTACAAAGCACTGACCAATCCAACACATACTAATCAATCCAACATATATCATTTCAGCCATCTCACTTATGTAAATTACCTTTGAAACAAATGACAAACTATGATCTTCAATAATCTCCTTCATATATTTCATCACATAGTACCCACATTCTACAGAACCAGGTTGTTTGGGAGCACCCTATATACAAATACAACCAATGAAAATTTGGTATTTATCGAGTAAATTGATCAAATTAAAACAGACATGTAAACATACATTGAGCGGCCTCCAAGTAGGCAATGTTCTACTTGCTTTCCCAATTTTGCCATAGAAGTTATGAATTCCCCTACACCAACCAAATAAGGTATAATCATGGTAATCATGTTATGTAACCCAAATATCAACTGCTATATGTACAAGTTAGTTAGATAAACATACTTGTTCACAATCTTTTTCCAATCCTCATCACGCATACGACTACCAAGAGGATCCATAGAGTAAACAACATCTTTATTCTCACCAATAATTGTGAGAATCCAATGCATCCTGCAAATTTTGATAAGCATGGCAATTAATTATAATTGACTTCGAAATTTTAACAAAACAGGTAGAAGCTTAGAGGCCAGATTCACATATACCCAGTGTTATAAGGGATTAAAAAAATGCAGTCAGCAGCAGCATCATACAAACAATCTGCAATATAGTCAGATTGGGCATCCCTTCTTGCATTTGTTTCATTCCTAAGTTTGTGGAACCTTTCGGGATTCATAAAACCAACCATCATGGCCTTGTCTGCTTTCTTTAGCTTTTCATATATGTGGCTGTCAAGTAGATATATGAAAGTAAAGTATGATGAGGTATATGTATTGTAACTCCAATATAACATCAGTCATGAAAAAGAAACTTAAGTGTAAACAATTACCTAATGTATGCTATAATAACATTTTGTGCAATTTCCTTCATTTCCATAAAACTAGTGATATCTTCCTTGAAGATATAGGTAAGCTTTTCCTGCCCAAAAATCCCATCATCCAAAACTATTTTGATTGAACTGCCATCAGCCATATGCTTTTGAGCGTGTCGGTATAGATACGAGCATGTTTTGGGCAAGTGTTCATCAATTGCACTGAACAATGATTTTGCCTTGGATATTTTCAACTTTTCCTATAAATTTAGTTATAAAAAAGTTAAAACTTCGGCACTTGGAATATTATAACAGTGAAATAAGTAAAGAAAACAGCTTTTACCTCTTCACTGTCCATAACAATCAGATCTGTTGGCCAGCCAACCTGATATCCAATTGCATCATCAACACATCTCAGCTCGTGGACTGGGAAAATCAGTTTAGCATCTCCGACAATTGCTGCATCAATATTCACTATAGCATTGCCCTCTCCCACTTCACATCCATCCAATAAAGCTTCAGGATCCTCATCGATTATAGTCGCATATGCAACTGGGTATGTCTTCTTTCCTACTGCCAATTTGCATGATTTATTCTTCAAGCAAAAAACAAATAAAAACCAAATCAGATTCATATGAGTACAGATAAGAATCTCAAAAAGTTGAAGTAGCAACAGAAATCATACCTTCATATTTGGAAGCCTCTGCACTACCACATCTTCATCATCTGGAAGGCAATGTGTTTCAGGGGTCATTTGCTCTCTTTTTCTCTTTAAGTTCGTAGAACCATTCCCCGAATCAATGGGAGATAACTTCAAAGCCTCTAGCACAGGTGAACCAGATAATTTACTCATTATCAACACTGTTAATTTGTCGATTTGTTGTGAAAGCTGCGTAGTGGTCGCCGCATGCTTTTCTTCAAGCATCTTAGTGGTCGCCTTATGCTTTTCTTCTTGCTCTTGTAGCAATTTCTTTGTCTGCTCAAGCAAGTCATCCTTTTGTTGTAGCCTCTCCTTAGAAACTGCCTCCCTTGATTTTCTTGGCAAGTTGAAGTAGCAATTTGGCTTCACAAAGCCTCCCACACCCCTAACCCTTCCAGCATGCTCCACGGTTCCCAACGCCATTGACAAAACATCGTTGGAACCTGATACCTCTAGAAGACCTTCATCTTTCTTCTTTAACAAATCATTCTGCCATTAAAATAAGCACTTAAGTGTTAACTTAATGAATCCAATGCTGAAATTATTACTAATAATACATACATAGTCACCGAATTGACAATCTTTGATAACTTCTATGAACCCCAATTCTGAAATATTAATAATAATACATACATATTCACAGAACTTACAATCTTTTCAGATATCTCAGCAGCTTCTTCATCATTTATAACCCCTTTTTTGTCTTCTCGAGCTTTCTTCCATAGAATAGCCCGATCAATATCATCATCTTCAGTTATTACATTTTGCTCTACCTATTAGTACCAAAATTGAAATTTAAAAGTAGTGAGCATAGTCTAAAACATAACAAACCACTTGAAAACATCAATAGGCAGCAAGAATATAACAACGTACCAATTCTTCTTCCAAGCCCACATACCCCTTACGACCTGTTTTGTGGTGATACTTGCATTTTTCACGCCTTTGCTTTTGCAATTTATGTTTCTCCTGCGATATATACGCGCATAAGAGCAGCACACATAAGGAAAGATAAGAAACCACCAAGAGGATCGTAATCTGAAACTTACTTCCCAATCCGGTCCTAATCTCGATATTACAAACTCCTTCCAAACATCTTCATTTATGATTTCCTTGTATAATTCAGGGGGTGTTGCCAACACATCTGGGTCACTTCTATTAGGCCAAATGTAATTATTTGTGAGCTTTGACTTGAACTGCCTCCATTTGCAGCTTGCTGAGGCCAATATATGTTTCCTGCTTTGTGGGGCTATTTCAAATACATCCTACCAATGGTAAATGAAAAATTAGCATCTCAGAAAACCAGTAACAAGAAGATGAAACAATTTGAAAAACTGCTTGCAATCCTTTTTCCTTTGAAACCAGTAACAAGAAGATGATACAATTTGAAAAGCTGCTTGACCTTTATCAAAGTACTTGGTGCTTAGCTTCCAGGCAGCACCTTTTATATAATTTAAGTTAAATTAAGCAATATATAAATTAACTAGTAACGCTTAGATTCTAGTTAGCATTTACTAGTAATGCTTAAGATTTGTATGCATAAATTGTGTTGTTTCCTCAGTTCTAAAGCAGAAAAGATCATGGATTTTTATTAAACTCAAGAGAAATAGAAGCTTAATAATAAGTTTACTAAAAGAAATCAGAATAACAAATATCATTTGACTTACAGTTATATCTTTCCAGATGTTTGCTTTGGTCTGCTCGGGGACATCAGGCCATGCTTTAATGGTTATAGGAACTTGGCTTCTAGCGCAAACTCCGGTGTACGAGGGCCAATTTTCTACCCACCTTGCCACGAGGTTGGCCTTTCTTGTTATAGATCACCTCTAACTTTTGTCCTTTCTTCTTTGTGATTTCAAAAATGGACATCTCTGTTGCCCCACGAGTCTTTCTACTTGCACATGAGCTAGTACTTGTTTTCACTGATTGGGGTGATTGATTTCCTTGGGAAGCATCTTCATCTGTTTTTGATCTCGAATCAGACAGATTGGGCTTCCCCTTTAGGTGCTTTCCCTTTGCCTTCTTGGGTGAACCCATATTCTGCAAGTAGACCACCTTGGATCCTGAAACATGATACATATGAAAATAGAGTTAGACAACTACAAAGATCTCCCAACCACATTAGCTATTATAGAAATGTTGATTACCATAATCTATATACAAACATACAAACACAAAGGCAATAAAGTGAGAACACAGAACACAAACAAAAAGATATTTGATTTATTCAAGTAAAAACTACAATCCAGATGCCAGAAGGCTTTCCAAATATTAATGGAACACTACCACAAAACAGATTCAAAACAAACAACAGTCAAGGGAAAGGGGATCCATAGTCTGCTCATAGCAATGCCTTCTGTTTTTTGGGGTTAGGTACCCAAACACCCTTGCAATCAGTTCGCATGTACTTTGCATCGCCCTCACCAAGCTTAAACTTGTATTCAGCAACAGGTGGCAATCCATCAGTAAACGACTCATGATCCAACCTTGTATCCCCTAGCTCATCACCATCACCATCACCGTACACCCTTTTAGGAGGAGAAAGCACAATTGACCAGCCTTCATTTTCTGGGTCATCCACATAAAATACCGGTTTCACTTGAGTTGCTGGAACAAATTCATCTTTTCTATAACCTACCCTATTAAGGTCGACCAAAGTGACACCAGATCGATCTCGATAAACGGCTGTTTTTCTTTCATTCCCCACCCATGCAACCTTAAATATGGGATACTGAAAAAGCTCATAACTGAGTTCCCATATTTCTTCGATAACACCATAAAAGATCATTTTTTCAACAATGGGATTTTTATCGGTTGATTTTTTTGTTAGTTGCATCGTCGTTGCAACTAAGCAAACCCCACTGTTTTGGACATCTCGGCCTTCGTCATGTGCCTTCGTGTGGTAAGGGTATCCCTGGATTGAGTATCGACTATATTTGATAACTTTCCGTCGTGGTCCTTGAGCAAGACAGGTCAAATCAGATGATATCTTAGATGTCTTCATATCAGCAGCCACCTAATATTAATCAATATTGTTAATAAACAATCAATTTCAATTTCAAACGTGTGAAAAAACAGAAATCACTAACCCTATCACGGAACCAGCCGTTGAATGTTCGATGGTGAAGATCTTGTATCCACTTATCATCCTTTGCATTCCTTGGATTAGTTTTCTTCAAGTACGATTTATGCTCACTACAAAAAAATTACAGCAACCATTAATATCTACATCAAATAATCTACATAATGAACCACAAAACAGATTTAAATTGTTAACAATGAATGGACTTACATTGTATATGGGTGAACAGCATCATTATTTTGCAGTACAATTCCATGTGCTCGATCGAATGCATCATGAGGTACTGATTCCACAGAAGCTTTAGACATACCAAAGTCCACTAACCTCATGTCAGAAGAAGGAACACCAATTGGATTCAAATCTGCAATGTACTCGGTGCAAAACTCAACATCTTCTTCCACTCTATATCGACTAACAATGCACCCGTCTGGATAATTACGGTTCTGTACATAGCTTTTTAAGACCTTCATGTACCTCTCAAATGGGTACATCCATCTATAAAGAACTGGTCCACACAACCGCACTTCTCTAACGAGATGAACTGTTAAATGAATCATTATGTCAAAGAATGATGGGGGGAAAAACTGCTCAAGTAAGCATAAAGTCGCCACCAAATCAGCTTGCATTTGGTCTAACTTCGAGACATCCACTTCTTTTTTGCACAAGTCGTTGAAGAAATAGCAAAACCTTGTGATAGCATAACGCACAGGTGGGGGCAGCAATCCACGAATGACAATAGCCAGCAACTGTTGCATCAACACATGGCAATCGTGTGACTTTAGCCCAGAAACTTTTAATTCTTTTTCAGATACTAGATTTTTAATGTTTGAGCAGTAACCTTCAGGAGGCTTGATACCTAGCAAAGCTTTGCACATTGAAGCTTTCTCCTTCTTACTCATTACACATAAAGGTGGGGGTAAATATGTTTTTTTTTCACCGACTTGTGGTGCCAAACTGGTCCTAACTCCCATCTTAACCAGATCTAAACGAGAAGCAACACTATCTTTGGATTTCCCTTTAATATTCATAACTGTCCCCAACAGACTCTCCAAAGCATTCTTCTCAATATGCATAACATCAAGACAATGTCGCACATGGAGAAATTTCCAATAAGAGAGGTCGTAGAAAATAGATCTCTTGTTCCAGCATCTACCAGATTCATCTTCTTTTCGTGACATCTTCCCCCAATTACGGTTCAGAGCTTGGACTTTCTCAAACACTTGCTGCCCAGAAAATGGAATTGGTGCACATTCATGTTCTACCTTACCATTGAACTCTTTGGTTTGCCTTCGATAAGGATGATACCGTGGCAGGAACTTGCGGTGTCCAGTGAAAGACATTTTGCTGCCAAATTCCAACCTCTCTGCATGTGTATTTTCACTACAGATTGGGCACGCTTTGTAACCATGTGTTATGCACCCCGACAAGTTACCATATGCTGGAAAATCATTAATGGTCCATAATAAGACAGCTTTCAAAGTAAATGATTCTTGCCGGTAAGCGTCAAACACTCCTTCAACTCCATCCCATAAGCTTCTTAAATCTTCAATTAAGGGCTCTAAGTAGACATCTATATCATTTCCAGGTTGTTTAGGACCAGAAATGAGCATGGTTAACATGATAAACCTCCGCTTCATACACAATTCGGGAGGAAGGTTATAAGTCACCAACATTACAGGCCAAGAAGAATGCTTGCTACTTAAGGAATTGTGGGGATTTATTCCATCAGCTGCAAGAGCCAACCTAAGGTTCCTAGATTCCTTGGCAAATTCAGGCCACATATGGTCAACCAACTTCCAAGAAGGAGAGTCGGCAGGATGACGCAACTTCCCATCTACTATTCGATCATCGGCATGCCAAGTCAGATTTTTGGATGTTGCAATAGATTTAAACATTCTTTTAAATCTTGGAATGGGTGGGAAATACCACAATACCTTTGCAGGGACCCCTTTCTTCTCTACTAGCTGCTTATTCGTTTTCCACCGTGAAAGGCCACATGTAGGGCACTTTGTAGCCTTCTCATATTGCTTCCTATAGAGGATGCAATCATTCAAGCATGCATGTATTTTCTCATGTTTTAACCCTAAGGCACATAGTGCCTTCTTTGCCTCATACAGAGATTGGGGAAGTTCTTGACCTTCCGGAAGCATATCCCCAAACTCAGTCAGCAAATCTAAGAAACATGCATCAGTCATTGCATGTCGGGCTTTAAGGTTGTACAATCGAACTAAAGCAGACAACCTTGTGTACTTTCTACAACCAGGGTACAATGGCTTCTTAGCATCCTTCACAAACTTCTTAAATTGGTCTGGATTACTACAGTACTCTTCGTACGCAGCTTCGCACATCTCTACAGTTTCACCCACAAACTCAGGGGACTCACCTACAAACTCAGACTCTTCACCAACAAACTCATCCTCTTCGCCCACAAGACCACCATCGAATTTCATCATATCTTCCATGCTTGGACTAGCATTATCAGACTCAGACTTTCCCCGTGCCACATCCAAGTTTTATAATTTTGATCAATACCATTGAAGTATAGATGCTCCCTTATTTTTGACACACTAAACTTTCTAGTATTCCCACAATGTTCACATGGACAACAAATGAAATTAGGATCAACAGCATTAGCTAATCCAATTCTCAAAAAATATTCAACACCGTCTTCATATTCTTTACTTCTTCTATCAGCATGCATCCATGCTTTGTCCATCTCCCTTACAGTATTAAAACACAATTTTAACAAATAATCTACCAAACATGCATTGTAGCTAAAATGACAACAACAATATACCAATCGAAAACCAACTAAACAATCCAACACCAAATTCAATGAGAATCAAAATCTATTACCAATCTAACCCATTTCGGGAATTCAATATCAATCAATCGCAAAATCAAGCATGATAGTTAAATATTAATTTGTATGAAATTTCAGAATTTGTGTACCTGTTCTTGGAGTCGCAAGCGTAGACTTCCTCAGAGGTGAAAACCCTAAGCCCAATTATCCTTTATTACTGCACAGCAAAAAAACTTAATCAGCAAAAAAACTAAGCGTAGACTTAGTCAATGGAGACGGCGACGAGAGAGAGAGAGAGAGAGAGAGAGAGAGAGAGAGAGAGAGAGAGAGAGAGAGAGAGTATGAAGCTGATACCGGTGGCTGGACGGAGACGAGGCTTGCTTCGGGATATTTGGTAGTTGTTGAAGACGGCGACGAGTTTTGCTTCTGGATTTGAGGTAGAGCTTGGCGAGACAGTGGGTGGATCGATTTCTGGGTGTGGGTGGACGGAGAGGGACGATGGTTGATTCTCCAGAGTGTGAGCACTGTGTTTTCTTCGAGACTCTGTGTGAGTACTGTGTTTCTCTGTGTGAGTACTGTGTTTTCTTTTGGGAGTCAATTAGGTCACACTTGTGAAAAATTTCCCCAACATTTTAGAGGGAAACTGAAAATGCTTCTGGCGCCAAGCATAGGTCAAACACGTTTTGTTAAGGCATCGGTACATAATATAAGGCATCAGTACCCAAATCATTGGATATTACTCATACAACAAAAGGTTACGCTTTTATCTAAATGCGATGCTAATTCAAAAATAAAAGGCATCAGCAATATAAACTGGCGATGCCTTTATAACTTTAGGCTCTATCATTTAATTTTTCGATGTCTATCTGAGCTATAACATCGAATTTTATATTTGACGAAACCTATTAGGTGTGGTCTATTCCCTTTTTTTTGGTAGTGTGACCTAGTAATACGCCGTATGGCTAGTGCCCTTTTAGCAGAAGTACCAACATCAATGTTGTCTGACTTTTGTGGCGCCATCCTATAAATTAAAACATAAAAGAGTGTTAGCAAGGCATGATGAGTATCATAAAAAAGAGCAATTCAGTAGCTTACTTTGCAATTAAGTTCAACCAAGTTAAACGCATGTAAACTAGATTGAAGGTACAAAGATCCTTGTTTTCAAATCAAAAATCATAGTCTCACAGTGACATAGACACTTCCAAGCACATAAATAACATAACCTACAACCTAGGCAGCTATCATTTGTCAACCCAAATACCCTCATCACCCTGTCGAGCGAAGTTCGGTACATCATCACCCAAGACATCATCTATATTATTAACCGGGGGTACATTGTAAGGTAAGGGTTGGTGGTCAATAGCTTTGTCTTCTAAGTCCTCATCATTATAAAGCCTTGCAGGCATGTCTAACACTACAGACCATGTTGCATCAGATGGATCTTCAATGTAAAAGACTTGCACGACTTGAGTAGCCGATACAAAAGGATCTGTTCCATTATCTGATTTAGAAAGATCCACCAATGTTAGCCCTCCAGCTTCAACTTTAACACCATTTTTTTGAGAAACCCAATTACATAGGAACACTGTCTCCAAGAAATGATCATAATCGAGCTCCCAAATTTCTTCAATAACCCCAAACCAGTTCAAGTTTGATGTGATGGGATTCTTGTCTGTAGACTTATTCACTTGCATGGAATCCGCTACCAATTTAACCCCACTGTTTTGATTCACTCGCCCCACATCACGATTCTTAGTATTAAAAGTGACTCCTTGGACTCTATAACCTTGAAACTTTGGTACTCTATCAGATGGCCCTTCTGCCAACCACTTTATGATGTCAGATAATTCGTGGTCTTCGCTCTCGAGTTCATGTGCAATCTGAAAAAGTTAGACAATTAACTATTAGATTATGTTTATAATACGTATATATAAATATAAATATATATATATATATATATATATATATATATATATACTGAGATTAAAATCACTTATGAGAACGTAAAAACTTTACCCGGTCATGAAACCATTGAATGAAATTCTGATTATGCTTCTTCAGAAGCCACTTTGGGTCCTTTTTGTACTTTGGATACTGTTTCAGTATAACTGCCTTGTGCTCACTGCACCAGTTCAATAACTGATTAGAACTAAATAATAAAAATGAGAACATAATTGAATTCTTACAATAAAGGCAGAAGCTTACATTACAAAAGGCGCCACTTCATCTGAATTATGCAAAACGTAGAGATGAGCCTTCTCCAACAGCTGACGATCGACACATTCAAAAGTAGCGCCTGATAACGGTCTAGTATCGCCTTTGAGGCTTGCTGGAATTCCAATTGTGGTAGAATTCCCCAAAAATTCTGTGCAGACTTCTATGGCCTCTTCAGCATTAGAACATTCGGCCATTGTACCTTCCACGTGATAACCATTCTTCACATAACTTTTCAATACTCTCATGTACCTTTCAAATGGATACATCCATCTAAAGTAAACGGGGCCGCATAATTTAGCTTCTCTCATGAGGTGTAGGGTTAAATGTATCATGATATCAAAAAATGAAGGCGGAAAGTACTTCTCCAACTCACATAGTGTAACTACTAGATCCTCCTGAATTTTGTCTATTTCTGATACAACAATCACCTTACTGCATAAAGCATTAAAGAAAAGGCAGAATCTTGTTATAGCATACCGCACCGGCTTATCCAACACTCCCCTTATTGCTATAGGAAGCAACTGTTGCATTAATGTGTGACAGTCGTGTGACTTGAGTCCAACGAGTTTTAGCTCCTCCATATTCACCAAATTGCTAAGGTTAGACGAATAACCCTCAGGAACCTTCATTCCACATAGAGATTTGCAAACAGATCTCTTTTCTTCTTTGAACAAATTCCAACTTCCCATCGGCAACTTTGCTCGTTTCTCTCCTTCAGTTGGCTGTAAGTCAGTCCGAATTCCCATGTCCATCATATCCAACCTAGCTGCAAGTCCATCTTTGGTTTTTCCAGGAATTTCCAAAAGAGTACCAAGAACAGCTTCAAGACAATTCTTTTCAACATGCATCACGTCCAGGTTATGTCTCACATAATGGAACTTCCAGTATTCGAGTTCAAAGAAGATTGACTTCTTCTTCCAAATAGGCTTTGGATCGTTTGGTCCAGGAGGTTTCCGGTGAACTTTCTTCCCAAATTTGTACTCTATGCATTTAACCCTTTCCAATACTTCCTCTCCAGTTAACGGGACAGGAGCTTCATCAAATTCTTGTTGATTATTGAATGCAACCCTTTGCCTTCTATAAGGATGATGTCGAGGCAAAAAACGACGGCTCCCAATATACGACATTTTATTCCCATGTGCCAACCGAGTGGGCTTTGTCTCATCAATACAGATTGGACACGCATTGTACCCATGTACAACAGAGCCAGACAAATTCCCATATGCTGGAAAGTCATTGATGGTCCACATCAAAACAGCCTTCAATGTAAAATGCTCTCCTTTATGTGCATCATACACTCTTGGAACTCCATCCCATAGAGTTTTCAAGTCTTCAATCAATGGTGCCAAATAAACATCTATGTCGTTTCCTGGCTGTTTAGGACCGGAAATCAGCATACTTAGCATTATAAATTTACGTTTCATGCACAATTCTGGAGGGAGGTTGTAATTCACTAACATAACTGGCCAGCAACTATATGTACTGCTTAATGAACCGTGAGGATTGAAGCCATCCGTTGAAAGTGCAAGCCGAAGATTTCTTGGATCCTTAGCAAACTCAGGCCACATCTGATCCACTAACTTCCAAGAAGGGGAGTCGGCAGGATGCGCCATAAGACCTTCTGTCACTCGTCTTCTAGCATGCCATGTTAACTCAGTTGATGTTTCGCAAGACCGAAACCATCTCATAAATCGAGGAATAGGAGGAAAGTACCATAGTACTTTTGCTGGCACCCCTTTCTTCATAACTCCATTCTTTGTTACCTTCCATCTCGAGTGACCACATGTAGGGCAGCTAGTAAGATTTTCGTATTGTTTTCTATACAAGATGCAGTCATGAGGACATGCATGTATCTTGTTGTAATCCATCCCTAATGCCCGCATGGTCTTCTTCGCTTCGTGCAAGGACGATGGAATCTCATTGCCTTCTGGAAGTACCCTTCCAAGCTCAAGCAACACTTCACTAAAGCAAGCATCGGTCATCCCATGTTTGGCTTTTAGATTGTACCAGCGTACAAGTGTGCCTAATTTGGTAAACTTGGCACAACCAGGATATAGAGGCTTATCTCCATCCTCCACGACCTTCATGAACATGAAAGTCTCATCCTCAAGTCCATCGACTTCATCGTAGTCCCAAAATCCTCCATTTACAGTTTCAGCAGAACCGCATGGAGTTTCTCCTTTCGGAGTCGACGCTTCATCCATGGCAACTTGCCCGTGCCATATCCAATTCTTATAACTAGTGTCTATCCCTCTGAAAAATAAATGTTCCCTAACAACTTCTATGGAGAATTTTTTCATATTTCCACATTTCTGACATGGACAACTAATATTTCCAGGATTTGGAGCATGTTTCAGGGCAGATTCCAAAAAAGTATCAACCCCATTCAGGTACTGCTTCGAGCGCCTATCTGCTTGCATCCAACAACTATCCATTTTCTAAGTGGTAAAGACAACAAAGCCACCTTTTATTACAAGAACAACAAAAATACCTACTGCACACTATTATTTACTATGAATTGAATTAGAAGACAAATGAGCAGCATTCAGAACACTATGAAAGTTCATTATGCAATTACTTTATCCCTAGCAAACTAACACTCAAAAAGAGAACATTAAGCAAGCAATGCACTTTGACATTCAAAAAATTAACATTAAAAGAAGCATACTTGTTTAGCTGCAGCAGAGAGCTCAATGTTTACTTTATGGACCTCCTTCTGATGTCGAAGTGTCAATTTGGAACCTGCAATCCCAGCCACCCTAAGAACAAAAATACCAAAATGTCAAAATATACTTACTTTCAACATTGAACTCATCATTCACACACAACACAATGGTAGCATTATACTAAAGGCAAGGGCTTAGGCCCACGGCCAGCCCCCGAAGTCGCATGCTCAGACAAGGTTTCTTCCAAAATGTCAAAACCCTTCAAACCCTATAATGAGTGGATTTGAACCCAAATTAAACCCAACCCAAATTGAATTCAAAACCATAATCTACTTCCAGATACGACACAAATTGCACTGAATTTGAACCCAATTAAACCAAATAAGTTAAAACTGCTAAAATATCTGAAACCCATTCACCCCAGATTTGCATTAAGTTAAATCATTCTTACCTTTGCTTTCTACTTCAATCTGAGACGAATTTGACACGAGCCCAAGTAGATTTCAACCCAGTAGAACCCTATACTTCACACCTGGAATGGTTGAAGGCTAGGTTCAAAGCTGCGAAGAGTGGGTATGCAAAAACTAGGGTTCAAGCAACAAAATTAAGTCGCCCATAGTGAACTTTCCGTTGGTTTGAACTCGATTTTGTGAGAAATGGTTGGGAATGGGAACGATTGAGTGGGAGGTTTTGTGAATCTAGGTTTACTGAAGTTAGAGTCTTTTTCGCGAATGGGTTGGAAATAAGCTTCGCGCCTCTCCCGTGCTTTGATTTTGGTTTCCCCCTTTGTGCACAGTAACTACCTGTTTTTATTACAAATAACGATTATTTAAAATTTCATTGTCTTCCTCTTAAGTGCACAGTAACTACCGTGTTTTTACAAATAACGTTTTTTAAAAAACCGTTGTCTTCCTCTTTCTAGACATTCAACGACAACGGTTTTTGGCCTATATAGATAACGAAAATAGGTTTCACGTTATGTATTGGTCTTCTGCAGGAGCTCATAACAGTGTTTTTGTGATCCATTGTCTACGAGGTGTTATGTATTTCACTTTGTGGCCTAGTGCAGGAAGAAAATTTATGGTGGTGATTTATTCTCCTACAGAATGACTTGATCCACGCATGGGGCCTGGATGTCCAGCTTGGTTACTGTGCACAAGTAATTTTTTCTGCCTCATACTTTCCATTCTAAACTCTCTTGGCCAACACTACTGAACCCAAACCCAACTAGGGGTGGGAAAATCTGGCCCAAAACCCGAAGTTCAGCCCGAGCCCGATCTAAAAATTCTTAATGGGCCGGTCTCATTTTATAAACCCGGCCCGAATGGTAAAAAGCCCAGCCCAATCTGGCCCAAAGAAATTGAGCTCAAATACGGGCTCAATTTTTCAAAGCCCGGCCCGGCCCGAAAAAGCCCGAATATATATATATATATATATATATATATATATATATATATATATATATTTATTTATTTATTAAATAATAATTTTTTTACACATGTTGTATGTTTATTGGACAGAAAATTCAGGTACATCACCTAAAAATAAAACACCTACACCATATCCGTCCTCCAAAAAAACCCTAAAACACTTTCTTTTTCTTAACATTTAATCTTCGCTGTTCATTTCATCTCTTCTCCAGAGCCCGCTGTTTCATCTCTTCTTCAGAACCCGTGCACTATTGCGAGCTCGCGCTGACTCAAAGATGATGATGAGACGACGCCCACGCTGATGAGACGACGACGCTCTCGAACGTGATGACAAGCCTAGGTTGCCGCTGACGAGACGACGCCCACGCTGTCTCTTCCTCCGAGACGACGAGCCCATGTTGGAGCTTCTCGAGGGAACCAACGTTGAAATGGAAAGATGGGGCTTTCCCGATTCGAAAGGGGTGGATGCGGGCGGCGAGGACATTGGTGATTGGATTGTGGAGGTTGGGCGGCAGATAGGAATGAAACTATGGTGATTAGTGTGTTGATACCTTGATTTGATTTCAGTTCCAAGGGTTTTACCGTGGTGATTAGCTTGGTATTGATTTGAATTTGGTGTTTTGTATTGATTTGGGGAATTTAGTATCAATTTTGTGTGGAAACAGGGTTTTTTTTTAATTGGAAAATTGATCGGGGCCCAAACACGAGGGTATAAAAACCCGGCCTGGCCCAATTACATTGGGCCCTCGAACGGTCCCAAAAATCCAAAGCCTGATCACTATCGAGCTTTTTTCGGTCCCAACAAAAACTCGGCCCGACCTGGCCCGATCCCACCCCTAAACCCAACCAGCCCAAGTTGCACCCATATCTCGAGGTACTTTATATTGTGCGTTGAGTACATATGCTTTGCAAATTGTAAGCTTTATTTTATCAATGGAAGAAATAGTTTAGTTGACGAGTAATGCTATAGATACAAAATTTGTACATAATTTAAACATTTATTAGCCCAAATGCCCCCTGCAACTCAGTTCAAGGGAACATTTGCCCCCTCCAACTCAAAATGAGCCTATTGTTCCCCCTACAACTTACTTTTAGGATCCATTTGCCCCCTTTGGGAGGATTCCGGTTGGTTTTGCTGATGTGGCAGGAACCGTGGGACCCACAAGCCCAGTCAGCAAATAAAATTATTTAAAATAGCTTCTTCTCTCTCTTTCCCACCAACCCCTTCTCCTCCGCCTCATCTTCTGCAAATCGTCCTCCGCCTCAAACTCCAAATCCGAACCCGAATCCGCAACTCTCAAAACCCAAGAAAAAGAAAACTCGAATCCGGAATCCCCACCGCCAACCCAATCCAACACGAACCCAAAACAACCGCTGTGTGTACGTCGGAGACATTCCGTACAGAGCGAAGGCAAATTGAATAATTTCTGAAAATCGAAATGCAATTTGACCAAACAGTTGCATGAAAGGTATGAACTTGAAGGCCAAATCTCAAATACAATCATCAATGAACTACTTGGCAACAATCACCACATTCTACAAAATAACAAACAATCAAATCCGAAGCAAAAAAAAAGACATTCTAAACTGAATTTAGCAAAACCAATCACTTTATATTCATATTCAAACAACCCAGATCAGTAATTCACAATGCAAACGCCGCACGATTCAAACTTCAACCACATTTCAATTAACACGAATGAACCCAGATCACAAACTTTAAACTTTTCAACAATCCAGATCCCAAAATTCACAAAAGATGAGAAATTCAATCGAGCTGAAGGATTAACAAACCGCACCAGATACATGAGTTGGGTCTTTGAATCTCCCAGCGAGTCTACCGGAGGCAGCATACGCATCGGAAACCACCTCCTTGACCAGAAACACGTAGGCGAACCCACCTTCGCCGAGCTGCCTCACGATCTTGAACCGGTTCTCGTTGATCCAGACGTCGCCTCCGCCGTTTACGGCGTTGTACAGAGTTGCGGATTTGGGTTCGGAACTTCGGATTTGGAGTTTGAGGCGGAGGATGATTTGCAGAAGATGAGGCGGAGGAGAAGGGGTTGGTGGGAAAGAGAGAGAAGAAACTATTTTAAAATAATTTTATTTGCTGAATGGGCTTGTGGGTCCCACAGATTTCCTGCCACATCAGCAAAACCAACCGGAATCCGGCCAAAGGGGGCAAATGGATCCTAAAAGTAAGTTGTAGGGGGCACAATAGGCTCATTTTGAGTTGGAGGGGACAAATGTTCCCTTAAACTAAGTTGCAGGGGACATTTGAGCTAATAAATGTAATTTAAATAGACAGTTATATGACATAGTATAAAGAAAAAGTAAGAAAGTTGGAGTAGACATGCTCATTCTTATTGGCTGAATGTGTCACATTATTGTGTATTTAAATTGTGTATAAATTTTGTATCTATGACATTTTCCTTGTAAAAATAACTGTATAGTTTTGGGGAATGTAATTAAATATACCCATTGTATAGGTGTTCTAAAAGTTAGGTTGAAAATGTAAGAAATAAGGATTACGGGGCAGATATGGGAATAAATTTCGGACAAGCAAACACGGCCATGGAGTTATGTAAGGATTAAGGTGTTGATATAGAAATTAATTCTCATTCTCACCCCCACTTTCCTGTCAAACAAACGGGGTCCTAGTTATATTGTACTGATTTCTAAATCTGACACATCGCATCCAAGTTAGTCAAGGCACCCCAACTTAGCAGGCTATGGATCAACCACTGAACCAAAAGCAAAGTCTCACCAATGAACCAAGCCGTTTCACTCTCTCTTGACGAATCCTTACATTGCTTCAAAGAAAATCAAGCCTCCCATCATTTTTATATCCCACTAATTGCCAACAAGAAGAAATTTTCTTTATACAAAGACGAGGACAGGCAGGTGGACACGATTCTTGAACTATATGTTCTTTGTACACATCCCTAATAAAAGCCATCTGCCAAAAGAGTAGGATTACGAATCCACGTCCATCAAAAAACAATGCCTTACAGAACCATACTTGCCCCCAAAATTCTGATGCCAATTGTAGCTCCCACCTGCCTGACTTGATTCTTTAGCAAATCTTGACAGGTTTCATTTTCTTTGACAAGTCTGACTAAGCTAACTGTTTAAGTTATGAATCAAATATTCCTATGCATTGAAGAAAGCTCTCCTGTACCTTGCAATGAAACAGGCTGCTCAAATGTTCCTATGCATTGAAGAAATCTCTCTTGTACCTTGCAATGAAACAGGCTGCTCTCGTATACGAGATAAGAGCATGGATACTTGCTCAGTTGCTATATCTATCCTCTCCCTGGACTTGGCAGATTCTGTCACAAGAGTTGATACTATACTCTGCAATAACTGAATTCTTTCGGCATGATCACTTGAAGCACTCTGAAGGAGTTTTGGAGAAGGCATGCTGATCCGGCGCCAACGGTGAGGAAGATATCTTTCAGGGATCTGAAAGCAATTTCCTGTGGAAAGAACTCTAAGTGCATGCCGACAGAGAATTCCAGAAAACTCAAAGTGATGGCAACTGCAACTTATAAGGCCTTCCCGTGGAACCCAATACACTTTCCTACCTCCATCAGCTTTTGTGTGGTGTCGCACCAGAAAACCATCTTCTATTTGAAAAGATGCATAGTGGGCAGCCAAAACAAGTTGTTCCTGAAGCTTAGAGAAAGCAAAAGGAGTAAGGATTGAGGCAGCATTGGATTCCATTGGTGCTCCTGTTTTCAGGCATATATTTTGGAGATTCTGTTGCATTGTTTGTTGTTCTCCAGCTTGATCTTTGAAATCCACAGCAACAGCCGCCTGATCATCCAAACCAAAGTAATTAACAATGGACAGAAAAGATATTCCCATTACACCAATATAAATGTAGACACTAACACAAGGTAAGTTAGGGGAGTGAGGATTTAGACACGGGATCTCCACTTAACAGAATGGTGTGTGGCATTTTAGATTTCCTATTTCAAAAGACACCCACCCAAATTTGCATTCCTAACAAATAAATTAGATACATTTCTCGACCCTGACAGCTTATGGTAATAAGAAACCAGAACATTCATTGAAGTCTAGAAAAAATCAAGCTGAGTTGGATGTCCTAAACCACATCAAGAAACTAGTAGAAGAAGCTAATTACTTGAGGTTGTTACAGAAGACAAAGATATTCTTCAATCCTTATCACTCAAGGAAAATACAGTTTTACAAAAGAGATAACAGTCCAGATTGACTTATGAACCCTCATAAGTGGTATTTTGTATTTGAACTTGAAACCAGCTGACAAATTTGGCCACTCAATCTAGGTTCAACAATTTAAACTTTTAGCACTCAGGCAAAGGTAGGCAGCATATAAGAAGCATAAAGATGTAGATCACTTCCTCAGTTCTGTTACAAATGTTTAAATGATTTTAAGTGTGCACACCTTGACTATATTAATGAGTCATAGTCACGCTAACAAGACTTTTTTATCATGCAAGGGTACACAAAACATGAATGGATGATTCAAATTAACACATTCTAAATTGATTACATATTGAATGAGAGGACAACAAACCTGTTCTACGAAGTGTGCTAGACGGGTCTGTGCACTCAAAAATCTCTGAATGAATGCATTAATCGACTTTGACTGTCCAATTGTCGTTAATCCAGCAAAAAAATGACTTCTCAAGAACGGTAGTGCCCATAGTGAGCGTAGGCCATACAAGTTGACTATGTGTCTGTTAGACTGAAGCGCAAAAGAATTGACCAAGTTCCTCCATCCTAGTTCAAATTCCTCTATTGACTCCATATTGTAAACACGAGAGAACTCACTCTTCCACTCATTGTAACGCTCACCCAAGACAGCATTGAACCAGGATGGAAACTTTGCCACTATCATCCATATGCATAATGCATGTTTAGCTGTTGGCATTTCCATGCTGATTGCTTCTTTTAGGAACGTATTTTGGTCTGTTAGTATTGTCTGTGGTGCCTTCCCATACATGAAGCTGAGGAATGCCTTCCATACAAAACAGAAAACCAGAATAAATTTCCTCAGTATATCAGTTCTTTATGAAGAAACGAAAGTTACATGTGCCAGATATTCCATCAAGAGAATGGAAAAATTCTGATTACTACAAATTCTAGTTCAAACTGGTTACGTAAAAAAGACTGATAGAAGAACTGAACAATAACAAGAGGGTGATCATCGGCATTTTTAGTAAGTGCTGCGAAAAGTTCCCAATTTTATAGAAATCAACTGCCATAAATCTGCTAAGAGAATGCTCCGTAGTCCTCTAAAGTTGAAGTAGAAAAATGCCAAAAGCCATTATATTTAAGGGTGAAAAAAAGAATAAAGTATCTTATTAAAGTTTAAACCACAATCACCAAACCAATCTCTTATACATGGCCAAAACCTGACTGGCAGACCCTCAAGACTACATTTTAAGTCTTCTCACTCATCTCTCATCCTATTTGTGCCACTTAAATAATTCAGAATCTGTTTCAGTCCCTATGCTCCACTGGCTTATGGTTACAGAAGACAATTTTAATCAATTTCTTACTCCAACTAAGGTATCAATTCATGAACTAGTCCAAATTAAACTTATGATATCCATCTGTACAATGTATATGAACTAATACATTGATTAAAGTAGAATCGAAAAATACTAGTGTCACTCTTTTACCTTTAATGCCCATGAAAATGACCTTAAGCTTTCCTCACGTAGAAGCACACAGCCAAAGAAACAAGGCATACCATAATTATTTATTCCAACCCATATCCCCAGTGGCATATCAAATGCAGTCAAGCGATGAGTAGTATCAAACACCACTGCATCACCAAATACCTCGTAGGACTGGATTGACGATGCATATGACCAGGCAATATTCTCTAGTCTGTGGTTTGAGTCAAGTGTGTACTCAAATCTGAAGTTGGGATCTTTCTCCTTAATATTTCTACACATTCTTAACAGGTCTATGCTATCATCTTCCGGATCTAATTTCCTGAACGACTGGAGTAAGTTCCTGACATCCTTTTCAGTGAAGGGTAAATATCCTGGTTCCAAGCACTTCTCAAGCTCCATGAGCCTCATCATTTGCTGCACTGAAATTCCTGTCTTGGCAAACATAAGTATCCGGCTCTTATCAGACTCAGATATACTTCGGTATGCAGGAAGAAAACGAACTTGGTTTGGTTCTAACAGTTCATGATTATGATGGTTGGCAAAACCCGTGACACGCCATTCTGGTGATCCTAATTCTGTTGTCTTGCTTATTCGCATGTATGCTTGACATCCACACCTGGAGGACTTTCTATTCCTTTGAGGCTTGCTTTCATTGGAGGTTTTAGTAGGGGTGTTGCCAGCACGGTGGCAGACAAAGTAACGCCTTGTAAGTCCTTTTCCAACCCCATCTTTTCCCTCTGTGCGGTGCCGCCGGATTGAGAATCCACATCGCTTTGAAAATTCACTGTAGTATTCATAAGCCGCATCATGGGTGGAAAATCTCTGGCCAATGTATGGAACCACATCATTTGTAGTCTCTAATGAAAGCCTAGTCTCATCATCAGGAGATTCCTCAGTGCTGCTGGTATCATCTAAAGAGAAAGATCGTTGATCTGACGGATCATCATAAACCACTAACATTAGTCCAGCCTCTTCAGACATCATACATTCATTCTTCTGCTTATGGTAACTCTAAGAGCTGCATCTGATAATAAAGGTGAGGAAAAAGAAACCATTAAATACTAATCAGCCCAGTAGGCACATGAATAAAGAATGAAATATTCCTAGATAGGTGATAGTACCTAATAAACAAAAACACACGAAGAATAAAGCTTCTTCATTTTATTTCCACATTTCGTTCATAATACACAAAATGCAGAGGTAAACATTCACACAGACATGAGATGATGACAACAGCACAAGAATTGGCAATATTGAGGAAATGGGTTCTCAAATTGGTCCTTAATTGTTATCAAAGAAACCCAAAAAATGAGACCTTGGGATAGAAATCATAAAGGACACACCTTTTGGATACTGGAGTGATGTTGAGATTCCTTGAGTTCCTAATAAGAGTCTAACAAGGACTGCCGCAGGAGCAGCCATACACAATCACGCCGCCGCCGCCGCCGCCGCTCCTCTCAGGTGCGTTTCAATTCTTCTGCTGCTGGAGATTGTAGCTGCTGCTTAGCTTTTCAGATAGAAAATGAGGGAAAGATGACAACTTTCGTTCAATTTAGCACGCATTGTGCCCTGAATTGGAAAATTTGTGCTGGAATTGCTAGTGTAGAGGAGCGATTTGTACACGATCCAAGTGAAATATGGGATATGTCAAGGGGGGCGAGCCCTAATTTGCGCACGGCGTGAAAGGCACCGTTGCATAGAGGTGCTCACTTTGTTATCCTACGCTTCTTTTTTGTAAGGTAAATTACAGTTTAATTACTTGTTGCAGTCGTTACATTTCGCGGTCACATGCTAAAAATGAAAAGACAATTCTAAGGCTGCTGGCTTCTTGCTTACATGATATGACTACAATCATTCATATTCTTCAATATTTAACACAAAATTATATTCACACAAAATCAATCAAATCCAACATCATTTAGATTAGGGGTGGGCACGGGACGGGATGGGACGGGATGACCTTCATCCCGTCCCGGTCCCGATTGTTTGAAACGGGACGGGACGGGATGGGATAAACGTTTTTATTCGGGACGGGACGGGATTATCCTATAAAAAATTTATCAACTTCAAATCAAATAAGCTAATCCAAATATGATAAATCAAAATCTATCTAAATATGCTAAGAGCACTTCACCAAAAGAAACTAAAACAGATTATTACACAAATAAAAAATTGGGCATCGACCCTTTTTGTAAAATTCACCAAAATTCAACCCCTCATGAGATGGAGTCAAAAATTTGCAGATCATAAATAAACATGTGAAAATGACTCATTCCAAAATCTCAAGTAAAACAGAGTTCAAATGATATGTTCACCAAAAGAAACCAAAAACAGATTATTACACAAATAAAAAATTGGGCGTCGACCGCTTTTGTAAAATTCACCAAAATTCAACCCCTCATGAGATGGAGTCGAAAATTTGCAGATCATAAGTAAACATGTGAAACTGACTCCTTCCAAAATCTCAAGTAAAACGGAGTTCAAATGATATGTACAATCTTACATGTGATGAGGTACTTATTTTTTTAGTATACAATTGTTTTTGAGCCAATAAAATGGTGACACTTAAGGGGTTTTTATTATTTATTTAATACCATGCATATTATACGGGACGGGACGGGATTTCGGGATAGAAATTTCTCATCCCGTCTCGTCCCGAAAAAATTAAATCGGGATGGGACGGGACGGGATAAGCTAATTTTGAAATTAATCCCGAACGGGACGGGATAATTCGGGACGGGAATTCAGGATTCGGGATTTTCGGGATATTTTGCCCACCCCTAATTTAGATATCGAAACTCACCAAATATATAGACGGCTTATTCAACATATATATATATGTACTATTTAAGTGTTTTCCAAAATTAGATAACAAAACAATTTCAAAGTTGATTTGTTTTTTTTTATAGATATGATCTTTGCTAGATATTGAAGAATATGAATGGTTACAAATCATGTCTCATGTAAGCAGAGCACCAGGACATGAGCAATTTAGGCTGCACACCCCTTAGAAGACTAGAGTTGTCCAAATTAAAAAGAAAATTAAATGTGAGAAAAACTTTTAGAGTGACATTAGCAGCATTAAGAAAAAAAATATTTTATTCCACTTTCACTTATAGAGTTGGGTACGGTCCGAAAGAGTCTAGTATCCACCTGGAACCAGAAAATGCACCAGAGGTTTTCAAATAGGATGGTATTGTCCGAGATTGAAGCCAGAACTGATTGGCACCATCCCATTTTGAACCGAGACAATTGGAGATGGTACCATGACGTACCTATACGATTCCGGTTCAAGATGAAAACAACCACAATCATTCGGGTTTCCTCAATCCAATATGGTACCATTGCGGGCTGGTTTTTTTGCTCATCCCTATTCACTTATATGAAGAACTCGAGAATTTGAGGAATAATATAAAATAAAATGAAATAACTCTCAATAATGACATTTGCATATTATATATCAGATGAACAAGGCCAAAATGGTCATCACATTCAATAGTACAAATCCCACGCATCCATTTGTCGAAGAGTCTTTTTTTTTCAATGACTTTTATATAAGCTTTGTTCGAGTAAAAAACACATGCTAGGTGCTTCTTACTTGAGTAAAAATACTTCAAAATAAATAAGAATGATTTTGTATGCATAACTAGTTCTAATTTATTCAAAAGCGCTTTTGACAAAAGTATCTAGGATGTGCTTTCTAAAAAATCAAATGCACTTTTGACATTGGAAAAGCACCCGTCAAACGCGCATTTTTTTTTTATGGAACTTTGACTTCCAACTAGTCTGTTTGCTTTTGCTTCTATACTCTATCAATGGAGCCATTAGAGTAAAGTGGAAATCATCCTCTCAACCCAAGCATAAAAAGGCTTTGAACAAGTTGGTGCATGTGCCCTGGAATCATGGCATTGTGCGGCATTAATAATAGCAAATCAAAGCTGCAATAATGGCATGACATGTTTGTCTTGCACTAACCTCTCGAGGACTAGGACTTACATGGATCACTAATAATGTATAATGTACTTGTGAAGGGTACATTAGCTAGTTATAGCGGTAGTTTAAACAGACACGAAATAGTCGTAAGTACCCGCTCTTTAAATTTATTAGGTTACTAAAGTAAAAGATAAGCTCCTGAAATGGAAATTCATGAACAAAAAGGGCAAAAGAAGATTTTCCGAGGAGTTAACACAAACTGATAATAAAACAAAATAAAGAAGAAAAGAACCGAGTACGAGGGCACGTGCTGGGCAGAGAGAGCGAGCAAGAGGGTAAAGTTTACACGCGAGAGTTGGTAGAGAGGTGGCCTCTCCACTATCCAGCGCAAAACACGCCCTCTCTCTCTTCGTGTTCAAAATCCACCTAGTCATCATTTATCAATTTCCTTCAATTAATTAAAGAATTTTTTTTTTAATCAGACAATTAATTAAAGATTCAATCTTTGGTAATCAAATAATTAGTTTGTTCAGGTTCAGGTTAATATCCAACAAAATTAATCAGTTGCCTCTTCTGCTCCCCCCCAAATACACCAATAACCCTGCTTTAATTCTTAATTACTTCAAACCAAAGCCATCAACTTTTCTCTGTTGCTTTTTTCTACTGGGTTTTTGGTGTTGGAACTGTTGTTCAAGTTTGGGTTGGTGAGGAGAAGCTTTGCATGCCCAGGCTTTTGGGTTTTCTATTTGACATACAAAAGTCTGATTCTTTCTCTCAATCTTTTGGCATTCCTTTCTTTAGTTGCAGGCTTTCTTTGCCTTTTTGCTCACAAATTTGTGAAAATCCAAGAAAACAAAACTCCCCTTCAACTTCTTCTTCTTCTTGTCCTGTTAATTCCCTGCTTTTCGAAGTTGACGAAATGATTAACCTTTTTAATCCGGTATGTTTCTCTGTTTCTGTCAGTTTAGTTGTGTATTTATGAGTTTGAAAGTGATTGTAGCTTCTTGAATTGATACTACTAACTGTCCTCTACCTACCCACTTGAGTTTTTGCAATTCTCTTTGTTTGGTGGCTTGGGAAAAGTAGAAAACGGAAGGAAGTTGTATCTTGTTCTGTTTATCTTGTGTTTTTGGTTGCCCATTAGTTTAATTTCGTACTTGCTGTGGGAATTGAAGTTCCATGTTAGTTAGTTGGGGCGTTGTGTTTTTTGTCCTGGGATGAAATTTCTGGCTAGGACTTTGTTAGGGGAACAAAAAGGGCGTATAATTTGAAATTTTTCGGGAGCACGAGATTTCTATTGTTCTGTAGATTTTGGAGTAATGAATCACTTCAATTGTCTGTGTACGTTTGGAAAAAGACAACTCATTGTTTCTTTTTCGCTACCAACAGTTGAATCCTGCGTAAATGATGGACATTCGGGTTTGAAGTATCGTCAAGAATTTTCTTTGGCTAAGAAATTAGTGATTTTGCGTCCATTTTAGTTTGGAAGAATGCTTATGAGTGCTTGAAATTTGAAATCACTTGTGTTTTCTTTCTGCCTTCGTTGGTGGCTTTTTAGTAATTTTTGTATGGCTATGGGATCAAATGTGATACAGTGTGACTACTTAACTTTGACGACTACTTACCTCGTTGTTTTTCTCAGGCATCTTCACTGTCAGATCCAAAGAATAGGTCATTCTACTGCAGTCTCTTTATTGTAGCTTCGTTGATATGCGGTGCTTACTTCATTGGTGGTGCATCCATTGCTAAGGAGTACAAGGAAGTACGCCTCTCCGTTTGAATATTAACTACTTTAATATCATTTAGTGGCATGCAAATTCATTCTGCTAGTTAAAAGAATGTGTTACTTGAACTCATTCTACAGTACCTGCCAAGAAAATGTGTGATTTCCTGCATTATCTTATATTAACTAAATAGTTATGGAAATTTTCTGGCAGAGATTGACAAGATGGAAGGTGATATACAATAGGCAAAATACAAAGTTCAATACATGCGAGGTTTGCCTCATACTGAACAAAAATAAGTGGTCTATTCTGTTTGGCAGTTGAAGATATTTCTGTTGCTTACTTCTATCCCCTTCTCAAATTCAGAATCGCTGCCAGCCTTTGGGGAGTGAGGCATTACCAGAAGGAATTGTTGCCAAAACATCAGATTTCAAAACACAGCCTCTATGGGGCTCGACTGTGAAAGATGTAAGAAAGAGTTCTTATTCAATGCTAGATAAAGTTCCTAATTCATCAATTGACTTATTTCCTGTTAATTGCTCATTATGCTGTGAAATTATTGTTTCAGAAAAGCTCAACACCTTCTATGAGCTTGCTGGCCATTCCAGTTGGAATAAAGCAGAAAGAAATAGTGGACAGAATCGTTAAAAAGGTAATGATTTGTTGGTTCTTTCCCTTTCGCATTTGCTTATTGTTTCCACATTTTAAGTAAATATATGTGGTCGTGCTGCAGTTTCTATCAAGTGATTTTGTTGTAATGCTTTTTCATTATGATGGTGCTGTGGATAAATGGAGGGATTTACCTTGGAGTGATCGTGCTATACATGTGTCGGTGATGAATCAAACAAAGTGGTAATGTTAGTTTTTGCACATTTTTATTCTGTGGGAACACTCTACACATGTGTCCATAACATCTTACTGAAGCAAGGCTGTATGATGGCATAGGTGGTTCGCTAAACGTTTCTTGCATCCAGATATAGTTTCCGAATACAAATATATATTTCTCTGGGATGAGGACATTGGAGTTGAGAACTTTGACCCAAAACGGTAAGCATAGTCCGGTAACTTTTTTGAATAATCTTCGCATCGCCATAGTGATTACTATTAAATTTCTCATCATTCTTGTCAGCTTTTGTGCTTTAGATGAAATATGAAAAACACATGAAATGTTTACATTTGGGTGTTTTTGGTCAAGGTGTTTCCAAAAACAGCATCATTGTACAGAGAACTCTGCAAAATCCCCAATTCAATATGTTCATATTTTTTCTCATCTTTTAAAATCAAAGAAAAAGTTTAGGAAATGGCTCCTCAATTGGTAAAAATTGAAAGATATGAGTTTTAGTTAACTGCGTCTGCAGGTAGAATTAGGTGGAATACAAAATTCTAGTGTAATCTCAAGTAATGCATTGTTTCACTGGAAACTGACTGGATATGATATGAAATATAGACATAATGCATTGTGTTTTGGACATATTAATCTCATGTAGGTATATATCCATTGTTCGGGAGGAAGGACTTGAAATATCACAGCCAGCACTTGATCCTGATAAGTCAGATGTGTATCATCCAATTACAGCTCGTGTGAAGAAATCAAGAGTGCACAGGTTAGTGTAATTTTGTTTCTGGAAAGTGGATTACCTATGGTAACATTCTTGATCATTCTGGGATAGATAATAAACTATGCGATATAATTGATTTTGTTCCATTTTCACGGTTTAACAGAAGGTTTTATAAGTACAAAGGCAGTGGAAGGTGTGACGACCACAGCTCTTCTCCTCCATGTGCAGGGTAAGCAACTTCTTATGCTATCCTCTATGGTTATTTTAATTTTTTTTTTTATCAACTATTGAATTGTTGAAAACTTTCCTTCCAATGGTGTCTTCTATAATATGTTACCACAGTTGGGTGGAAATGATGGCACCTGTATTTTCAAGAGCTGCTTGGCAATGTGTATGGTATATGATCCAGGTATATATAGAGTACCTAGAAAACTAAATACCACATTAACAATACAAGTTCTTAGTTTTGGTAATGAGAAACAATTTACTGAGTGCAGATGGTATGTACAAATAAATCTCATCATTTAAGCCGCGGTTCTTTACTAGTAATATTTTGCTTTCAAGTATATAGTTACTAATATACATTACTAAACAAGCAGAGAAGTGCTTCTGAAATTCTTAAAGTCAAAGATGTATTAAGTTTACCTGGCACTGTATTTTGTTGCTCTGGTAATTCTTTTCCAGTAAGAAAATTTATGGTGGTGATTTATTCTCCTACAGAATGACTTGATCCACGCATGGGGCCTGGATGTCCAGCTTGGTTACTGTGCACAAGTAATTTTTTCTGCCTCATACTTTCCATTCTAAACTCTCTTGGCCATACTTTGTGATACCTGAACCATTATTTTTCAGGGAGATCGAATGAAAAATGTTGGTGTGGTTGACTCTGAATATATAGTTCATCTTGGTCTTCCTACACTTGGTGTTTCAGATGGCAACAAGGCAAGTCTCATGGTTTTAATTGTTTCAAATAGTAATGCTGAATAGTTGGTCTGGATTGTTACTGTTTGAGTTCTAAACATCTGTAGCCAAATGCAATGTCATTTATTTGAAATATTTTAGATCGATGCGAGGTGCACTCTTGTATAAACATTTACTGATTAGCATGTTATAACATGATGGTTGTTCTAGCAGAGGATGAGCTTGCCTATGGTCTTGGTGTTCAATATTATTCTCTGACCTTTTAACTATCTTTCTTTTGCATAGGTGACTAATGTCCCACGACATTCTCAGAAAGGGGACTCTGAAGCATTGGTATGTTATGATATTTAGTTTTTAAAAGGCATATAATGTAAGTTCATCTTGATAAAAAATAATAATGTGACTTCATCTTTTGTAATTTCAGGCACCATCGGCCTCTGATACAGTCAACGATAGAGCTAAAGTAAGCCCTGTTAATTTGTCCAATTTTCATAAGGATTGTAGATTCTGACAATCGTATTCTGTCTCCCTTTGGTGTACATCCTCGGGCATTTGTAAAGAATGCAAATATTTGATGTACATTGATTGCAACTACTTATCTGCTGATGGTGATTTTTTTTTGGCAGGTTAGGATGCAATCCTTTATTGACATGCAGATCTTTAAGGAAAGATGGAATAATGCAGTAAAGGAGGATACATGTTGGGTTGACCCATATCAACTACCAGCAAACTGAAGCAACGGTAAATTCTGTTGATAGGACTTCCAGCATGCAAATTGCTATGCTGGTCCCCATTCTTATACACAGGACAGAGAACAACAGAAATCAGACGCCATATCGTTGTGCATAAATTTATCGCGCGACAGAATGTATCTCAGATGTCTCACCAGAATTTTATGGTGACTTTTGGAACAGAGGATGACAATGTTGAAGTGCATTTGGAAGCTGTGATGTGAAATTGTTGTATAGCTCGTGCCTGGTGTGGGTGTTGATGTTTTTTGGGCAGGAATTACCGGTCCAGGTTTTTGATAGTCATTGTATAGCCCATTCATTGTAGAGTTCACCATACAAAGGATCTTATTATTACTGTTATTACTGTTGACCCTAATTTCCACGTAAGGAAATCTTACTTTCTTGAATGCGCGGGCGTGCCACCAATAGCACCGCAATGGTCTATTGGACTTGTAATTGAGGAACTGCGCGTCCTTGACTTCTTATCAAACGATTGTGCTAGACAGGGGACATGCAATAGTAAGTCTAGACAAAGGTTCTTTTTTGCCTTTGGGCGATAAAGGACTTTATAAATAATTCCAAGTGCTACAATGATAATCAAGGACGAAATCCTTGTTAAAAATAAAGAACAGGAGCGGTAAAATAAAGATAGATACAACCGGGATGCGCGTCGGCTGCTTGTAAAAGAGAACTAGATCGGCCTAGTCTCTGCGTCGTTGTGAAAGCGCGATACTCGTGATCGGCTTCTGCGTCCGGAAGCGATGCTCGTGATCGTCCCTTGGAAGTCCGGTACTCGTGACCTTTCTTCTGCGTCGGTGCCTTGCGGCGAATCTGGGTGCCTTGCGGCGGAATCTGGTGCCTTGCGGCTAAATCTTTTTAGGGATTTGTGTTTGGGGGATCGGGGATCTTTGACTTGTTGCATGAGCTCTTCTTTATATAGGCGACGCTTCACGGACTGGGCTTTGACTTGGGCGGCAAGCAATTCTTCTCCCAATTGAAGTTTACTTTCTCTTCTTCTGAAATCCTTCCTAAGCTGGGTTTCCTTGAGAATCCTTCTTGATTTGAACTTGATCTCCTTCGGCCCATGGGAAAAACACTTTCCTTATTCCTTTCCAAAACCTTAGCCGCTGAAATCAAGCCGATTTCCTTCCAAACGCGGGACTCTTCATCATAGAACCGCCTTTCTGCTGGGCTTCAGCCACTAGAAGGCCTTAAATTACCTATCACCTTCAAGCCCAATAGTGTTCTAGGTCCAATTGCACAATTCGGGCCCAAACAATGCCCCCTAAGTTGCATCGGTTCGGCCAGAGGCCCAGAACCGATGGGATTAAATTGTTCGCCTACCTGTCCGCGCGTTGCTCGCGTATGATTCGCGCACTTCCCTCCAAAATCGGCTGCAGGGCGAACCTCAGCCATGTCTCTTGGATAACCGTGCGTGATTTAGTGGGAGAGTGGGAAAACTCTTCCACTTTTACATGATTACTCGGTTCTTCCGAACAAAAAGCACTTTTCCACACTTCTCGTCCGTTTGACGTTTCGCCTTCACGTCGCATTAATTGTTGCTGCGCCAAAATCCCCTTCAAATATCTTCCTTTTCAGAGATTTGTCCTTACTGCTTTCAAAACTTCAAAGATTTCTTCCGCTCTCTTAAACAAAAGAACTCCCTTCTTCTTCTCCAAAACCTTCCCAAACTCGCCTCTCGACAATGTCTTCCATTCTAGCTTCGCTCACCTCTCCTGCCGGAGTCACCACCCTTTACCAGCTTCCCAGGGAACCGCTCCTTTGATGCTCTCACACCGACGTCGACATCATGCACAAATACCACAACACCCGGAAGGAAATTCTGGCTCGTGAGGCCGTCGTTGACGAGGATCGGCTCGTAGCTTCCTACGGTGAATGGTCCTGGGTCGCCTTTTCCGGGCGACCTAATCTCTCCGTCCATTCTGCGACTGGCCGGCGCAAGAGAATACGGCTACCTCCAACGCTCTCCTCCTTCGGCACTTGTCGCTTCCCTTCCTGGTGGCCTAACTCTACGACGAATGGCAATCCTGATCGTCCGCCTTGAACCCATCTTCGGTGAGGTGGAAAACTTCAGGCATCTGGGACCTTATCCAGATGCTAAGAACAAAATCGTGAAGGACGACGGTCTGGTGGCGGCGGCCCTCTGTTCCGGAATTCGGCGACAACACCCTCGACCTTCCGGAGGTCCCATGTCCATCACTCTTCTGGACATGGCCGCTATCTTCGCCTTCGCCACACGGCATGACATCGGGCCAACATGCGGGTTGAACTCGAGGATGGTAAGAAGTCCTTTCGATCATCTAGCATCGTCGTTCGTAACTGAACGACGTTGAAATATTCTGGAATGAGGCCGATTCTGCGGCCGACGAAATGCCATCCTTGGGCGTCAAATATACCGGCCCAATGGAGTTCGAATATGAAGCACCAGGAGATCATGAGCACATGAGTTTCCTGCTCTACTTCATCTCCAAGTTTCTTCTCCGCTGCAGCAGAAGAAACCGACGAAAGAATGGATTCCCTTGGCTCGTATGCCACAACGGCGTCAACCTAGCGCGGGGCAACTAGTGCTGGCCTATTTGATCGCGCCTGCGTACCATGACCTCCACAACCCCATAAGTGGGTTCACTGGCCTGTGGATGTTCAGACTTGGCTGCGTGTCTATTCCCCAAGTTAGCCCTATCGTACCCTAGTTAGATCAACCCCAATGCTCAATGGGACTTGGTCTCTCCCATCTCTCCGTAGTCAAGTGCTCAGGAATGCTGCCTATTTCTCCACGCTCACCCATCTCCCTCACGATCGGTGGATGGACTGTAAAACGCCACTACCCATTCTTCACCCCCAGCACCATCTTCTACGGCGCTAGCAGCGACAACAAGGAGGCAAAGGTCGGCGGGACAGAGCCAGCTGTATTTCTACCAGGGTCTCCGGGGAATCGATCGTGGCCACGTCACTTACCACAGGGTTAGGTATACTCCCCAATCTCTTTGCACGCAGTTGGGTTAGTGCAGTGCCTTGCTGCGCCCTTCTTCCACAGCCTCAACTCCCTGTCTTCCTGCGTCGCTAGACAAGGATGACGACGTTTTTCTGCCACAAGGCGCTGTCTAAAGTGGCTAGGCAATAGGAAGCTGAAACGGTCCTGCGCCTACCTGAAGGTTTTGTGGTAAGTTCGTCGGCCACACCGGAATTCTCTGCTTGGTGGAATCCCAAGGCTGCGTACACCTTCGCTCGGAAGTGGGATAGAGCCTATACGCGAATCTTCAAAGACGGTCGCTTTCCTCTGCCGATCATGGACGATGCAGACAAAGAATCTTATCTGATGAAGGAGGCTAGGATGAGTAAGTCTTCCACTGCACTACTTGGTTGCTTTCTCTTCTCTTTAAGTGATTTCTGTACTCATATCCTTGTGCTCCTTTGCAGATTTTGGCCTAATAGACACCCCCCTTCTCCTACTATTTTCTCTTAGTCCCCAGATGGTCTTCGTTCTCTCCTCTATTCGCACATTTCTCTGGAACTTGAACACTCTCCTTACTAAACTTCTTTTATCCAGTTTTGTATCCCTGTTGGTGTGTCTACCTCCCCTTCTTTTACTTTTTGAGCTATATCTTTTGTTTTTTTTTTGGTACTTACTTTCGTTGTTTCAATCTGTTACTGACTAACCATTTAATATGCTAAGGGAATGTGGAATTTTAACACTTGGTTCTACCCTTGTATTTTTTTAGCTCCCTCTCCCTCCCTCCTTCCCCTCCATACCCCTTTGTAACTTGCAGCCGTCGTCTTCCACTACTCCTGCGCCCCCTATCCCCTCCTCCAATTTGGGTCAAACTGGAGTCTTGGCTCGCATACCCAGATTAAGACCTAAACCTCATGATGCTACCTTCGCCACTTGTTTTTTGAGGTTGTATTGCCACTTCTTTCTATGCCTAGAAGGTCCTCTCTTTCGTTTTTGGGGGGGGGGACAGGTGGGGGGGGCGTGGGGGAGGAAGTGGAATAAATACGACTTCGCTTGTGGAGAAGAAAACTAGCACGACCCTCTAGACCTTTGCACGAAGTCGTCCATCCTCTAACTCAAGAAGCGAGGCGAGACCGTTTTGATAAAGGAGGGAAGTTGTGGCAAGCCAGAAGAATGAAGTCAACCCTCTCTCCTTATTAGCTTAATCGACCAAATCAAGTTGTAAAAGAAATATGAACTTGTACTTTTAAGCATTTAATGAACAATTTTTTTTTTTTTTTTTTTTGTAACCACCCATACCGCTCCCGGCTTTTATATTGATCATTATTTTTTGTACAACTTTGCATCTTCCTTATCCCACTTGAAATGGCCTCATTGTTGGGAGAATACTTCTCTTGATCAATTTCGTTATTCGTCTCCGCCCGCGCCTGAAGCCGATGAACGATGTTTGGCCAATAGCCATAGTGGCCTTTTACACTTGAAAATTCCTATCTAAACATGCGTTTACTAGCTACTAAATCGACTTTGAACTTTTTTAAATTTTTTATTTTGGGCCTTTCTTTTCTTTTTTCTCCTTTTTCCTTTCTTCGCCTTTTTTTTTCTTTTTTTTTTTTGTTTTGGAGGTCTACGTCACCCATTCTACTTACCCCCCTCTCCATCTACGCGCTTCCCCACACTTGGTGACTACAACGGTCCTCCCATTTGGGCTCCACTTTCCATACCCTGGAACATGTGATCGATGGTAGCATACTCTCCAAACTAGTTCTCCCTCTTGGAATCTTTTATAACCGACTCCTTTTCGTCTTACTCTCCTTCTTTTCTCTCTTGGAATAGATGATGAAATCCAAAAATGCTGGTCCAGTGCTTCTACTTCTTGCATCATCGCCTCCCTTCACTTCGTATATAAACCAATAGGCGCTCAAGCTTAACTACCTTCACTTGGAAGTTTGTTTCGACTAACCTCTCTAGCTTTCTTGTCATCCCTGCTTGGCCTATGGTAACCAACATCACTATCCCTTCCTCCTCGTAGCTCTTCAACCATCACCCTCCTTTCCCTCTGTTCGTCTTCCCTCAACCGCTAGAATAGTTATCTCCTCTCCTTTGAACCTCCTGGCCAGTACGGGCTGCAACTATTGAATCGCACTATTCTATTACCAATCGTACAAGCCTTCTGAGCCCCCCGTAATACTAGCTTGGATATTCCTATTGATTGAATGCTTGTCTCCCCCTTCCTCCTCTTTAACTCCCCCACCCTCCGATAACCAATGTATTATAATGCCTTTCGAGATAATACATTCCCGTTTGGGTAAGGTGGAAAGCTTCCAAATTTGCTGCCTAAAAAGCTGTTGTTTTGAGGGTTTCTTTTGGACTAGATGACTACATCGTCGATGTAAGGACTAGAATTGTGCCCGATCATGTCATGGAGAAAGGTTCATTTTTTTTTCTTTTAGCTTTTTTGGTCTGAGTTGTCCTCGGTTTACCCTGAAAAATCAGGATTGGTTTTTTGCGTCTTTTGTTCTAGTAATTTATAGATGTCCTGCCTTTGTTACTTTAATGCAAATCTTCTTTTGCCCGATCCTGGACAACCACTTATTATCTGGTTTGTGTAGCCCTCTATTCTTCCCTTGACTTTAACTCCGTCTCCCCTCTCCCATTAGCTATTGTGTGTGAGATTTTTTATAGGTAGATGTTCTATGGGTTGGAGTTGTAGAGAATAATGAGAAAAAGGGAGGCGATTGCTCTTTGTAGGAGGATGTTGAGGTAGGGGGGCTTGAAGAGAAGGCTCTCGATGATTCGTGAAAGTCAAAGGTGCTTACCTTGGGTGTGGTCGTCCCGAAAAGTCACCTAAGTAGACCGGGTTTAGGAACCGCACTTGGGAGGTGAATCTGTTCGTAGAAAAGTGATTTCAGTCTTTGCTCGAATTTGTGTTGTTGGTTCTTTTGATGGAAGTATAAATTCTATATAAGCCATTGATTTGACCTTCTTTTCCTTCAATGAATGGGTGGTGAGGGCTGCTGGTGGTTGCCTGGGTGGTGTTGGTTCTGCTGGGAAGGGGGTGGTTTTTAATTCTGGGTGTGGTTCTGGGGGGGCTGAAAACTCTAACATGAAGCTTAGTATTGTCCATCCCAAGGTTTGTGTGCATCGATTTGAGTAGGCTTGTGGGGGTAGTTGCAACTCCAACGTTCCTAATTCTTTAGATGGCTAGTTGTTGATGGAGGGGGGAGGAGAGCATGGAAAGGTACGCACTGGGGGGGGAAATGGTGAATCCAATCTCTTCCCAAATGGAGGGGGGGGGGAAAGGGTGTGCGGGGCGGGCTTCCGTCTTGTAGAGGTCCTTGGCGGTCTTTAGGCGTTGAGCTCTGGATGGTAGGATATGACCGCCGCTCCGCCGTCTACCATGACCTTGGCAAACGGGACCCCTTGGATATGAGCGAGGACATAAAGCGGCCGCAAGTGATCGGCCATATCCCTTGTTGGAATGTCGAAAAGCTGATGCTGGGGGGAAACTGAATGATCGGAGCTGATTGGGCCCCTGGTCCTTGTCAGCGATCCGAATGACTGGCTTTCTGGAAACACTTCTTCTACATGGTTATACCTGCGAATTCGTGTTCCTATGGAAGACGAAGCAAATGTACCATGTTTACCTGAAAGGCCCTAGTGTGAAGGGTTCTTCATCACTCTCGCTTCTGACCAATCTCTTTCGTCTATCGCTTTCTGACCTTTGGACATGACATGGATCGGGCCTGGCCCCTTGCTTTCGTTGATTGGTTCGGAATTATCCTCCATGGGCGCATCGCTCGTCTGAGTAGTGGAAGATCCTGCCTCTTTGTCGTGGCTCCAGACGGAGTTCCTGAATGTGTCGTTTTCATCTTCGTCCACTGGTTCTGGCTGAATGACTTCCTTCCCTTTGCTTGTGGAAATCGTTACTGTTTCTTTCCTGACTAGCCTCGACCTTCCGACGGTTCCTGATGAGATTCCTGGAGCTTTACCTCCTGCTGACCTTCGTTTCCATTGAAACAATTCTCCTGATTACTGGTTGGTCAAGTGTTGAGGTGTTTTCCGTTGCATCCGACGCATGCCCCTTTTTCTGGTGTGGACTTTCCGCCATTCTTTTGGCTATGGCGTACTGTCGCTGAGTCTTCTGCGCTGGGAACTAGTCACCTTTCCTGCGGCTTCCCATTCTTTCCAACGAAATACCATTGGCCGTCTTTAATGACTGTCGGCTTATTTCTTCCAAAGTTGGATCTCTTCTGGGTCTCTTGACCATCGGCCGTGGAGCTTTGGCCGTGTCGGCCACATCTTCTGGCAATTTTTCTTTGGGTCTCCAGACTTTTCTTTCTCCAGGCGTTCCTTACTCGGCGATGACTCATGGTCTTTCTCTCTTTATGCCCCCAAGCCTCTGGAAGATAGCTTTCTTGGGGGATGAGTCCCTTATTGTGCCTGTCTTATCTGACGTTTCTTTGCGAGGACTCTTCTGAAGTTCTCCTAACCTCTTGAACACATTGCTTTTTGGTGGAGGATTCTGGACTATGTGGCCCATAGTGTTTCGGAGACGACTTGAGCGCTTTCTTCGTGCGGTCTTCCTCCTCCTTCACAATTTGTTCATCCAGAACAGTGGCCGATTCGGGGAACTCTAAATCACATTTGCATTTACATCGGCTACAGAGGACCACTCCAGCCACAATCGAGGCTTTCGGTCTTGACGTTTCCGCCATCCGGGAGGTTTCTTTGCATTGTATCTCGTGCATTATTGTAGCCGACATCAATGGTGAGTCGCCGTTGAGTCTTCCAACACCCTGCACTCCCACGTGATTGACGGAACGGCTTGAATCAACTTTCATGACCGGTTTGTCCCACATGACCTTCCCTTGAGCGATCTGTTCCATGACATATTCCCTGAAACCGTTGAGTTGTTGGTCGAATGGCTCCAGGAATTGTGGAATTTACAATATGCCTTGCCCTTTAAGTCTTCTGGTTTAGGCAAGTTGATTCCATCTTTGTATTCGAACGCTCCGGATGCTAACAGCTCGTCGAACATCTATCACTGTGGGAGATATCGAACGGATACTCCTTTGGTGCGTAGGGTTTGTTGTAAGCCATGCCTCCAGTTGGTGCTGCAGGTCGCTGATTTCGGTTGGCCCTCACCATAGATTTCAAAACTATAGGCTTCTTGATAGGAACCATCTCGGAGCGGCCACCTCAAAGTATGGCGTTTCTTCCTCAGTGTAGCTCTCGAGCTCCAACTGGCTCACTTTAGCTGTGGGCGGCTTGATAAGATTGCTGCGACTCGAAGCTTTCTCTTCTGCAAGCATCTTCTCATACCTCGTGCCTCTATGCACAATATCTTGCAAATCAAGGAATTCGACTTCGCTGAAGTGAGTCTTCAGCGGGTATCGCAATGCTTCTTCGCCATATCGATGGCGTATTTCTCCTCCATGGGCATGCGACACTTCATCCGTAGTTTCCTGAATCGCGCAATGAAGTCTTCGGTGGATTCGGTCTCCTTCTGTTTGCACTCAGAAGATCTGTGATGGTGACTTCTTGCTCCACTCGGTAAAACTGTTGTGGAATTCTTCTTCCATCATGTCCCATGAGGTGATAGATCCTGGCTCCAGATTGGAGTACCATGTAAACGCTATCCGATAGTGAGCTTCCGAAAAACGTAACTTCAAATTTTCATATGGACCTTCCAGGAGCAAGCATTGGCTGGTGAATCGGCCAATGTGTTCCACGGTTGAAGCCCTTTTCTCTTCCCCTGAGAACAGTGAAAAAGATGGGACTTTGAACCCTTTAGGGAACTCCAAAGCATCTATATAGTCAGGGTAGGTTTGGATTCTTTGGTCGGACCGGTTGGCCTTGGTTTCCCTGTTGTTGTGTAGAATTCGTTTTCTACTTCTCATGCGTTCTTCCCACACCCTTGCTTGTTGTGAGCTCTTTCGTCGACTCGTCTCTTGACTTCGTCCTCAAGGTTAATGTGGGAGACGGCTCCATCAGATGTGGAAGATTTCGATGCAGACATCTGTGGTGGATCGATCTTTGGGCCATTGCTGCTGGCCCCTTTGGTGTTCCACTTATCCCAATCAGGTGTCTCTCCAGCCGTTTAATTGGATGGTACGGCATCTTTCCTGACTGAGTCTCATAAGTGGTTTGACAGGCGTTTGATGGTCGTAGGTGACCTCATGTTGAAGAGTATGCCTTGTCGCCGATGTGCTTCCTGTGGCCCCTAATTTGTTCTGGGCCGATGAAAGTATACCGAATGATGGTTTAGCCATCGAGCCGAACGTGAGGTTGGGCATGGCTTCTTTATCGCCGACCTTTGTTTTCCCATTATCGGTATTGGGAGGTGGGCGATCTTCGCCTACTTGGGAAGCAGCGGCCATTCCTTTAGCTTTCTCCAGCTGTTGTGCAAGTCGGTCAGAAACCTTGCTTTCCATCTCTGTGAATCCTTCCTTCATGGATCTCTCAAAGTCCTTCTTGTTCCCTAGAGAGATAGCAACAGCAGCTCGATGGATCGGTTCTGATTCTCGATGTTTTTCTACTCTCCATGAAGAGAGCTTGCGCAGCTTCGGCTTGGTTTGTCTGTCCTGCGTCTGGTTCAAGCTTTGTCTGAAGTCGTCTTGTGTCTGGGCCATATTGCTAATGGCCGTCATCAACTCGTCGCGCGTGGCCGATGATGGTGATGCAGGAGATCGACTTCGGGATCTTCCAGAAGCATTGGATCCAGCGGGGGTATGCTCCTGATTCGCCATATAGGAGGCGTAGCACTTTGGTCCCACTGGGCGTGCCAATTATGTTGACCCTAATTTCCACGTAAGGAAATCTTACTTTCTTGAATGCGCGGGCGTGCCACCAATAGCACCGCAATGGTCTATTGGACTTGTAATTGAGGAACTGCGCGTCCTTGACTTCTTATCAAACGATTGTGCTAGACAGGGGACATGCAATAGTAAGTCTAGACAAAGGTTCTTTTTTGCCTTTGGGCGATAAAGGACTTTATAAATAATTCCAAGTGCTACAATGATAATCAAGGACGAAATCCTTGTTAAAAATAAAGAACAGGAGCGGTAAAATAAAGATAGATACAACCGGGATGCGCGTCGGCTGCTTGTAAAAGAGAACTAGATCGGCCTAGTCTCTGCGTCGTTGTGAAAGCGCGATACTCGTGATCGGCTTCTGCGTCCGGAAGCGATGCTCGTGATCGTCCCTTGGAAGTCCGGACTCGTGACCTTTCTTCTGCGTCGGTGCCTTGCGGCGAAATCTGGGTGCCTTGCGGCGGAAGTCTGTGCCTTGCGGCTAAATCTTTTTAGGGATTTGTGTTTGGGGGATCGGGGATCTTTGACTTGTTGCATGAGCTCTTGTTTTGGTTCGGTTTCGGGGCTTGGGCTTGGGGGGGGGGGGCGTTTGCTCCTTTTCTTTTTTTTCTTTTCTTTTTCTTTCTTTCCTTTTTTCTTCGTTCCCTTGCCTCCCCTTTTTTTTTTTCCTTTTTTCTTTTTGTTTCTCTCCCCCCCCCCCCAACCCTATTCCTTTTTTTTTTTTCTTTCCCATCTCCTCCCCCCCACCTCCATTTTTTTCTCCCACCCCCCACTCTTCATTATACATCTCCCTTTCTGCCCGCCCGCCACCAGGGGGGCCCTTTTTTTTTTTTTCTCTTCTACCCCCAAGATTTTTTTTCCGCTCTATTCAACCCGCCCGCCCCAAATAATTAGGGGGATCTTTTTTTAGTGTGTGTTTATAAACACAATTCTACCCCTTTCTGGGAGAATATTCCCGTTGGGGTAAGGTGGAAAGCTTCGTGTAAATAAAGAGTGAGTGATTTTGCCCATATCTGTTGCATGTCGTGTTTTATTCATTAGAATTTAGAACTGCCTAAAACATCTCAAACCTTGAGTAGCTACATTATAGATGGTGATTGAATTGAAGAAGGTTAAAAATTCATTGAACATTCCAAACATTGACAAGTTCAGTAGTACCCATCTATAACTGCAAAGAAATTTTTTTTGGATGTGATGGTCATATTATCATGTAATACTCAGTAGCATATATCACATAAAAAAGAAGATTAGTGTGACGACAAACCGGTAAGTTTCTCCAACACAACTTGTTAGTACGAAAAGTCCCTCTAACGTCTGCTTTTTTTTTCTTTCTAGGGTTTAAGTTGTCTCCAAGAGCTCATTCAATAAAGTAAAGAAAAAAAAATTCCTCTATAGCCTAGATCTAGACTAACTGGTCAATAAGAGAATTTGTGACTATCAAACATATAGACGGTTCAATTGATGTTCGATTAAACTATTAGTATGTTTTACATAATTAGATAACTGACAAACATAGTTTCCAACCCGAATCCCTTAAAGGTCCATGAGCCCACATGTATACCGTTGTGGTGAAGGCTAAACCCTAAAGTTCCTAAATCCTAAACTCTCTTAAATTATTAGTATGTTTTCCATAATTAAATAACCGAACATAGTTTCCGACCCGAATCCTAAAGGTCCATAAGCCCACATGTATACCGTTGTGTTGTGGTGAGGCTCAGCATCATTTTGTGTCCTCCTTGTTCCATGTATCACCCCAAGTCCAAAACAGCGTTTGCGGGAGACGCCATTTTCCCATAACATGATGACCTGAATAGTGAGTGAAGAAGAATCGGGTCGGATCCAAATGCCCCAAGACGATGATGAGAAGACCCATGATGGCCGCCATCAAACCCTTGTCCTCCGCCGCCGCCGTTTCCTCCGGTGCAGCCGATGACCTCCCCGCCCAGCTCCTTGCCATCCTCTCCCGCCCCAATTGGCAGCGCCACCCTTCCCTCAAACCACTTATCCCCTCCATATCCCCGTCCCACGTGGCTTCCCTCCTCTCCCTCAACCTCGACCCGCACACCGCCCTCGGGTTCTTCAACTGGATCGCCCTCCGACCCGGATACAAACACGACGTCCATTGCCACTCTCGTCTCCTCAACCTTCTCCTCCCCAATGGTTTCCTCCACGTAGCCGAAAAGATCCGAATTTCCATGCTTAAGGCTTCCGCCTCCGCCCATGACGCCTTGTTCGTGCTCCATTTTTTGCGGGAGCTGAATCGCGGCGGCGGCGGAGCATTCGAGTTCAAGCTGACCCTCAGGTGCTACAATTTTCTCCTAATGTCATTGTCTAGGTTTTCCCTAATTGAAGAGTTGAGAAATGTGTATTTGGAGATGTTGGAAGATATGGTTTCGCCCAATCTGCATACTTTTAACACCATGGTCAATGCTTACTGCAAACTGGGCAATGTGGCCGAGGCAAAGCTTTATTTTAGTAAGATTGTGCAGGCCGGTTTGAAACCCGATACGTTTTCTTACACTTCTTTGATACTAGGACATTGTAGGAATAAGGACGTGGATAGTGGTCATAGGGTTTTTAAGCTGATGCCACACAAGGGTTGTCCACGAAATGAGGTTTCTTATACTAATTTGATTCATGGGTTTTGTGAGGATGGCCGCATTGATGAGGCTTTCAAGTTGTTCTCTCAAATGGGGGAGGACAATTGTTTTCCGACTGTGCGTACATTCACCGTTCTTATCTGTGCGTTGTGCAAGTTGGGAAGGCAATCAGAAGCTATGAATCTATTCAAAGAGATGACGGACAAGGGTTGTGAACCGAATGTGCATACGTATACTGTGCTTATTGATAGTATGTGTAAGGAAACTAAACTTGATGAGGCTAGAGACTTGCTAAACAAGATGATGGAGAAAGGGTTGGTTCCTAGTGTTGTCACTTACAACGCAATGATTGATGGGTATTGCAAGGAGGGAACAGTTGATGCTGCACTTGGTATTTTGGCTTTGATGGAATCAAATAGTTGTTGTCCAAATGCTCGAACATTCAATGAGTTGATTTCCGGGTTTTGTAGAACGAAAAATGTACACCAGGCGATGGCGCTGCTTACTAAGATGCTTGATCGGAAGCTCTCACCGAGCCTAATTACTTACAACTCACTTATTCATGGGCAGTGTAGACTAGGTCATTTTGATAGTGCTTATAGGTTGCTTAGTTTGATGAAAGACAATGGTTTGGTTCCTGATCAATGGACTTACAGTATTTTCATAGACTCGCTCTGTAAGAGGGGGAGATTGGAAGAAGCTCATGCCTTGTTCATTTCTCTCAAAGAGAAAGGCATAAAGCTAAATGAAGTTATTTTTACTGCTTTGATTGATGGTTACTGCAAGGTGGGGAAAATTGATGATGCGCATTCTTTGTTTGATAGAATGCTCGCAGAGGAGTGTTTTCCCAACTCACACACATACAATACCTTGATAGATGTACTGTGCAAAGAAAGAAAACTGGTGGAAGCGTTGTTACTGGTGGAAAAGATGGTAAGTACTGGTGTGAAAACCACGGTACCGACTTATACAATTCTAATTAAACAAATGCTGAAAGAAGGGGACTTTGACCACGCTCACAGGCTTTTCGACCAGATGATTTCTTCCGGTAATCAACCTGACCTATTTATTTACACTACATTTATTCACGCATATTGCAGCATGGGGAATATGGAAGAGGCAGAGAAACTTATGATTAGGATGAAGGAAGAAGGAGTTATAGCAGATCCGTTGACTTACACATTATTAATTGATGGATATGGACGTTTGGGATTAATTGATTGTGCATTTGATGTTCTTAAGCGCATGTTTGATGCTTGTTGTGATCCTTCTCATTATACCTATTCCTTTCTGATCAAACATCTTTCGAAGGAAAAGTTGATGAATATTAACAATAATATAGTGGGACTTGATTTGGTCTCAAACTTCTCCTCCATCGATATTACTCATGTGTGGAAGACAATGGACTTTGAAATTGCTTTAGAGCTCTTTGAAAAAATGGTTGGACACGGCTGTATACCGAATACCAACACTTATGGCAAGCTTATAGTAGGTCTTTGCAAAGAGGGGCGCTTGGAAGTAGCCCAGAGGTTATATAGTCATATGAGAGAGGGGGGAATTTCTCCCAGTGAAGATATATACAGTTCTCTTCTTGATTGCTGCTGTAATTTACAAGTGTATGGAGATGCAGTGGTCCTGGTGGATGCGATGATTCAGGATGGTTATTTTCCGACATTGGAGTCCTCCACGTTGCTTGTATGTGGGCTTCTTGATGAAGAGAAGAATGAGAAAGCAAAAGCCGTGTTCCGTACTTTGCTTCGTTGTGGGTATAACAACGATGAAGTAGCTTGGAAAGTTCTCCTTGATGGTCTACTTAAGAGAGGTCTTGTTAATATATGCTCTGAGCTCATAAGCATCATGGAGAAGATGGGTTGCCAGCTTAATCCTCAAACATATTCAATGTTGATTGAGGGAATGGATGGAGAGTAAAATACTGATCTTTGATGTTGATTCGTCCTGGGTTTAAATCTCTATCTGCGAGTACCAGAAGCAACGTGATTTTAAAAAAGAATCTTCACAGCGATTTGGTGTAAGCGCTATATATTGTGAATATTTACAGCGTTTACAAAATAGAATGCTATAAAAGCTCATTAGTTGTGTCTCGGGAGAATCTCAGTACTGAAATTCTATCAGTGTTTTATTTGCGCTGTGAATATACTCTCTACAGATACACACCCATTTTTTCTCAGGGATGAAGAGCTTGGCATTGAGAAGTTTGACCCAAATGGTAAGTGTAGCCAGTAAGTTTTTGTTGAATGATCTTAGCATCCGTACAGTAATTTCTGTTAAATTGCACACGTTTGGATGCTTTGATAGAGTACATATAATGGAATTTGACATTTTAACCCATACAAGTCTGCTTATTTCCTGCTAACAAAGGCAACTAACTGCACTGCACTTCTGTGCAGAAAATTTCACAAAATTTTAATTGGAAAATGTTTTGAGGGTTCGGTTGAATCTAGATGCGTGTCAAATCATCTAGTAAAGTGGAATACCAAATTCTATCAATGTTTTATGGTAAAGGAAATAGGGCATTGACTTGTTACGACGAAGACACATTGTATACTGCCATACAGGCATGTTAATGTTTCTTCATGCAGGCATATAAAGGCATAAATCTGTGAGCAATTCTCGTAATAATGACCATTAGATCTCACAGTTGTCTTTCCTATCAGATAATATCTCTCATGTATCTTGTAATAGTTGAATAGAATTTACCATTTTTATGCAGAATATATGCAACTATTAAAAATGAAGGACTTTGTTTCTCCAAAAGCAGTTGTGGTTTCAAAACTTCTTATACCCTCAGCTGCTGATGTATAAGAACTGTTAGAAAGCAAAACTTGTACATATAACCAGATTCAAACCCGTCTCTGTATTTTAACAAACTGTATTAGGCACATGAAAACACAAATAATTTCTTTGTTTCTATTTAACCATGGTGTTCAAATTAATTTTTGCATCATGAAGTGTCATATCTCATGCTGTATTTCTCGATTGTGTAGGAAACTGGCACTTCTGATGCTGCCAAGTCACAGCTGTATCATCTAATCTCTCCGAAGAAATTAAAAGTTCTGAGGTTAGTATATTTTCTTTACTAGACTAGTGTTGGATTATATCAACTCTACACTGTATTTAGTATTGTGTGGGGAATGAAATGCTGCTCAGTTAATTTTCACACGTAACTTTTCAACTTTGTTGTGTACTTGATGATCTTTCAGGGAGATCAATCATAATGTTGCTGTTGTCAACTCTGAGCAGCTGGTTAATGGTGGTCTTTTTACTCTCAGCATCTCATATGGTATCAAGAGAAAGAGCCAAGTATTACTGCCTGTTGGTGCTTTTAATTGATTAGAGGGGCGTTGATGATGAATTCTCTACATAGTACTCTTTGGTTTGCACCCTCTATAGCAGGTTACTGACATCACTGGTTAGAAATGCTTGTATTGATGCAAAATAGTCTCTTTAATAACTATTGTCGTATATGATTTGCGCCCATAAGTAATTGATTGTATTGTTCTGGCAGGATATTGGATGAGCTCACCTATTGTGTCCATCTGCGATGCTGTTTCTGACTTCTTTCCATGTATTCATTTGCCGCAGGTAAATAATGTGGCCCACCTTAGGAAAGAAAGAAAATTGACTCAGAAGCATTTGTGGGTTATTTTTTTAGCTTCCTGCTTTACATATTGATGAACTAACAGAACCCATTATATTTTGTAATTTCAGGATTGTCTGGTTCCCTTAAGTCAATGATGGACATAACTACGGCTCATTATTCATATCCAGTTACAGCAACTATTACATCGCGAGTGATTTGTCTGGTTGTTAAGATGTAGTCCTGGACTTGTAAATGAGTTCCGGTGTTTGTTTGATTTCTATCAACCATTGGCAACCAAATGCAAGGTTGGCCCTCATTGTTAAAATCCGCCAACAGAATTAGTGCTTCATCATTTTGTATGCAATTATCTGGCTCGGAAGGAGAACCAGCCGGTTGAGCTCAGAAGCTACTGTTTTCTATTCAGCCGCCTTACCACATCATATATAGCAAACAGTATGTAGAATTTTCTGATTAATAGACACATTTATTTCAGGATCAACGACTGTAGTGAAACAAAGGGATAGAGAGATGGTAACAAGATCAAAATGAAAACTTGAGGATGACGAGTTCACCAAAAGCACAGCCCGGTCGAAGAAAAGAGCACCAAAGAGACCGAACAAAAATACTGAGACCTATGGTTATAAGGAGCCAGATTACAACCAAATCCTAGACGATGATCTGGACTTTTATGGCTATAATTTTGAAGTGACTGCTTCAAATGTGAAGGATCAGAATGTTGGTGGAAGAGTACTGCCGCAATAGTCAACGCCTGGACATGGCTGAAAATTGTAATTTTACTATTTCATCTCAACACATCTAATGTACCATATTCTTTTGTGCAATAGCCTTGTATAACTTGCTATTGGCAAGTTTCTGTCCAGTAAGTTAATTAACTTATTATTCAGGACAAAGAAATCGGGGACTTCGATTAATCTTGTAGCCAGTTTCTATCTCCCTCGGCCGATCGAAATTCAAACACTTCAAGACAGAAATATCTGGATGGATATGGGTCTGGAGGAAGCGGAAGGTGTAAAATGTGCTGGTCGCAAATGTTGTGTTTATGGGCATCGACGACGATGGTGGTGGTGGGCAAATGAACTGGTGATATGGTAGTCGGGTCGACGCCGAGAATTGGATGGTGGTGGTGAAACACATGGGAAGGAAGAGATACACGGGTGTTTGGACACAAGGCTAGGCACAAACTCAATTACATTTAAGGTGACACATGTCACTATTTCATTCGCCCACATTACTTTGGGCTATCTATAGGTACCCAATTTGGGGTACCTAAGTTTCTTCCTAATTTTTATTTTTATTTTTATTTTGGGGTAAATCCCCATAGATATTCATGCTTCCCTTCTTGTGATGAATTAATTAATGTCTTTGTTTTTGATTTAAAACCAGCCACTTCTGTTTTCTTACCCCAACTGCGACTTCACCTGTTCGTGTTAATGCCTCAATTATAACTGTGTTGATGAAAATTTTCTTGTCCAAGAAAAAACATCAGCTTTTGTGGTGGGAGATGGGAACCTCATGGGATTGCTGTTTCACCTGATAGAAATCCTAGGAAACGCAATGGAATTCGCTTGGGAGCCTTGTGCTACGTTTAGACGCAATCTGTCTTATAGGGTGGGTTCGAAAGACCGAGATAGATATATAAATGCGAAACACAAAGTTAGATTGATAAGTTGAAGACGAAAAGCGTTGGATTTGGATGGTTGAAAAGCATAAGCTGCTGCTGCTAGCTTTGAGTTAGATTTGATTCCAAGATATGAACAGTAAAGCCTATACGTGTTTGGTTGATTGAAGGGTTAATCATTTGGAGATCACTCATACTCTACTTGTTCCCAGAGATCACTCGTATTTGGAGATTAGCTAACATACACAACAAAGGGCATAAAGAATCACAGCAAACAAAATTGGGACAACAAGGGTTTGACAGAAATGTATGTAATTTTCAAACCATATTATATTAACTCTGAAGATGAAGGAAATAAGTGTTCACTAAGGGGCAGCAACATGTACTTTTAATTTTTTTTTTTTTGAAATAAAGGAACACTGCAGTCTATCGTATGAGTTATATTTAACTACAAATTTACATCTGAACCAAAACATATCAACATTGAGGAAGGATGCAGAGATCCAATGATACATCTCAGCCTAAGAAGTCAAGCATTTTCACATGGACAGATGTCAAGTGTAATGAACAGATGTCAAGTGTAGTGGACAAATGGCAAGTGTAATGGACAGATGTCAAGTGTAAACTATAATGGCTTTGCATAGTGTCTGCAGACCAACTGATGCTTCCCAAAAACAGCCACAATGCCATTATCGTTTCTATTTGAAACGATTGGACTCATCGTACCAAAACAGCAGCTCAATCAACCATATCACCAAGCTTCTGTTGAATGAAAGGCTTTATATAAGCTTGAATCCAACCTGAAAAGAAAACAGGCACACTGTGGGCAACCAAATCATAGCTTACAAATTTCAACACTCTGACCAAAGGATTCACTTTCAAAATAAAATGAAATCAGAAAGTGTGAGGCACAATAATCATGGCATTAGAACATTATTAATTGCAGATAGAACAAAAGACTTCCTAGGCTGTGCCAGAGGGAGGAAGGAACCAGTGACTTCCCAAACATGAAAAAAGTTCTTATATTTTGTATATAAATTAACTCAAATACCCTCCCATTCAAGAGTTCCTTTCAATCGAACCCTAGCACTCAAATACCCTAAACCATGTTCTCTGCTTAGAAGAAACACAACCCATACAACTTACCTATTCTGTCTTCTCACGACAACACGATCTACAGTTGCAGACAAACTGCACTCCTCCTGGCAACAATTCCCTCAGTTCATGGAGGGCGTCTTCATGCCCATCATCAGAACTAGGATCGACACTAATCATACCCAATGCTCGAGAACAATTTATCAAAAACGTGCATAGCATTGCTGCACTCGGAGAGTTGCACTGTCCAGAAAATACAATTGTGCGCAGGTTAAGGTGCGGGGATTGGGGGCATGGGCTGGGAAATCCATTTATATCAGCAAGGCGACACTGCAGCAGCAACAAACATATATGAACAGCGGGGAAAGAAGATTAAGACACAAGGAGAAATAAGATAAATTTTCTACCTCGAGTTCTACAAGCTCAAGTCTTGGAGCTGCTTCCAAGAATTTTGACACTTGATGAAGTGACATTGCTTCTTGAGGCGAGAGAGTAAACACTAGGCATCTGAGATCCAGGAGCGGGGGAAGTTTATCGAATAGTTCAGAATTCTGAAAAAAAAAAAACAGAGTCGGTCAAACATCAGAAATCAATAGGAGAAGACGACAAAAGATAACACCATGAATTACTTACCATAAGCTCTAAATCCAGCACCAGCGTTGTTAAACATTTGTTAATAGGGGAGATAAGGCTGAAGTAAAGATCTTTTGCTGGCGGAAGTCTCTCAGTCTCATGACGCAACTCAACAAATGCAAAAGATCTTTACTTTAGCCTTATCTCCCCTATTAGCAAAAGTTTAACAATGCTGGTGCTGGATTTAGAGTTTATGGTAAGTAATTCATGGTGTTATCTTTTGGCGTCTTCTCCTATTGATTTCTGATGTTTGACCGACTCTGTTTTTTTTTTCAAAATTCTGAACTATCCGATAAACTTCCCCCGCTCCCGGATCTCAGATGCCTAGTGCTTACTCTCACGCCTCAAGAAGCAATGACACTTCATCAAGTGTCAAAATTCTTGGAAGCAGCTCCAAGACTTGAGCTTATAGAACTCGAGGTAGAAAATTTATCTTATTTCTCCTTGTGTTTTAATCTTCTTTCCCCGCTGTTCATATATGTTTGTTGCTGCTGCAGTGTCGCCTTGCTGATATAAATGGATTTCCCAGCCCATGCCCACAATCCCCGCACCTTAACCTACGCACGATTGTATTTTCTGGACAGTGAAACTCTCTGAGTGCAGCAGTGCTATGCATGTTTTTGATAAATTGGGTTGTGAACACCCTTCAAGTCTTAAAAGTAATTGGAGTTCCCCAGAAGCAGAAAGACTCCAATCTTGTATTGGAGATGTCAACAGTGGTAAGATTTGGACAGCCCATTATAGTTAGCACTTAAAGAGCCATTGGCTGGCCTTCAAAGGTCATGTCAGCCAGCAAATGGATGACCCAATTGATACAGTACTTAGAAAATGGCATCTTAGGCAGAGATGAAGAATTCCATCCCCAGTGATGCCAACATTCCTAAGGTTGATGCTTCGCAAGGATTCCAGGGGGAACTTGTAATCTTCTTGGAGAGAACACATACTGCACAGGTGAATCCTCCCGGTCTGGATCGGCAAACATATCACAGGCTCGGGAAATGGACTGGTAGACAAATCCAAGAACAAGTGGCCCAACCCACTCCTGAGTGCAAATTGCACCCAGCGAGTAATATGGGTTCTCTCACTGCTGCACAGGGGGAATTTCAACTTCAAATGCCACAAAGTGCCTCTGTGCCTGCCTATCACTCTTTCAACCCAATTAATAAACTTCTTCGTATTCTCCGCGTGGATTCTCATTCTACTCCATTCCAGCGGGTACATGGAGATGTCCTCGATTGGCATGTCTAGGCATTGATTAATGGTATCATCGAATATAAGCCAAGGCAGACTTCTCCAAGTAGTGCACCAATAGCGTGAGAGCCTTGCTAGAGTTGCAATTTCATTCATATGCATGCGAGATAGGATTTCACCAATAAGGTCATATGGCAGGTTAGATAGCCGATCTGGTTGCTGATTGTCCTTATCCTGAGGAGGAAGACCAGAGGGCACCCATCGGGGTTTAGGTTGGAATAGATCCAAATTTAATTGTCCAAAACAACACTAATCTTGCAACAACACTAATAGGAAACTCTAGGAATTAAACAATACTAATCTTGCAACAACGCAAAACAAAGTCATTCATAGACTAGAGAATGTAGAGAAATGGCAGAGTGTAGACAGATAAGGAATTGTCCTAAGAACAAGGTTACATACTTAATTGTCCAAAACAAATGTATGAGCATACCTCATCAATTTTTGTTGACCGAGATGCAGATGGAGGCAACAAAGCAGGAATCTTTGCAAATGAGGGATTGCCTGAACATAAGGGCAACAACTAAGCACAAATTTTTTGACTTTCTTATAATGTTCAGTAACTATATAAGTTAATAATGAATTGAGTAATGAGATACCAGAACTATATATGTTAACTATATCTTTATACAACAAAAGCATGACAGAAATGAGATACCATCAACACCAACAGGCCAATAAGGAGCCTTTGTTGCAGCATCCAGACGTTGCAAAATAGCTTGATCAGCCTCCATGATAGAAATCGAAAAACCTGAAGAAACACAATGTGAAGACCGCGTATATCATCAATATAACTTAGGCTGTTTCCATGTGCCAGAGAACCAACCTGTCATATCAAGTGAATTAATAAATGACCCAGTATACTCTCTATCAACGACCAATCCATATTCCAACTGCAACTTAGGTACTGTTTTTCTGGTTGCAATCATCAGTCCCATTGCAGGAGTTCTACCCCACCTGAAAGAGATAACATATTAACTTGACGTTCTGAACTCAGGATGCCTCCAATCATGATAGAAAAGCTATCTTCCATTCTGTTTCCATTTAAACCAACCCCCAAAGGAGCAGACAGAAAGTTATTTCCAGTCAATTGAGTAATATTTTCTCTCAAATATCAAATTCTTGGTCAATCAATTAGATTCATGATTCGCCCTGCATCAGTAAAGTTTCAAGTCCTCATATGTTGATATTCTTGTCTAGTAAGTAAGAAAACCAACGTACCCATTGACCATAAGCACCACTCTACAACCTTGAGTAATTGGAACGCAGTTAGTTGCCTACAAAGATCACAAATTTAGTGCTTTGACTCAGTAGGTTTTAGAGAAAAAGAGCACTAAACATATCGCAATTATAGAATAGTTCATTATATGCACTGCCATAAAGCTATATTCATGATAAGAATATTGACTAGAATGAATAATTGACTAAATTCAATGTGACAATATACTTAATACCTACAAATCCACTCGCTATCTTCATGCGACAATATAATTAACCATACACTTAACTGAACAGTAAATTTCTTATTAAGTAAGAATATCTGGCTTATTTTAAGGCAGGGGGTTTACTGGTGAGAGTATTTGCTGAAGAACATTAGAAACTATCACATCCACAGTCTGACGGTCAGCAACAGCTGCAACATGTTCTCCATGCTGCAAAAGTAATGCAGTTTTAATTAGTTTATCCAAGTATAGAGTAAGTAAATAGCAGTACCAGGTCTTTTGTATATAGTGCTGGCACCGTGCCACATACAAATACCATAAGAATATCAACAATAAATTCAGGTTACGGTAAGGGTATGGCTAATGAGCAGATTCCAATACAATGTATGCAAATAGGACACAGTAATATTGTTTTCACATAGCTAGAAAGTTATAAACCTTATGCGTAACTTCCTTTTTTATGGAAAAGATAGCTCAGTGAAAATAACTCACAATTCCAAGTTCCATCTTTCCTGGACCCAAAGGGTCTGGTGCAAGCTGACCCGGCAATGTGCAAACAGATGATGCAACGCCCATTGTTCCAACCATTCCAGATGCATGTCTCGCTTCTGCGGCAACATCAAGGGAACAGCCAGAAGCAGCAGCAGCTCCAGCAATCTATATGTTTTTCGGAGCGGATGCAAGTTTAACGGAACAATTTAGTTAAACAGCAGATCATATTGATAATTGATACTATGAACCAGTTTTCTAATTATGATGCAAAAAATTGACTGAAAAGGGCTCCAAATTTTCATGCATGCACCCTACTTCTAACGTCCTTCGCAAATAGCTTTCATGCATACATGAAATGACAAATACTGAGCGCAAAGACAGAAGAGAAGATAGAACCTTATGAACAAGAATGGTCCCAGCCAACCCCCTTCGCCCAGCTATGTCTCGAGGCAGGGTCAATGCACAGTCATCTCCAACGATTACAGTCTGTAATATTCAAGGTCTACCAGCCTTGGGCGGAGCCACCACAGCGCAGTGGTCAGCAACCGCTCCCCATGTCCACCGGAAATCAATGGACTGGGAGCGGATCTGTGTTGGTTCCGCTCCCCATGTCCGCCGGAATTTGAAGAGCGGCGCGGAAGTTCTGGGCAACCTAAAGAAGTTCTGGGTAGAAAAGAAAGAAAGTGCCGAGTTTTGATCTTGGATTTTTGAAGTCGGCTTCGACGACGTGAAAAAGAAGACGAACAACAAAGCTTTCTCTGAGAAAGCGACGATCTGCACGAGGCGTTGTGGTTGTGTGGTTGTGGAACGAGCAGCAAGGCTGCTTTTGTCTAATAAAAATTAAAAAAAAGCAGCCCATTTGTTTAAACAATCAGCCCATTCGCCCATACCAATTCTATTTCGGTCCATTTGCTTAAATAATGAGCCCATTTGTTTTAAAAAAATCAGCCCATTAAAAAAACAGATCTCTCTTCTTCTCCGCGCGAGCACCACCGTCCATGGAAGTCGACGAAGTTGCAGAGTGAAAGAGCAGGCATATGTAAACGGTCCGGTACGGGATTTTTGGTTCTCAAAAATCAGAATCAGTCCCGTCCCGTTTCACTCCGGTACGGTTCCGGTTCGGGATGAATTTTGAAGGAACCGTTGTTGTACCCATTTTCGGTCCGGTACCATGCCGGGACAGTACGGTACCATTACGATTCGGTATTTTCGCCCACCCCTACACTGGCTTTTGTTTTACCAGTTGCAGCTGCTTCGGAGGAAAGAGCATTTTCTGTTATGAATATTGTGAAAACACCCTTGCGCAACAAAATGGGAAATCAATGGTTGAATGATAGCTTGGTGGTTTATATTGAAAGAGATGTGTTTGCTTCTATCAGTAATGAACTTATTATGCAACGTTTTCATGATATGAGAAACCGTAAGCTACCACTTTTGTAATTTTATTTCAAGCATTTAATGTTATTAATGACATTTGTATTAATGACATTTGTGTTATTTAAATTCTACGGTATTTAGATCTTTTAATTTTTTTTTTTTGGAATACGTGAGCAACCAATTCCGCTCCCCTCCTCCCAAAATCCTGGCTCCGCCCCTGCTTGGATATATGATCACAAGCACGACCACCCTTGGATATATGGCTTTTGTTTTTCTGATATATGGTTCTGCTCTCTGGTTGCTGACAGAATTATCCTGGGGACCTTTTACATTTTCATTTAGCTGCAGAGCAAGCAAAATCAGACGGTTATAAAGTAGAGGTAGGCTTTAATTAGCTTATGTTTTTAAATTTTTCCGTTCAACCCCCTTTGTTTTCATTAATTTTAAGCATTCATTTGGGCTTTGTAAGTAAACAATTCGTTAACTGCATTATATTCTTTCGTTCTCTCTGAAAGGAAGAAGGCCACAATCAACCACATACATAAGTGTAAGGTCATTCTCCACACCACCTTGAAACTCTATGCTGCTACAGAACATTCCATGCTCATAATGCAAATATGATACTAATTCATAGAACCGTTTATACCCATACTTCATCTTCCTAATGCAAAGACAGTACAATGTCTTGGACTCTCACCAACAACAGACAACAGTTTCGAAGTTAAACACTCTTCTTCTTCTAGTACAGTAAAGGATTTGGCATCATAGGCTTCAAAGATTCATGAAAATGTAAATTGCAAAGTAGCAGACCTGATATAACAGCAACTTTATCGTACGTGCGACCAGAAACATCAGCGCGTAGCACAACCTTCACCTACACTCACATTTAGGAAATGATGCCAAACACGCCATCAGATTAACCAGCATTGGCAGATAAACAAGATTTTACAGAAATTGAAAGAGCAAAACGAAAGAAACCTTAGGAATTGAATCACAAAGAATTGAAAAACAACAATGGAACAAGAAAAAGCAAGACCGGCGAAGGCGAATTGCGCACCGCTGGGGTCGTTTATGAGCTTCTTGGCGTGAATGTCCATGGCGATGAAGTTTCTGAACCCTAGATTCTGAGAGTGAAAGAGAGTTGCTTCACTTCTTCGTCTACACCACTCTGAAATGAGTTTTTATCATAAGTATACAAAAAATAACTCTCAATTTCAATAATACCACTTTTTTATAAAACTTTCATTTTTATACAAAACTCCACTTAAATAGACTAAAAGACCATTTACTTTTATCCTCAGCGACAACAACCTCCAGTGATTTACAAGTACATGACTTTGTTATTTTTTGACGATTTATTCTCTATGAGCCTCCATTTATTCTTCGTGCCTGCGTTTTCTTAGCTAAACAAGGAAGAAAAGAGAGAATCTTGTCGTGTTTATGAAACCTGCCTACATCAAAGCCGAACACACCGACGGTTGACACCACCAAAAGACGTGTGGCTTTTTCTTGGGTCTGCCTGACACAGTTTAGGTGAATGGGATTCCCGCATGGAGAAAGAAAGCAAGAGTTGTGGGGTTGCAATTTTGAAAGATCAATATAACGTAACCCAATATAGATTTTGCATTCCTAGTAGCCTTCATTCAGCTTCTGGGTTTCTCTAGGTCTCTCTGGCTTTTTTTTTGGTGATATTTGCATCAATGGCAATGAGGAGAACAAAAGCTGCTATCTGTTTTGTGGCATTTTTATGGTTTTGGATATTTGGGAATTCTCTGCTTTCTCCAAAAGGTGTAAACTTTGAAGGTAAAAACTTGGAATGTTTTCTTTCATTGATTTTCTCAAGTTTCTAACGCAAAAAGGTGCAATCTTTGGCTTTTGTAAGCAGTTTTTTGCAGAACTCTCATCTGGGTCCTTGTTTTCATCTCAGTGCAAGCTTTAGTGGGCATAAAGGAACCCCTGGAGGATCCTCATGGGGTGTTGGATAACTGGGATGATGACTCTGTTGAATTTCATAGGTAGCCACACGAGTTTCAATTTGAATTGAGAGGGCATTCTAGTATATTTATGTGAGTTTTTGTATAAAAATGAAAGTTTTATAAATAAGTGATATTATTGAATTTAAAGGTCAATTTTTGTATATTAATGATAAAAACTCCTCTAAAAATGGTATTTTTGTGAAGAGCGATTTTAATTTTTAAGAGGACAATACGACTGCGTTGGGGAACCGCGGTTTGTGTTGCGTTGACAATTACAATTGGACAATTTCCCCCCTTTTTTCAACTTAGTCGTTGATATTTCGGAACCGTTTATTTTATCTATATCTATAATCTAGTAAATATTATCGCTGAAAAAAATTTATTACAGTTGAGATCGTTCAGTTATTGTACTTGGTGAAACATATAAACGATATAATTAGAAATTAAACGAACCGTCTATATATAAAATAAATGATTTCAATCACGATATTCATCAACAAAAACATTATAAAAATGAACAATTTCAATCACGATACTCGTTAATAAAAAACGTTAAAAAAGAGAGGCAACTTGTCCATTACAATTTCATCTTTTCCAAACATAAGACAATAGCAGGGCCCATGTCATTAAGAAAGAGGCATTTTGTCATTTTATGCTAATGTTGAAGGTTGTTTTTCTGAGTGTTTTGAAATTCATTTAACTGAATAAGTGCGTTAACTTATTACCGCTACTTAATATAACTCGTAAACGATGAATTTGTGGAAAATTCCTACAATGAATTCATTCTTATGAAATGTACTTACTTGAGAGTGATTGGCCTACAAATGCACTTGATGCAGTTGCCGGTGGTAAGGCCATTTGGGACTATTAAGCTCTTACTGTACTCGCTGAGATTTGCTGATGAACATGCTCTATAAACAAAGAGATTTTGTTAACTGATGAAAGTGTTGTCTAATTTCACCAATTCTTTGACTAACCAAGCCTAAAGTTATTGCTTGTTTGTATATGCAGCCTAGTTAGTAAATTCGTGTATTATACGCATATAATACGTACATATACATAAAAAAAACCTGCAGTTGTCCATAACCATTCCAAAGATATGGAAAAAAAACGCGAACGATTGAGCTTAAAAGTTTGGGTTAATTCCTCCAATGGTACCTAATGTATGACAAATAAGATACTTTGGTACCTAATGTTTAAAACTGGACATTTTAGTACCCAATCTATACCTTCATTTAACACATTAGTGCTTCCATCAAATTTACCATTAAAATTGAGGGTATTACAGTCTTTTCATATTAAATCATAAAATATGACTTATATAGTCCCAAATGTTTTTAAAAAAATGGAAAAATTATAACAAAACTAGACTACTCATGTTTCAAAAAAAAAAAAAAAAGACTACTCTTGTTTCTACAACGCCAGGTATCTACTCCTGTTTTGATATTGCATTTCATTGTATGCATGATGAAAAATAGTTAATTTGTATTCCAATTTAAATAAATTTGCAAAGACTTAAAAGATCAATTGAAGCATAATAATATGTATTTATCTAAGTTAAGGGAGTGGCGGAGAAAGGTGGTTGACGACGGCGGGGATTTGGGGATGCGGAGGAGGCTGAGGTGGTGGGGGGGGTCTCATGGTGTTCATTCAAGTGTGGATACAGAGGGAGCCTAAACAAAAACGAGGAGGGAATTTGGGAAGAAGACGAAAAGAATATCCAAGGCTAACGGAGGAACATTCCCTCATCTTAATAGAGTTAAGTAAAAAGTTTGATTTTCAATTATTTCTATAAGTGACCACGTGTCAATTTTTCATTCGTAAGGCGTACCACATGGCACTGCCACATGGTACTCCAGGCAAACCTTTATAATTTCTCTCATGATAGAGGGCTTTTTATTATTGATATTTCAATATGGGTAAATCAAAATAATACCTCGCTACTCTACTATAAACAAAGGGTGTATTGTTAATCTACCATCCTATATGTAATTAACCCATTTTGCAACATTTTCATGATATGAAATTTCATCTGAAGAGTTCGTAATGTCATTTAACCCTTATTTTTGGCAAAACATAATCAAATGGTTTTCCTTTTGGGCTATGTAATTGATGGTTCTTTTTGGGCAATATAAGTAAATGACATATGAACTAATTACAAAATTTGGGCTATTAGTTCAAATTTTTTGCCTTCATCTTGTTTTATAAATGTGCTTCGCCTGAGTTGATTTTCTAAATCCGCTCTTGATAAATTAGTAAATAAATTAGCCCGCTTGCAGATCAGGCAAGCACAAAATTCATAATCAGAAATATAATAAATGAAGTCTTAAAATCTCTAACACATTGCTGATAGATAAGAAGAACTTACATACCAGTAACGCAGAGAGCCAAAATTCGATTCTAGATTTTGTGTTTGGTGTGTGAGAAAATGACTAGAAATAAAGGATTGAGCTTTTAATTTATAGACGGACGAGACGCTAGAAAAAAAGATAGGCTAATTTATTTACTATGAACTACAAGCATTTTTCATAAGTAAAGAATTTTTAATCTCGAAGGCTAATTTATTTACTCTGAGCTTTTTAATAAAAATGAAAACTCATATCAAACTGTGGTCAAATTTTGAAATTTCTCAAAAACTGGTTTCATTTGAGTTGTCATTTTCATTTTCACTAGCAATAGTGTCCGCGCGTTGCTGCGGATTTAAAAAATGTATAAAATTTATAAAAAATTGTGAAGATATATGAGGAAGATAATTGTACTTTTATAGATATGGAAATCTAAAAATAATGATATAAACCTTTGTTAAGTAAATTTGAGTTACAAAGGAAATTCTTCACAAAACTGAAGGGCAGTTTCGTAATTTTACCAGAATACTTCACTGTAGCAGAAAAGTAATTATTCACAAACTAAAAGGCATTTTCGTAATTATAACAGAACAGTAATTCACTATTTTCGTTCAAACCCAACACAGAAGGCCCAAAGCATAAAACTCTTCACAAAATTGAGGGGCAATTTTGTAATTTTCTAGAAATGTAAATCACGGTAGCCGAAACAGTGATTCACGTTTCATAATATATAATATTTCTAAAAGTCGTGTAAAGATCTCGCGAGAAATAGAGCTCCGGGTCTAATGGTGACGACCTTGAGACTCCACAGCTAGATCGATTAAGCTTACAAAGAAGCCCTCTCAAACTCCCATGATTTCTCTAGAAGAATATATGATACATTTATACGAAATTTGGTGCTTAGAATAAGTGAGTATTTCATTACTAACATGAGAGGTATGAAAAATCTTCAAAAATGATACGTTTATACAAAATTTGGTGCTCAGATTGAGTATTTTAGATTTATTGAAAAATGAGAAGGTGAGTTATGTATAGGACGTAGGATTCTACCCCATTACCAAGAATATATGATACGTTTATACGAAATTTGGTGCTTATAATAAATGAGTATTTCAGATTTGTTGGAAAATGCAGAGAAGGCATGTAAAGAACGTAGGGCTACTTTTCTCAAGAAAAGACAATAACACGGAAATAACAACTCACATTCTGCCCATTACAATATCTAATAAGTTGCGAATATAAAACAAAAGTTGAAGGTTGGAATCAAGGCTTTTGGCAGAAACTAGTCCATGGGAACAATGCAGGAATTTGCCAAAGACTGCCATCAGAATCAAAAGTTAGGAATTTGTTTCTCTATATTCACAATTCTATCTTTTTTCGCCAGTTGTGTAGAACTGAAGAATGCGGTCCGCCAGTATGCTCGTGTAGCAAGATCTAAGTAGTGTAATCAAGGTCCTCAACTTCAAGCCACATAACTTTTATAGGCTCTCCAGTTTGGAACTTCAGACTGGGATTCTAGTGCCCATAAAATTTCCATACCGGCAATATAAGCAATGGGGTTAATCAAACCTTAAAGCCCGCTAATCTAGTGGCCAGTTTGCTTTGCATCATGGATATGGAACATAAGCTGCAAAATGATTGAACTTCAGATCAACCATAGAAATAGCAGACACCCACCTACTATGATATAAAATTATACGGGAAGTGATTTTCACACACCCTTTTTCACCTCATTCACATCCTTGTTTAATCCTGGCCGTTAATTTTTCTGTTATCGTTGAATCCATCGGCCTAAAATGAACAAGTGTTTGTAGGGGGTCAAAAGGGGGTGCCAAAAACACTTCCCGATTATGAATAGGAATATCTGCTTAATGTTTGGGGTCTAAGGCTTATATTAGATAGATAATGAAAAAAGCCTTCAAATACAAGTAAAATATTAGCATGGAATACACAAGCAGTAGAGATTGGAACTCCTGTGACCAGGCATGCATTTACATAAATGTTCTTTGATTGAATATATTTAGGTATCAGTATTGAAGAAACCGTGAAAGTTACTTGAAAAATAGCGATCTGATGCAATTTCCACGTGAAAAATCTTTCATTTTTTCCCGGTCAAAGATTTAAGTTACAATGTTCTATCATTGTTCATCAACCGTTAGATTTCATAATCTATATAAGCTTTATAAAATTTAAATAAATTTTGAAAAAAATAGAACTTAGGTAAGGGCATGATTGTCACACAGAATGCACCAGTTCTCCTCTTCATTAGCCCACAAGGTGTAAATATTTTTTGGAGAAAACCTAACCAGTTCTAACCACGTATCAATATGTATAAGCTTTATCCTTATAAACATATACATATTGTAGAATTACCTTTGTCCCCACGTAAAATGTGAAAAGCATGCCAACCAAAACGGGCACTCCTGCACAAAGGATGTCACTAGTGGCAGAGCAGCATTTGTATAAAGATTATAGGGAACTTAAAGATATACAAGTTAAATTACCTTCTCGTCTAAGGAATTGAGAAATCAACCAACTAATTCCAGTTGGTCCAATAACAAAACCAACAAGGTTTGCCACCTACATAAACAGTGAATTTAGTAAACCTCTAGGATGCAGACTCAACACAATAATATTAATAATAGTAGAAGAGTAGTATCTTAATCGAATGCTTTGCTCTTATCTCTTACTCATTTATATCAACACCTAAGTTCATTCATTTATGCAATACTCACTACTAGTGGTCTAGTATTATCAGTTCAGAAATTGTACATGACACAATGTACACTTAAGTTAGTAAGATGCACAAAAGATATCACTAGTGGTATGCCCCTGCTGATCCACATGAAAAGTAACCAAACGTTATCCTCAAAACATAGACAGATAACATACTGACTGATTACCAATGTTTGCTAGCAGGGACACAGTTCCACTTTAATAGTCACCCTGCTCATTAGATTTTATGCAAAGGTGGAGTGCAGGATCACTATTTTGGGTGGTAGCAGCTCCCTTAAGATATGTACATAAGACTGACAAAACATGCGCCTAAAATCCAGACTTTGAAATGGACTAGTAGAATTACAGCCCAAATAATAGCCAAACAACATAAAGAAGCATAATGGTTTCAAATAGCATGTGTATTAAAAACAGCACACAAACCATGAGACAAGTGATAGTGACAGCACCAGCAACAGCGCTAAGTTCACGAACAACAAACTCCCCGTATGTACTCTCGACCTGACAACAAATACATGAGAAAACAAATTTAATGAAAGAAAAGGACGCCATTGAAAGTTATGGTTTTCCCTTACTAATTTGTTAAAAGGGGTATTTACAAAAAAGGGTGCTATCATCACAAAGAATAGCACACAAATAGATAAGTGAAATGACCCAAACGAAGGGTGACTTTCTTTTAACTATAAAAAAAAGAAGTTCGATTAATGATGCTCAGCCCCAAAAAAGATTAGGACAAGTCACAAGATTTTACTAGTAAATATCATTGAAATAACTAGAATGGTAATAACAAGCCAAAGTGGGGCAGTGGAAATAGTTGAGTTCCAGAGAAAGCTTGTTATTTTCCCTCTGAAAGCTTGAAAATACAAGTAAAGTCTATGATTTACCTTCCCTAGCGGCTGGAAATCATGTCTATAGGCAACAAATGGCTGATCACTAAACAAATAGAGAACCCTAATGCTTGAGCATGAACCCTAAATTGCTTTCTCTCGAGCCAAAGAGATATCTAGCTGTTACAATTCCTAAGACGCTATTTTAAACTTCTTAAATACTTGGGATTAAAACTTTTTTTTGGACTGACACTTAGGATTAAAACTAAACGGCTCCAAAACGTGTTTCTGAGAAATTTCCCAAAGCTTGAATCCGCTAAGAGCTTTCTAACAATCGGTGCTAACTCAGTCCAGTCAGTTCAACAACTCGATTAAACCAAACAATTCAACTCGAAAACTTGAAAACTAGAAACCTTGGGGACTTAGTTCACAAAGAAACTTGAATTTCAAGAGGTAATTTGGCATAAAGTATGTGGACCAAAGTGGGGCACAGAGGGGTAAAGTTCAGGGGCAGATGTGCTATAGTTCAAGCCCAAGTTGACGAAGTTTTCATTGAGTGCATTTTATGGCAGGTGTGCTACAGCTCAAGCCCAAGTTGAGGGCCACAACCCATAGCCCAGTCTCTGTTCAGGGGTATATCTAGATACTCTCCAGCAATGAATACATTCAAGGAAGCTACAGCTAAGTGCTTGGCTATTTATTCTGAAGAATAAGTGTTCGGCTGTATGCGCTGTTGAATTACAGCTCAAACTTAGGAATTGGGAAAGATTTCATATTTCATCTAAGTCCTGTTTTGGGTAGTAATTGGTTTGTTCTTTTCCTTGGTGTAGAAGGTTAGGGATTTCCTATGCTATTAGGATTTGGGTGACTTATTCTAAAGGGATTAGAAGTTTGGTTATGCCTATAAATATGTTGACTATGTGATGCACATTGTTAAGGGTGTAAAATCTGTTTGTGAGATTTGTGTTTGTGAAAGTTTAAACACTCTTTTGTAATCTCCGTTTGTTTAGTGAAGGTCCTCACCGCTTTTGCCTAACCAAGTTAAATCTTGTGTTCTTTTTTTTTTTGGTTGGTTATTCCTATTTTGTCTTTGTCGAATTTGTTATTGGTGCTTGATTAGCTTCCCCGCAAATTCACAACATGCACAACAATATAAACGTCAATTCTCACTACACTAAGCCCAAAAAAGAGAAAAACTGATGGTGAAATAGGAAGAAAGAAGTTACCTGAATGGTGAAACAGGAAGAAAGAAGTTACCTGAAATGCATTAACTGCTGATTTCAATATCATTTCCGGAATAAAGAATAAGCATGTCAGCCATGCCCATGAAAGAAGCTTCCTGATTCCAAGGAAATAAGATAGAGCAAGTATAATGTTCAAGCTCTGCCACCATTTGACGGTGAAACTAAAATGCAATCAAGAAGAAAAACTCAACAGAAGCTAGAATTACCATTCTAGATCATGCCAAATGGCAACAAATGTGAACACAACCCACACATTGAGAAGCTTCCTCCGAGAGCCCCCAAGAGGAATATACAAATACCTATTGTTGTTTTGGAAACAGATATGTCAGATTCCGAAATAGGATTACAAGAGAAATTCAAAGTATAACAGGTTACAAGTTTCACCTCACAAGCCATTTATTGTAGGAAGCATGCCAGTTCTTCCAAAAGGTTTCCAAGTTGTAGCAATTATTTATACACCTCGGCATGTTCTCTGGGACCTCAATGCCAGATATCTGCAAGGTAGTAAAAAATAAATAATGGTAAAAGCTTAAAGCTGCTTATAGCATTATAAATACAGAAGGGCAGATAGAACTAATGTGTACAAAATTCAGAAGAAATCAAACAAACACTTTGTTTAGATATACACACCAGTGACCAGAACCGGAAGTAGCGCCATATCAGAAAAAACTTTAGCCACATGAAGATTAAAACCTGCACCAGCTTAATAGTGTAAACAACCTTGACCTAACCCGAAATAAATATATGAAGCCACTGAACAACTAAAAGGGAAATAGAAACAAAGTTTAACGGGAATGTACTAAACAACCCTTTAAAAGGAAAAAAATAAAGGCATTTAAAGTTATTCACTCATAGGACTTCACAAAAGAAAATACCATATCCAGACACCGTACCCCTTAAGTTGATTGAGTTGCAACTGCAGGGCTTTTTAGTATGGCAAGGAACATGCTAACACTTGCGCAAGCAAATCTTAGAACACATATTTGATTAAAGTAAAGATTCCAAGCTAATTTGTAAATTAGATACCACTTTACGCAATAACGATTAGAGGATTGTTGTAACTTTAATAAACTGATAATTTTTTTATTAACTCTGTAATGCATTTTTTGCATCCAAAAGAAAATTATGAACCCTGCATATAAAGACAGAATTTTGGATAACAGATCTTATAACTAGGAACTATCAAATTCTTTAGCTTTATGTTCATGGAAGCAGTCTAAAGTGTGGCTTTTGTATTTCCTAAAACTAGAGTGGTCCATGTGAAACTAATAATTGATTCATAACTTATCTTATTTGTATAAGAAATTTAAGATATCAAATTCTAATCATCAAAAACCTTGACAATGTGAGGATTATGTCTTACCCCATATCCAATAATAAACACGTCCATCGGAGCTAATTCTTTCCATATGCCACTAACAGATGCAGGAAAAGAAAACCTAGTCAAACTATTTTTCAAAAGATACACCTCAGGTACAAAACAGAGTGTATCTTGAACTAGAAAGACACTCACCTGATTGCAAACGCATTGTAATAAAATAGATGTGTCATTAGTTCCATTAGAAGAAGACTTAATACCCAACGCAGACCATACCAAGCAATGTCTCTAGCTGAAAAGTTATTCTGAGGAGCATCCAACTGAAAGAACGTTGCAATAAAATTAATTTGAGAAACTCTATAGTAACACACCACCAACGACTAGCCTCTCCAAGGGTATGAGAACAGAGATACAGTACACTTAAAACCATGAAAGGATAGTTTGAAAAGATCACATATAGGCAAAATATCTAATACTGGAACAACAGTGATAATAGTGCTAGTATTAAGATTTACCCATTGGCAGGAAACCACAGCAGTCTTCAACCAAACAAAATTATCTTTTTAAGAAAAAAAAGACACTGCACAATATCAAAATTGACCCTTAATTAATTGGAAGTTTGGACCATGAAAGTAGTGTTTCAAACTTTATAGTGGAGTTGCTTGATTTAGTACTATTAATGTTTCTCAGATTGAAACATCTCTGCTATTCATTATCTTTCATCTAAGTAGTTCAATGAACCATGACCACAATCAAAAGAGCTGAACACTAATGCACAAGGAAAAAAATAGGACATAATTAATATGGAAAGTGAAAGTGCTGACCTGTGAGGCAAATGCATTGAAGCTTACAATCGGCCCAGCAAGATAAAGAGGTGCATAGATCAAGTAAGAAAGGTATGTGATAAAGGCAAACTTGTCATTCTGGACACTTCTCTCCTGAGTAGAAGAGAACACATTTATCAACAAATGGAAATCCATTCAGATGAAAGTTGATATAAGAATCCATCAACATTAGAGTATTGGAGTGGCAATTAAACAGAAGGTGCAAGCTAACCTGTAATGTTTGGTAACAAGTCTTCCCTGATTTGCAAATATTGCAACGTTGAATGTGTTTCTGCAAGATGAATAAGGAACATTACCACTAAGCAGATTTTAAAGTTCAAAGTCTTAAATCCTGGACAATTATCTGCATCCATTAAAGCTATTAAGGCAAAATCCTTTTGAATGAACCAGGAATCATGAAGTATTCTAACCTTTATGCAAAAACCAAAGAGTGCAAACATGAATTCATCTGAGATTTGGAGATAACAATAGACTAAATGCAGTTAGCCTAGTAATGGCAAATTTGTGAAGGACAAGAGAAGACAAAAGTGCATAACTGACTGTGAGCTCTGGAAACTGACAGTATACAAACATTGAAAGAAGATCATATACCATAAAGCAAACAGCAAAGCAAGCACATTGAAATCATGTAGAGTAGTCCTACCAAATAACTACCATAAAGAAAAAGGGGGCGGAAAGAAACAGAGACAAGAGAAAGCAAATACCTTATGATCAAAACGAGAATCTTGATCTGCCCAATGGTAATCATAGCCAAAGCTTATCATGCGCAAAACAACTGTGAAAAACAACCAGAGTTGTAAGTCTGAATATGTGAGGATGTATGAATTACTCTCAGGTACTTTGCATCTTAACAATGCTATGTAATACAAACAGTAGACACTACGCCCATTAGGATCTTTCATCAGGAGTAATCCGCATGCATTATATTTTCTGAATAAGGTAATAAACAACAAGTGATGAAAAGCCATTGTACCAAGGTGCTTGCTTTGCAGTTATATTACTGCAAAGCAAGCACCTTGGGAGTAATCCTGCTTAATCGGGAGTAATCCTCGTGCATTAGGATCTTCCATCAGGAGTAATCCTCATGCATTATATTACTCCCAGTTTTTAGATGGGAGTCTTATGTTCATTCAATTGGTTTTGAGAAGTAATCCTACTTACTCCTGCTTATTTCATGTTCATATATAATATTATATATAAGAGAGTTCAATTATCAGAAATACAGAATCAACTCAAATGAGAAGGATCCTCAGACTTTAGAGATGGTTCATTTGGATTTCTGTACATTGTCAAAATTGGTTGCTTGTGCTGGTTGATAGTGTATATGGGTAATCCAATCTAGGCCATCATGTTTGATGCTGGTATTAATTTCCCAATATCTAACATATTTACGGATGGGTTTGACCAACTGTCATACGCACATGATTATCTCTAAATAAACCACAAAAATGAGAGTGCGATAACTGGAACCTCAGTCTAGAAACATCAAACAGGAAAGAAAAATACCAAAGTTAAAGCAAATGTGCCATCGAAAAGTGCCTCGAAAGTTGTCCAGATATGCCCAGCGTTGCCTATGCGTAGCAATAAGCAGTAACAGTCAGCAGATATATCAATTTGGACTGACTCATGCTTAAATAGCCAGAGTAAGCAGTTAATAGCCTCACCCAATTATGGAGAATGAATATCCTTCATAAACACGGTTGCACAGAAGGAAGAATATGTTGAAAATCCAAAAGACAAACGAGAAGTAATTCGTTCGTGCAAATGTCTGCAAAGTTAATTTTTCGTAACATATGTATAAACAGAAAAGAACTGATGATAACGGTGATAACAGAAAATACGTTACATTACGTATCCAAAGTATATTGCGTGGAACTCACCTTTACTAAAAGAAAATTCACAGAAGCGAGTGAGAGGATAAATATGATACTTGCAGAAAAAACAAAAGTCAGAGAATTGCACCTCCTCATAAGGCGTATGAAAACCCAATGTATTAATTATGAATGTAACACGTACCAGGCTCCATGCAGATGCCAAAGGTATATGGAAGAAAGCAGAATCCAAACAATGGACATCCCTCTTGCTTTGAAATGAAAGCTTGTGCGCAACAGATTCGCGATTAGGGCAAATGTTGTGAAAACAATGGTAAGAACAGGTAAGTTTCCTCGAAAGTTTCGCCATTGAGCATCAGAAGCATCCTACGTAGAAGAAAAAAGAGAAAAATAGTAACATCAAGCATTAACATTTTCCCTCCAGTCTCACACGCTATCATTTATTTCCTAATTAAGTCCCCTCTCTATCGCTTGGAAGGAAATACAAAACTAGAGAACACGAAATCGAGAGAAGGCGAAAAGCAACGTTAGGAGACGGTACGTACATTGAGGCGATTGGGTAAGAGCCACCCAGGGCGCAAACCAAAGAGCTTGGCATAGTGATCTGCAGATGACAAGAGAAGGAAAATCGCATTTCAGATTAATTAATTAAACAATCAACAAACAAGAATGGGTTTATAATTGGTGGAAAAAACAAAAACCCTAAAAAGAAAGCAGAAAATTGGTACAAACCACGAGAGAGCTGAAGGGATCGATGGATGATGAAGGCGTAGAAGGCAGCTGCGTAGAGAATCAGAAACCCTAGCTCCCTTTTCCCACTGCTTTCGATGCTGCCGTTGCTACTGCTTTTCTTCAAATTCATAGCTGAATACGCTTCTTCTTCTCCACCTCTTCAATTTTGAGTTTATGATTTCAATTTCAAACACTTTCTTCCCAAACCACCACCATCTCTAGTCTACTCCTCGGAATAAGAGCGCCCCCAACTGACTTTATTCACACCCAGCGCGCAAGTAAAGAGAAAGACATTCTCGGGGTTAAGTTTGTAAGTTTGTAACAAAGTGAGAGCCATGCCAAAATATGGTTAAAGAATTTTGTTACTTCGTGCATCCCATGTCTCTCTTTACATCATTGATCATCTTAAAGACATCACACTCAAATTTTTCGATCAACCATGGGAGTGTGATGTCCAGAGAAAGACTTCCTTATGCAATGTTTTTTGTCCAACCACTAGGAAATCGATACGTGGTGGACTTATGATAATTTTTACTTACATGACGATTTCTTATTAATTCGGGACACTGATTTGATATTACAATAAGTCTATGTAAGTTTTTCTCCTAAAAATGGGTTTGCACATCACTTTTGCTGGCCTACTAGTCTATGGAAGACCTTAGTAAGAAAGAAGACAAAGCTTGGGGTTAAATTTGTATATTTATAACAATAGACATTTTCGCGGCGGGTACGTCTAACAAATACGTATAGATTAAGAGTGTGTAAGGGTGTGTTTACTTCAAGGGAATGAAAATGAAATAGAAATGGAACTTCAACTTTGGAAAGAAAAGGCTTGTGAGACCCACATTAAAAATTGATCTTCATTCTCATTCCCAAGAATTTTATGAAAGAGAGAGAGAGGGGGTAATGTATTAAAACAAGAGGAATGAGGATGAGAATTTAATTTCTAAAATTGCCTCAATTTTCTCTTCTCTTTTCTTCTAAAACTCATTGTTCCGACCTCATATTCAACTACCTTTCCTTCGACTCCGACTTTGTTTTAGGTTTCGAAAATCCCGAGTTATTTGGACTAATCTAATTTGAAGTTCATATCTTCTCTTTCGTTTTTAACGAGAATTTAATTTGGCAAAGTTGGGTTATATGTTTAATGGTGATGAAGATGATGATGAAAAATACGTTATATTTTGTCAAATACGAAAAAGAATAGAAAATGTGTATATTTTATATAAAGGTATTTTGGTCACCAAACTCTATTGGTTTTCATTCCAAAAAATAATCCTAATGGTTAATAAATATTGTAATTGATTACCTATAATAATTAGAATGACTTAATTTCAATTCTAACCATTCTGATTAATGTTCATTTCGATTCCTAACGAGTATGTGTCATCAATAAACACATAACCAATACATGAACGCAAGCCAGGAAGAAGGGAAGGCGAAATTCGAAATTCGTCTTTTTTTCTTGAGCTCCCAAACTCGTCGAAATTGTCACTCTCAAATTTTTGAGGTAAATTCCTCAATTGGCATAATTTGAGTTTGGGGGTTTGATTGGAATTCCCAATGATGTTGATTACTTGGTATGGGATTCGAACTTGGGGTTTTAATTGCAAATTAGGGTTCCGGAATGGAAAAAGTGGTTTCAATTTCAATCTGTAATCGTCAAGTTCTTTCCTTGTGTGGTGCAGCCACTAGCAGACTTAGGGCACTGGTGGTGTTCTCAAGTTACTGGTGCGCAGTTGAAGAATTAAGCAAACCACCCAAGGTACTGGCTTTCTCTTTGTGGTTTATGGTTCGATTGATTTTGATTTTGTAATGGTAACTTCTGCCGATGTACGGGTTGATTGATTATTGAGAAATTTTGCAGCACCCATTTTTAAGAAGATGTCGGAGAGGCAAGTGGTCCAGAGAGTGAAGTACAAGGAGACATCCAAAGCCCCTGGAATTCCGGGCGTCTTAACAATGGTGCCCAATTGCGCTTAATTTTTCACTTCCATTTTCGTCTATTGCTATCTGTGTAATGTTTGGATTTATACGGAATGCTTGTTTGGGGTTCGTAGTGGGTGATTGCCAGAAGATTTTCTTTTTGTCTTTGTTTGATGATGCGTGAAGTTGTACTTGTGATTTTCAGCTTTGGGGTTTTGTTTGCTTGCTGTTGTTTGTGAAAATGGTTGATTTGTGCACTGCAGGTGGAGAACAAGTTTGTGTACATGCCAAATAATCCCACATCTGCCCCTAAGCTGAATGTTGAGTTTAAAGATATTACAGGTACTAATTTCTCTTTGCAATTAGATCAAATTATTTCTAGCAGCACGTTGATAATAAGATATGATCCCCATATCTTACTCCATTTTCTCTGCATTTCATGCTAGTTATACCAGTTTCCGCTTATTAAATTTCAGGTTTCAGAACCACTAAGGCCGCACCAAATAAATCGGCATTGCTTAATCTCACCAGCAACCGTGAGGTTTTTCTTTTAGTCATAACCTGCACTATCTCCTGCCTCTAATTACTGCTAACCTAATGCAGTTGCTTCTTTTCTTTATGGACTGAACTTTTGCAAATGTGTGTCTCCGATGCTCCAGGGAAAAAGTTATTTTTTTGAATGTGAAAGTTTTACTCATCTTCAAGAACTCCGAGAGTTTTTAGGTAAATCTCGATACATCTAATGATGTTATGTGCTGGCTGTGTTCAAAGGCTTAGTTCCATGTTCTTTGATCCATACTGCTGTCAATGTACATCTTTACTTTTGCATAGGCCAACTTATGGGAATGGACTGCATCACAGGAGTGTTACTTATATGCATGATTATACTAACTATATACTTCCTGTTCTGTATTTTAGTTGAATTTCTGAGTTCACACAAAATCTCTTCCGAGTTTAATGTCCTTTACCTTCCTGATATCTACAAGATTCTACATAACATTCATTGCTATTTTGTGCCTTTTCCTCTGCCATGCTTTCCTTACAAATTACAAGCTTGTGATGCTGCAAGTTTTACTTTTATTTTTAATAGTTAGAAGGTTCTGTCCTGCTTGTTGTATTGGCCAATTACTCACTCTTATGTTCTGTTATTTGGTGAGTAGGCCATGCTCTTAAGCCTGCAGAAGCTGCAAAAGCTACTTCTGAGAGAGCTGGAGCTGCACTGTCTGATGAACAACTCAGTACAGCAGAAATGGCACTTCGGATGAAGCTATTGCAAGAAGACAGGTAACTTCTGTCTCCCTACCCACTGATTGAATGGCATTAATTTCCTATTGTGTAGCACAAGTTATTTGTTTCTTTTCTCATATAACTATGTATTATTTTGAGATTGATTGTTTGATTTAATAGGCAATTCTAATTTCATCTTGATGCGATACAAACCATGCAGAAAAGAAACAGATAGCACACCCCATCATCTGATATATATTTTCTACTAGTTGAACATGCTATACTATATATTATATTGTGTACATTTTACCAGTTTAGAATAATCAGGGTAACAAACACCATCAACTCGTGTTTTCTGCAACTTCACAGCTTTTCTTTTCTATGTACTTATGTGGCTTCTGCAAGTTCACCTGTCTCTCTTTTCTTTTTACTTTTGCGGTATGACACGATACTTTTCTTATGATATGCTTTTCCGCAGAATTAAATGACAGTTAATTTTGATATACATGTAATGCCGATTCAGATTGTTCGGATTCCAGCATTGATAGGGTACAACTCTTATTCCACAAATACCAAACCTGGATGACCTCTACCTTCACAATGTTCCTCTCCCTTATTTTTTGAGTTTCAGATTGCTGAGTTTAAATGCTTAGTTGCTTTATTGTCTTTTCTTTTTCCCGAATAGTTTGGCTCTATGGTGTCTTGGAAGATCCCTTTCATGAAAATATTCTTTTGGTTGATGAGATTCTTATCTTCCTTGGCTAAAATGAAAGCATACAGTAGAATAACAAAAACTAACAATAGCAACTCTTACCCTGGTAGAAAACATCATCGCTTAAGCAAATGACATCTAGCTACAGTAGTAAGGTTCTGATCACTAATCTGGGAAGGGCATATGCATTGGATGCATAGCAGAAAAAGAGGACTAGCTTCCCAGAATTTTTTTCTCTCTATCATGTTTTCTCTTCTGTCTACAAGTTATTTTTGCTCGCATTTGTTTTCTAGGTGCCAAATTTGACACTGATGGTCAATGAAAAACACATCTAGTTTGTGTTGTAAGATTGAGCTGGGGTTTTGACGAGTGCTTTAACCTGATGTCTTATTACCAGATTTTTTTCTTATGGGTATTTTCTGTGTTTAAACTAAATTGTACTTTCCACAGTGAATTGCAGAAACTTCATAGGCAATTTGTAATTGGTAATGTGCTGACAGAATCTGAGTTCTGGGCAACTAGAAAGGTTAGACATCTTCATAACCACTGATTCCTATATATGCCTATGAGTTCTGCATTTGATTATGGTGAGGTTTTCTATTTGAACCCAGCACATCTCCAAGTTAATCTCGCAAATCTGTTTAACAGAGCAAAATCCAAATTTAACCTTAAAAGCAGCTTAACCAGCAACAGTTTAATAGAACCTAGAGAAGAAGCGCACCCAACCCCACATCATTGGGGTTCCCTTGCCAGACATATAAGCAATGATGATGCACGGTGATGTCTTGGATTGTCTTATTTCACCAAGCACATCGAATGTCAAATAGTAAATAAGTCCAATCTTACTTCTGACTTGCAGATGAAATCAACTTGTAATGAAAGCACTAGACTATTCATTAGATTTTTTCCCAGGATAACATAATAGTTGATTTTTCCATCTTTCTTTATATATAATTAAATGATCTAGAATTTATATCCTGGTGATTCCTCTAGGTGTGCTGCTTCTCTAAGTTTTTTTTCTCCCTTAAAAAAAAAATTGTTCCGTGTGCTGGTTTTTCAAGGGTAAAGTTGGAGAATTATGTCTGTGGTGTGTACTTCGACATGTTCTGTGTTCAAATAGAAAACCTTGTTTTTGTTTAGCCTGCAATCCTCTGCATAGTGTTGTTTCACCCGACTTTCCTTTCGTTGACCATGGAAAGGATATTTTAGGCTTTTGGCGGATTGTGTGTAGTGTGTTATAGTTTCATATTCTCTTTCAATCTCATTGCAGAAGTTGCTTGATGGAGATAACCCCACAAAGTCAAAACAGCGGGTTGGTTTCAAAAGTTCAATGATATTGGACACCAAATCAACAACTGATGGTCGGGTAAAACATATATCTCTTTTCTCTTTGTTCACAGTTACTTTGCTTCCTTTCATTATTCATGACACTTTCATATCATACTTTGTGGTTCTGGAACTAATGTCCCCCCCTTGTTTTGGGACGTGTCCAGATGAACAAGGTTAAATTTAATATGACTCCAGAGATTCAATATCAGGCATGGTTCATTTACTCTTCTTCTTGTCTTTGGAATAGTTTCTTGGTGGATATGCTTAATTGTTTGTTACACTGCTTTTCAGATTTTTTCCCTGAAACCAGCTGTTCACAAAGCATTTATTGATCTCGTTCCCAGGAAGGTAATGAAGATATTGAAACATTTATTTACATTATCAGACAGTTTTCCATGCCGGTTGTTATCCTTTAGCTTTTTTAGCCTTCTGTATCCGCAATTCCAGATGACAGAAAAAGACTTCTGGAATAAATATTTTAGAGCCGAGTACCTCCACGATACCAGGAATGCTGTGGCAGCTGCAGCTGAAGCTGCTGAGGATGAGGAACTTGCAATCTTTTTAAAGGAGGATGAAATCTTGGCAAGGGAAGCTCGCCGGAAGGTGCTCTTCAGAAAATTGCTCTTCTCCATCTAAATCCTAATTTACCTGGGATCTTTGTGGTGCATTTGTTCATCTTCTTATTTGCATGTCTTTCTTCTTTGCAGATTCGACGGGTTGATCCAACTTTGGATATGTCAGCTGACCAAGGGGATGATTATACACATCTTCCAGTATGTTTTCTGACTCTCACCTATTGCTGAGTCTTTTATTTTTAGTAATTTCTATATTTATAACGGTGGTCTCCTAATTTTCCTGATATCCAAAGTGTAAGGTGATTTGCCAGTTAAAGTCACTATTCTGATGAATACTAAGGTTATAGAAACATTGTAATATTGTGAATTTGTATTTATGGGTTTGATCCACAAACTCTTCTCAGTATCATACTTAAGAGTCCTTAGGGATGCTGGGAAGTTGCTTTTTTTAATCAAGTCTTATCTGGATTCTTTTTAAATATTAGGATCATGGGATCTTTCGTGATGGTAGCAAGGACATAGCCGAACTGCAGAATGAGCTATACAGGAGGACTTTATCACAAGACCTTAACAGGCAAGGTGCTGTTGTTCTTCAAGGAAAAACTCTAGGTCAGTTTATCTCCTGAATCTATACTATTTATTTTCATTCATTAATATGTCATGAGCTGCAGCTGTTACGGTTATCTGAGTGACGTGACTTTGATTAAATATAGACACAAATAAATGGAAATGTGATTAACCTGCTGACGTATATATCTTCTATGATCTAGTGGATAACATTAATTTGTGAACCTGACTGTAGATGGCGATTTACAAGATCCAAGAACTTTTGAACAAGCACTTATGCGGTCAAGACAGGGTTAGCATGTTCTTTTGTTTAACCCTCTTGTTTTATCCTTAAGTTTTGCTCCTGTTGCCTTTTCCTCTATGTTTCTCCTTGTCTCTGATAGTACTGTGGCAACTGTGCTTGTTTTTCATTGTTTTTGCAGAATCTGATGAGACTGCTGTCCATCAGAGGATTACTCGAATGACTGAGATAGAGGACCTTCAAGATCCTCGTGATCATCCTATTGCTCAATTATGCATTAAGGTTAACACTCCATCATATACCTACTGCTCAACAGCTTCATACAGACATTCCATACTTTTTCTTTGTCCTCCTAATGCTGTAGATATATCATCCTTTTTGAAAACCAGGATCCTCGAGACTATTTTGACACGCAACAAGCGAATGCACTTAAAACTTTGGATGGTTCACGTTCTGGTACTGAACAACCAAAATGCAGCTTGTCTACTGAGGAAGCCTATAGCACCTTGAGGGAGTCTATATCCAAAATTAAGAGCATGGGATTGAGCAATTCAACACCTAAATCAGAAGTTGCTCTTGCGGTAGTATAATCTTTGTTGAGGCCTTTTTCAAGATATTGATGTGCCATAAAGCAAAGAACGCAGATGAAAGTATGAAAATGAATTTACTGCTCATTTCTATGGTATAGGTTCTTACTGGACTGACCCAGAATATTTCAAGTACGAAGTATCAGCTTGGAAAGAATCCTCGGGAGAGTATTCTAGACGGGTTGCCAAGCGGAACAAAGGAGGAACTCCTGCATGTGAGTGGATAGCAGCTTGGTTGTGTATGATTGAAGTACTCTTATCTGCTTTTAATCAGCCCAGATAAACTTGATTATTGATAGTCTGTTATCTTAGAGTTGATTTAAGTAAGAAAATTTATGCTTTAGTTTTTTGTTATACTTTCCAGTTCTGTTAATTTTATCATCACATTTCCTGTTCCAGCACTGGACGTCCATTCATGAATTATTGAAGCATTTTTGGTCTTCATATCCAATAACGACCACTTATCTTTCCGAAAAGGTTAGATCCTTTATTTCGCAGGATGATATATTTTGGGTGGGGAAGGTTGCTAGAGTTTGTCGATTATGCATTAAGGTTTGGGATATGTACATTAACACTGAGGGTTCTTCTTGTTATCTAATGTATACGGAAGATTATATGAGGGATAACATATGTGGATCATCTTGAGAATATTTGTATCATATAGTGTTACAAGACTGAGTGAAAAACTATTTCGTGTATAGGTTTATGAAGTCAAAGACTGCTAACAAAATGATGCTTCTTGTTGTGCAAATAAGGATACGAAAATTATAGCTCATTACCATCAATTTTGAATCTCTTAAACATATTATTTTGCTTCCTTGTGGATTCATTAAACTATTCATGCAGGTTGTCAGACTGAAGGATGCCATGTTACAAATTTATCGACAGCTAGAGGTATATTTTATGCAAGGTTTTTATTTTTTTATTATTATTATTATTATTATTATTATTATTATTATTATTATTATTATTATTATTATTTTAATTTGTTTGGTTATTGAGCTTTTTAAACAGACTAGTTGGATCCCCGCATGCATTTTCTGACTCATTAATTATAAAAATACTTTTTGCGACAAAAAGAGTATGAAAAACACTTAACAAAAGCTCAAGACCTCAAACTGATTTTGGTATATTTTCATGGAAGTGTTCAGTGTTGAGCTGTATGAAACTTCCCGTATTTGACGTGCTGACGTGGTTCTAAGAACTGCTGAGAACAGCCCACTAGCGTTTTCTGCCTCATCTATTAGAGTTTCCTTCACCCAGAAGTAGTTAGTGCTCTTGGGGCTTTTTTCTGTCTGTAAGGCGTATGCTTCATAGCAATGCAATTCTGATTAAGGTCCAGTTAACATACCCCTGGGCTTTTCCAGAAACAGTGTCTTGAATTATATTGCCTGTCTGAGAACCTGGGTGGGTGCTTAATCTTCATTCGTATGTGACGGATGAAAATATTTGAGATCGGATAGATTTTTTGTTTCTTATTGGAGTTGAATCCACCTGTGCTTTGATTTAGCGCCCAGACTCCTGGCTTATTTAGTGTACATTTTTCACTGTTTACCTGAATTCTGTTTCAAGGAAAATGGTATATAGTACAAATAGAAAGTGTCATGTTGTCAAAAATGCTTCTTCTTATGTTCTCTTTTTTGGGTTGTATTTTGTCAATCTTGATATCTTCATGTTCTAAATCCTCTGTTTTAATCGGTCTTGACTATTTTGAAGAAGCTTTAAGATCTAATTTGATTATGTATCAATTTAAATTTTCCAGGAGATAAAGGATTCAGAATTCAGGCACCAGGTTTCCCTCCTTGTTCGTCCAATGCATCAGGTTAATACTTTCTTCCATTCTCAGTTTAATTTGAGGATTAGTGTGCATTTAAATACGAAGCAAGAAGATTGCTCTCAGGTTAATGGGCTTTATTCCAATACTCTATTGATGACTAAGTTCGGAACTTTGTAATGCTTTACTGCTCAACCTATTGTTACATTCTTGCTGCTGGTTCTTCTCTTTCTGGCGTCTCCTATTTTTTTTTTTCAGGAAAAAGTACTAATCTATTGAAGAACAGAACATGGACTTGTTTGTATTTGTTTTTTGTTATGGAAATTAGTGTCCTTGTCTGTAGGATTATGGCTTATTTTAATGATGATTGGTACTCATGAACAAGACCGTTTTGGTGCAGGCTCTTGATGCGGCATTTCAACATTATGACGCTAATTTACCAAAAAAATCACCAAGGAATGGAGAGAGGCCAAATGGTAATCTGTAGGCGAAGTTTTGCTCAAAGTTAGTCGGCCCGTGTATCTGCTGGCTGTCCTTAAATCTTGTAGCCATCATATAAAAAAATGTACATCCAAGCAATTTTGCTGTCAGCTTGTGCTAGATGGACAAGGTTTTTGAGGTTGTCAAACAGTCATTGATGATGGTTAGACTATTGACCTACAGAGTGCATAAGAGTAAACAATGGTTAGACTATTGAGTGTTATGAGAATTATCTAATAGCTATTGAGTGTTAGGAGAATTATCTAAAATAGGCCAATGGGGAAAATTGTATTCCAAAAGTGGGTAACGAGCAGCGGGCAGTTCTACACTAGGCAAATAACTATTTACAATTTGCAATTAAATCCCTAGTGGTTGTAGTGTGGTCGTAGTTCATTTCATAAAAGCACGGCACATGCCACGCTCCTCCCGCTTCCTCTGCTCCTCATCATCTTCCTCCTTGTACGTGAACATATGATCAGCCCTACTTGTCCTCCCCAAAATTTGAGCTCCGTTCAAATTGTCCACAACAAAAAAGATCAAATTGAAATATCAAAAAGATTGTAACTGAAACATCAAAAAGATTGAAATTGAAACATAAACAAAATGTCCCGAAAATTTGCCATATCTGAAACATAAAAAAGATTGAAACGTTTGTATCAAATTGTACCAAATTGAATCAAATTGAAGAGAGATTTTGAAGATTTGAATCGAATTGAATAGGAATTTGGGGGCTTATTGTGCGAAGGCGGCGAGGAGATCGGCTTCGGCGAGTTCGAAAGGAATGCCGCTGGAGAAGACGTAAGCAGAGCCTTTGTACTTGGCGTGCCACGAAGCGCCCTATGAAATCCCTAATTGGGCTTCTTTGAAATTGCTGCTTTGAATGCACTTCACTAGGGTTAGCGGATTCATTGCGCTGATTTGATCGCTCGAAATCTCGGATGTAGGTAGGAAGAATAAAATGCTCGAAACCTGGATGACGTATACAAAAGTAAAAACGAAGACCGTAAACAGTTAGGGAACCAACATCTGGGCTCAACGGCAAGTATCCGACCGACGGAACCCACATCTGGGCTCAATGGCAAGTATCCGAATCCGACCGAACCCGAGATGGATTAGGTCTGATTCAGTCCGGCCCAGTGGTCCCTCGCGCAAATCAGCAAATATACTTCGCCTTTTCACGAAGAAGCAAAATAAGCAAAGATAACCACCAAAACCCCTCTGTTTGTCTTTCTTCCTTCATTTCCACTTCTCTCTCACTGGACTAGAACTAGGGTTTAAGCATTTTCCCAACCAATCTGAAACCCAATGTCGCTGTGCCGCCTCCTCCTCCGCTCTCTCCGCCGCCCTTCCGCCGCACAACCCCAGTCTCTATCCCTTGCTCAATCCCTAACCCCTTCCTCCCCCCTCCTAAACCCAAACCCAAACCCTAATCTCACCTCCACCCGCACCTTCGCCTTCTCCTCCGCCGAAGAAGCCGCCGCCGAGCACCGCCGACGCAAACGCCGCCTCCGCATCGAGCCCCCGCTCAACGCCCTCCGCCGGGACTCCCACCCGCCCCCGCCGCGCGACCCGAACGCGCCTCGCCTCCCTGACTCCACCTCAGCCCTCGTCGGCCCCCGCCTCAACCTCCACAACCGCGTGCAGTCCCTGATACGGGCCGGCGACCTCGATGCCGCCTCCGCGGTGGCGCGTCAGTCGGTGTTCTCCAACACTCGCCCCACCGTGTTCACCTGCAACGCCATCATCGCCGCCATGTACCGCGGCAAGAGGTACAATGAAGCCAAAGGCCTCTTCCAATTCTTCTTCAACCAATCAAACATTGTTCCTAACATTGTGTCATATAACAATTTGATTAATACTCATTCCGACGAGGGCAATGTCGATGAGGGCCTCCAGGTTTATCGGCATATAATCGCCAATGCCCCCTTTAGTCCCTCTCCGGTGACCTACCGGCATTTGACCAAAGGACTGATCGATGCCGGTAGGATTGGTGAGGCCGTGGACTTGTTGAGGGAGATGTTGAATAAGGGCCACGGCGCTGATTCTTTAGTTTTTAATAATTTGATTAATGGGTTTCTGAATTTGGGGAATTTGGACAAGGCTAATGAGCTCTTTGATGAGCTGAAAGAGAGGTGTCTTGTGTATGATGGGGTTGTCAATGCCACATTTATGGAGTGGTTTTTCAATCAGGGGAGAGAGAAGGAGGCGATGGAGTCGTACAAGTCGTTGCTAGATAGGAATTTTAGGATGATCCCGGCCACTTGTAATGTTCTCTTGGAAGTGTTGATCAAGCATGGGAAGAAGAAGGAAGCCTGGGAATTGTTTGATCAGATGTTGGATAATCACACCCCTCCAAATTTCCAAGCTGTGAATTCAGAGACATTTAATATCATGGTTAATGAGTGCTTTAAGCTAGGAAAGTTTGACGAGGTTCTTTCCACCTTTAAGAAGGTAGGGACAGGGGTGAAATCGAAACCTTTTTCAATGGATGTTGCAGGATACAATAACATCATTGCTAGGTATTGTGAGCATGGGATGTTATCAGAGGCTGAGGCACTTTTTGCCGAACTGTCCGCAAAGTCGTTGACCCCCGATGTAACCACTCATAAGACTCTGATTGATGCATATTTGAAAGAAGAGAGGATAGATGACGCTCTTAAGATATTTAGCAGAATGGCCGAGGTTGGTTTGCGAGTGGTTGCTAGTCTTGGTAACAGGGTGTTCGATGAATTAATCCAGAACGGGAAGGCAGTAGACTGTGCATATATTTTGAAGAAAATGGGAGAGAAAGATCCCAAGCCAGATGCCAATTTCTATGATCTTGTGATCAGGGGACTTTGCAATGAAGGTGTGCTTGATCAGAGCCGTGGTATGCTGGAAGAAATGGTGAGGTACGGCATTGGTGTTCCTCCAACATTACAACAATTTGTAAATGAGGCTTTTGGAAAAGCTGGGCGCACAGAAGAGATTGAGAGAGTATTAAGTATGAATAGGTGGGGGTACACACAATCACCTAGAGATGCACGACCTCGGCAATTCCAGCCAATGAGATCTCCTCAAATGTCTGGGCCACAGGAACCTCCGGCACGAATATCTCACATGGAAGGAGCCTCTCAAATGACAGGACCATATCATCAATCTTCAGCACCACCTCAAATGGCAAGACCAAATCATCCACCGTCTGGACACTATCAGACGCAGTCAGGACACTATCAGCCGCAATCGGGGTCCTATCAGCCGCAATCGGGGTCCTATCAGCCGCAGTCAGGACCCTATCAGCCTCAGTCAGGACCCAATCAGCCACAGTCAGGACCCTATCAGCCGTCGTCTGGACCATATCAGCAACCATCTGGACCCTATCAAATGGCAGGAACTTACCAGTCACGAACAGGACCTCCACAAATGGCAGTGACCAACTCCCCTCCAGAAGGACCCCAAATGGCAGGACAATACTACTCTGGATCAGGAACCCCACAAATAGCTGTACGACAGCACACTCCAGCAGGACATTCACATATGACACCACCATCAGAAGCTGCTCAGGTCCAAGAACCACACCACCTGCCATCAGGAGATTCAGAACCTGCTCAAGGGACAGGATCACACTCTCAAATGACAGAACAGGTAGCAGCTGCTTGATCCTTAGATATTAAGTCACTGATAGAGATGCCTTTCGTCTCCTGATTTTGAGTTGACAAAGCTTACATCATTGGATGCAAAGTGTCTGTCCATGCCGGTGATCCCTCAAGCATGCGGTGTTACCTTCACCTGAGTATAGGAGTTATGGTGTCAGCTTCACTTAAGTATAAGAGGGTGAGGTTCTGCATTGTGGTTGTAAGGGGCTCCTGTGACAATTACTTCTTTTTTTATTGTTGTTTAAATTTTTTTGCAGCCATTAATATGATGAGATAATTATTATTGTCCTTGGGTATCAGCATAGTATTCAAAGAAACTTTATTCAAAATAAAATTATGGTCGAGTCATGTGTATGTTAAATGTATTTGCTTAATTTGTTGGCATCTGATGACTGACTTCAGTACGTTGTACTATGAACTTGGTAATGTATTTTTCAGGAGCACGTTTCTTCCTAAATCTGGCTTCATGAATCACAGCATTAGTATTGAGATTAACAGCCTACAGATAGAGGTGCACTGTTGGTCGTCATACTCATTTCTAGGTGACTGTTTTAGTCCAGTAGTTAATGTTTTTACTGGAACTGGTTCTTTGTGGGGGGTTGGATTTTTGCACTGCTGAAACTGCTGCTCCATAGCATCCCTTGGCACTGGTTCAAGGAGCAAAATGCATTTTAAGTGGATTCAGTAGATAGCACTTTCGGACTGATTTTGATTGGAATCAACATCATTTGCATACATATACAGTGTGAACTGCACATGTATTTAAATTGTTGTCTAGAAAATATTTATGTTCTCTTAGTGTTCTTCTACCATCACTCTCTTTGATATAAATTGAAGCGACTTGCTTTGGTAATTGAAGCAGCTTTGGAAATTTGAAACTTTACCGCTAGTCGGTTTTATATGGTTTTCTGTACTTTTGTTTTATTATTAGCAGCACATCCTGCATGGACAATTAGTCTATGATCTGTATATTCTTGCCGATTCATTGAGACAGCTTCCATGAGCATACTGTATTAGCATTTGCATTCTTGCTACTGCAGATTTAATCAACATTTAACATGCCTGTGAAAGAGCTGATCAAAGAGGTGATTTTTTTCTTATTTGGTGAGAACTGTTAAAAAGCTGATCAGTTGTGAATCAAGAAGTATAAGTAGCAACAACCAGAACTTTATAGCATAGAACACTGTCATTATAACAGTTCCGTTGCTTGTTTCGTTTTCCTTAGTTCCCTAGTAGTCCTCCTCACATTGTAATTTCATGATTGAAATTGTACATAAATCTGTGTTAAGATCTCATCTCTGCCAAAAATGAATCGTATCGAAGATTCTTTAGCCATACTAGTATGGTATGACAATAGAGTTGGTATCATTACGAACCTTGTATTTGTTTAGTATAATTAGATGACTAAAATGACATCAGATTATATTGGTCTTTTCTCTTTACTTGGTTCTCACCAACTGAAATGAAAAAAAGATGGTAAAAGGAACTTGGCTACTGACATATATGAGGAGTCTAAGTAATGTCCAAATTTATATGATCGAGACCGGACCTGTTAGTTGTCTGTTGCTCATTGCCAGAATTCATTTGGTCTGCTATCTATGCTTGCTGTGCAAATTTGCAGTTCGTACTTCCTCCTGGAGGCTGGAGCAACCCACCAACACAAAATAAACCGAATAGCGTACAAAAATTTGCTGATTCGAAAATTTATTTAGGGCCAACATGTGTATCCTCCATGATAGAGACCCGTCATGTCTCTATCCACAAGCTACCTGTACATTTTCGTATTGAGACCAAAATTGATTAGGCCAAAGCCGATACGGATGAATTCCTACCAAAAATCTCTACTGAAAGAATCAAATATTTCAAAATTCCATGACTGAAGAGGCGAGCTCGAGCAGAGGCTCCAATGCACTTGGTGCAAATTTCCTGGCAAACAGGTGACAAATGGATGTCATCTCTGCATTGTACTGACAGAGTGCTCCGTTGTTCCTTATCGACCTTACAAAATCTTCTGTGATATTGTCTCCACCGTACGTTGCAGGGTGAGGTCCTCCCAGTGACCAATCCACCCAAGTAACGGTCCGATTCGAATTTAGTGAGCCATGGAACATGTTGAAGTAGGTCGGCATGTAATGCTCATCAGGGTAGCAAGCAGGCAAACAAAACTTGCTGAAGAGTGTGTAGTACTTCACTTCTGAGACTATATAGATAGATAATGAGCGGCTAAGTTCAAACCACTGAGACCCTTTCCTCCATTGATAGAGGTGAATATCGGGAAGCATTTTGCGGCTGTAACGTCCACGTCCATAGCGGCCAGGATCATCGTATGACTCAACAAAGCTATGGTTAGAACCAATGAGGTACTTGTAGACCGTAGGGAAATTATAGACCGGGATGCAGCTCTCGGAGAGAAGAACAAAGCGCTCGTTGGAGAAGTCAAGTAAGGCATTGGCTAGAAGGCGCCTCTCGGCATCAACAAGTGTAACTGTTCCCCAGGAAACAGGCTGCAGAGAAGAATTAACGTGGCTGTAAGGAGCAATAATTCAGTAACAAAGTACCAAATTCTATACCCAGGATTGGTTACACAATCATATCATATATAGAGAACAAAATTATTAACTTCTGAAAATTTATCAAACTCAGGAAGAACTTCAAGCTCTAAAATCATGGCCAGAAAGCCCAAATGTAATGAAAGCAGTGAACAACAGATACAAAGTTGGAAGCCTGTCACTTGCAATGTGTGAAACCCCACATTACAGTTATACTAAACTAACAAGGAATTACAGGATCGTCGTTTTCTGAGAGTAAACAGAATGCAACAGCTCCACCTTTTTTTGCCTTGTACATAAATTTATCTAAAAATGCTAATCATAAAACCATTCTAAAGTAGTTCCTAGATACAGAAACTTCAGAGTAATGAATGCGAATCATTGACAAAAGAAGTTTGATGTGCATGCTCCCATGGTCTGTTATTTACAACAGCATGAGGCATGAGACATGGAATCAGTATCTGTCTATACCAAACTGCAGCTTAACTGTCTACTAATTCATATCAGCAACACAAATCTTTAACCCACAAAGATTACTGACAGGGCACATGTCTATAAGCGGTATATAATGCTTATGTGGTGGGTGGGAGGGGGTTCGAGACTAGTAGCTGTAGTTTCAGTCTACAAGAGTTAAGGATCTGGATTGAAAAAGATTCCAGGAAACACATTCAATCTTACAGGAATCTAAGCCAAAAAGTGCAGCAATGAAAACTTGATTGATAACAAATTTACATTTCTCCTCTTCATAAATTTCTCTACCAAACAAAATTTCCATTACTAAGAAGTTGTCCACTCTCCACCTCCATAAACTTACGAAACTTTTTCAAATGAAACCAAAAACACGAACAATACCATCATAACATACTTATATGTATCAAGACGAGCAACGTAAATGATTTAACATGCCTTGTACCTCACTGGGGATTTGGCGTCCATAGAATGGAGAGGTGGTAGATACATTGAGCTTGTATCCCGGGAGAGCATGCAGGTAAATTGAGTAATACTTTTCATGGCCTAGAAAGAATCTCTCCCACAATGGCATCATTGGCAGAGGTCCTCTGCTCAGGAACATGAATGCCACTTTAGGCACTCTCTCGAATGGAAACTCTTGCTTACCGGGCACCATTGAAGCTCTCCAAAACAGCTCATGATCCGACAAACCATGTGTCAAATTCTTGGGCTCAAGAAACGTCTCCATGCTCATACAATCAACTTTTTCGCAACTTTGCACAACGGTACGATTTTCCTCCTCATTCGGCTTGTTCATGTGATTGATAACGGAATACATCTCTGTCTGCGTACCAAAATGCCGGTTAATATGTGCGCTTGTTGCTAATCCTATAACAATCCCCGCAACAAAAACAACCAAGAATGAGAGAATTTGCAAGAGTTTGAGCAAACCCGGGTTCCTTTCGGAGTCTTCTTTGTCACTCCTGCCTCTTGCCATATCCCTTCCTTGTAAAACTAAATCAAATCTCAAGTCTTCTTTGTCACCCCTGCTCTGTCCACTCCACAGACACAATCTTAATCTCTTTCTCCTTTACCAAATACCATACATGTTTAATCAACATAAATCAATCAAAACCCAGTTTGAGATTCAGCATCGACTACTGAAATCTATCACTCAAATTGTGAACATAGGTTTCCTCCCTCACTATTATCAAAAGCACAAAAGTAACAATAGAACTTGTCCTTTGGTACCTCAAACTCAATTGATGACAAGGGTTGAATCAGGCCAAACAGCCGAGGATTTTCTCTGAATAAAGGCAGTGGTCCTATTGAGAATTGGTTGTATAACGATAGAGAGAGTGGGGTTGTTGGTGATGATTTTGATTGGCAGCCAAGTGTACAAAAGAGAGAGAAAGAAAGAATGTTTAATGTTTGTGCGCGTGTTCGAGTGCGAGAGAGAATCTGGGTTTTTGTTCCTTTCATGGATTGACTGAATCCGAGTGTTGTGCTGTTGGTTGAATTTGCCTTCGCTTATATAGTGGAGTGAGCGATCGCTAGTATTGATTTTGATCTTGAAACACGCACGCACTCCCCAACCCACTACTAGCGGTCCCTCGAAATTTACAATATTATTTTCTTAATTCTCTGAACTGTTCTGAAAATTTTCCTCCTAATTTTGTCAAGACTTATGATGTGTTGTACCAAACCGAAGTGTACCAATTAGTATGATTCAGTTGATTTTTGGTATTTGGTTAGAAATTTTGTTATGGTAATGATTTCAGTTTCGTATGGCTCTATATATGATTGGTACATGGTATGTGAAGTTTGGTACGGTATGTCAACCGAACTCACCCCTAAAATGATGCATTGGAGGAAATAAACCTTGCAATTTTTAATGATGTGCACGTTAAGCTTCTATTCCAATTTAGTTTTAACTGCAATTCTTTTGGCGTTGTCATGTGCCTTGCAAGTGATTTCCTAGTCTCCATACGTTCGATGGACGCTATTTGATATTCTATAACTTCTGAAGGTGAATTGTGCTCCAACTTGCTTTCAAGTTGATCGAGGAATATATTGGATTTTTCACACAAGTGGCTGGCTACCAATGGCGTGACGTGACACAAACACCAGGTATTATATAGCTTGCTTGAGGTGAAGAGAAAAGTCTACAAGTTTTGTTTCGCAGGACAGGTCACTCCCCGAAACTGATGGTGTGTAAACCAGATGGAACGGCAACTGAGAAGTGAAGGCTATTCTGCAGACACACCTCAAGTATTGCTTGATGTAGATGAAGTCATACGTTAGCAGTTGTTTTTGCACTCTTGTATATATCAAGGATCTCCTACAAGAATAGTTTGAAACCTTAGGATGTATAGTGATTGTCACACTAAATTTGTTTACACGATCTATGAACGGGAAGTTCCGGTAAGCAATCGAAATTGGTTTCACCATTTTAAAGATGGAAACTGCTCTTGTAGAGACTACTGGTGATATCCATTTGGATTCTATTCTTTCACTCCTACTTTACAATTCAAATGTAAACATAAACAGCTGAACGAGGAAATATATATAGTAGATCCCAAATCAGCACTTTCAAGCGTGAGCTACATGTTAAATAACCGATTTAGTCTTGACCGCAGAAAAGTAAAATGAAACTTCTACTTAATGAATGTTGACCTATAAGCTGTGAGCAGATTAGTAGAAGACTAGTCTATAACAGAGTTACTCAACAATCAATCAAAGTTTCAACCCAAATCCGAGACTTCCATCCAGACGGACAGGGACCGCTTACACAAGGCCATTTGCACCATCACCAACCAGTATATTAACATAGTCTGATCGAAAACTAGTCTATAACATAGACAATGCAAAGATAAAACGGGAGGGACCAGTGCTTTGATGAACTGATTACATTAGTAGAGTAGGTAGTCATACGCACCCGGGTGTATTTACAACAATAATATCTCTAGTATGATTTACAGCATCCCTCATATTTACAACAATTTAAGGGAGCATTTTTCTGTCCCTTAATAAACAAAATTCTTTAACTCTTATTCGGAAGAACACGGATAGAATTCATACAATGTATTGTCCGTCGCACTGATTACTCGACGGTGTCTTATGAGAGCACAGGACCCGAGTGGATTTTGTGGTCCTTTGGGGGTTTATGTTTAGAACCTGAGTTGTGATTTTTGCGGTCCTTCGGGGGTTTATGTTTAGAACCCGAGTTGTGGTTGCGGTGGTGGTCCTCTGATGGTTTAGATTTAGTGAACTTGGGAAGTTTAAGGAAATTCTTGAACCATTGGGCCGAGAGTTTAGGATGCCTTTTAAGTCCATTCTTGTAATCGACGTAGTAGATTCCGAACCTAACAGTATACCCATTTGCCCATTCAAAGTTGTCAAACAATGACCACGCAAAGAATCCCTTCACGTTAACGCCTTGCCTGTTCAGAAATGAATACAATTGTGAACTCATCCTATATGGGACAAAGAAAAATGAAGATAACTGAGGACATTATTTGCACTTACTTGATGGCTTGTGAAAGATAATAAAGATGTTGCTCGTAATAGCTAATTCTTTCCTTATCGACAAGGGCTTGCTCAAGCGTTAGTTTGGGATCATTTTTTTCATCAACTCCTATATACAAATTGTCAATTGACACTTGAAATATTAAATGAAAGCCAATAAAATGATGGATCCAAATGACTGATATATTTATAAGTTAACCGTTTGAAGCTACAATCAGTAAAGGGATTTTTACTGACCATTTTCAGTGATGACCATAAGCGGATTTTTGTACTTTCGCTTTGTGTAGAGCAGTAAATCTAGCAATCCTCTTGGATACACAAGAAGCCAATCTGAAGCAGCCTGCAGTGAAACCCAAGCCACATTTAATCAAGTTTAACCAAACAAAAACAATGTAGAATTACTAGCCCCAGGAGTATGTGTCTGTACGCGTACCATTGGACCAATGAGGACACCATTGCGATTGTCTGTCACAGCAAAAATATTCATGTTCAAAGTCATGTTAGTCTGTGTATGTACGTACATATTCCATATCATCACATAATTAGTTTGAGATTAATTTGTACAACTCACTTAGTGAATCAACTTGACCGTCTGTGCCGTAGCTTGGCGCTGCACCGGGCTTGGGAGGAGCATTCTTTCCATAAGACGATGAGTAGTAATTCATTCCGATAAAATCAAAGGCGCCTTTAAGCATCTTGGATTGCTCTCTGCTGAAGTGAGGCAATCTGTGTCCTACCAGAGTTTGCATGCTCTTTGGATATTCACCCTTTGTCAATGGATCCATAAACCTACATGTGTGAATATCAAACAATTGTATCCATTAATTAGCTGGCTTAGCACACTGGTGGTGGTTCAACTACCTGCTGCTGATGTAAAAAGTTATCGCTTGTATAAAAAAAAAATTGAAAAATTTACCATCCTAGTGACCAATCCATTGCTCGCAGTGAAGCATCTTTGTCTTCTTTGGAATCAGAGTAGGGCACGGAGAAACCTGCATTTAGGGTTATTCCTACGACGCCTTTTTGTGAAGCGTTATACTTCTCTCTGTACACTTTGACAGCGGCTGCATGAGAAAGAAGCTGGTAGTGAGCCGCCAGATATGGCTCGGTCCCAGAATCTCCGGCACCGCACTTTGTATGGTTCGAGCATCGGCCTGGTGCAAATCCTCCCACCGAATATCCTTGCACACTATACGTATGTGGCTCGTTTATCGTGATCCAGTGCTTCACCTTGTCGCCAAACTCTCTAAAGCACAGTTCTGCGTAGTCCCGAAAATAATTCCTGTACATATATAAAACAAAAATCTTAGATAATAATCTTGGAGAATATTTGCATCAGAGTGCGTCTAGTAATTCTTTAAGGGAATGCTCCCATTTATGCTTACACAATGTTTGGGCTTAAGAAACCACCAAATTCATCCTCTAAAGCTTGAGGCATATCCCAATGGAAGATTGTGGCAAATGGTTTTATACCTGCAATAGTATATCCAACAACATTAACATATCAATACAACTTCTATTTGCTGCAAGAGATTTCAAGTATTTCAAGTTCGAAAGTCCCACAACCCCCAATATCACGTACCATTGGCTACAAGTTCGTTGATGAGGTTCTTGTAATATTGGATGCCTTCCTTGTTCACTCCCCCACTTAGCTTTCCAGCTGATCAAATATGTGTCAAATAGTTAATGGGAATTAAGGAAAAAGAAAGTAAAATTTATGTATATAATGATGCAAATTGTTGTTAGATGTTCTTACTGGGTAACACTCGAGACCATGAGATTGAGAATCTGTAAGCATCCCAACCCATATCCTTGACAATCCCAACGTCTTCCTGTAAAATAAAACCAACACAAAATCTTAATTATAGAGACTTGGGATCCTTCATCAGAACCGTGTTGAGTTTCTCTGTATCCAAGTTCTTATCATTAGTAGTTCCTGATTTCACCATTTAACGAAACGAGTTGGGATGCAAAGATTTACCTTCCAGCGATGATAAGAATCAATCGCCACATCTCCATTGCTGCGGTCCGTTATCTTTTCTGTTTTTTGCATTCCATACATATGTAAGTTTGCATTTTATTATCCACTAATTTTCGGGCAACAATTAACTTAACTAAACCTCATAAAAATCCTAAATATGCATATATACCTGGAAATTTGTGGCAAAATGTGTCCCATATACATGGTTTTCTGCCACCTTCATTTGCAGCTCCTTCAAACTAAAAGTTCCAACATAAAAAATGAACAGTTATCTGGCAATGTAAAAGTATCGCTTGTATTGAAAAGAAAAAAAAAAAACCTTGGAATAAAATCTTCTAGAGGTAATATATCTATGTACCTGGTAAGCTGCTCCAGCTGACCCGAAAAGAAAACCAGGGGGAAAACTAGTCCTGCTGATGCCATGAGTAGCGTTACATGTCGAATCTAAATGCTTATTCGGCTTCACAGCTCCACAACTTGTCCCTGCAAACCCAAGAACAAGTAGGAGAAGCGCTGCACGAAAAATGTCTCCTAATTTAGCTACCATATCTGATGTTTTTTTATTTTCTGGGTTTAATTCTAGGTTGAAGCTACCTATTCCCAGTCATTATATAGACAGTAGAAGAACAGCAAATTGATAAGATAAGATTAAATGACTAAACTTAAAGCTATCTATAAATGGAATGAACATTTTTGGAATCTCCGCTTAATCTGAAAGCTGTCCGTAGCCTCTTGTGTTTTCAATAAGAAGCGGTCAATCCGTACTCAGAACTCTTGGCAAAAAAAAAAAAAAAAAATCCGTACTCAGAAACTTAATTATCAGCCCAACGGTTATCGGCAGTTACGTTTCTTCTTTTTTCAACAAAAAATGACCGTTACTTTTTATTTTGTCGTAAAAATTTACCGTTTGTTTTGATATATTTAACTAAGATTTCAAAACTGACGGAAAGGCAGAATCTGCAAACTAATGCTCATTTTTAGGGCGAAACTAGACACTTTTCACATGTTATGCATTTTGGCAGAGGATGAAAGTTACAACAAAAGGTCGTGAAATACCAGTTCAGCGGAAGAGAAATAGTAGGTTAGTGAAAGCAATTATCATAATAATGAACAGAAGAGAGTTTTCACCCTTTAGACATTGCACCCTAAATGATTTCGACTTTGGATGGGACTTTATTTTTTCAGAGAAGAGATTCATCCATGCTTGTTTAGTTTTATTTCCAACTTCGATTTGTAGCATTCACCAAGAAAAAAAAATCTACCTAGGACGTATCGTATCCAGTAAAAAAATGGGTTGGGGCGGATTTTCCTTAAGGTCAAAATTAAGTATCTTTATTGTACCTTGAGCATAGTCCCATCCAAGTGCAAGATATTAGACACAATCGTCCTCATCTATTACGTTGAGATTTACTAACATAAGAAAGTGCTGGCCAATGAGAAGATTGGAGAAAGCAAACAGTGCCGTTTTGATGATCAATACTAAATCAACAAAGACCGGCTCAATATAGAGAAGCTGGAGGCTCTTGTTAACTCCAATAAAAAAAACACATGTACATAATCTGTTGCATTGTTTTGAACATTATGAGAGGGTGTTGGATGATCGCAGATATGCAGAAGTACAAGTAGTTGCTGATTGCAAAAGGATGGAAATAACGCCTATATAGAAGAAGTCAGTTGTAGTTGTATGAATTTCACTTTTGTATGAAAGTGCTCGACAGAAAAATGTGAAACTACATATTGAAGCGGTGGAGAAATGCTATAACCATATTTGTCGCAACTTTCGTGAGATAGCATGCTTTGCAGCAGAGCATGAGAGAATAACAGAATATGCTGATCATGTTCTTCTACGATGCGAGCTACAGTTAAAAGAAACGCTACAGTTTGAAGCCTCGTAATCAATTTGAGGATCCACCACGCAGTGCTTTGATCGAATGAACAATCAGTTAGGTACTGTATGTCCTTTTTGGCAGATTGTTTAAGACAGTTCAAGTGATCGGCAAGTTTTGTGCTCTCCCTAGCGTTCTTCGTAATCAACTTTACTGTTTTTTATACAAGTACGAATCTTGTGTCCATCAATTCTGGATGAATTTGAAGATGAAAGGTTTGCATTACAAGAGTAACTTTTACATATTGAATATTGCTGATGCTTTTTCGACCAGGAAAGTATACAAAGTTTAAAGGCTCCACCACCAGTCCGAATTCACGAACACTAGTTTTCATTACTCATACATGAAAGTTCTGCTATGAAGCAGCTATGCGACTGTAACTATGTACACAATCTTCTAAACTTCTAGTGAAACTCCAGAATTTACAGAGAATCAATATGCTGCTAATGAGGGCATCGTGTCAATAGATTAGTATAAACCTTCTTTAAAGGGGCCAGATTCGTGTAAAAGTTTAATGACAAGCTCAACCTGCACGTTAGAAATACTTATTAACATTATATGCCAATTGGAATGACTAACCAAAAATTATATGTCCAAAAACGAAACCCCAAGAAATTATTAAGATGACATAAGGAGTAACTAACTAGACTATTTTCATTTGGAAATAAAGGGGGTCAAGTACTCGCACGAAATTGGACTATAAGTCTGTTATTCGGGATGCCACCTAAGTACAGAAATATAAATGCAATCACCTGAGTTGATTCACGAACTAAAAAGTCCTGTATGGCTTTCCGGAAACCTTCATCCATCAGATAATGGCAGCTATAAGTTGTCACTGGCATATAACCTCTCTGGATCTTATGTTCACCCTGAGCTCCTGCCTCCACTGTGTTTAAATTAAGTTCGATTGCCGCTTCAATTGCCTGTGATTTCAGTCAAACCATTTAAAGTTTTGATTTGTATATCTCCTATAACGAAGCTGATTTTCACTTTTATGTATGCTGGTCTACCGTGGTAACATCAATAAAACTCTCATATTTTAGATGTGGTTTCCCGTCACAGGATTCAACGATGGAAATGACCCTGGGCCAGTGGAAATGAGATCCAGAATAATGTGCAGGTGACAGCATTTCAAATTGCTTCCAATATTGAAGGTATAAGGTTATCTTAACAAAATGTGTAAGACAACAAGGAAAGAAACTAGACCTGGTAATAGCATGCTTCAAAATGCAAGCTTGGGTAGTAAGCTCGTGGATGGCATCCCCATAGTCGTCCAAATAATGTATCTCCTCCAATAAGATTCAGAGCTCCAGCAACAAGCTCATCCCCTTCTTCAGCTACAACAAGTAGTACCTGATCCCCCATCTTTGACCCCATTCTGTGAAAGAAATCCCTTGTCAGGTATGGAGTACCCCACCTGTGGATCCGGTTATAAGTTTCAAACAGTTTCATATCGAAAATAGAAAAAGAACAGTAATATGAGGAACTTATTTGTCTAGCAAGCTTAAGAAAAAAAATGTATAAAGCACAAAAAATATGAATAATCATTAAATAGTAAGAAAGATATGCACAAGGAACCAACTTGTTATCAGTGGTATTCCGGTAGAAGTCATAGAAGGAGTCCCAGTGTCTATCCTGCCAACAGAACATCAATAAAGAAGGCATGAGACCTACATTGTTCCAATTGCTTTTTGTTACATATAGTGTAATGAATCCCAAGACAGTACTACCTATAAAAATTCATCATCTAGAATTTCTTAATGTGGACCATACAATTTTGCATAGATTCTGCAGCTTATGAAGTAACCTAGTATTGAATCCATTACAAAACGATCAATGATTAAAAAAAAAAAAAGTAAACATCAGTAGAAAATATAGCCTTCGAATGAATACCTTTATTTCGTTACCCCGCAACCGTTTCATAGTTAAATTCTGCTGGGAAATCTGCATATCAATAGTGCAATCAGATAAGGATAAACCTCGTGCTGCTAACACAAATAACATAATTGATTTCATTGACACTTAGGACATGCAGATCATTTCCACATAGCAGCTAGAAGAACAGCTCCTGAACAAAGAGGAATGGGAGACTTAAATGAAACCTAAACATAGCAGCTAGAAGAACAGCACCTCAACAAGAAACAGCTAGAGAACCATATTAATTTTCCTTTACACATTTTTAACTGCAATGTGATATAAATAAGAAATAGTATTTAACACTCAAAAAACTATCTGAATATTCTATGAGTACTCAATTTAACACTTTACAGGTTACTGTCCACACTAACACAAATTTAGTCCCACAAAACTGAGAATCTATGCTCTTAACTTTACACATCAATGAACTGCATAACATACAGAAAGCATAACATGTTGATGGAATTTAAAAGTCCAAGAGAAATAATCAAAAAGAAGCAAGAGAAGAATACTAGGAAGTATTCATCAATCAAATAGAGACAAAAAGGCGTTCTACAAGTATTTTTCAAAGGACTTAGACTGTCCACTAATCAAAAAGGTTAAACTAATTAAAAAAGACATTACTCAGAAGTTATACACTGAAATCAACAAATAAGTTTTTCAAGGAATTCCTATACATTTGGACAATTTTCCACCATTCAAGTTTCAACAAAGATACAAGAGGGCTAGATTTATTTGATGAAACTTAATAGATTGAAGTTATGCCTTTTAGTTTCTCATTGTTCGAAATAGGTGAGGTATCACATGGAACTATATAGATTGAATATCATATGAAATATAAATCATGTCTTAAAAAGGCCAACCTTTTTGCGCTCTTGACGAATATTTTTCCTTTTACTTTGCTTCATGTCCATCAAGAACTCATCAAAACTGTACCACAAACAAAGTTGAAGGCATTTTTAACAATTTAATCACAAATTATGGAAACTCATAAAGATGCTTACTGTATAATCCTAATATAGTTCAGTAGAAAGTACAATGGACATCTTTACTGGTTAAATATTTTCTGGAAAGTCTTGTCATAGGCTTCTGGGATGGGTAATGAGTAGCTCATATAATGAACCACTTTCAGCATCTACATGTACAACTGTACATGTACCTGAGAAGTGTTTAATCAGTAGTTTAGTATATGTCATTCGAAGTTGGTATATATCTTACTCCACACTCAAGTCTGCCCAAAAACTTCTGTATATCTTGTCAAAACTTATAGCTCGGGACCGAGTATGGCAGCAGGAAGAAGGAAAAAGGTTAAATTTTCCATACTCCATAGTTGTTCACATAAACCTCCACTTTTGGATTCTAGCGTCTACAACTGTACAACCCAATCTACACAAAGCAAAAACAAAAGAGGAAAGAAAGAAGAACATCCAAGCTTATCTGTTTTCCAAAATATCTCAAAGGGACAAGCAAAAGAACTTCAAACAAATTACACTGCCATTGACAAAATGCTATCAATTGAACACTGTTCTGTGATCCATTAGGCATTTTTTCTCACGAGTAATATGGCAGTGGAGAACTACAACTTTCACAAAATCATGTATTTGCTTAGAATTAGTTTTGGTGGTGTAAGGAAAACCAGAAATATTTGTAATAAAAAACTAAAAAGGTGAAAAAAAACACTTTATTCAACATAGAATTTTCTCCGTACACATAATGAATTGCTAATCACAAAAATATCTTCAAGGATTCTTACAGACCCTGCCTTAAAACTAATATGAAAGCAACTACAGTGGACACCTTATTGTTTTCGTTAGATTTGATTGCAATGTTAAGTTTAGGGAGCCATGCCAAGAAGGTGTCTCCAGTGGCTCCCCTATATTTTTTCTAATTATGAATGTTTGATGATTTTAGGTACGTTATTGAACTTTAATTATGCTTCCTTTGCATTTTAGGTAGTTTGCCCAGGTGGCCATAATGTTAAATTCTCTCTCCTAGCACTCTAAATATAGGGGGTGAAGAGGAAGAACTCTAAAAAAATTTAAATGTAGGGGACCCGTGGGAGCACTTTTTATCAAAATTTACATCAAATTCAGCTTAAAAATCAATCTAGGGGATGCACTATAGAGAGTGAACATGTTGCAGTCATCAATAAATAGGCTATGCATTACTCACTTCTTATAGTTACGATTCTTCCAATGGTATTGCATTCCAATTCTCTGAAGAAAACCTTTTTCGCTTAGTTTGCTCCACTCATCTTGAGATGGGAAGGTAATGTGCAAGGAAGAAATCCGGTACTGTCAAATCGAAAAGTCAAAATAACCTCTATGGACATTGCAATCTAGAAAGAGTACAGCAGCATTACATAGCAAATGGCACATCAAATGCTACAAACTTTGATTAGCGGAATACCTTGGCAGTCAGATCCGTGAGAGCAGAGACCATAATGTCAAAAACTTGATCTTTGAACGAAGTATTACGAATCAAAATCCTGGGACCAGTGACTGGAGTAAAAGGAACACAGCACTGCAACTTTGGATAATATCTTGAACCGAAATTGTAATATGCATCAGCCCAAGAATGATCGAAAACAAATTCACCATAGGAGTGACTGCAAACCAAATCAAAGAAGTCAGAGAGCAGCAAAAAAAAGGGTAGCAGAAGTCGACACTTTTAGCTCATACTTAAGAAAGAATGCATCATAAGGCTGAATGTGGAGAGCACATAAGATGCCAAACCTTTTAAGATAGAGTGGAACAACACCTAAAATGCTTCCGCTTTCACCCTTAGCAATGATATGGCTCGGAAACCATCCCGTTTCCTGAAAAATGTCGAAATGCATGACCAAACAAGATTTTCAAACCTCAACCACACTCATTAACAACAGCCACATGGCTAAACCTTGAAAGATACTTGCCACGGCACGTGAAGGACTAGAAATTGCGATTGTTCAGACACTAACTGGACAAACTAAACAAGATGATATTACATTACAGCGCACAAACGGAAAGGAACAAGCAAATAACACAATATGATCCGGTACCTTGACCGCAGAAGCTGACTCTTCCAAGCTTGAAAGAAAAGCATGAGAAAGAAAGGGGTTATATTTTTCAGGGCCAGTAGCATCGAGAGCGCACGCATCCCACTCCGTGGATGGAACCTCAGAGATTGAAGAAACTACTGAAAGTGATAACTTCTCAGGTTTCACTCCGAGGAGGCCCTGGAAACAGCAATCAAATGCGAGTATATATAACTGCACAGTTGAAGTTAAAAAACAATCACAAAGTCAAGAAATGAAGACAATACCTGTTGCTGCGGTGGGGACGAAGCAGTCAAAGTGAACTCTCCAAGTGAAAGATTTGTTGTGTCTATTTCTTTCGGCTCCGCGGATTTCTTGGCTCCCCAAAACAGGGCAGTGATTCTAGCAGCCTGGGCGACTTGCCCAGGTTGGGATTTTCCCTGCAATTCGAAGGTTACAACGTGAGGTTAAAGCTCAGTAACCAACCAAGCAATCAATACTTGTGTTACTAGAAACAAAGTGAAAGTATCCCTCTCTTGTTGGAGCAAATAACCCAAAAGCTAAAAATGGCAGATTGAAAAAGAGCGTGACTTACCAAATAGGAAGGAATTATTGGGTATTTGCCCAGAAATGGGGAAGGCTTGCAGTAGCTAATTGCTACTGCTGCCATGGCGGATATGACTTGCCTGCGCGCTCTCTCAGTCAGTTGTGTCTCCCAACTCAACTACTGATAAACTGAGGCGCAACCATCTTCTGCTTGCCACGTGTTGCAGAATTTGATATTTAGCAAAAAAATAAAGGTGAGGGTGTGACTAATAAGAGACAATCGAAACCAGAAATTGATAATGAGAATCACATATCCAAGGAGGACTTGGGTAGGAAAATTCTACAGTCCGCCTGGCAGATCAGTTCGCCAACTCTTTTTAAAGAATATTAACCGTTAGATTAATCTTTTTCTCAAAGAATGAGTTGACTTAATCTCCACTGTTAAATAAATTTGAACAAGTAACCTGCAACAACAGGTTTCATAACAAATAGATTGTACAATTAAATTTTGATTAACTTCCCTAATTCCATTAAAGACTGTTCTCTTCAACGGCAAAGGTTTTGGTTTGCAAGTGGATTCCTATCTCATCTTCTATCTAAGCACGGGAATCACCAATTGAATATAACCTAAATCATTCGGGTGAGTAGCAATTTCAATTACATTCAAGTGATTTCAATTGCACTAAAGCCATTTCAATTAGTTTAGGGTTCGGTACTGTAGCATTTTCACGGTACTGTAACAGGTTCAATTAGTTTCGGTACTGTAGCAGGGACATCTTCAGTGTTCATGCAAACTTTTTGAATCAAGAGGTATTCCATGTTGTCATATGTTTTTTGTCATGAAATATGAGCAGATGGAGCATATACCTATGTCGTTGATAATGAAAAGATGGACAAGGGATGCAAGAAAAGGACATGAGTTGGAAGGCCAGGTTGAGGCTCCCACCCAAAATCTCCAAATGGTTAGGTTTGCTTCATTGAGCACTGACTTGAACAGGATATCTTTCTATGGGTCACAAAGTGACGGAGGTTACAAGAAGCTACATCATGAACTTACAAGATTGAGTGCTTTGGCGGAAACGTGGAAGGCGGAACAGGAACAGACCAGGCTTAACTTAGGTGGTCATGGAAATGTGGTAAAGGATCCAATAATAGTTAAACCAAAAGGAAAGCAAACGGTGGGAAAGAAAGCAAAGCGTCCTATGCAATGTGGAGAGTGCAAGGGTTCTGGTCATACCAAAAGAGCTTGTCCAAATCGCATCAGTAATGAGAACAGCTTGGGTACAAGGAGTTGTGCAGGTGGGGGGAATGACCACATGAGTAATTTTGGGAGCCAGACTTCATCTCCTTTTTCTGCTGGTTATGATTCTCAAGGGTTCACATTTGACACAGCTAGCAGCAGGGGTTTTGAATCATACATTGGAACACAATTCGCTGCACCTGGTCAGCATACTAGATATTGGAAGTAGGGATGGATTTGTATGCATTTGGCCACTTTTATGATAATTTGGCTTTAGAATTGTCATTTTACCAAAAGTTTATCTAGTAGTTTACAAATATTCCTTTATTATATATAGTTCAATCAGTAGGCATGCACTTCAACTGGCAACATCGACAAAACAGAACATAGACTATGAATATGGTGCGATCATTACCAAATTTCAGAAGTTTGGTTAGTGTGATTGCTAAGAAATTTGGATATGTTATAGTGGACAGATCCTTGATCAACTTTCATGAAGAAACCATCTTCATCCGAGCACTATAAACAGACATGCAAATCGCTTAAACTGAAATCCGCACAAAATCCTGCACGCGCAGATTGTACGAAAACGAGCATAACAGACTATTGAAAGCTCCAAATTCCAAAATGTAAAATTCTATGTGTCGCTGAGGTCCGTAACTTCGCAACAGTATGTGACTCAGCACCTGCGTTGCTCCAATGAAATCCAGTTTAATCAATTATCTTAGCTGGTTTGCACCTAAAGATAGTAAACGTTGTAAATAGCAACCAAATGTGGTAAATACCACTTTTGAGTACAGGCTAGATTAAGCATCATATTACTAGACAGAGGTCAACTACGGTCCATAAAGTAGTAAAATATTTATAAAAAAATTGGAATTTCCAAGAGCAGAAATTACAATAAAATGGACCAGTTTACAATATATTGGGGACATGATGACCTAAAGATAGTAAATGACATCCTTAAAGTAGTACACCACGAACTTTACCAATACAAGGACCGAATTATCATATTTTGGACCTATGGCATCGTAAACGTTGTAAATAGCAACCAAATGTGGTAAATACCACTTTTGGGTACGGGTTTACTAGATTATGCATCATATTACTAGACATAGGTCAACTACAGTCCATAAAGTGGTAAAATATATAAAAAGCAAAATTGAAATTTCCAAGAGGAGAAATTACAATAAAATGGACCAGTTTACACCATATTGGGGACATGATGACCTAAAGATAGTAAATGGCGTCCTTGAAGTAGTACACCCCGAACATTACTAGTACAAGGACCGAATTATCATATTTTGGACCTACGGCATCGTAAACGTTGTAAATAGCAACCAAATGTGGTAAATACCACTTTTGGGTACGGGTTTACTAGATTATGCATCATATTACTAGACATAGGTCAACTACAGTCCATAAAGTGGTAAAATATATAAAAAGCAAAATTGAAATTTCCAAGAGGAGAAATTACAATAAAATGGACCAGTTTACACCATATTGGGGACATGATGACCTAAAGATAGTAAATGGCGTCCTTGAAGTAGTACACCCCGAACTTTACTAGTACAAGGACCGAATTATCATATTTTGGACCTACAACATCGTAAACGTTGTAAATAGCAACCAAATGTGGTAAATACCACTTTTGAGTACGGGTTTACTAGATTATGCATCATATTACTAGACATAGGTCAACTACGGTCCATAAAGTGGTAAAGAAGTGTAATCTAATGGAAGGTTGTATACAATCAAAGATTCAGATATATGGTGAATTTTTTCCAATTGCAAGACACATGTAAAGCCAACACATAAGCGACATTGAACTTTATAAGATTTCATTAAACGTGACAATTGTAAAGGCAGCACCTAAACAAAAGTAGCTAATGCCACTTTCAAGCCTCCTTTACATAATTGGGAAAAAAAAAAACAAACTTGAACAGATATGAATTCAAAATAAGTGTCATCTAGTGAAAATTGTTAATTGCGCCGCCGACGTTTAACACCACCGTTCACAGTTTTCTTTTTCCCAGAGGCATATCGCTTCTTGTGAGATTTAAAGACATTTCCTTCATTGCTGCCTTCACTCCCATGAGTATCTTATTACGACGTTGATTTTTGTGATGTTTAAGCAACTCAATAGCAAGTTGCATTCGTTGCCGATTAGAGTCAAACTGCAACATAAAATAAGGGATCATGTGGGTACTTATGCAATATTAACAAACTCTATGAGACCAACAAAAACATGTAAAGTTCACGCATACCGATGCATGCCATGGCTGGCGAAATTGTTGCATGTGTCTGATCACAAACACACCACAGTCAAAACCATTCGGTTGCTTGGGGGTCTTTGGTGAGGTAATAGTAAATGAGGTGAAACTCCACAACGTCCCAAATGCTGATATGATTTCCCCATTAAGCGCACAAAGTCATCAAGGGATATCTTCAGTGTCTTTCCATGTAGCTCAATAGATGATTCAAAAGGATCAAACTTATCAACCAGAAACCGACACATTGATCAACATAGTTTACTGCACCGCATATGCAACATAGATCCAAAACCCATTTCAATAACAGCATTATTTTTTTCATCACAAAACCTACTCATTGTGTCGTTCAAATCCATTGGGCTGCATCGGGTGCTTATCGTTAACGCAACTTTACTATGACTTTTGGCACAAGGTTTTTGAGTTTCATACTCTGCCTTTTGATTAGCATCCAACTCATGCCACATTGCAGAAATTTTCTTCTTGGTCTGATAACAGAGAGTGAGAGAATAAATTTAATTAGAGATTGAACATGTACTCAAAACTAGCACATCACTACTTACGTGCTTATATATACATATATATACTCTCACCTTTGTATCCAGCTTCTCAACCAATTTTTGTTGCTTCATTTCATCCCACTTAATCTTCCTAGTAAACAAAAAGTACAAATAATAATATTCAAATAAACCTATCAAGCATATATAACAAAACTGAGGAATGCCCTACATAGAAGAGTGATTTCAAACTTACTGATATTTAAAATAACCTGTCTTACGGCCATTCGGCATCTTAGATGGGTCCTTCAATAGTTCTTCCCCTTTGCCAATATCCTGCTCATGTTTTTCCTTCTCAGACATATTTTTATAGCATCCAATTACCACTTGCAGTCCGACGACCTACGCAAAGATAGAAATAAGGTAAAATTCTTACATATAAGCAAACCCAAAATTCAGGGAAAAACCATATAACTCACCCAAACCTAGAAACTCACCTATTGTACGTTAAGAACAATTGGAGGAGTCGAGTAGGAATAGGAAGAGGAAGACTAAATCAAGGAAAATCAAATTGAAAAATCAATATTGATTCTCCTTATTGGCGGAAGCAATGATGTGGTACTGATTCTCCTACACTGGTGCTGTGTTAAAAACCATTCAACCAACTGAATTCAACCAAAAACAAAGAGAGGCAAGTTTCGTGGGTTAAAAGCCTTGCCAGATTCCTCTTCCTTGTTTCTCACTGGTTCAATCCTTTTTCCACGCTACTAAACCCTACATGTTAAAGACCCATCGGTTGAATGGGTTAAACAAGTTGCATTTAGTTTTAGAAAATTCTGTTTTATTTTTAATTTTGAAAAGCATGTGCAAGGCACATGATTTTTGTAAAAATAAATTAGGCGGACCGATCCACCCGGCGGACTGTAGACGGTGATTTGATTTCCATTTCTTGGGATGCTTTTGTCCCTAAATTGAAATAGGACTCATTTGATTTTTAAATAAATTAATAAACGTATGGTAGCTAAGGAAACAAATAATTCACATTCATTAATTCTGTTCCCCTACTTAGTAAGTAAACATGTCCAAAATGTTGCCGCTCAGGATCAAACTAAAATCCTTACAGTGTTTTAAGAGTAACACGTGCTGGTTTTAAGGAGGATTAGTAACTAGGATAAATTACAATTACGTAAATTTCAATATAATACTCGTACTTTTTTTTTTTTGCATTTCAATACCAAGTACTTTCAAATCCTTGTAATTGTATTCCACCGTTTGCAGAATCGTCAAATTTCGACTGTTCAGTGATGATGTGGACTTTGTGAATTTGATTAGATGATGTTAGGATAAATGATTTGTGTATCTGAAGCAAAACCGATGTGCCGAAACTATCAAATACTGCATTCTCCAATAGTTTACAACTACTCGATGCACTTGCACCACTCATTATAGACCACATAAAGTAGGAAATAGTGAATATGTGGGCTCCATAAAGTCCACGCCATCACTAAACAACCGAAATTTGATGATTCTGCAAACGCTGGAATACAATTGCAAAAATTTAAAAATATAAAGTACTGAAATGCAAAAAAAGGAAAAAATGTACAGATATCATATTAAAATTTGACTCAAACTACAATATGTAATTGTAATTTGTCCTAATAATTAATTTGCGGTCTATACAAATAATGATTTGTTATTTTGGGACAACAGAGAAGAGAAAGCTTGGCGGAGCATTTGATTTGTGGGCCAAACTGAAACGAAGAGAAGGCGGCGATGGCGGAGGCGGCGGCAGAAGAGGTCGCAGTAGCCGAAGAAGAAGGAGGAGGAGGAACGATGATGATGATGATGAGCAGGAAGGAGAAGAGGAAGGCGATGAAGAAGATGAAGAGGAAGCAGACGAGGAAGGAGATAGCGCTGAAAGAGCGAGAGGAGGCAGACGACCCCGAAGAGCTTATCAGGATCAGGATGATGGAGGAAGAGGAGGCCGAGAGGTCCGAGAGAGAGAGGAAGCTCTTCGAGGAGCGAGAGCGCGCGTATATCGAAGCCATGGAGATCAAGAAGCACCAACAGCTACTCCTCCTTGAACAGCAACAACAACAACAGCAAGAGGAAGAAGAAGAACAGGGACGAATCAAATCGGCTATCCAACTATCTGAGGTCGGTCTCTGGTTTGATTTCTTCCTTGATCCTGTGAAATTGATACTGATAAAATCAATTAGAGGGAAATTGTGTATGGCAGGTTGAAAATGCAAATGAGAGTAACGAGGGTGATGATTGGGAGTACGTAGAAGAAGGGCCGGCTGAGATCATCTGGCAAGGAAATGAGATAACTGTCAAGAAGAAAAGAGTCAAGGTTCCAAAGAGGAATAAGGTCCAACTACTTTGCTGTCACTTAATTACTCTGTGTGTGCTTTCTTTTTTAGTTTCTTAGCAAAATGTTTATATTCTACAAGTTTGTCATTTGTTTGACAGGATCCCGATAGGCCTACGTCAAATCCTCTCCCTCCGCAATCCGAAGCGTTTTCTGATTACAAGAATTCATCGCTGTCTGCGCAGCAGTTGATGGAGAATGTTGCTCAGCAAGTACCCAATTTCGGAACCGAACAGGTTTGCCTCCTTCCCCGCTTGCCAGTTGATGAAGAATTTATCTTTTTCGCAAGAAACAGAATTATCGATTGAGTTAGGTACTCTTATATATGACAGGACAAATCCCATTGCCCGTTCCATTTGAAAACCGGAGCTTGTCGCTTTGGTCACCATTGCAGCAGAGTGCATTTCTACCCTAACAAATCATGCACACTTCTTATCAAGAACATGTACAATGGTCCTGGCCTTGCTTGGGAGCAGGATGAGGTGCTGGAGGTCTGTTAGAGCTGCCATGGCTTCATGTCATTTTTGTATCCTGATATTATCTTTGGCCTTTGTCACAGCTTTCACTGAATCTCTGAAACCATTTAATTAATTGTGTGGCATCATTGCATATAATAGGAATGCATTCACAGAGCTCCAAAAGGAAAATGTTAGTAATTTTAATTTTATGTTACTTGGAGTTTGTTCTTATCTATCTCAGTAGGCATATCATTTTTCTTGAGCTGTCATCTGTTGGATGCTTTTGCTTTTGATTGCATACCGTGTCTATTAGGATTTCAGTTTGGTAATCTGTATTTTCTTTTAAACTTTAAGAAATGGGACTCTTGTTCTTTGACTTCATTCCTCAGAATTCATTGTGAGATTCACTTCGGTGGAGATTCAGGGTTTCAGCTTTGGTTGTTTGGAATTAAAGATATCCTTCTTACTGCAATGAAGTTTTTTTTTGGCATATGAAGTACCCATTACTTAGTTAATCTTTTCTGTTTATTTGTTCGTTGCACCTGTACCGTATTTAGAAATGACCAATATGTATGTGTCTATGCATATCTTCAAAGGGTTGTATAGGTGTATGTGGATATGCATGCATGCAATTTTTATTTTTATGTACAGTAGTTGTAATCTGTATTTTCTGACTCTATAGTGTTATACTTTAGAAGGATTTAAATGAAAGGAAACCTAAGGTTTTATTAATTGCTATGTTGTTTTATGCCAATACCACACTGTTCTGGTTCAGTCTTCACATTTGATATATGTCTTGATCAATTGCTTCATAAGTGCATGAGTTTTCTTAGTTGAAGTTTTGATCCTTAACAACTCATAGGTTGTTGGGAAATGTATCTTTACTGGGAGTCATTGGAGCTGTCTGTGTGGTTTCAGTTCTTACAACCCAAAACTTGAGATTTTTGGCGGCAACCTTTAGAAGTATGCAAATGCAATTGGCTCTTCCTTTACTTTAAACATATCGGGAAAGGAAACAAAAGGTTGAAAGGAACTGTTTCAATACGCACAATCTCTTATGAAAACTTCAATTAGTTTTGTTCCCCATATTCAGAATATGAAGAGATGCAAGTAGTTCATTATGTCATGTGATGTTGTATTATTTATAGTGAGCTGGAGTTAGGAATCTTGGATATAAGTTTCTAATATTTCTACTGTAGGGAAATTGCAATTCATATGATGAGCATTTTGGTTTGCAAAATGTTTGTTTAGATAATTAAAAAGACGACGTTATTACAAGTCTTGTATGTTTAGCTCTGCTCTAAGACTATTGTATCAGGCATATCTTTGAGTGTCAGTAGGTTCTGTTGGTTTTTTTTTTGTTTTTGGTAATTGTATTATTCTCATGTGAGCTGCTAATCTGCCTGGCTGTTTTGCTCCTACGTTTTTGGCCCTCGTAGTAGATAAGTCAACTTAGTTCTAATATGAAACATAAAAGTTCCATTTAGTCGGCTGAGTTCTAATATGATCAGTTGATTTATGCAACCTCATCTTTCAGTCCTTCGCGTGTTGCATCTTCATGCCCTAGTTAGTATTTAGCACATCAAAGTAGTTACTGCTCACTGATCCTCAATTTTTAATTGATTTTTCATTCGTTGGATGCAACGGCTTTTTCTAAATGACTTCTCATTTCATGTGGCTGTTGAAATCTTATGCTTTGTGCATCATTATGAAAGACTCTCCACGGTCCATATTAAGTCCAGGTTTGAGATTTGCAAGTGCAGGACACTAAATTTCCACTCTGGTAAAACCGGTTTTAGGAGTTTTTTTCCTCTTAAAGCTTAATGTGGGAGGAACAGTGGTTATCACTTTTGTGTTAATTAGTAATACAGACTTTGCTGTCAGAATGCATTACTTTATATCTCTAGAGTAGCATATGTTATGAATTTTTTTTTTTCTGTTACATATGTTAGAACCTTAACCAAAGGAACCACACCCTACCTTTGTCCTTTCTTAAAATTATGTAATGTATGAATTGAATTTTATTTTATCATATTTGATTGTGGTTGATATTGAAGTCATTTGCTGATTTCAGTATTGTTCAAATCATTTCTGTTTCTTTGAACAATTGATTTAATGCCTTTAGCATTTGCTTCACTCAATTTTCTAAGCAAACGGTGTTTCATGTCTGGATATGGACCCTTAGTTCTGCGGCTGGCCATTTGTCCCCTTTAAACTTATTAGCTGATGACTAGTATTTCTCTGGTTTAAGATTGATTTTCTCTTCTCAGTATAATGATGAGGAGATTGACCGCTGCTTTGAAGAATTTTATGAGGATGTGCATACAGAGTTCTTGAAGTATGGAGAAATTATAAATTTCAAGGTTTCTGACAGCTTCCTTGTGATAAGTGGAATTTTTTTATGTTTCTAGTTTTTATTTCTCAATTAGGATCAATCTGTCATTAAATATGGATAATTCCCTCTCTATAGATTTTTAGTTTAAGGGAAATGAAATGTAAGTTTAGAGTGTTGCTTTTTTACTCGTGAAGCTTACCTCCACACCACCCATATTCTCTGTCTGCAATCCTCAGATTCCCTGTGGAATGTCTGTGTCAGGTGTGCAGGAATGGTGCATTCCACTTGCGAGGAAATGTGTACATACACTTCAAATCAATTGATTCAGCTGTGCTTGCACATGAATGTCTCAATGCTCGCTACTTTGCTGGGAAACAGGTATTGCATCCCCTTTGTATTCAAATAGTGCTAATTGGGGTGTGAGGAATGAACAGAGACCACACGCTGTATTTTGCTATTCTTTTACTGATTTGCATAAGGTGAAGCCTTTCAATATTAAGAGCCATAGTCACAACTCAGGTTAAAGGCTATACATTATGAGTAAATGATAGTATCTACTGATGGTTAGCTCCCATGGGGCGGACATCTTGACTGTGTTTTTTCTATATATGATTTTGTTACTTAATCCCATTAGAACTTGCATTGCTGTCATGCTAACCTACTTGATATGGCCTACTATTTTGAATTACTGTCCTTACGAATTTTTTACTGAATGGAGGAATAAATCATACTGTATATCGAATTTTAAATTAGCATAGAACCACTCGACGAGGTTGTACTTTTCAAGCCAGTGTTCTCAGCAGTATCTTATTTTTAAAAGTTATGTTTACTGAGGGTATTATGTTATTTTTTTAAAAAGTTTCTAGTCCTGTTTATAGAGGACTAGAAACTTGTGTCAGTACTACTTTATCCCTCTTTCCCCTTCCATGAGATGTCAGTTTCCTGATTTTGTTTTCATATTTCAGAACTGTTAGTTCTGGGATTGGTGTGTTGACCTTGTTAGTGTTTTCGACAGATAAGTTGTGAATTTATCAATGTGACCAAATGGAAGGTGGCCCTATGTGGGGAATATATGAAGTCAAGGTACAAGGTACAGTCAGTCCCCTAATTTTGGTACCTTGCTATTTGAGTCTAGTCTTTCTTGGTTTTTTGCATGTGCTTTCCAGATTGGTTTTTTGTTTCGAGTAATCAAATAATGTTTGGCGTTGAAATATCACTTGTTAATAGTCTTTTCTGTACATCTTGCAGACATGCTCCCGCGGTACGGCGTGCAATTTTATCCACAGTTTCCGAAATCCTGGTGGAGACTACGAATGGGCTGATAGTGATAGACCACCCCCAAGATATTGGGTTGAAAAGATGGTCGCTTTATTTGGTCACTCTGATGCATATGAAAAAGAAGTGTCAGAGAAAGATTTTGGACAGTCAAGGAATTCTAGCAAGATGTCAATTTCAGAATCAAAGAGGTATGAGGTGTCTATAACTTGTGAAATATAATTTACGTAGCTGTTGGGATGTATAGCAATAGTTTGTATGGACCCTCCCAGTTTGATATTGGAAATAGTGGCTAACCAACAGAACTTTTCTTGATATTAGAATAGGAGATGGTGGGTTGACATGCCTACAGTTGAAGGTCACAACTTATGCTGAGTTCCCATGTGTTGGGCATTCTAATAGTAGACAGAGGCTTACAGAAGTGACGGGAAAGTAGAATAATAGTAATCCATATACAATAGCTTTAGCTTTGTGAATAGAAGTGACGGGAAAGTAGAATAATAGTACTCCATATACAATAGCTTTAGCTTTGTCAATATAGACAACCAACAAAATTTTTCAGATGAGATGGATTGTGAGTCATGGCCAATTTTGGGTACTAGCCTTCCAGCGAGCATCATTGGAGATGTGATCTTGTGAATCTCTGTATCGGTTTGAACTGTCTGCTTCCTGAACCAGTTTAATTGCTGTACTTTAATCGCTCATGCATTGAGCAGAGTGTAACCCTGGGTCAATTCTGACAAGCTGCTAAACATTATGTTGAAAGTATAAAGTAACAGATAAAAGAGGCCAACATTGGTAAAGGCCAAGAACAGATGTACAAGCCTGCGTGTGATGGTTCACATTCTAGAACTTTATCTTGGTGTCATGTCATGACCAGGTTTATATAGGACATAAAAATATTATCAGTGAGGTTTATACTGATATAAGGGAGGATATCCCTTTTCTACTGGTACAAAGAGAATTCTAGATAACTCGTCTAGCGGAGAGCTAAAGGTCATTCATGCATCTGCTGATAACCTTACTCTTAAATACTTTCCAACTAGTAGGGCCTAATTTGATGTCATGGGCCACCAAATTAGATTTAGTGCTCCTAATTTATCCCTATGGTGAGCTTTACTATAGATTTCTGGGAACATTTCACTTTTCTATGCTGCATGAATTGTGAAACATTATAGCTGTTAAGAATAAGGTTCTTTTGGTTTACCAACTTGTGTTTTTCTTCCTGTTTTACTTATAGAAAGGTTTTCATAGTTTCCAATTTCATGGCAGGTACAAATCGCGGAGATCTAGATCTGGAGAGAGGGACTACTCAAGTCATTTGGATAGAAAATATGATACTGAAAGTTATGCTGTAGGGGACGCAGGGCATCAGAGGTGTACAGGTGATGATAAACATCCAAATAAAACACACGAAGAGGACCTAAGTGAAGAGAAGAGCTTGAAAGACTATTATTACAGGAAGAGGAGGAAGTGTGATATTGAATCGGGTGGAGAGTTTTCAGATAAGGGTACAGATAGACACCATGTACACACAAAGAAAGGCTCAAGAAGACAATATGAAGACCACAAGAACAGAGAGTATAGAACTGAATCTGACGGGAATCTCTCGGATAGGGAGCGAAACAGAGTAGCACAGCATGGTTGCACCCGAAGCTCAAGCCAACACCAGAAAGTGGAATTACTGGATGACCATGGAGATTACGAGACCAAAAATCATGAAGTCTATGGTGATTGGTCAGAGAGGGATAATAACAGAGATGAATACCATGACAGCCGGAGAAGTTCTAGCCAGAGAAGTTCTAGACAGAAGAGAAAAGTTGGGTACCCAGATAATCGTAAGGACAGCAAGAACAGATCTCATGATACTGATGAAGAATGGTCAGATAGCAACAGGAAAGTTTATGAGTACCATAACAGGAAGAAAAGCGTACGAGACATTAGTACAAAAGTATCAAATCATGGGGATAGAACCACTAGGGTTTGTAGTTCTCAACATAGTGATGATTTGTTGGACAGCAATACAGAAAGGTACCCTAGTCATGCCAGGAAGCGATCCAAACACTTTGCTAAAGTGTCCGATATTGCAGATGATCAAGTGCCAAAAGAACAATTGAAATATAGATGTGACCGTCTGAGCACTGAGAGGGGAAAAGGAGATTCTCATGTTAAAAGTGCGAAGTCTGATGAAAACCATGAAGGCTTGTGCCAAGACAATGAAAAGTACATATCACGTCATTTGGATATGAGGCACATGTCTGATGCACGCATGCACCAAGAGGATCACTGGGAACCTGAACATGGTTCTGTTGAGATATTCCATAAATCTGAAAGCAAGGCTGAGAGTTCAGATGATAACAAGTCTGGCAGGCGAGGTCCATGTAATGGAACAGACGAATCAAGTGATTCAGAAGTGTATTCTAAAGATAAAGTCAGCCGGGAACATCATTATGAATCTGGCCAGGCAACTCTATCAAAACACCGGGACTCCAGGAGAAAGTCTACAGGAAACCATCACAAGCTAGACAGTAAAAACAGATCAAGAGGTAGCAGCCAATCAAAGCCATAGGAGTCAAGTAGCTTGGAGATGCGAAAACAGATCACGGGCTTCAGAGCAAATTCGATTTATTATAACAAAAACAATAATCACTTGCCCGTAATGAGATAACATTCAATTTGTATCCAACCCTTTTGTATAAGTATTTTATACCTACGTCAGAGTATGAGTTTTCGTGCGTTGAAATAGTACATTTAGAAGTGCATAAGTACAATCTTCTTACCAATGAAACATCTGTCTTAGAATTAATCCAATAATAATCTGGCCTAATCCGAGTATGATGATTCACGGATGCGGAGTCATGCTAAATTCGATTGATTACAAACTGAGTAGAGGGCAGTTCCATGTGTCTTACAATTCTAGTGTTTTGGAGGGCGGGAGAAGCGAAACCTCTTCTATACCATATGTAAAGACGCATCTGACACACCCCGCCCCAAAAATTGTGGGGCCCGGGAGGTGCGGCCATCATCCAAAATTGGTGGCGAAGCCTTGACTGCCCAAAGAATGACAAAAAGACGAACTAAACGACAAATAAGATAAAACGTCGGGTCGTAGCTCGTCACAACAGTAATTACATGGTATCAGAGTGTCTAACAGCGGAAGGGAAAATAACATAACAGTATTGCCCGAAGGCGGAATCAATAACAACAGTACTCAGGACAACCCGGCTGAGACGACTGAAGACAAAGAGTCACTACTCTTTGCTGGAGAGAACAGAGCTATTCCGACGCCTCAACCGTCACTGTGGTGCACTTCAGAATCAAGTCCTGAGGGGGCGCAAAAACAAAGGTGAGTGGACAAGGAAAACAAAGTCAGTGTAAAACAAAGTTATAAACATTTGCAAATAATAACCCCCTCTGTTAAAAACCAGTAGTATATGCCTATACTACAAATGCAGCCAACACATGCAATACATAACAGTTAGGTACGCTAGGCAAACCTGCACAGTACAAAATAGAAATCTACGGCCATGATCAAAGACATTAGGACTCAAACCCCTGTTGGGATGTCAGGACCATTGTTACACCCCGTCCCTAAAAAGTGGGCCCGGGATGTACGGCCATCACCCGGAGGGTGACGAAGCCTAAACCCGCACACACAGACTATAAAACCACAGGAATAAAATCACAAAAGACACACTAGGCCCATAACAATCAAACGATACAAACACAACAACATCAGAGCATCTACAACAGCAGAAGAGAGCCAACGGAAGCAACTAACAACCTGAACTGAACAGGTGATGTCCCTACACTCTCGAGACAGATGCAGAGCCATCAAACAGCCTCTCCTCGCGTCTCCGGTCAACTCCGCTACTAATCCCTGAGGGGGCGCAAAACCAAAAAGGTGAGTGGATGGAAAAACAAATAAGGTTTCGAAAACATTTCTAAAAATAGTATAAGTAACCCCCCTTCTGTAAAAAACATATAATTTACTGAAAAACTAGAAATAGTTTAAGATACTGAAGTTGGCACCGATCAAGTGCACGTAATATACCACTCCAAGTACCCTGGGGATGCGCAGGGCACCGCTGTGTACAACTGAATGTATAAACCCCATGTACTCTCCCTCACATGTCACCCCCAGTCCCTGGAATAACGTAGGAACCGCTAGCACCGGAAAATAAGGCTAGCGAATGGGGTCTTCTGTTACGACCCGCCCCGAGATTTTAGGTGAAGTGACAAAAATGCCCTTGTGGGTTGACCGTTGACTTTTGAACAGTGGGAAATTGCATAACCAATATTGGGCTCTATGCGAAGAGCTCGACGCTACAAGCGCGTCCGCGAAGACGGAATTGGATTCCGAGCTATATCGAAGAAGTTACGGTCGAAAAACGATTTGGTGGGGTTGAGTGGAGTGCCACGTGGCGCGTGCGGATTGGTTGGAAGGGGCTGGACCTTTCTGGAAAGCCCAAACCGGGCTTTTAAAATCAGACCGGCCCAGGTTTCCACATTTGGAAACCCGAACCAGCCACACAAACCCGACACCCCTTCGCCGACGATCGACACGCTCCGGCCACGGATCGGACCTCCAGCCACCACCATCTGCTCCAGCTCGGCTAGATGAACTCAGAGCACCCAGGTTCGACGGTTGTAACCTCCGGAATCGCCGGCAACGAGAGCTCGACGGAGTCGGATTTTCCGATGAGAATTCCAGCCGATACCGGCCTTGGTAAGCTTCAAAACCTTCATTTTTGGATTCCTCGTTGTCCGTAGATGAATTTTCATATATGGATCGTTGGAAATGGTTGAGAAATGAGGATTTTAGATCTCGCCGGCAAATTGGGAATAGTCGCCGGAATTTGGGGAAATTCCGGCGACGGCACAGCGGCGCTGGCGATGGTGACGGCGGCGGTGGCGGCGTGCCACGTGGCAAACACGTCAGCGCCACGTGTCAGTAACGTCAGCACCACATGTCTGCCAGGTCAGCTGCCACGCGTGTGCCGCGTGCAGCAACACGTGGCTGCCACGTGACCACTGTGTGAGTGCCATGTCAGCACCGGCATGCTGACGTGGCAGCTGTTGACCGGCCACTTTTCCGACTGGAAACATCGTTCTGGAACCAATGGCGACCTCCGTTTCGCCATCCGAGATACGGTTGAACCCCGATTGAGCAAAACATGGGAATTAGGGTTTCGAAGATGGTATTTGATTATGGACTTTCTGACGGTTGTTTCGTGGGAACCATATAGGTATCCGAGCTCCAGTGAGACGCCACAGGCGAGTAGTACAGACAGATGAGCTTGACAGCTTGGAATCACTGTGAGTGGATGGGTTTTGTTTTCATAAAGTTATTGGTTTTTATGCAAGTTCAGTTTATGGTTTATTTATGCATATGGAGTTATATATATCAATTTCAGTAGCATTTTTATCCTAGTGCACCTAGTGTCACACGTACACTTTTAGTACTTGGACTACGGCCGTAGAACACATCTCTCACATCATTGCCTGCACCGAAGACCCCATTTGCTAGCCTTGTTTTCCGGTGGTAGCGGTCCCTGCGCGTATTCCAGGGACTGGAGGTGACGATGTGAGGGGGAGTACACGGGGTTTATATATTCAGTTGTACACAGCGGTGCTCTGCGCGTTCCCAGGGCACTGGGTGTGATATACTACGTGTTGATACCATACCTGAACCGGTCACATGTCACTCGGGAAAGGAAGCTATTCGGACAACTCCTCTCTTCCGGGAGCGCATCCCCCCGGATCCCCGGAAGCTTCTGGATGCCCTTCCCGGAAGTCCCTTCCCCGGAAGTCTACCACCAGGCCGGCTCAGGCCCAGCCTGCACCAACAAGGCCCCCGGAGGCCCATCAAAGCTCCTAGAAGCCCAACTAGGGAGACAAGGCCCATCTAGGCATCCAATGCCTTGATGACACCAAGCCTCCACATTGCCACTAATTACAAGGGTGCCATCACCCTCCAAATATCAGTGGGTTCTGTTTCTTTCTTTTTTTCCCCTCTTGGATGGGGGGCTGGCCCTGTCCGAGTTTACCTCTCTTTGTGTGCAGGTTCCCGAGTCCCTCCCCGGAGTCAGCTTTCCGTCCAGGTCGGGCCAAGACAGAAGACATCTCCCCTCATCCGGAAACACCTTTCCGGACAAACACCTTCCGGGCACTCCCCGGAAGCCACTATCCGGAACCAGCCTCTCAGCTCCAGGAAACATACAATCCAATCCGAACAAGGATTCCTTTACTTTCATTGACCGTTGACCCGAGCCATTTTGGGCATCAACAGTTTGGCGCCGTCTGTGGGAATCGACCGAATTCCCTCGTGTTTTACCACTGAGTGAGACCATCTCCTCCATCATCTTGCCTCTCGGCAACACACTTCCACTCCTCGACATGTCAAGACAGTTTAGCCGCGGACTTTCGCTACTTACCGGCGCATCATCTTGTCTCCTGCCTCGCGCGCACTCCCACGTTGTCTGCAACCCGCGCCCTTGCTACGGCTCCGCGTGAGTCCCGGGGACGCCTGGGGCTCATGCATTATCTGCAACCTGCGCACACATCCGGATCCTATGCACTTTCAGGCCCGCACCCGAGAGCGCCCTCAGGAACACTCTCACCCCTTCTTGCAAGACACCAGGAGCGCTCCTCGCACACCTACCGCCCTCCATGGCCCTCATGCCTTATTCCTAGCATCATGCTAGCCCTCGAATCCTCTTACCCCGCGGTCGCTCAAGTCACATGACCCCGAAGACATTGAGCATTGCGTAAGTAAGAAATGCACTTGGCACAACCCCCGGCATCGCGCACTCCTGACCCAGGCTCGCAGCAACCTGCGTCATCGCATCTCGGAGACAACATCCCGATGCATCTATCATGACGCTACAACACCTTGGCCTCACAGCCTCGCACTCCTTGATCTAGCAACACTCGTGCACTGCATCCTGGACTCCGCGTCCACATCCCACTACAACTTGCGCCCTCATCCCAGACGCAACACTCGCGCAACACCAGTGAACTCGCGCTCCGCACCCGAGACGACATTTTCCCTAAGCTGACACTTCCACCTGAAAGCCATCAACTGGACCTTCCGGACTCTGGTCTCCGCAACTAGGATGCTGGATCCCGACGTTGCACCCTCCTGCATCCCGCGATGCCGAAATGCGCGCAACACCTGGAACACTCATCCGAGCGACTGGGGGACGCATTTCGCGGCACAACAACCGCGACGATGCAACATCCGAGCACCTCACCGAATCACTCATACTCGGGGACTATATCCCGATGTAGCACTCGCAGCACCCCGCGACCACCGCACATGCGCACCTTAGGCATCACCCCGCGCGATCACTCGCAGCTACATTCAGCATCTACGCGCACCCCAAGCGCCCGCTCGGCACTTCACGCATTGCCCCTCCCGTTCTCCCGTGAAGGATCCGAGCAACCAAGCTCCCCTTCTCGGAGAACCGTCCTTCCGGACTGACCCTTCCATTCTCCCCGGTGAAGGTTCCGAGCGATCAAGCTCCCCTTCTGAGAATCGTCCTCCGAACTGCCCCTCCCGTTCTCCCTAGAAGGTGGGAGTGACCAAGCTCCCTCCTGAGACTGCCCTCCCGTCTCCGTGAAGGTTCAGCAATCAAGCTCCCCCTTCTCAGAACCGTCCCTCCCATTCTCCCAGAAGGACCCGAGCGATCAAGCTCCCCTTTGGAGATGGTTTTACCAACGACTGTTTGGCCAATTTACCATCCCAAAGTCTCACATCAGTGCCTCGTGTTCGAGGTCATGCAAGGGTCTAGTCCCCCATACCTCGAACTCCCGGGAAGACTTCACAAAACCCGGTGCAGCCTCTTCAGGCTCGGAAAAACCGGAGACAGCCTCTTAGGCCCGGACCAAAACTCGAGACAGCCTGTTAGAACCCGGTACCAAAACCCGAGACAGCCTCTTCAGGCCCGGACAAAACCCGGGTGCAGCCGCTTAGGCCCGTACCAAAACCCAGGTGCAGCCTCTTCAGGCTCGGACAAAACCCGGAGACAGCCTCTTCAGGCCCGGTACCAAAACCCGGAGACAGCCTGTTAGGCCCCGGACCAAAACCCGGACGCCTCTTAGGCCCCGGACAAAACCCGGTGCAGCCTCTCAGGCCCGGCACCACCCGCCATCTGCGGCACTCTCCGCGCCCGCTCGCCCGGCACCTTCCGGCGCCCGGCTCCGCCCGGCACCTTCCGCGCCCGGCTCCGCCCGGCCCACCTCCACCTCCGGCACTCTCCGGCCCCGGCTCCGCCCGCACCTCCCGGCACCTTCCAGCGCCCGGCTCTTCCCGGCACCTCCCGCGCCCGGACCTACCCGGCACACGCCCGGATGACTAGACCCTCCCGCAGTTCCAAAGCTGAGCACATCGCACTCCTCTTCCTACCCGGGACTTGGGGGACTCCTACCTACCCCACATCGGTTCACCGAGTGACATGCAACCGATACGGGCGAGAGCGCAAGTCCCCGCCCAAGAAAGCACTCTTGACCGATGACTTGGGGGACTCCTTTGATACCATACCCGAACCGGTCACATGTCACTCGGGAAAGGAAGCTATCCGACAACTCCTCTCTTTCTGAGCGCATCCCGGAATCCCGGAAGCCTCTGAAGCCCTCCGGAAGTCCCTTCCCCGGAAGTCTACCTCCAGGCCGGCTCAGGCCCAGACTGCACCAACAAGGCCCCCGGAGGCCCATCAAAGCTCCTAGAAGCCCAACTAGGGAGACAAGGCCCATCTAGGCATCCAATGCCTTGATGACACCAAGCCTCCACATTGCCACTAATTACAAGGGTGCCATCACCCTCCTCTATAAATACAAGGCCACCTCCACAACACAAAAGGTCGGTCCACTCCCTTGGTTCCATCTCTCTCTCTCTCTCAAACTAGAGATCTCCTCCTCCCGGAGCTGACTTAAGCATCGGAGGATCTAGGCCGGTACCACACCGGTGCCCTTCCGAGTTTACCTCTCTTTGTGTGCAGGTTCCCCGGAGTCCCTCCCCGGAGTCAGCTTTCCGTCCAAGGTTGGGCCAAGACAGAAGACATCTCCCCTATCCGGACACACCTTTCCGACAAACACCTTCCACTCCCCAAAGCCACTACCGAAACCAGCCTCTAGCTCAGAAACATACAATCCAATCCGAACAAGGATTCCTTTACTTTCATTGACCGTTGACCCGAGCCATTTTTGGGCATCAACACTACGTGCACTTGACCGGCGCCAACGAGAGTATGTTATCGTATTTTCAGTATTTCAGTATTATACATGTTTTTATAGCAAGGGGGGTTATATTGTATGTTTTCAGAATTGTTTTTGAAAGATTATTTATTTTTCCATCCACTCACCCTTTGGTTTTGCGCCCCCCCTCAGGGATTAGAAGCTGAGTTGACCAGAGACGCGAGGAGAGGCAGTCTGATGGCTCTGCATCCGTCCCGAGAGCGTAGGGACATTCTCGGTTCAGTTCCAGGTTGTCTGTAGCTTTCGCTGTTTTTGTTGGGTTGCTGTAGACGCTCTAATGCTGTTGTAGTTGTGTTGTGTGATTGTAATGGGCCCAACTATGTGTTTGTGTTGTTATTTTCCTCTGGTTTTGTCGTTTGTGCGCGCGAGTACAGGCTTCGTCACCCCCTGGGTGATGGCCCGTGCATCCCGGGCCCACTTTTTGGGACGGGGTGTAACATCTTCGATGCAGGCAACGCTGTGAGAGTTGTGTCGCACTAGAATACTGAAACTAGTAATATATTTCAATAAACCAGAACTTCAATAAAACCAACTGTTAATGAAAATCAAAACTCATCCACTCACAGTGATTCCAAGCTATCGAACTCGTCTGTCTGTAATGCCTGACTATGGTGTCTCACCAGGGCTCGGATAGCTACAAAGTCTTCCACAATTCAACCATCAGAAATCCGTAAATCAACAACACCTTAAAAACCCTAACTTCCAATATTTTGCTCAATTGAGGTTCAACCATATCTCGGATGGGGAAACGGAGTTCCCCTTTGGATCCGGAACGATGTTTCCAATTGAAAAAGTGGCCGGTCAATGATGGTCAACATCGGTCAACGGTGCTGACGTCAGCACTGACACAACGCTGACGTGGCAGCCACGTGTTGATAAGGTGGTGCCTACGTGGCAATCGTGTGGCAGACACGTGGCGCTGGCGTGTCTGACATGTGGCACTGACGTGCCTGACACGTGGCACGCTGCCACTGCCTCGGTCGCCGTTGCCGGAGAACTCATCGGAATCTGGAAAATTGCCAGATTCCAGAGTGTTCTTCAGCGCCACCGTGCGTCGCCGGAATTTCCCCAGATTCTGGTGACTATTCCCAGTATTCCGGCGAATTCTATAATCCTCATTTCTCCACCATTTTCAACAAATTTTATATCAAAACGCATCTACTCAATCCCAGGAACTCAAAGACCAAGGTTTGGGGACTCACCTCAGCCGGAATTGGCCGGAAACACACCGGAAAACTCCCGGTTTCCGTTCACTCGTCGCCGGCGTTTCAATGGGTTTCCGTCGATGGTGCTCCGTGTTCGTCTCAACGAGGGGAAGCTGCTCCTGGTGCTCGTCGGCACGATCCGTCGCCGGCATGAGATAATCGACGGTGAGGACGAACGGGTTTCACGTGCTGGTTCGGGTTTCCACTTTTGGAAATCTGGGCTGGTTTGGTTTTTAAACCCGAGCCGGTTTTCCAAAAGCGTCTCAAGGCTTCTCCCCAATCAAAGCTTGCCACGTGGCAAGCTCATCAATACCACATCCGTTTTTCGTCCGTAACTTCTTCGATACAACTCGGAATTCGATTCCGTCTTTGCGGACGCGTTTGTATCGTCGAGCTCTTCGCATAGAGTCCAATATTGGATATGTAAATCCTCACTGTTCAAAATTCAATGGTTTGACTTCCAGGGGTATTTTGGTCATTTCCCTTAAAATTCCGGGATGGGTCGTAACAACCATGAGGACTCTAACCCACGAGACTCGAACCTAATCCGAGTGCAATGGATCCGTTGGGACTCGAACCACTGGGCCCACAGGTGTGCCACTAACTATACTAAACAATATGCATAAATCCAGCAAAACCATTTATATAAGCATATATAAATATATCGTACTCAAACAATCAATTTAAAACCAAACTCGTCCACTCACAAAAAAGCCAGGCGATCGTCGTCCTCCTCGTGTGTGATTGGTTCGGTTGCGCTGGTTTCGTGAGATTTGATCACCTAGAAGTCCCAACAATTTACGGTTTATAAACCTGAAACGAAGTAATAACCGTAAAACCTTAATTCTCCTTGTTTTGCTCAATTGGGGTTTATACATGTCTCAAATGGCGAAACGGAGCTCGCCATTGGATCTGGAACGTCGAAAAGCTTCGAAAGAGTGGTCGGTCAACCTTGGTCAACGCTGACTGAATATTACGTAAAATCTAACAGAATATTCCATCGCCGATTAACTTTAGCGGAATATTCTGATTCCAGCAAAATATTCTAGATTCTAACAGAATATTCCATCGCCGTCGCTGGAAAACTCATTGGAATCTAGAAAATTTCCAAATCCTGGCGAGTTCATCCGCGCCGCCGTGCCGTCACCGCACCATTGCCGGGAAAACCCAGAATTTGGCGACATATTCCGGCGAGCTTCAAATTTCATAACTTCTTCATTTCTCAACCAAATTCGACGATTTTTATGTCTAAATCTATCTACGGAAGCCAAGGAATTCATTGGGACAAGTTTCGGGACTAACCTCGGCCAGAAATCACGTCGGAAAATTTGGCCTCTTTGAAACTCTCGCCTGCGGCAAACCACGTCTATTTTGGGGATGCCGTTTGTGGATTTGGGTTCATGACGCTGAGGCGAGCTCGATCAAGGTGGTGGCGCGCCCGATCCGTGGCCGAAAAAGGTTGATCTGCAACGAGGTGGAGAACGGCTCTGACTTTCCCAGTTGGGAAAGTTCGGACCAAAACCGGGTTTTTAAACCCAACCCAATTTCCCAAAATATCTCAGCCCGCCCAATCACATGTCGCCACGTGGCAAGCTCTCCTACACCGCACGTTTCGTTTTTCATCCGTAACGCCTTTGTTACAACTCGGAATTTGGTTCTGTCTTTGCGGACGCGTTTGTAACGACGAGCCCTACACATAGAGTACAATATTGGCTATATAAAAATCTCACTGTTTAAAAGTCAACCTTTGACCCTGTGTATGGAAAATTTCGGGACTGGTCGTATCAACATCGACCGCCCTCCGAATTTGAAAACATCTCTTAATGTTTCCATTTGCTTCTCCTTCCGGAGTTATACATTAAAAGTTCATGAAAATTAAAATATTACCAAAATACCTATATCACTTTTTTTTTTCTTATAATTTTATTATATTATTATCATTTAATCCTAACACTTGACATGGGGGACCACAAGGCACGCGCGGATGCCCAGGCGCGTGCATCATTTGCCCCTAATGAAAATAGGCAAAAATGCGTTGTTGGATAGCTCCATGTGGAATAGAACCTTGAACATCCACGTTCACAACCATTCACGCAACCACCACTCCAACCAAGCACCTAGTGACATTGAAGCTCTTACAAATATTTATTGTATTCCTAAAAATTTTACTTATTTTTATTTTTGCAAGAATAATTTACAATTTTGCAGTAATACTTTATGATTTTGCAGGAACACTTAACAATTTTAGTACTTTATAATTTTGCAGGAACACTTATAACAATTTTTTGAAGGAACACTTTACGATTTTGCAGGAACACATTAAGATTTTTTTGCAGGAACAATTTATGATTTTGTAGGAACGATTTACGATTTTGCAGGAACACTTTACTATTTTTTGCAGGAATAATTTGAGATTTTGCAGGAACAGTTGACGAATTTGCAAAAACAATTGATGTCTTTGCACGGACACTCAACATATTTGCAATTTTCACAATTATTCCGGCATTTTCATAATTGTTCCTCTAATTTCACAATTGTTCCAGCAAATCTCAAACTTTTTTAGATAATTCTATCTATTTAAGCATATTTGTTGTCACTTCTGGCTTTATATGACATCCATCACCAAAATTTATGCTAAAGGGCTGCTCTTTATAACTTTCATCATGCCTCTGGCCACAACTGAATATTAAGATTTCAAAAAATCTAGAAATTAGGAATTTGTTACTCCAGAATACCAAAATTGCAATAAACACATGTACTTTTTTTTTTTTTTTCACAGAAGGCACAATATTATAGATTTCAATATACAAAGTGAATCAAAGAACAAATAATGAATATTTCAGCGGTTGCAGACAAATATTCACAAGTTTATGCCTCAATATTAACATAGAAATCCAAGAAGATGAAGATTTGAAAGAGCAAGACGAATTGTAGCGAAGAAGGTCAAGCATTCTCTGTTCATATGCACAACTAGATCATCATTTTCAAGATTCCACGTGGGCACGGGCGTAATGTATTCGCCTCGCTTCCCGACCAGAATCACCCGCTTGAATCTGTAGTCCTGGAGGCGGCGATCGGCGAAGAGGGTGGAGTTTCCGATGAGGGAGGAGAAGAAGAGCTCCGGGAGAGGTGGAGGAGCGCGGCGGTGATGGCGAACCCGGATCTTTGAACGGTTGTTGCAGCAAGGAGGGAGACAAAGCTACGGTTGATGGGATGGGATTGAGAGACGGAGACTACAAGCGGCTGGGTGTGTGTTCTTTTTGCCAGGCGCGTTGGTTTGGGATAGTCAAAAAGCCAATTGCAAGCAGACATGTGTCATTTAGGATAAATTAGTAAAGACTAAAATGGAATGAGTTATTTATGGGCATATGGTGATGATCAATGACTCAATGGCATAAGAAAGAGAGAGGTATAGATGCCAATTACCTCAATTACAATAAAAGCACGTGGAATCAGAAGAGCCAGCGCGAAGCACAAAAAGATCAGGTAGTAATGTCAATTCCCTCCTTTAAAACCACTTAGCAACAGAAGCAGCCCACTGGAAAATCAATCCCAATCCGGCTGCCAATCTCGACCTCGTCCCTCTCTCTGAATTTCTGGCAAACAATTCCCTCTCCCCCGTCATGATCCCCCGCCGCGCCACTAAATTAAGGGCATTTTAGGAATCATAGTGGGTGAAAAAATATGTTTGTAATTTAATGGACGGTGAAAATATAAGATGGGTGTACAAATAAGACAAGGGAGTGGAACTAACAACCCCCTTTGAATATTACTATTTAAAAATAGGCTTAAATGGTAATAATTTCAACATTCAATCTAAAAAAAAATCATATTTTAATGTCCAATTTTTCAAAAACTAGAGTAACATCTAATCAAATATGCAATCACATTTCTATTGACCAGTAAACTAGATGAAAATCTACACAAAACTTCTTAATATGCAATCAATTTGAAAACAAAAACTTGGATTAGAATTAAACAAAATAGAAAAAATTAATAAAAATCATTACGTAAGTTACAAAGAGGCTATTTATCAAAATTTCCAATGAGAGAAGAGTAGGGCTGGGATCGGGCCGGGCCGGGCCGGGTTTTGGGTGAGCCCAAAAAAGCCCGAAAGAGATCGGGTTCTCAATTTTCAGGCCCGTTAAGGGCCCAACTTAATCGGGCCGGTCGGGTTTTTACTCCTTCGAGCTCGGGCCGGGTCGGGCAAAGCCTGATTCCATCAAAACCGATCCTTTCTCCAAGCTCTGTTGTTGGGTTTTGGATTTCGAAAACCGTCAAAACCCAGCAAATATTCACAAGGGTTGCCGATGGCATCTCTCCAACCAAAATTCACATATTCAAACCTCGTCCCAATCAAAAACTAGCAAGATTTTCGAGTTTACAATCCAAAAGGGTCGCCGAATCAAAACCCAGAAATCGGAAAAAGGAGTGGCATCAGGAAAAGGATTTTCGAGGTTACCGACGGCCAAGCAAAGCAGCGGCATCCAAAAGGATGGCTCCTGCGGATCTGCCAACATCCCTCGACGGCCAAGCAAAGCAGCAGCATCCAAAAGAATTTTCGAGGTTACCGATCTGCTTGTCACTTCGTCGCCCAAATCGACATGAAGAGAACCGGCGAAGAAGATCAGATGATGGATTGTTTTCAGGCGAAGAGACGGACGATGAAGGGTTTCAGGCGAAGATGCTAAGAGAGAAATACGGGTTTTGGGCGGCGAACATTGAAGCGAGTTGAGGCTTGAAGGTTTCGGATGCTAAGAGAGAAGAGGGCTTCGGGATAGGGTTAGGGCCAACTAGAAACGGACTTGGGCTTACTTTTGGGCTTATAGTATTGGTGACCTGGACTGAACTTATGGGCAGGGCAGCAGTACAAAGTAAGAATCGGGCTTTTCTCGGTTCGGGTCGGGTTTTGAAAAACAAGGCCCGTACTTGGACCTGAAACAATCGGGCCGGGCCGGGCTTTTCCTCATTCGGGTCGGGCTTATAAAATAAGACCGGCCCATTACCTTTTTTCGGGTCGGGCTCGGGCCGAGCTCCGGGTTTTCCCACCCCTAGAGAAGAGTAACCAATCCTAGAGCCAAAAGAAGGGGAACAAGCCGAACGGTGTCGTACGTGGAAGGCCCGCTGTTTCCGTAGAGCAATTAGGCGTAGCCGCCTGAGAGTGTGTGAGAGAGAGAGAGAGAGAGAGAGTAGAGCAATTAGGCAAAACCCCTCATCTTGAACCCTAATTACCAGGGCCTCGTTTTGGTTGGTTCACAAAAATAAAGGAAAGCTCAAGGATGGAAATGCCGGAAACCCTAAAGCGGAAGCCGGAGGAAGATGCCGCCGCCGCCGGGGTTGAAGACGCTCCCCAACAGAAGCAACAAAAGAGGGACAACGGCTGGGTGAGCGGCGTCGACGACGGCGAGGCCGAGGCCGTGGCCTGCTTGCACGACGTGTCGTACCCCGAGGGTTATGCCGATGTGGGTCCGCCCTCTTGTTCTTCAGCTGGGTCGGAGCCCGCCAAGAAATTCCCGTTCCCTCTGGACCCCTTTCAGGCGGAAGCCATAAAGTGCCTCGAAAAGGCTGAGTCCGTCATGGTAAGATTCTTCCATTCAAGTGTTTCTGAATTCAATAATGCAGTATGTATAATTTTGAAATTGTGGATATATATTGGATGCATAGGTGTCTGCTCATACCTCAGCTGGAAAAACTGTTGTGGCGTTGTATGCGATTGCAATGTCGTTGCGAAACAAGCAAAGAGTGATATACACTTCACCAATCAAAGCACTGAGCAACCAAAAGTACAGAGAGTTCAAAGAGGAGTTTTCAGACGTTGGCTTGATGACTGGGGACGTCACCATTGATCCCAATGCTTCCTGCTTGGTACTCCTTTCGCCCTTTGCTGGTTGCTGCTTTTTCATACCATGTGGTTTTAGTCTGTTGATTTCGAATTTCCTTCAGGTGATGACCACAGAAATCTGGCGGAGCATGCAGTACAAAGGGTCCGAGGTAACAAGGGAGGTGGCTTGGATCATCTTTGATGAAGTGCATTACATGCGTGATAGGGAGAGGGGTGTGGTCTGGGAAGAGAGCATTGTTATGGCTCCAAAGAATGCTCGTTTCGTCTTCCTCTCAGCCACTGTCCCTAACGCTAAGGAGTTTGCTGATTGGCTCGCCAAGATTCACCGTCAGCCTTGTCATATTGTCTATACTGATTATAGGCCAACTCCTCTCCAGCATTATATCTTCCCTTGTGGGGGGAATGGTTTGTACTTGGTAGTCGATGAGAATGCCAAATTTCGGGAGGACAGCTTCCAGAAAGCTCTAAATGCTCTTGTTCCTGCTGCCGATGGTGCTAAGAAGAAAGAGAATGGCAAGTGGCAAAAAGGTTTGATCATGGGGAAGGCTGCCGAGGAAAGTGATATCTTCAAGATGGTGAAAATGATCATTCAGCGTCAGTACGATCCTGTCATACTTTTCAGCTTTAGCAAAAGAGAGTGTGAATCTCTCGCGATGCAGGTACCAACCTGCTTGTTGTATGCTATACTTCTTAAAACTTAAGTAGAGTGCTACCAAAACCCCGGGTGTATATACGGGGCTTAGTATTTGCAGAGCTAAAGTTTTGAATCCTCACCTGCATATTTCAGATATAATATGATATGTTATGTTTTAACGATACTTTCAATACTGCTTTTATCTATTTGCTTGTTACATCAAGTTAAATCCATATGTCGATGGTTATTCACCCTGAAGTGCTACTACATGGTCGGAAATCATTATGGAATATGGCCCAGTTACTTATGGCTGTCCCCGAATGTTGATTTGAACTTTTCTATAAATTATTTTCATTTTGTTTTTTGGGTTTATATATCTTTTGGTTGCACATCTTTTCTGTAGTTCCAATATTTGTTTTCGTTTTGGTGTAACAGATGGCAAAATTGGATCTAAATGGGGATACTGAGAAAGAAAATATAGAAACCATCTTCTGGAGTGCTATGGATATGCTTTCGGATGATGATAAGAAGTTACCTCAGGCAAGCAGCAATTTCTTCCTTTTTGTTGATTTAGATGATGTACTGTTTATAATCTGTCTCAAATCTTAACGCCAGAGATAACTTTTTGTACGTCCATCAGTCTCGAGTTAATCATGTGTGTGTCTTCGACTCCCTGCAAATATTTGAGTGCTCATGATTTGATAGTTGAGTAAGGAAGATTAAGTTCCGATATGTGGTTGAAGCATAGTGGGAGTGCAAACCTAATGGTTGGGTTTATGTTACCCTCTCTCTATCTATTCAGATAGTGGTGTTTAATACATACAAGATAGTATTTTATTATACTCTTTCATCTATGTGTCCACAACTCTTGAGAGGTTCCTTATTTTATATTGATGAGGATAATGCTTAAACAGGTATCCCATATGCTACCCCTTTTGAAGCGTGGAATCGGTGTGCATCATTCTGGTTTGCTTCCCATTCTTAAGGAAGTGATTGAGATATTATTTCAGGAAGGTCTGATCAAGGTTGGGTCTCAATTTCATCTCATCTATTTTCATTTCACTGATAGTCTCTAATAGTTAATAGGTGACCATGGTTAGTTAACTTATAACATTTTATTGATCTGAATCAGGACCAAGTACCTACACTATTTGTAATAGGAAGTTCTTGATTTTGTTCTAGTTAAACCCTTACGGCCAATTTAAGCCAAAATACAGATTGGTATAGCCTGGCTGTTTTTCTGGACATATTGGCAGGTTTTCAGACATGTTTGGGTGGCTGGGCCTGTCATCGACATGTCCCCCACAAGTTTTTACAACCCTTTGATCTTATTATATTTGGATAACTTTGTTTTTAAGCTCATGTCTCCTTCCCCAGAACAAGTCAAAAGTCATTCTTTTTTCTGATGTTTGTAGCCTAAATCACGCATCTATTTTGTTTTAATTAAAATATGTTTCTGTAGTGTTTATTTGCCACAGAGACCTTCAGCATAGGATTGAACATGCCTGCAAAAACTGTTGTATTTACGAATGTTCGCAAATTTGATGGGGATAAGTTCAGATGGTTATCCAGTGGAGAGTATATACAAATGAGCGGCCGTGCTGGTCGTCGAGGTATTGATAAACGTGGTATATGCATACTGATGGTAGATGAGAAGCTGGAACCAGCTACTGCCAAAGCAATGCTTAAAGGAAGTGCTGATTGTTTAAACAGGTGCATCTGTTGCTTCTGAATTAGCTTTTTTCATGAGAAACAAACTAATTCTTGAATTAATGTGCGTGAAATACACTCACAAGACTTTCTAACATTCAGCTATCGTAAACATTCAAAACACTTGTCAATACGGCTGGTGAACAATTAAACAAATCTGACCAAACAAATCTGAACAAATAGTTTGCTAAGAGGGCTTCCAGTGGGTTACCTTTTCTCATGGTATTAGTGGAGCTATTTGACAGGGTTTCGCCCCTCTCATTTTAGGGTTGAGTAGGGGACCCGGTTTTGGATACTGGGTCCTTGAAGCCAAAACCTTCCAACCTATGGCCTTATGGATGCGTTCAAACACCTAAACCACAAGGAGGATTCCCTGCCACAAACCAGGTAGATAGGGAACTGTCTGGTTATTTAAATTCTTTAGGAACAACACAGTATGTCAGGGAAAACTGAAATAATAATCATGGAAATTAAGCAGTTATTTACTATTCAAATATATTGTCTAATGTTCTCAAAGATTAGATACTGCCATCCTCGTGAAAATTCTTCGCTCCTGGTTTTTGGATTTCTGTACTGGCTTGGATATGATCCCTAAACCCTTTATCAGAACATGGATGTTAAGGTTTCACACTGTATACCACTTCAAATGGCCTTTTGGTTACGTTTGAATAATTGAATTGCTGTAAGCCATACTGGCTTACAGATAACAATGAGGACTGCTCATGACTTCACAAGGTGCCTTAGCATATTTCCATAGCTTGGGAATTTCATAATCTGTCTTCAAATTTTTGGTTTCTTTCAGTTCACTTTCAGAGTTTCATTTTCTTTATGTTTGTAGTACATGTATAGTTCTTGTCTATCTCTGAATTTTTTATTTCAAAATGATATTGTCTTTATTAGAGATTTTTTCCTCATTCTATCTTGTTGGAATTTTTTTTTCTCACCTCTGTCCCCTTGCTTTACAGTGCTTTTCATTTGAGCTACAACATGCTTCTAAACCAATTACGGAGCGAAGATGGTAATCCAGAAAATTTGCTTCGAAATTCATTCTATCAGTTTCAAGCTGATCGTGCCATCCCCAATCTTGAGGTTAGTTTGTGCTGCTCGAAGCAAGTAATTTGTGATTGCAGCCAGTTTTTGTCTGGATTTGTTTGTATTTCTGTGTTTTCTGTACAATCCGAAGAAATCTTATAAGAAACTACAGATGTAATCGATTATATCATGATTTGTGAATTATGTTATTATTGCAGAAACAAGCAAAGGACCTTGAACAAGAGAGGGATTCAATTATAATTGAAGAAGAAGATAGTGTAAAGAGTTATTATAATCTGTTACAGCAATACAAGAGTTTGAAAAAGGAACTTTGCGATATTGTGGTTTCACCAAAGTACTGCTTACCGTTTCTGAAACCTGGTAGGCTTGTGTCTATCCAATGTGCTAGGAGCGATGAAACTTCCCCTTCTTTTTCTATTGAGGACCCAGTAACATGGGGAGTAATACTCAATTTTCAACGAGTGAAAACTGCTTCTGAAGGTGAGCACTCTCAATTGCTAGCTTGTATTCAGATTTGAGTTGTTTGATCACTAAATGGTCCATGGTTTGTCCAGACGATGCAAGTAGAAAACCTGAAGATTCAAACTACACAGTGGATGTGTTGACTAGATGCAGGGTGAGTGCGGATGGAGTTGCCAAGAAAATCATCAAAGTTATCCCTCTGAAAGAGTCAGGAGAAGCTGCTGTTGTTTCCATTTCCATATCTCAGGTAAATATCTGATGTTTTCTGCTGTTTATTGTGCCCAACTTGGAACCTCTTTCACCTTAAAGAGTTATGTTTTTTTTCCCTGTAGGGGTGGATGGAGGGGCCTTTATTGCCTTTTGGTCTCTTCCTTCCATGTTTCTAAATTAGAAACTTTCAACCAAACTCCAAACTGCGTAAATTCAGTTAAATATAACTACTTTTCCTACTTAATCATTGAAATTATTGACCTTTATTTGTTCTCTCAGTTTCTGCTTTTTGTTTGATGTGATTTACTTTTCCCGGTATAGTTCTTATGGAGATTTGTAAGCTATTGTAGTTGGTGTTTAACTTGTGACTATGGAAATCTGTTAAGTGATTACGATTCCATTGGGACTATTTTACCTTCCTTTACTTGTATTAGTTTCGTTCTTCACTCATTCCGTAACTTAATTGGTGTCTTATATTTATGACCAGATAAATAGTATGAGTGGAATCTGTATCATCATTCCAAATGATCTTTTGTCTCTACAAGCTCGTGAAAACACACTGAAGAGAGTTGTTGAAACTCTTTCAAGATTTGGTGAGGAAAAGATTCCTTTGCTAGATCCAGAAGAAGATATGAAGGTGTGCTACTGTAATGCAACTTTTTTTTCTTTAATTAGTTTGATTTTAGAGCGTCCTTCTGTTACTGATTGAACTTGATTTTGTTGTCCTTCAGATTGAAAGTAGTTCATACCGGAAAGTGTCTCGTAGGGTCGAGGCTTTAGAAAACCTGTTTGACCGCCATGAAGTTGCAAAAACTCCACTTATCGAACAAAAGCTTAAGGTTTTCCACAATAAGCAGGAATTATCTGCCAAGATCAAGTCAGTCAAGAAAACAATGCGCTCTTCCACTGCATTGGCCTTTAAAGATGAACTTAAGGCAAGAAAGCGGGTTCTTCGGAGGCTAGGGTAATGACTTATCTTTTTTATTTTCATCTTACATTCCCTATTTCTGTTTGCTCAGAATTTAGAATTTGTAATTCTTATCACACTAGAAACAAGATTCTTAAGGTTTGGGCAAGTTGTCACAAATCCTTCACTTTCTTTGTTTGTCATGAGTAAATTCCATATCACTTTGCAGCCTTAGAAATATCACTAGTTTGTTTATGATTGCGTATTAGGGATTTGAACTCTAGACATCTTCCCCAATATTGTGGAAGAAGTTGGTCCTTCATAATAGTACTAAAATGATTTTGGTGTATTAAAATGCAGATATGTAACGAGGGATGATGTTGTGGAGTTAAAGGGTAAAGTTGCTTGTGAAATTAGTAGTGCAGAGGAGTTGACTCTGACCGAGCTTATGTTCAATGGGCTTTTTAAGGACATAAAGGTGGAAGAGATGGTGTCTCTTCTCTCATGTTTTGTGTGGCAGGAGAAACTTAAGGATGCAACAAAACCGAGGGAAGAACTTGACCTGCTCTTTTCTCAATTACAAGATACTGCTCGGAGAGTTGCTGATGTTCAGCTCGAGTGCAAGGTAAAAAAAGTGGCGACTTTTCTGAACTGCGAAAGAACAAAAAGAAGTGCTATTTTCTATAGATAAGAATGTTACAAATTTCTATGATCCTTGCTCAGTGCATATAAACATGGTTTGGTCCCAGTGGGTCACTTGAAGAATATCTAATTGCTCGAATACTCTATGATATTTCCAAATAGATGATTTCTTTTACATTACTGGCATTAACAATTGAAATAATTTTCTGTATTATATGCATTGCAGGTTGAAATTGATGTTGATAGTTTTGTGAGTTCATTTCGTCCTGATATTATGGAGGCTGTGTATGCTTGGGCAAAAGGGTCCAAATTCTACGAGATAATGTCAGTTACACCTGTTTTTGAGGGAAGTTTGATCAGGGCTATTAGGAGGTTAGAGGAAGTTCTTCAGCAGCTTATTCAAGCAGCCAAGTCTATTGGAGAAACAGAGCTCGAGTCCAAATTTGAGGAAGCTGTTTTGAAAATCAAGAGGGACATTGTCTTTGCAGCTTCCCTATACCTATAATCCCTTCAAGGCTTTGTCATATTATTTTTCTTTCAAGGATTTATGCTAGTAGGGAAGTTAAAAGTAGGAGGGGAAGATCCCCAGTAGGAAATTGTCCCCTGCGAGTGGATGCATTTAGGTATTCCAAGGGTTAGACGAGCTAGCTACTGGCAATTAATCCTGGAACGAGCATCCAACTAAATTTTGGCCCAGAGATGTACATATTGTTTCCATAGCATACTGTCAACTTTCATTCTATTTATGTTACTTGATGAGAGGTGTAACCATAGCAGGAAAACATGTAGTCGAACAGAGAAATGGAAAAACTCTACATTATGAATTTATTCACGAGCTTTTTACACCTTTTATTCAGTTTCCAATAGTTCCACTATTACTAGTACGTATCTTGATGGTAACTACACATACAAGTCGTTACTATGCAAGCGAATTGGTGTGCCCCATTTTCTACATGTTTGCCATTCAATTGCATCCAAACTCAATCTGTACCAGGATTTCACACTACTGGAGGATTACTTCACGAATGTGAAAACAGGGACAGAAACAACGAAACAAACGAATACCAAATTCAACAACACAACCGAATATCCCGGCAACAGCAACAGCAGGCGATCTCTTCCCTGTTGTGACTCTGGGTGTTTGTGTTTGTGCAACTGGAATGCCATAGACGGGATCTGAAACCATATATTGCTGATAAGATGAGGTTGGATAGCTATAGAGTGGTGGGGTGGTGCTTTCTTGTTGGCTTGGACCTGGATGATAGGCTACTTCGGGTTCTGGAGCAGGCTGGACTTGAGGTTCCGAAGGAGTCTCATGGCCCTCATTGTGATGGGTGTACCCTGCATCCAGCCAAGGTGGTAGGGGTGGAGCTGAAGGCTGAATTGGATAGTAGGAGGAGGATGAGTACGAGCAACCACAATGGTGTAGTGGTGGTGGCCGCGGTGGTGGTCGTAGGGGCGGTGGAGGAGGATAGTAGGGCTGCTGAGTCTTCCTTTTTCTCTTCCTTCTCGACCAAAACTTGAGTTTCTTAACAGTTTTGATCATTTTGCTGCGTAGGTAAGTATAAGTTCAGGGATTGATGGAGAACTCGGTGGGGGAGCAAGCTGGCAACGATTTGATATTAATGGATCATCATCAAGTAACAAGCGTTTCTTGAGGGCTGTAAATGGTCTGGTATGTTATAGAGGAGCCTAGTTGTGCTTTCCGTCAACATAAAAGATTCACTTTCGATTTTAAAAATCTTCTGACCGTTGCCCATCCACTTACACCAACTTTTAATTTTGAATTCAAACGCAAAGAAAACTGCAGTCCATTTATGCCTCTTTTTCCACCCATGGCATTCAAACTTGTCATCTCCGACGGATGCTTACTAGTTCAGAACACACGGTAAACTATTTACGCTGCGCTTAGATTAATGGGTTTTTATCTAAAATAGGCCAACCGGCCTAATTTTATTCCAAAATAAGTAAGGGGCAGCGTGTTATTCTTCAATAGGCAAATTTGCATAGTGAATTTGCACATAACCCCTTTGTACTTAAAACCGTTGTAGTACACTATAGTCCATCATAGTCCGTCATAGTCCACCATGTGTAGTCGTAGTCCATTTCTAGAAAACAAATTACTATTTAAAATTTGCAATTTAATCCCTGTGTACCCAAAGTGTGGCCACAGTCCACCATAGTGTGATTGTAGTCCACCGTAGTATAGGTATAGTTTGACATAGTGTGATCATAGTTCATCATAGTGTGTTCATAGTCAATTTATAAAAATAAATTACTATTCACAATGTGAACATAGTCTCTTATAGTGTGTATATACTCTTTTATAGTACGCCATAGTGTCGTATAGTGCTTCTCTATCACTCGGCAACTTCACACTATTCTTCTCCTCCAAACTCCGTCGCCGTCATCTCCCCAACCACACCAGCTCATGAGCTCCACCATTGACGTCTTGAACAAACCATTTTCACATCTCATTTCATCAACCAATCAATTCCCAATCCAAAAAAACAAAACCAAAAACGAAAAAAAAAAACCAAAAAAAAAAAAGGAAATAATCACCCCGATTACTCAAACCCCTATCTTCCTCAATTCTCAGCCAAATCAAGCAATCTTTATATCAAAACGCATCTACGGAATGAGAGGAATTCAAAAACCAGGTTTTCAGGACTCACCGATGACTGGTTTGGCCGGAAAAAGTGCCGGAAAAGCTCAGATTCCGTCAAGCTTGTTGCCGGCGTTTCCGGCGGCTCTCCGGAGCGTTTTTCGGGCTGAAACTTTGTGGGGATGTTCTCTCAAATGTCAGGAATGCTCTGGTGGCAGTGGCGTTTGGAGAAGGTGGCCGGAAAAAGAGCGACGGCGGCGAGAAGCTCGGCTGTTAAGTTTTCACGTTTTGCTTCACCAGCGGCGTTCCACATTGTCTTTGGCTTCGGAATTTTGGGAGTACACTCTTGAGGTCGAGGGGAAACTTTTTTCTGTTGGAGTCGTCGCCGATCTGTGGCCGGAAAATGGAGAAACGGTGGCAAGAAAGTTTGGCTATTTTGAAAGGGCTTGGCGTGCAAATAGGCAAAACTTTGGCCTATTTTTGGAACAGATTTGGCTGCCCATCTATTTTAGAATAGATTTGTGTTGGTTGGCCTATTTTAGATAAAAACCCTAGATTAATCTTCTATTTCGCATTTGGGGCAACCTTCAGCCCACAAGATTAATGCAGCAGCTAATAGGTTTTTAACTAATACATGACATCTATTGGTTAAAGCATCCCTATGTGGGGATCTCCTCACCGTAAGATGTCATGTACTAGTTACAACTATCAGCTGCTGCATTCATCTTGTGGGGTTAAAATGCCCCAAATGCAGATAAAGACTACGGAAAGAAAGACATCGAATTTGTTCGCAGTCTTCTGACAAAGATCAGAGTATTGCTATCCAGAGAAGTAGCTAACCAAGTACATCATATCGTTGGGAACTCGCATTATTGTTTTTAGCTGGACCTGCAGAGGCTAACGTCCTCCATTCGGATCTAATGCCTAAATACTAAAGCAAAGAACCAAAATACAGCTCAGAGTCCTAAAACTTTTGAGCCAAACTGATGTTATTTCTATCTGGATTTCGGTACTTGGGTTGAGCCAAAACGAATCATATCGTGTTTAGCTTTCCTTAAAATTTAACAGGACCAACAACTTTCACATTTTAGGCTCCAGTTCCTCTCTTGGAGGAGTCTCGTTTTCCTGAATTCTCCAAAGTTCTTATTCGAGCGTTGCTATTTTCAAATTCATGACATACATTTTGCACTTGCTCTAATATGGCGAAAACATGTGCCCGCAATTTTCTTTCCACTATGCAATCACAAACCAATTCAGTTTCGCTCCAAGTCTGATAGGATTTGAGAGAAGATTTTCAAAACTGAACACCATTACATCTGCTTGAAATCTCCAAATCTTCACACATTTGTGTAAGTGATGGGCGAGCTAACAGCATGTACAATCATTCATGCAGCACATTAGCTTCAATGGAAGTACCTTCTATGGCCATAAGAAAGGGCTCTTGAATCCGTATAATGTTTTTGAACAGAGGATCAGACAAGTTCATTTGCAAGCAAGAGAAAAAAGGCTATATATTTTATTTACACGAGCTCGATGTTAACATGTCTTGACAAAATATCAAAAATATAAGTAAACATATAAAGTACACAAAAGAGGACAAAGGTGAAGAGCATGTACCCGCGCCATCCGCAGCAGGAAAACTTGGGAGCCCATTTGGGTCCAAACAAGCAAGCACTATGAGATCCTCTCGGCAAAGCTAGACAAACAATAACCATGACACGCAGATTCCTTAGAAAGAAGCAACACTCCAGAATTCTAGTGCACTACAGGCCGCTGGCCTCCTTCCATTTCAACTGTACGGGAACTCCAGTTCCAGCATGAGAAGTTTGTCATAAGCAGCATCATCGGAAATCTCATGTAACTGCCAAGTTCAATTTTTCAATGTCATTTTCTTTTTCCAACTTGACATTATATAGTCAGAGAAAATAGGGCAGATCAGTATGCAGGTCCAACAATAGATGACCGGTCTTCAGTGTTGACTGCTGCTTCAGATTCCGGCTTCCCTATTTTGTTGACATCTTCATTGAGTGGAAGTTTTATCTTGGGTGACAACCTCTTGACTTCCTCTAGTGTGTAGATAAAAATCTTCCTTACCATGCTGCAGAACTCACTGCGACAAAATAAACACATTTTCCAGGATGAAATTCAAAGACGTAATCATAAATGTTTAAAGATTGTAATCCAGATGACCAGACTGCAACAATTAGAGTCATTTTAAGACCTTAAGAAATAGACTAAAGCAAGCAAGAATATCATATATGAGATGGATAATAAAAAATGTAAATTAGACACAAGAATCCTCAGTTTATTGCCCTGACATCATCTCATCATTATGTTTCTCCAAAGAGTACCCTAAGTAATACTAAATATTTACTATGAGAAACAATTGAAGAACTTAATCATCAATTCCAAATTTTCAAGTATGTGACTTCAATGGAGAATAAAAGAGTTGTTTAGATGCACTTACTGCCATGGATCATCCCCAACCATCATCATGTCATCCTCATCATCGGTGTAGACAACCTGCCATTTCTTTGTTGATCCACAGAGCTCACCTTCAATATCAAACATCTGCTCTAGTTTCTTGAGTAGATCCTCATACCGCTCAAACCGTGTCAAATCTACAGCTCTTCCAACAGCAATCCCTTGCATGTGAACCTAGGATGATATTTTGAAAAAAAGTAAAAGCATTTGAATCTGATAGTCACCACAAATAAAAGTAGAAACAACTCAATCCAGATAGTCACAGCCTCTCAATAACGGACTGTAGAGGCATGAACCAGTGCGAATAGAAAAATACAATCTAAGATGATAAAAGAAGTCGCAAGGAGAGAAAAGGAATTGAATACAAAGTATACAAGCCAGGGCATACAGGACCAAAAATGCACCAAGACCAGTAAAAGGGCAACATACCTTTGTGCAACTCCTGATTTGCCTGCTTTGCGATTCCTGAGGTGATCTCAGACATGACTTCTCAGCATCACAACTTCCTGAAGGAAGATCAGATCGATTGACATTTGATGGTTCGGAATGTTGGTCAGAATCGGCATCAAAGGATGAGATTGGTTGAATATCCGCCACCTTTCCAGACACTGTAACCACAGGTGAAGTCTCTTCTACATTAGAGTTTTCGAGTAGTTGAATTCCAAACAGCCTACAGCCATTCCCTGTGTTTTGTCTCCTTTCCCCGGAATCTTTGTTCATAATAGGTGAAAAAGACTCCGTCACACCATCAACCCGATTAGCCCAAAACATTGAGTTCCCAGAAACAGCAGCCAGAGAATTATTCCCGGTGAAGCACAGAGAAGTGGTTTTTGAAGCGGGATTATACTTGGGTGATGGGTAAATGTCCCGCCCACGCTGTTGGTCGCTGTAGGAGAAAGCCGAAGGAGAGTCAACTTGAGATTTCCACTCACCTAGTACAGAGAGACCATACAGGTGCTTAGAATATAAAAATTCAAGACAGTTTAGGAACCACAAATCACGAGAACAAATAATCATACTCATAGCAGAAAGATCTGGGGATGGCGAAGGTAACACAGGAGGCCGTGCCCTCTTGTTCCTCATTGCAGGTTGGGAATTTAGGGGAGTAGTTGCCACCAGTGGCTCCAATTCCCATGGGGATACTCTATCAGGTCGCAATATTGATGAGGGCTCATCCCATTGAACCTGAAAACATAATCATCATCGGAAATGCAATTCTAAATGAGAAATTAAAGATAAAAGAAACAGAATCTACTAACCACACACTAAATGCATTTCAGAGTATGAAATGCAACTCAATCTACATTTAATTAAGGACACTGGTGGTATAGAAATTGTCAGGACACATTCATAACATACTGTCTTATGTAGACTTTACGATACGGAGCAGATTTCCATCTTATTACTAGTTACCTGGTTTAGTTTATTAGTTTACTTATTCTTAGGTTTCTCTGGGTTGAGATGCATTCAGAATCAACAAAAGAAGAAGAAGAAAATTATCTTTAAATGAAAAATAAGTTCTAGTTGGAATAAAGGTCTTTAAAGGCATGGCACAATTCATGCATCCAAAATTTAGCTACTATAAATCACTCCCAAAAGGGTAGAAGGTTAGATGGATACAAGTAACTGAATCCATTCAACCACACTTTTTAACAGCAGAAAGATTGATGTTCACAATGGGAACATGAAGATAGAATATAAAGATTTATCGATTGACAGAGGTGTTTATTTTGACCTTACAAAATTGATAAAGTAAGGCATCTAATTGTAATTTCCAAGCATAACAGACTAGTGTGATATTATCTCCAAATGTATGGCAACATAGGACTGACTCAACACTCAAACTATCATTGGCAAAAGAAAACAACCTTGAGGGATCGCCACTCGGAATTTGCCCATCCAGATGATGTATTATTATCTCCAACACCAACAATCGTGCCACTGAACCTGTAGTACAGTAAAAATTATTAAGCAAGAATGCTAAGGACTTCCTTTACAAGACACCAAGCAAGGAAAATATACCTTCTTTCAGGAACTTCCTCACCCTCAAATCTCATCTTAAACCTCATCCCAACAGATAGCTTGTGACTGCAAGCTTCAAGGTACTTGTTCACACTTACAAGGAACTCAGACCGACTTGTTCTGTTACAAACGGAGCCACCAAAATTTAATTTTTACAGGATAGAACATGGATTTGAAAAAATGGAACCAACACAAACAGTGACCCATGAGCAAGCAGGTTGAAAAGTACACAAGTTAGAAATTTTTAAATTTATCCGAGCTGGCTTATTCCTCCAATAATGTAAATATACTTCACAAGAGTAGATTATACCAGCACCAGTAACCCAACCTAAACATATGTAGCTAAACCATCATAATCCACATCTATCCAAATCTCCATATAAGACAAATGTTATGAGAAATAATGCATAATCAGATTACAAGACCAGTGGTAAATTATAGTATAAACTCATCTGCCTCCATTAATAGAGCAAAAGAGGCAAGACCTTGGCTTATAGAAGACAGAAAAGAGTGTCCCAGTTGCAATGGCATGAGATGCAGTAGCTAGAACTCCAAGATGCATGCTGTGACTAGAAATAACGGAAGAGGGCATGTGGTTTGGTTGTCTCATGAGCCTCCTTACTCCAACACGCAGCTCTCCATTTTCACCTCTGGGAAATACATGTATCAAACACAACGGTTAAATGATAAAGTAACAAAAGACAAAATAATCAATCCTTTTCATCGAGTCCAGACTTGCCTTAAGAATATAAAAGCATCACCAGCCACTAGTTTCTTAGAACTAACAAAGACACTCCACCCAGTTGTGAGCAAATGGCGCCTAGGTTGCCCTGGATTTTTTGAAGAGGATCAGTGGAATGAGTATAGCATAAGATCTCACCATCCCAACATAAACAGCATACAAACCAAAACATCATAAAACACCAGGCATCACATCTAAATAAGGAATTATAGATACAATGTTTCACAACAAGATGTTGAACCTCAAGTCATGATTTTCTTAGTAAAGAAAAGGTGAACATATATAGTCCTTTCGAAAAAGAACAAATAGGAAAAGATGTCAAACAAATGGGTACACGACATGGTCCTGTTGAAAAAACCATAAATGAATCATTTGAAAAACTAAATAGATGCACTTGGGAATTCCAAATCACACTTGACACTAAGATATTGACCACATGAAACAGAGAGAGAGACTCAAAGATAATCAATGTAAGACTCATGAATGGAAAACCTAAATACCTGAGTAAATTGCACCATTTACACTAAAATACAAGCACTCTCAATCATATGGCCTTACTAGTTGGAAACTTATATATCAACCTTTTAAACTTGACTCAGTACAATAATAATAGAACAACCCAAGAGGACATTCCTCATTCGTTCCAGAAACTAATTTTCCTCAGACTAACCTCTTCACTAAGCCACTGTATTATCTCGTTACACTATAGGGCAGAAAATTATTGCACGTGCACAACTTCTGCTTGACATATGAAACAAGCATCATCCATCCCTAACTGTCATGCTCTGTCATATGACTCATATCTAGTGTAAGATACAAAACAACCTGAAGTTCGTGTGCAAGCAACAAGTTCACTCACCATTTTCATACGAAAAAGAAACCATAAAATCAGTGGGATAAGAAGCCTACCAACAACAAAGGGTTTCACTTTCGAGGTAAAACAAGGTCAATCAACATTAAGAAAACTTCTGGATCAAACTGTGATAGGCATATTTAAAGAGGATGTGGCATATATTCAATGCAATTTTAGGAAGAGTTCCAGCTATTTGTAAGTAAGCCATAATCTATATCCAGTAAGCCATCAAAAAGAAAGTTAAACCTCGGAATATGTGCCGAAAATGCCATTCAATTCCATGCAAATCAGTTGCAACCAATTCTTGCCATGGAGGCTGCTGCGACATATCCTGAAAATATTGAAAGTCGTGCAAGGCACAGAGTAATTAGCCAACACTACCCCTAGGGGGGTATTAAAAAACAGGATATAAAGATAAAAACACACGTAAAAATAAGGTAGAAATAAAAAAGAACTATACTAACCAGTGGTGGCAGACAATCATCAGCATGCCTCCGAAGGACAGAGAACCCGCCATGCGTGCTTGTGTCAGAAGCAGTAAGTGTCTTGCAAAATGAATGGACTGTACATCGCGTAGATTCTGGGAGTGGAGAATCTGGGCTTGTTACCTCGCTTTGCTGATCAATGAAGAATCAAAGTAAGGCAAGGATGACAAAGAGAGAAAGGAGAACAGGAGAAGAACATTCCAACTAAGTTTTTCATAAGTTTTCTATTAAGGATAGGAATTAATTATCAGTACATACAAACAGCAATTGCACAGCACATACTTATTCAGAATTTGCTATTACTTTAACAGGTTACGACTGTTTTAAGGTAGAGACAACTCACATCTGCTTCCGGCAGGAGGGTAACTTGTGCATAAACTTCATCTGTTTCGGGTTCAGCCTACAGTCAGGTTAAGTACAGACTTCACATCAGACAACTAGAAGGTTGAGCCAAGAACTGATGTGCAGCAAGCAAAAAAAAGATAACCCTACTTTCTTACAGACTAAAATAGTCACGATGTTACTCACCCGTAGCTGAACATTAACAACTTTACATAGAATTTTGGAGGGCAGATTGAATGAAGGCATTTGCTGCTCTGACCCTTGATGCATTGATGCCTCAAGCTGCAATAAAGAAGCATACGTGTTAAAAGTGATTAAAATAGTCAAGTAAAATAACACAGAGATATAGACAGTATTTTAGCTCACTTTATAGCGATGTATACATAGTTTTTGAATACGGTCCATACACACAAAAGTACACAAGAATAATTATGGAATATTCAAGCTTCAATAAAAATTAAGGAAAGTAATTAATTGAAAACTCTAAGAACAAATAAAACAGTAAAGTTAGGGGGGGAATACCTGAAAGGCAAAATTAGAGTTCACTATGCATTATCTTTAACAAACTACAGAAAGCTAAGTGGAATACCCAAATCCAATGGACTTTTACGCTTAAAATGAAGCTTTCAATAATTAAATCCGACAAAAGTTCAGAGTTCTAACAAAAGATAGGTGGAAATATACTAGTCCAAGAACTAAACGACACAAGGCCCACCAAACCTTACCCGAACCACAACATATCAGCAAACCAAGCACCCACTACAACCCATGTAAAGACGGCATGTAGCATCTAAAGTAATCATATTCAAGGTAAAATGGACACAGAATAAGATAATGAGAGAGATAATTTACTTGCTTGCAAAATGTTTTCACCTTACTGTACCTAGGTTTGTCCATTTTATTCTCAGAATACAGCTGATTCGGCACTATCCCACAATCCATTACATCATTCATAATTGGTTCTAACATTATCAGAAAGAAAGATACTTTAAATATGATGTTGTATAAATCAACCCAACGTATCAATAATCTCCAGTACTAAACGTAAAAACAGGAAGTCTACCTGTGAGATAAACTGAGAGGTCAGACATACCTGTTCCATGTGGCCCTGTGGAAAGTAATAAACTCGCTCCCCTTCACGTGGAAGGGTGACAAGGGGCCCAGCACAAGCATGCCATAGTTCCTTATACAGAGCATCACTAGATGTCCCTAAAAATAATATCAACAAAAGTCAACTGTGGTCAAAAAGAAAAACGAAGAAGTAATTTTGACCCAACTCACAGAAATTAAACAAAAGCTCCCAAACAAAATCATTTCTACTTTCCAGCGCCCTAGAGACCAAATGCTATAATGATAAGAGCTCAAATTCATCATCTATTCTAGGTTTATTAAGCCCCTTCGTGAGGTACTTCTTAGGATCTATAGAAACTCAACTATTCCAGGTTTACTAAGCCAACCTTGTGTAAGAAAACTTGACATACTCCTGCTCATTCCCTAACTGTCAGTAAAAACATTGACACAAAGGATGAGGATATGACTCCTTTCTGAAACTAAAATAGATTTATTGTAAAAAGTAATTTTCAGAACAGCATCAATAACATAGGCTTTCCCAAAATTTAACTACGTCATTGCCTTGTTCCGAGATTAAGGCATTAATAACAAAATAGGAATAAAATTTATGTATATCCCTTTAAAACATTTATGATTTAGACAACGAGGAACGGTTATCATTAGCATCCTCTAGCTTCATTTATATAGATACCTTTCTAGCATAATTAGCAATTTCTTCTTTGCTTGGTTAGTCAAAGTCCATATTAATCAACACAGGACTAGGTTGATCATAATTTCATCTTAGACTTCATTGTAACACGCTACTCGCAAACAAAACATAACTTTCCAAATACTTAGAAGCCCTTCGAGAAGTAGAAATCCATACCTGTCCGTGAACTTCCTTGGGGACGATTGGAAGCTGAGAATGCCATAGCAAAACTACGCAACGTTTCCCCTGCTCCTGAAGGTTTTTCTGTGGAAACCCAAGCGTTCAGAGGTCGTTTGTAAAGAAACATTAGAAACAAGACAACCAGCACTGACCAATTAATAGCACCACCAACTAAAACAAACTTCTGCCACTAATTATCATCCTTAATCAATGCAAAACTGGCTTGAGCACCCGATAGTTAAAGAATATACACATGTTTTGTGCCAGCAGAGCCAGCTCAGTGCCTTAAATATGGCAGACTAACATAAATGGGCTTGCAATTTGAAGATTTAATGCCAAACCGTAAACAATCAACCCTGCAAAGGGTGAACATTTCTGGGCCTTTAACCTCTCTCAGAGCGAAAATGGAACAAATTTTATGAAGCATTTGATCCCAAACGATCTGAACCATTTTCTCCAATTCAATATATTCCAAATGAGTCCTCCATTCTTAACACAAGGAACAAGAAGAATTTTCACTAGCTTTTGTCCACATTTGCAAAACAAGGGACAAAAATGGAAAAGTTAGACCATTTGCTTCACCAACCAAGCGGTGGATCTCTCTCGCAGGTTTGGATTCCCAGAAACGACCAATCAGAGCAAGCCCCAAAACCCACAAATAAAACAAGAACAAGTTCTAACAATCGAAAGAAAGCTTGAGAAGTTGTAACAATTGATAAGAGAGTGTACCTTCAACTTAGAGAGCTGAGGGAGATGAATGAATCGTCGACGGGGATGATGTAATTAGGGTTTTGAGAAGATGGAATTGGGAGTGGAATTGCCGTGGAATTGGGAATTTTGGGAATTGGGAATTGGGAATTGGGAATTGGGATCGGAGGATGATAAGGTCGTGTTTGGTCCAAGGCCGACACCACCCCCTTGTCTCTGCCCTCTTTTCTCTCTCTCTCTCCTCCCACCTTGTTTGCCCCTGTCTTTTCATTTTATTACTTTTAAATTTTAATCTAAAACTTACAACAAAAAGAGTACATAATTTTAGGTGTGGTTTACTTACTGTTTTGGTATCTGAGTTACATTCACTCCTATATGCTTCCTGTTGGTGGTGCTTTCATCATTCATTAATGTTCCATTTTGTTATTAGTAATACCCGTCGTCATTATATCCCTGATCATGTTACAGCTACTAACTTTCTGCATCATCGTACGCTATAAATTTATGAAATGACAGATACTAATGTAGAATAGTGACTGATAGACAGTAATATATGATTCTCAAGAATTTTACTCAGTAGTACTCTTAACTACTGCTTAAGAAGGTGGATTTAACCGCAATTTCAATTCCCCAAGCAGTAAGTTGAGCCTTTCAGGTTTTACATGAGTGTATTGGATTGAAATTTTGAAGGAATTTAAAAGAATTTGGAAATCACAGTGTATTCAATTAGGATTTTAAATGAGTTTATAAAAATCACAGTGTTTTCAATTGAGATTTTACGTGATTCTATACAATTCTAGATGTATTCAATTGAAATTTTAAATGACTCCATTCAGTTCTCGGTGTATTTAAAAAGTTATTGATTTTGCTATAATTGAGAATTTGGAGGATTTTGAGGGAATCCAGGGTTTCAAATATAAATACCAAAGGCCTTTCCAATTCTCACCTTCTCCATAGAAACTTTCAAAGCCTTTGCAATTCTCTCTTGAACCCTATTCATTCTCCCATAGTTTCAAGTGGCTGGATCCAGCGGCAGAGCTGGGTCAGTGGACTAGCGGGGGCCGCTCATACACACAAGAGATATAAAAAATTGAAGCCACAAAGGCAATAAAGGATGGTTTCCTTTATCTATAGTCACAAAATATATCCAAAATATATCCGAAAAACATAAACATCACAATGTCATCTACAAAATAAGTTCCATGCTAGAATCCATAACAAAAACATAAAAATCTAACTTAAAATTGAGAGCGATGATCCTTCACCATGATAGGTTTATATACTACTCAACCTGAAACCATTTACCAATATATATATATATATTAATTCATTCCATACTTTCGTAGGCCTAACACAACAACAAAAGTTTCTACTAGCAAACAACAATCAATCCTACTAGCAAACAATAAGCTTAAACAATGACAATTAGATCAATTTTTCAAACTAATAGGAAAAATTCAACTCATTTTTCAAATTAAGCATAATTACCCAACAATTACCAAAATTCAACTCAAGTTGAACATTTGAGTACTTAACAAAATCAATAAATTATTAGAAAATACTTTGGGGGGTGGACGGGAGGACCACAAAATACCTTTTGCTTATGTTCTACTAAAGAGAAAAGGAAAGAGAGGGCTGTGAGTGGTGGGGGGATGATTTTGGGAAGTGGTGGGGAATTTTTAAAGCTTTGTAATTTGACCTCTTCTTTAATTGGAGTATAATAATTTTATGTTGGTCATTCCTAATAGGTCTTTAAATTTTAGTGGGGGTCATTTCTAGTAATTGTTGAAATTTTAATGGACAATATATATGTTTAGTGGGAGATTTTAACAATTTGTGGGGGCCATGGCCACCTTTGGCCATCACCTAGCTCCACCACTGGCTGCATCCATCTGTTCTTGTGAAGGTAATTGCCAAGAACATCAATTGAATAGTAGGGCTTTCCTTTTCTTCTTTGTATTGGTCGACGGCACAGGATACAAATATGTACACATGATCAATTTGGTTCGTTTTACTTGTTCTGTTGGTTCTGTGGGTAGTCAAGTTTCCAAATTCTCTTTTCTTTTGGTTTGGTTTTTTTTTGTTTTTTTTTTTATTAGTGGTGGTTGGTTGCAACCCAAAACCAACCCTTCCTTCTTTTTTTGCAAACACATCCCTTCCGTGCGCCCCCCCCCCCCTCCCCTCTTTCTTGTTCTCGTTTTCTCCTTCCCCCCGCTTGGGAGAAATATTTGGCACCAGGCGCGCTCAAAGCGTGTTGTTTTGAAACACTAGTTAAAATTTACATATCATTTGTTATTTATGAAGTGTACTATTGTTACTCATGATACCAAAGAGATCTTCCATTTCCCATGACTAAGACCATCTCCAATGGTTTGGCTCAAAATTCAAATTTGAACCTACAAAATACAACTATTCTCTTATACGAATTTGAGATTTCCCCCAATAATGAAATACTCAAATTTAACTCTATACTTTAATTAATTGAGTTTAACATCAATTTTTTTTATCCAATTATGATTTTTCTTAAGTTAATTTGTATCTAGAATTTCTTAATTTAATTTTATGAATATTTTGATGTAAAAAAAATTAGGATTTTGAAACATATATTTTTGTCATTTGATTTCAAATAGGGTTAATAAACAAAGTAGATATGTTGGAGCCAACCTTCCCCCCAAAAATTCAAAAAAATATAGGACTAGTTCTTCCCTCTTTGTGCATAAAAGTGTGGGGACTCAAATTTGAGATTGGAGTCAAAAATTGTGTCAAATATGACCTAAAATTTGACTCAATCTCAAATTTGAGATTGAAAATACATGCAAAATACATACATTGGGGGAGATATTGTGTCAAATATGGGTTTGAGACACAACCATTGGAGATAGTCTAAGGAAGCTATTTGTAAGGGACTCCAAGAACCATGCATGAAACCTTTTCCTGCCCATCTCATCTTGCTTGACTTTATAAAGTTGAGCACATCATCATCTGTGAAAAGCTAATATCAAAACCAGTTTGGACTATTTGGTTTAATTACCTCAGACGAAAAAAGGACAGCACAAAAAGATTTTACTCCTATTTAGGGCTTATGGTTTCAAGTGCATATCTGCGTCTACCTTATAAATCGTACTCCCTTCTCTAGCAACTTCATCGAAAAAGATCATCAAACCCTCTTCAGGTTGATGCATAGCTAGCACAAGTGCAAATCATCTCGGATAATTAGGACGATGAAGGCGTTTTACACACAGACGCATAATCAGTGCCAAAGACAAATCACCTAGGATAGTTACGATGAAGAAGGGGGGTTCCACAAGATCGCAAATTGTCTCCACCCCAACCAAAATTATGACCCGCTTAATTATATAGTTTCTGAACTTTGGAGTGACTGATTTGATACTTGGACTTACAAAAAAAAATCAATAATACAAACCCCAAAAAAATATTTATATACTACTAATCTATGTTTTTTTTAAACGAGAAATGATTCATAATATTCATAATAAGTGGATGTAAACATAACATCCAAAGCAAATACGTCAAAAGGTCATAGGGGGCAGTCATCCAGCGGCAATCATCCCACTCGTGGGGACCTCCATGCTGACTAATAAACGCAACAATAGTGTGAGCTGCGATATTACAAGACTCGGGAACATACCAGTGAACATAATGCCCTTTATTTTAGGCTTTTAGTAATCTCAAGGGAACACATCAGTTAACATATCTTCTTTTTTTTCCTTAAAGGGTAGAGGAGGTTTTTGGCACAGGCTGCACCAAGTTAACACCTTCGGCATGACCTTCAGCTACCCTTGTGCCCCTTCGGGGTGTTAGCATATCTTCCATCACATAAGAGTGTCCCCTGACCACAGTTTGTGTATTCCCGAAGGAACCTGTGCGTGGCGAGAGTTGAACCCCTAACCAGTTTTTTAGATTGGGGGAAGAGACAACTTTACCAACTGGACCACATTCAGGGCCTTTGAGTCACTCTTAGACATCTACCTTTTTAATAGCCAACCTCACAACAATAGGTCACCGCTACCCGCATCACCTCCGCTTTTGCTATTAAGCTAGAAGGATTACCAAACAAACAAAAATACATTAAAATCAAACGAGCCACACATCACCAAGTCAAACAGCGCGTGCATACAAACTCGTGACCTTCTGATGTGTGAGAGATGGCTAAGGAAGATAGCAGCTCGACTAGCGTGGTCAACGGCGCCTCAATCGGTGGAGCTATCCGTTTTGCCGTCGGTAATTTCTATTAACCCCTAAAGACATTTCTCTTCAGAAACCCCTGCTTGTGTTTTATGTTTTTTTTTGTTCTAGTTTTTGTGTTGTTCTGTGCTTTTTGGGGATTTGTTTCTTTCATTTTGTTTCTAGGGTTTGCCTATTAATGGGTTAACTTGTAGTCTTGAAATGTGCCCGCATTGTAAAGGAGCTATAATAAGTTTATTTGTCGTTTTGATGCTTATGTAGAAGGCAGGTTCTTCTAGGAGGACTTTGAGTTGGAAGATAGGATTTTACTTGAAAATCATTGACCCTATCAGGGAAATTATTGGGTTAGGTTCAGTATTTCATTATGCCTTATTGTCCTTTGGTTAAGTCAGCTAGTAAAACATAAGCAGCTTGGGAAACCCAAAAATGTTTTAAGATTAGCTCGCCTGTAATTGTTGAGGGATGATGTCCTATTTCCTTGTGTTATCTTTACAAATCTCTGATGAACCTGAACAAGTGACCAAAAAAAAATGCCTACCTACTCGTGTCGTTCTCCAAGATTAGTTTTTTATAGTGCCTGAAAATACTCCTTTCTTTATAATCATGGTGGATTAGCTCGGAGGCACCTTAACTAGCTCTTTCTCATATGATCATTACAGTGCTAATAGTAAGATTCAGTCGAAAGACTTCTTCAGATGTCCTTTTTTTGGTTTGCATACCCTGCACTTTCCACAAGTATTGTGTGATAGTGACACATTAGGTAATGTCCACATTTGTGTCAAGATCATTGCACCTAAAGTATACAAATCTTTTACTAGATGCTGCACAAAGGTTTATACTGCACTTGATCATTAAATAAACAAGCGGATTTTATTCAAATCTGATGATTGAACAATTAGTCCACATATTTTTTGTGTAGCTATATTATCGTAACAACTGTTGATAATAAGTCTTGAAGGTAACTCTCTTAGCATTAGTTGTATCTTTTATCTACAGGATGACTAAGAGATAAAGTAAAAAAGAAGTCAGCTGCCCCCTCTTCTGCTCGTCTACAAGTCTGCCTAACCTCCTGTCTTCTTCCCTTCTCTCGCCTCTCGTTCTTGGACGTGGGTGCCAGCTACCGGTGGCTGCTCTCAAGAGCAAAAGGGAGAGGCGACCTGGGAAAAAAGGGCCCAGAAGCCCAACAAGTTCTCTTAAAGAGAGAGACGGCGCCCACAAGAAGGAGTGGGGGGGTAACCCGGGGACAACCTAACCCCCTTGGAACCCTAGGTTTCCCCTCACTATAAATACCTCACTTCCACAAGTGAAAGTAGTTTTCATTTCTCCCACAAAACACTTACTTGCTTCCAAGACTCTCCTTCCTTTTCTCTCTCATTTGTTTTTTTTTTTTTTTTTTTTTTTTTTTTAATTTTTTTTTTTTTTTTTTTTTTTTTTTAATATTATTAAATTTAGAGATTTTTTTTATTTCATGAAACTAGGATAGAATTGCAAATGATGATTTAGTTAGCTAGCCTTACAGAAAAATGAACCTATACTTGCAATTAATTTTGTTTGAATTATTTTTGTGTTTAGATTCATAGTATGATCTCAAAGTCTAACGTATGTAATTTGCAATATCTCCTATAGTGATTCTTTGTCTCTACTCGCAGGATCGGTGTATGGGACATATGAGTTTTGCAGGTTTAAGGTACACTTTGTGATCTCATGTTGAACCTCAACCTAAGAGTTTGCTTTTGAAACAATTTTTTTCCTTCAAAACAATCACTTTTATCTCCACAACACATTTAATGGACGCCACCAAACTATTACATGTCCTAAAAAAATGCATTAGTTCAAAGTTGATGATGCAAGGAAAGCTCGTTCACTAGAAGATGTTCATTGTCGTCTTACAAGACAACCCTGCCCTCTGCAAGAACCTCATCAACTTTTACTTTTCTAGCCAATTATGCGACTCTGCAAAGCTTGTTTTCCAATCTATTGAAAACCCATCCAACATTTCCTTGTGGAATGCCTACATAACAACATACATCAAGAATTTTAGGTACATCAAAGCTCTGGAGCTCTTGAAGGTTTGATGCGCTACTTGTTTGTTGATGCACATAGTTACACTTCTCCAAGTGTTCTTAAGGCATGCAGTGTGTTGGGTAAAGTGGGTTTTGGAAAAAGAAACAAAACCATTTGTTGAAAACTGGTTTCATGTCTAATATCATGGTGGCTAGCAGTCTTGTGGGCATGCATGCAAAATGCAATATGTTGGATTGTACAGCGCGGATGTTTGATGAAATGCCTCATAGAGATGTGGCTTGTTGGAATAATGTGATTTCTTGTTATTACCAAGATGGGCAAGCTCGAAAGGCAATCAAATTGTTTGAGAAGATAAGGGGTTCTGGTCTTACTCGTAATTCAGTAACGCTGACAATTGTGATTTCTTCGTGTGGAAGGTTTTTGGATTTGGAGAGAGGCATGAAGATTCACAAGGAGTTGATGAGAAATGGAATTGGTTTGGATTCATTTGTTGGTTCTGCTCTTGTGGACATGTATGGAAAATGTGGATGTCTACATATGGCAAAAGAGGTTTTTGAGCAAATCTCAAAAGGAATGTCATTACATGGAATTCTGTGATTGCAGCATACAACATAATAGGTGACAGTTTATCTTGTATCCAACTTCTTAGAAGGATGAATGATGAAGGAACTAATCCCACTTTAACTACTTTTAGCGGCATATTAATGGCCAATTCAAGCTTAGGCCAACTACAACACGGGAAATTCATACATGCGTTCATGATTAGAAACAATATAGAAGCTGATATCTACATTTACAACTCACTTATTGATCTCTACTTCGTATGTGGAAGTGTCTCATCAGCTAAATATGTGTTTGAAAAAGGTACCTAAAACAAATGCAGTTGCTTGGAATGTTAAGATTTCTGAACATGTGAAAGTGGGCAACTATTTTGGGGCTCTGGGCATGTATGATGATATGAAAGAAGCTGGGGTAAGACCTAATGCCATCACACTAACTAGTATCTTATTGGCTTGCGCACAACTAGCAGCTTTGGGAAAGGGCAAGGAGATTCACAAAACTCTTTCTAATAGTGACCTTGAAACAAATGAAGTAGTGATGGGAGCTCTCCTGGACATGTATGCTAAATGTGGTGATGTGGATGAAAGTCTTCATGTTTTTTAATAGATTACCAAAATAGAGATCTTGTGTCATGGACCTCCATGATCACTGCTAACGGATCTCATGGCAAGGCTTTAGAAGCTTTGAAGTTTTGTGGTGAAATGTAACGATCCAATGCAAAACCTGATGGCGTTACTCTTCTTGTAGTTTTATTTGCTTATAGCCATGCAAGACTAGTTGACGAAGGTTGTTACTATTTCAATCAAATGACTACCACTTACAGAAATAAACCCAAAATAGAGCAATACTCTTGTTTGATGGATCTTCTTGGAAGTACTGGGAGGTTGAATGAAGCTTATGACATTCTCCAAAGAACTCCAGAAATTACGGAAGACATTGACTTATTAAGCACACAATTTTCGGCATGTTGTTTTCACAAAGATCTAGTTTTGGGTGTGAAAATCGTTTGGTTGCTAATTGAGAAGAATTCAGATGATCCTTCAGCTTATGGTATGTTTTCAAACATTTATCCTTCCGTCAAAAAATGGGATGATGTACGGAGAGTCAAATTAAAGATGAAAGAATTGGGATTAAGGAAAAATGAAGTGAAAGACACAACAGCTGCAGCATCTCAAGATGATGAGGTACTTGTTATTCAAGATGATGGTCTTGTTAACTTAACATCTCAAGATAGCTGTTGGGTTGTAGACACATGTGCATCCTTCCATATAACTCCAAAAAGGGAGTTCTTCACATCATACTTTGCTGGAGAGTTTGGTAGAGTAAGAATGGGAAATGATAAAATTTCCTATATTGTGGGGAATGGTGATATCATCTTGGAAACGAACTTGGGGTGCAAGTTGGTACTCAAGAATGTAAGACATGTACTAGACATGCGTCTCAACTTGATGTAACACCCCGGAAAATGTATCTAGTTTTGGGGCGGCACGACCGTATAACCAGATTTTTGACATCATGTTTTAGCATACGTCTATTGATTAAGCATTGGACAACTTTATTATTGTAAATTGGTTTCAAGGTCACACATACTAACTTAACATCTTTAGGAAGAGAATACAATCTCAAACTCTTAATACAACCAAACATAATTTCATCATCAAATGAAAGGACTTGGAAAAGGCTCTATGACTCTATGACTTGATGTGGTGGGCTTCGGTCACTTGTCCAATGCCTGGTACCATCGCCTACTCCTTGTTTCTATCTGAAACTTACAAACAGGACTATGTGAGCAAAGCTCAGTAAGCGACTATCGAACAAGCTCAAGACATTCAAGAAAACATTTAAACTGACTATCATGATCATGCAACTGTGCATATGCGATGCAATGTACCAATGTATGCCTTTTAGAAAACCCTTTTAACAAAAACCCTGTCTTCCTTTCTTTTCCCTTCGGGTACATACCTGGGAGATAGCTTCGTGGCTAGTAGGGGGCGCCTTTCCTAAAAGCAAAACCTTTTCATTAGACCCCACCTCTCGGGAGTCTATTCCTTCACAGTCCATAAACTTTCATCACTACCTCCCTAAGTGTTTCCCCTTCGAAAACCTTCCTTTCATTTAAAAAGTCTCGTTCAAAACATTTTCATATGATAACATGCCATCATGCAATATGCTTAACAATTTTATACATGACCAAGCATGATACCAATATGTTCATGTGCATCAATTACTTTATCATAACAAGGAGTCAACAAATAAAACCATTCCATACATATAAAACATGAAACAATCAACAACTGTAAAACAAGCCAAATCATCCCCGTTTGTCGTTTCAGTCAAACAAGCAATCACATAGTCACTTACCTCGAGCCTCTTGGGTTCCGCCTTCTATCTCAGCACCTAAAAGATTAAGAAATAGCTTCTAATCAAACACCATAGCTGTACATCAAAGTGAGGACTCGACGAACAATTAACACTCTGTCACAATTTCTGTCTTGATACCTTCCTGACTCATATCGGCTGTAATTAATGCTATACTTTGTAGAAAAATATAATGAGCATACGTCTAGACTCAAGAAACATAATCCTACAACTTTTCTTTGATACGCAAAAAGAATTAAAGAGTCTAAATTGTCCTAAAACTTCTTACAATGTAGTCTTTCTGAAACTGTCCTGGCAGCATCTAGTCCTATTACTTAGCTTCAAATGAGGTACCAAACGATGTCCGTTTTCTATAAAATTTCTACAGTAGGTCTATGAACATGTTATCTAGAGCCTTTCAAAATTTCATCACAAAAAGACTCCTTTAGATTCGGTTTTCTGTCTTTACCATTTAAGTCGACGAATCTGCCCGGAAAGCAGAATACAGACCTAATTGCTAAGGGCCCGTTCGGTGGCGTTTTTAGTGGCCCTTTTCTGTTTTCGCACTCTGAAAAGGGCCAAAAACACGTTCGGTGGCATGAAGCTGAAAACGCCCGCAAAAATAGAGAAAACAGACGGCATTTCCATTCCTTCAACTTAACAAAGGAAACACAAAAATGGCAAATCGACGTTTCCACACCAAAAACAGAAACGCTCTCTCTCTCCCACATCTTCATCTTCATCTTCATCTTGCTTCTCTCCCTGCCTATTCTGAATCCAAATCCCAACTGATTTCCATCCAAATCCCTACCGATCTTGCATCCAAATCTCAACCGATTCAAATCGAACGCCCAGCTGAATTGCCTTCATCCCAAACGCCCCCGATTCGTCTTCACCTTCAGCAAAACCCGGGAACGCCCCCGATTCTTCTTGACCTTCATCAAATCCCGAACGCCCCCGATTCGTCTGCACTTTCAGCAAAACCCGGAACGCCCCTGATATTTCTTGACCTTCATCAAATCCCGAACACCCAGCGTATTCATCTTCAGCTTCATCAAAACCCCGAACGCCTAGTCGATTCTTCTTCTGTTGATGGTATGTTCACAGCTCTTTGTACAGATATGAACCAAAATTCGTTTCAAAATTTATTTGACTGCTCTTTTGTTCTCATTGTCGTGAGTTGCAGATCTGATTTTCATTGTCCTGAGTTGCAGATCTGAGCCAAAATCTGTACACTTGTTCCGCACAACTATCTCAGGTACTCCATTTTCATTACAAAGCATGTTCGAATGCTTTTATTGTTGATTTGTTGAAGCTTGGCTGTTTTTTCCCCAAATTGTATATCGAATTGAGGAATTGTGTGAACTATAGTTGTGGGTTGAATTGGGTTTTAGGGATTTGGGGGTTTTGGTGCCCAATTTGTCGAATTGCATACTGTTTAGGTTTTCTGTTTGAAAATATTTGCAATTCTGCAACTACTGCAGAATTGCAGGTCCCTTTGATTTAGTATATTGAGTTTTGTTTGTTTTTTAGTGGAATGTGTGTTGGTATAAGTTGGAATGTCCCTTTGATGTTTATGATCTTGCTGTAACCTGGAATGTCTGTTTGTATTTGGTTGGCATGCAAGTTTAATCTAAGAACTGTGTATGAAATGCTTGATAGTGTACATCAAAGAACTTGTTTCATGGGTCTAGGTTTGAATATCAAAGTGGAATCATATCACCAGAAAAGAGTGTTATTCGTCAAACACTCTTTGATGAAATTTTGTGCCATATTCTGTGTTATTCGTCAAACCATTGAAGAGGGTTTTGTTTGTCCATTTTTTGGGTTTATTTTGTTGCTCTTCTTCTTGGTTGTTACATGTATATGTTCTGTGTACATAACCAGGCAGCGGTTTGTTTAGGAATAATGTTCTGAGTTTATACCAACACACATCCTTATGAATAATGTTCTGAGTTTTGGCTGTCTAGCCTTAGTTGGAACTTGGAAGCCAAGAAAAGAACCATGCTTTAGAGTAAGTGTAGACATTCAAACATGTTTGCATCAATCCACTGCCTCCAATAGCATCCAAGTATGCGAATTTCTACAAGTACTGTCTGAACCATTTTTGTGGTAAGAGCAGAAAGTGAATATAGTCCATAAGTTACTTAGTTACTTGCCACTTTTACAATAGGTCAAGCAAATGGAGTCTATGACAAGGCAATTGATCTCCGCTTCTGTGATTACACAAATGAAAAGAACAACCTGAAGGGAAAGAGTCTTGCTGCAGCACTCCTGTCTGAAGCAAAGTTTGATGGTGCAGACATGACAGAAGTTGTGATGTCCAAGGCATATGCTGCAAGAGCTAGCTTCAAGGGTAAGATTGCAGATTATCCTTCATTTCGAATGTACACTTGATACTATGGAATGGAGAAGAACAGTCCTAAGTCCAATTTCCATGTTTGCAGGTACTAACTTCTCGAATGCAGTTCTAGACCGTGTTAACTTTGAGAAAGCTAATCTGCAAGGAGCCTTGTTTATTAACACAGTATTATCATGCTCCACCTTCGATGATGCACAACTTGAAGGTGCAGTATTTGAAGATACCATTATAGGGTACATTGATCATCAGAAACTATGTAGAAACACATCTATCAATGAGGAAGGAAGAGCTACTCTAGGGTGCATATGATCATTTTCCCCCATTTTTCGATGACGACAGTGCATAATGTACTTTGATTCTGTATTTCAAGTGTATGCGAGGGCATTTTAATCTGCATCCGTGTATTTGTATCTTCGTTGTTATGGATATCCGCTTAAATTACACATTTGGCCTTCTGTAAAATGATTACTGATTGGTAGTATATTGATTCCTCTTTCACCACTGCTGCTGTCTGACTTGTGTTTCATGCTGGAATTCTTGAAGGTAATAGAATTGTCAACTAGTAGTGACATGTATGAGAGATTTGTAATCAACATAGGATGATTTTTCACTACTTTGATTTCATGACCAAATTTAATTTGAGTAATTATAATGTATTTTTTTACTCATTAAAAAGCTAACTTATGTACAAAAAAAATAATTCACAAAGATTTATTTTATGTTATTGAATCACTCAATAAAATATATGAATTATTCCTTAACAAAAATTCAATTCCATATATTTCTACCGAACACGTTTTCACTGCATTTGTTTTCCGAAAATGTTTTACTGTTATTCTACCAGACGCGTATTCAAATCCCGGAAATACCAGATTCACTATTCTTGTTTTCATTTTCTAGGTGCAAACTGCGAAAATGCTCTGCGAAAACGTTATCAGACGGCACCTAAGTTTCTCCTAGAAATATGAGATGACGTTCTTACCTTGAAACTCTTACAGAGAATGCCCCTCTTCTTCCTCCAAACGTGCTGGAAATTCTGAGAGTCCTTGTTTTCCCAATAATGACCTCTCACTCTCCCCTCTTTCTCTCCCAAAACCCTTTGTATGTTTAGGGGCTGTGTTGTGTGTGCGTTTCCAGCAGCCTTGCCCCATTTAAATACTCCCAAATCAACCATTCTTCTCCTCTGCCGTTGCTCCATCATTTCCCCCACTAATTGGTTTTAAATTTCTTATTAATCCCCATTGAAATGTTGTCTACTCATTATTTCAAAGATAAATACTTCTAAAACTGTTTTTCCCTAAATAAATCCTATTTAACTCCTCATCAATCACTAACATAAGTCTATCTATTCATGATATTGAAGGTCTTAATCATGTAAAAAGTTATTAGTGATTGGTAAACCTCACGTGTAAAACTCGGTGTATTACACTTGATCTCTGTTGGTGTACTTGATGATGAAGGTTATACAAATGTTCAAGAAAATGGAAAGTGGAAGCTTTCTAAAGGTTCTTTGGTAATGGCTAGAGGAAAGAAAGAGCAGTCCCTATATCTCACATATGCCACAGATGCTAATTCAGCAATCAAACAAGCGGATTCAACCATGGAGCTATATGGCACAAACGGCTAGGACACATGAGTGAAAAAGGTCTGAAGGTTCTAGCTAAGAGGGAAGTGTTGCCTAGGTTGAAGGAGAAAGGTATGTCCCTTGAACCATGCACACATTGTTTGGCTGGAAAGCTGCATAGAGCATCCTTTCATCATAAATCAGTACCTAAAAAACCTAATGTGTTAGATTTTGTTTACTTTGATGTTTGTGGTCCTATGTCTACTAATACTCTTGGTGGTGCAAGATACTTTGTTACTTTCATTGATGATCATTCCAGGAAAGTTTGGGCGTACACAATCAAAACCAAAGATCAAGTGTTTGAAGTTTTCAAACAATTTCATGCTAGTGTTGAACGTGGAACTGGCAAGACCTTGAAGTGTGTTCGCACCGACAATGGAGGAGAATACATTGGAGACTTCAATTCTTATTGCAAGAGTAAAGGCATTAGACATGAAAGGTCTGTTCCTAAAACTCCTCAACACAATGGAGTGGCCGAGAGAATGAATAGGACCATTGTGGAGAGGGTGAGAACCATGTTGTCACATGCTAAGGTATCCAAAGGCTTATGGGGTGAAGCTTTGATGACTGTCGTTCACGTGATCAACTTATCACCTTCGGTTCCATTAAATGGTGAAGTTCCTAATAAGTTTTGGACTGGTAAGAATGTGACTTATGATTACTTGAAGGTGTTTGGCTGCAACACATTTGTTCATATTCCAAATGATGAGAGGTCTAAGCTTGATGTGAAGTCAAAAGAATGTATTTTTCTGGGTTATGGCAATGAAGAGTTTGGCTACAGGTTGTGGGATCCTGCTACTAAGAAGATCATTAGGAGCAGAGATGTTGTTTTCTTTGAGGATCAATTCCTTAAAGACATTGGTAAGAATGACCAGTCAAATCCTCTACAAGAATACCCCATCAGCTTAGACAATATTCCTTCTGATGCGACAAATGATGATGGAAAAGAAGAACAAGTTCGCAACGAGCTTGAAAATGCAGCATATGGACCTATGATTAATGATGATAATGGTGGGCATCCTGATGATAATACACAAGAAAATGAGGAAGAAGTGCAAGCACCTCCTGCTCCCCAATTAAGAAGATCAAGTAGAGAATCAAGGCCAAACACTCATTACGATCGTAATGAGTATGTGTTACTAACAGATGGGGGAGAGCCGGAATGTTATGAAGAAGCTTTAAGCCACAAGGACAAGGGGGAGTAATTGAGAGCAATGAAGGACGAAATGAATTCTTTGTTGGAGTTTGTATAGAAATAGGAGTAGGAAACAATCCCACATTGAAGAGAAGTGAAGAGAAAGTTGGGTTTAAATGGGTTTAAGTGAGAACACATATCAAAGTGTGTTGGTGATGGGCTTGGGCTACTTATATATATTATATATATAAAGTCAAAGATGGCCTTGGGCCTTGGGGCTCTTGGGGTCTCATCTGATCCGAAAATAAGTCTTTTTGGCCATGTTTTATTTTGCGTTTATGAACAGTGACGTCGTTTTGTGAGAGGTGTGTCTGATCAACACAACTTCTCCTAACGGTTTTCTCTTATCCGAAAGGGTGTTATACGCCTTATAAAACTGAAGAACAAGGCGTCAGTTTCATAACGGAAAAACCTCCTTCTCTACCTTCATCTTCCGAAAACTGCTTTGAGAGAGAATACACCGAGTACATTCGCCAGAACCAAGAACCGAGTGCTAGGTTCTTGGTCATAGATTGTTGAATCCTAGTGGCAGACGCTCAACGAACTACAGCAACGAGTAGGAGCGAAATTCTGCTATAGGACATAGCATTTACGCTAGCCTCAATCTTCATTCAAGTCAGTTCTCTGATTACCCCTTTGTTACTTGTATTGCAAGTTTGTAATTGTATTTGTAAAACGATTTGTATTGTTATTTACATTGAGTGAATTCTATTCAATACTATTTGTACGGTTCCTTATTGTTCTCCAACAATCTATAGCAGAATTATGGAACAATCTGGAAATAATACCGTGAAGCCTCATGTTGAGAAGCCTGACAAGTTCAAGGGTCTGGACTTCAAGAGATGGCAACAGAAGATGTTGTTCTATCTAACAACTCTGAACCTTGCTCATGTCATCAAGGAAGAATGCCCTATGGCTGAGGGTGATGACATTCCTGCGGAAAAACTAAGTGCTATTGATGCATGGAAACACAGTGAGTTTTTATGTAGGAATTACATTCTTAATAGCCTTGATGATACGCTCTATGATGTGTATAGATCTTATAAAACTGCAAAGGATCTCTGGGAATCGCTAGAGAAGAAGTATAAGATCGAAGATGCTGGTTCAAAGAAGTTCATCATTGGGAAATTTCTGAAGTACCAAATGGTGGAGTCGAAAACTGTTGTCAATCAAGTTGAAGAACTGCAGATTATCATCCATGAACTTGCTGCAGAAGGAATGGCCCTGCCCTCCGAATTCTCTGTCGGATCTGTGATAGAGAAGCTGCCTCCATCTTGGAATGATTTCAAGATACATCTCAAGCACAAGAAGAATGATATGTCAATGGAGGATCTCGTTCTTAAACTGAGGGTGCAGGAAGATCACCGCAAGAGTGAGGGACTGAATGCTTCCGAGTTCGATGCCAAGGCCAACATCATTGAGGGTGGAGAGACGTCCAAGCCTAAACCTAAATTCCAGAAGAACAAGGGGAACAAAGCCAAAGGCAAAAGTCCGAATGCTCATGCTCCAAAAGGGAAGAATTTCAAGGCAATTAAGGGCGCTTGCTGGGTGTGTGGAAAAGCTGGACACAAGGCACAAGACTGCCGCCACAAGAAGGCAAACCCTACTCCAAACAACAACAACCAAGCCAATGTTGCAGAAGATTTCGTTGGTGTTGTTTATGAAGCAAATATGGCGACTGATAGCAATGATTGGTGGATGGATACCGGTGCAACAAGGCACATCTGCGGAAACAGAAACATGTTCACCACCTACACTCCGACCAATGGAGATGAGAAGCTTTTCATGGGGAATGCATCTGCTGCCAACGTTGCTGGAAAAGGGAAAGTGATTCTGAAATTCACTTCTGGAAAAGACCTTGCTCTTATGGATGTGCTGCACGTTCCATCTATTACTAAGAACCTTGTTTCTGGTCCTATGCTTAGCAAGAAAGGCTTTAAACTTGTATTTGAATCTGATAAGTTTGTTCTCACTAAGGGGGGAACATTCGTAGGAAAGGGCTACTTGGCTGAAGGGCTCTTTAAACTCAATGTACTTTCTGTTGATGCTATTAATAATATGAATGCTTCCGTTTACTTGCTTGAGTCTTCTACATTATGGCATGCTAGATTAGGACATGTTAACTTTAAATCTTTGCATAGAATGGTTAGTCTTGGATTGCTGCCTAGTTGTACATTGGATAATGCACATAAATGTGAAACGTGTGTTGAATCAAAGTTTGCTAGCAAGACTTATAATTCTGTGGTTGAAAGATCAAACGAATTGCTGGGATTAATTCATACAGATTTGGGTGATTTCAAATCAAATCCAAGTCGTGGTGGAAAGAATTATTATATCACTTTCATAGATGATAACAGTAAATATTGTTATGTATATTTGTTACATAGCAAAGATGAAACTTTGAATATGTTTAAGACATATAAAGCAGAAGTGGAAAACCAGTTAGACAAGAAGATTAAAGTTCTGCGTTCTGATAGAGGAGGCGAATATGAATCAAACGCCTTTGTAGAATTTTGTGCTTCTCATGGAATTATACATCAAACGACAGCACCTTATACTCCTCAACAAAATGGAGTTGCTGAGCGTAAGAATAGAACGTTGAAGAACATGATGAATTCCATGCTTAACAGTTCCGGTTTACCATCTAATATGTGGGGTGAAGCCTTACTTACTGCCAATACTATCTTGAATAGAATCCCACCAAAGAAGAGTGATCAATCTCCTTTTGAGAAATGGAACAAGAGACAACCAGCCTACAAAATCTTAAAAGTGTGGGGTTGCCTAGCAAAGGTTCAAGTACCTTTACCAAAGAGAGTTAAACTTGGACCGAAAACTATTGATTGCGTGTTTATTGGATATGCCAATAATAGTGCAGCATACCGATTTCTAGTTATCAAATCTGGAATTTCGGATATCCAAGTGAATACCATCATTGAGTCTAATGAGGCTGAATGGTTCGAGCATATATTCCCTTACAAGGATAGACACAATGGAAATAAGAGAAAGGCACATGATGATAGTCATGTAAGAGATAGTGATGGTGCTTCATCATCTGGCGTTCAAGACAAGGACTTGGAACCAAGTGAAGCTACGCCATCAGTCCAAGAAAAAGAAATGCAACCTAGGAGAGGAAAGAGACTCAAGGTTACAAAAGACTTTGGACCTGATTTCTTAACCTTCCTTACCGAAGCCGAGCCACAAACATATAAAGAGGCTATTACTTCATCCGAATCTATGTATTGGAAAGAAGCAATAAATAGCGAAGTTGAATCCATTTTACAAAACCATACGTGGGAACTGGTAGACTTACCACCTGGGAGCAAACCGATTGGTTACAAATGGATTTTCAAGAAGAAATTGAAGCCTGACGGTACAATTGATAAGTACAAAGCTCGCCTAGTAGCAAAAGATTATCGTCAAAAACAAGGGCTGGATTTCTTTGATACATACTCACCTGTCACTAGAATTACATCTATAAGGATGCTAATTGCTATTGCGGCTATATACAATTTGGAAATACATCAAATGGATGTAAAAACCGCATTTTTAAATGGAGAGTTAGATGAAGAAATTTATATGGAACAACCTGAAGGGTTTGTGGCAAAAGGACAAGAGAAGAAGGTGTGTAAACTTGTAAAGTCCCTTTATGGACTTAAACAAGCACCTAAGCAGTGGCATGAAAAGTTCGATCACACAATGTTATCACATGGATTTCAAATCAATGAATGTGATAAATGTGTTTATATCAAAAAGTTTGACAATGGCTCTTGTGTCATTGTATGCTTGTATGTTGATGATATGCTCATCATGGGACCGAACTTAGATGTCATAAATTCCACAAAGAAAATATTGAATTCGACCTTTGATATGAAAGACATGGGAAAAGCCGATGTTATCTTAGGAATTCGAATTCAAAGAAGTAGTGATGGCTATACACTTAGCCAATCACACTATGTGGAAACAATGTTAAAGAAGTTTGGACACTTTAACAGCGATCCGGCTAGTTCTCCTTTTGATCCTGACTGTGACTTAAAGAAGAATAATGGAGATAGTGTGTCTCAATTAGAATACTCACGTGTCATTGGGTCACTACAATACATTACGAATTGTACTAGACCGGATATTGCTTATTCCGTGAATAGATTGGCAAGATATACAAGTAATCCGTCAAAGGCTCACTGGGAAGCGTTGGTTAGAGTATTGAGATACTTAAGACATACAATGAACCATGGATTACATTATACAAGATACCCTCCAGTTTTGGAAGGGTATAGCGATGCCAATTGGATTTCAAACGATACGGAAAAGGCCACAAGTGGTTACGTTTTTACACTTGGAGGGGCTGCAGTATCATGGAAATCACAAAAGCAAACGTGCGCAGCACGTTCAACTATGGAATCGGAATTCATAGCCTTAGACAAGACCGCCGAAGAAGCGGAATGGCTTAAGAACTTCCTAGAAGACATTCCATTATGGCCACAACCTGTGACAGCCATATGTGTGCACTGTGACTGCATGGCAGCTATAGGTAGAGCTAAAAGCTTTATGTACAATGGCAAGTCAAGGCACATAAGACGTAGACATAACACTATAAAGCATATGCTCTCGACTGGCGTTATTTCCATTGATTATGTGAAATCAAAGGAGAATCTTGCAGATCAATTTACAAAGGGCTTAGCAAAAGATAAAGTGTTATATCTATCGAGGGGAATGGGCTTAAAGCCAACACAATGAGGAGTAACTTGGCGGAAACCTTAACCTAGCGAATTGGGACTCCAAACCTAGGTTCAATAAGGAAAACTAGTTGGGTGAAACTCAAAGAATAGAGCATACAAAACCGCTCATTCCTATGATAAGGAAAGTATGTTACCTGAGATGTTAAGGGTGAATGTTTAATCATTCTTAATGACACTAACAATTGATAAAGGAATACCGCAGGTTATTCATATTCATAGTGTCACCTATATGGGAGTAATGTGGGGTCGCATTCGTGAGAATGATATGGCTAAATTCTCTAAAGCTCCTATGAATCCGGGATAGTTCAAGACCAAAATGAACACAACCGTATGAATTGAAAGATGTTAAGGTTCAATATGTGTGATACTCATTGTCTCGGTTTACCGAACATAGTGGACAGTTCAATGTCTCCTATACACACTGATTCACTGGTAAATCCGATGAGTATTCACTAAGGAAGGTTCAAGTCCAAAAGACACCTCCCCTGATGCATATTAAACCTAAGTTTTTCTCCAGATCAGTGTAAACACTGTTCTAACTCTATTTGCTATACAAATGTGGGGTATTGTTGGAGTTTGTATAGAAATAGGAGTAGGAAACAATCCCACATTGAAGAGAAGTGAAGAGAAAGTTGGGTTTAAATGGGTTTAAGTGAGAACACATATCAAAGTGTGTTGGTGATGGGCTTGGGCTACTTTATATATATTATATATATAAAGTCAAAGATGGCCTTGGGCCTTGGGGCTCTTGGGGTCTCATCTGATCCGAAAATAAGTCTTTTTGGCCATGTTTTATTTTGCGTTTATGAACAGTGACGTCGTTTTGTGAGAGGTGTGTCTGATCAACACAACTTCTCCTAACGGTTTTCTCTTATCCGAAAGGGTGTTATACGCCTTATAAAACTGAAGAACAAGGCGTCAGTTTCATAACGGAAAAACCTCCTTCTCTACCTTCATCTTCCGAAAACTGCTTTGAGAGAGAATACACCGAGTACATTCGCCAGAACCAAGAACCGAGTGCTAGGTTCTTGGTCATAGATTGTTGAATCCTGGTGGCAGACGCTCAACGAACTACAGCAACGAGTAGGAGCGAAATTCTGCTATAGGACATAGCATTTACGCTAGCCTCAATCTTCATTCAAGTCAGTTCTCTGATTACCCCTTTGTTACTTGTATTGCAAGTTTGTAATTGTATTTGTAAAACGATTTGTATTGTTATTTACATTGAGTGAATTCTATTCAATACTATTTGTACGGTTCCTTATTGTTCTCCAACATTCTTTGCACAAGAATCATACATATGTTCTGGTGGAAAGACCAAAGGGAAAGAAAGTGTTAAGCAACAAGTGGGTGTTCAAGTTAAAGACCACTGAAAATTCACTACCAGGGTACAGGGCAAGATTGGTTGTCAAGGGATTTGCGCAAAAGAAGGGCATCGACTTCGACGAGATATTTTCTCCAGTTTTGAGGATGACTTCCATTCGTGTTGTTCTGGGATTGGCAGCAAGCATGGACTTGGAGATAGAGCAACTATATGTCAAGATGGCATTCTTTCATGGCGATTTGGAAGAAAACATTTTTATGGAGCAACCAGAAGGTTTCAAAATTAAGGGCTAGGAGCGCATGGTTTGTCAATTGAAAAAGAGTCTATATGGACTCAAACAAGCTCCTAGGCAATGGTACAAGAAATTTGAGTCCTTCATGACATAAAATGGATTCAAACGGACAAGCACAGATAATTGTGTATTCATTCAAAGATTTTCTGATAATGATTTCATAAAATTGCTACTATATGTTGATGACATATTGGTTGTAGGTCCAGATGCTAGAAACATCGAGATGTTGAAGGAAAAGCTAAGCAAATCCTTTGATATGAAGGATTTGGGACCTGCAAAGAAAATTATTGGCATGGAAATCTCTCGAGACAGGAAAGAAAAGACGTTATGGCTGTCTCAAGAAAGATATATTGAAAGGGTGCTTGAAAGATTCAATATGGACAAAGCAAATTCAGTGAGTTGCCCATTTGATAGCAAGTTTAATCTTACCAAATATCAAAGCCCTTCAAGTCAGTTAGAGAAGCAAGAAATGCAGAAAGTTCAATATGCTTCAATCGTAGGGAGTTTAATGTACGCAATGGTGTGTACTAGACCCGAAATCGCCTATGCTGTAGGAGTGGTGAGCAGATTTCTTGCTAATCCCGGAAGAGATCATTGGGAATCAGTTAAGTGGATTCTTAGGTACCTTAGAGGTACGTCATAATTATATTTATGTTTTGGAAAGGATAAGCCTATTCTAGAAGGATTCACTGATGCAAAAATGGGTCGAGATGAAGGCACCAGAAGGTCAACTTCGGGGTATCTATTCACTTTTGCAGGGGGAGCGGTGTCTTGGAAATCTAAATTGCAAAAGTGTGTTGCTTTATCTACCACCGAATCTGAGTATATTGCTATTACTGAATGTTGCAAAGAGATGATGTGGTTAAAGAAGTATGTTCAAGAACTTGGCTTACAACAAGAAAAATTTATTGTCTGCTGTGATAGCCAAAGTGCCATACACCTCAGTAAGAATCAAAGTTGTCATTCCAAGTCAAAGCACATTGATATCAGGTATCATTGGATTCGAGATGTGCTTGAAGATAAACTATTGCAGCAGGAAAAAGTTCATACAAATGACAATGTATCCGATATATTGACTAAGGCTCTTGTTGTTGGAAAACATGATCGCTGGTCATGAGTCAGGAGGGGGAGATTGTTGGAATCCCTCCTCATGATGCTCTAATTCTCAATTGGGGTTCAGCTGTCCAAGTTGCATATACTTGGTCAAAGAGAAGTGTGTAAAATTCTTATGCAGTGGCCCTTGTGTTTCCCGCAGCCCCTTTCTTTCACTTCAACAAAAGAGTTGTCTCCTTCTTTCATAGAAGGAAGGTGGTTGAGGTATGACTTCTTGCAGGAAATAAGGTGGGCGTGTGTGCCTGTGGCATGTGAGCCTTGACTTTAGACTTTCACCTTCTTTAATAATAAAGAAGGTGGTTGATAGTAAGGGCCGGGGGAGAGTGTGATCTCTTGTATTAAAAAAAAGAGAGTGAGTGAGCTGCTGGGCAGGAGTCATAAAGTAATCCAAGAGAGCTTGTTCTCTTGAGTTTGTTATCCTCTAAATATTTAGAGAGATTAGTGCTTGTAATCCCATTTTCATAGTGGAAGTATTTCACACTACAAGGAAAATATGAATTCGTGACGAAACTTTTGGCGACGTACATTGTTTTCGTCGCGGAATAGTAGATTTTGTGACAAATATACTCATTCGTCACAAAAGTTTCACTGACGACACAAAAATTCGTCACAAAGTGTGGGAAAAGGCGACAAAAGTTCAACATTGTCACAAAAAGATTTTAGCGAGGAAAGTGAAAGACATTCTATGACGCTTATGTTCGTCACTAAATTTTTAAATCACCGACCTAACAAAAAAAATTAGTCACCATGGGGTTTTCCGTGAGATTGCGACAAAGAGAGTCGTCTTTATTTATTATCTGCGACTTGTTTTTCCCTTTTTTTAATTATTTATTTTCCAAGTAGGCCAATTTTGCTCTCTATCACTCCACTCACTAGAAGTTAAAAACCGGGTTTCATCTTACAACCGTTGAATTTGATCTTGTGGCTGTGAATAAATCTCCATTTTCTAAGTGGGGTTCATTGAAAACAAAAACATACAATTGATCTTTTCCTCCCAAACATCTCTCGTCTACCCACAACTCCCAAACCCAAGACCTCCGTCGCTGTCGACAACGCCGCTCCCCTGCCATTGCCGCCACCGTTTCAAAAAAAATACAACCCCAAGAAAGCGCATCGTCGTCTTCATCCATGACCGAGCCGGAGCTCTTGATACAATTTAGCATTGTGTTCTCATGATCCGCTCTTCTTCCTAATCCTCTGTTTTTTTCATCTCATCAGCTCTCGTCTGTCGACCTTCAAAACTCTAATTGTTCCTAGAAAGTTCAATGGAAATTTCAATGGGCTTTTTGTAGATCTTGGGTATTGTTTCTTTGGGAAGCATTGTATAAATTTGAACCGAAATTCGATTTGTTGATTAGTTGTTAGGATTGAGAAGTTGGTGTTTGTTAATTGAGAAGTTGAGTAAAAGAGGGCTGGAGTTTTGTGAAACACGACAGCGGCGGTGCCACGCAAAAGCACTTGCTGTGATAGAAAGACTAGGACAACCGTAACCCTCATAACAAGACGGCCAAAAGCATGCTCAACAATCCATCCACTAGATTATCGAATTCAAGATTTGAAAGTAACTTCTAAATATTTGATTTAAGTACCTTTATTGTGCCACCAGCAATGCGCAATGCACCAAACTTTGGAATAATATGAAACGGAAACTCTGCCTTCCTCCCAATACTGGAAAACGTAATTGTCTGATTTATAATTGTTTATAAATGCATACTAAACCAATCTAGCATACTGCCGGTTTTAGCACTAATACAAAAGTACAGAAAGTACCATCTCTGCTTCTCTCACCCAAAAACAGTTAAGAGTAGAAAAGAAAGGGGTACCTCTGCCATAATAGGAGCAATGTCTTTCTCCAAACACTATCTTACTCTCATTCTAACGTCCTCCTCCTCAGCCGTAATACTGATAATTGTCAGAAACTGCAAATTTTAAGGCCAACAGATAAGAATATGGAAGTTACGCGTTCACAAAAGCATGAACCATACAATGTTGACAGATGATTAAATTATAAACATATTTCACTATCCTAATATTCAATATAATACATCCCCGCCAGGCTACTTTAAATGTAGGAACACTTCTGAAGAATAAATTCCCAGTACGTAAAAGTTGTACCTCTGGCCAAGAGCCTGCAGAAAGTTCTGCATATTTCCAATGAGAAGAGCGAAAAAGCAAGAGACCTAGGCCTATAATGGCCATCGAAAAAAGGACTTCCCCAACAAAATAGCTTGGAGTTTGATTTTCACCAGAGTACTGATTTGCTGCATAATGCGAATCACATGGTTATTTTGTCAACAAAGATAATGATCAAATTATAGATTGCTTTAAAAAATGTGGCTGGTAGCACAGTTACATTAATCATTAATCATTTTCATACTCAGACAATACGAAAACAGTTCAGATGCCAGAAAATAATGGAACATAAATGCTTTATGGGATTTATAATTAGTCAAGCAATAACCCTCTAAAGGTGGAAGAAATACTAGCGAGCACTGTTAGCGTCAATTTTGAGCTTTGATCAACAAGGTCTATGTATGGAAGTTAAGCATTCACAAACGGAACTCACAACCATGTATAACAGTGTACAAAATAAGCACAAAGAAACAAAGTAACACAAAATTAAAAAGCTAATGAAATATGAAAAACATAAGAGCCTATCTAATCCAATCAAATTGCAACTAACCAAAAGTCTGCATTCTCAAAAGATAGAATTTCTCCATTAAACATACACACAACCTAGTTACATGACAAAAAAAACACAAGAAAGTATAATTAAGAGTAATATTCTTACTGCAGGAAGGAAATGTAGATGTTGGTGTTGCCTGGGGAAAAGCCAGTGACATATCCAATGCAGGTGAATTGAAGTAAGATGTCCTCTCATTCTTGTTAACATCACCTGCTTGCACATCAGAAAACCAATAACTATCATTACGCCAACCGAAATCACAATCGCAGCTTATATATCCCCTGCAACTTACTCTCCTTAATATGTACGTTGTCTTTTGCTAATCAAACGGATCCCTGAATAAGAAAAAGTATATTAACACTGACAAACAGGTACTCAATTGAACTCAACTCACGGACCACAACATTTGATTTCTGCAATCAGGATAGAAGCATATGGCCAATTCATTACCCACCATAAAATTGAAAACTTGTTCCTCGATGACAACTCTGCGTTTCTAGACACACACAAACTAACTTAGCAACAACTCTGCGTTCATCTGAAAACACTCAAAATGCAGTAAAAATCTATGAATCCAATAATCAAATGCAATCAATTTATACATTCTAATCTAAAATTAAACTAACCCAGAAATCCAAAGCCTCAGTAGACATGGCTAACCCGGCGAATATATATCCGAAACAGATCCGAAAGATTCATTCACCTTTATCGCTTACCCCAGCGAATTGAAGACGAATCCTTCCCTTCTATTGGTTACGCAGTGCGAATAGAAGACAATTTCTTCAATTTTCTGGGTTGCACAGGCGACTTGGAGCAGGTTGAGTTAGAGGAGGGTCGAATCGGAGCCAATCAATTTCAGTTTGGGTTCTATGAGAGAGAACTGATATTTAATTTGGTTTATGGAGGGGAAGAATCTGTTTCATTGAAACAATTGGCGGAATTGTGAAAAAATTAGAGGAAATTGTTGGCGGGAACTGTGAAAAATTAAGGTTGGAAAAAAAAAAATTGGCGCTCAGTTTATAGTAAACATCGGTAAACTTAAGGTTAGAAGGTTAGAATTGTGAAAAATTAAGCTTGAAAATTGTTTGTTAAATGTTTTTTTTTTTTTAATATGAGCAACTATAAATATACAACTTGTATTATACCGAAAATTTGATATATATATATAGAACTGACTCTCTAATCAAAACATGATCGAGTTGCTAATTTTCTAATGTCAATTTAGTGTTGTCAAAAGCTAAATTTCACATTGTGAAATGAGAGTTGTAATTTCAAACTTCCACTCATCATCTTGGCCTTGGATGTGTACCACATTTGCCAAATTCACAAAACAATTTGTGTATGTAATTTGTATTTGTTGATAGTTTGAAGAACAAGTTAGGAACACGTTTCTCATATCCATAATGACACTGTGATATCAAGAACTGAAATCATTATGCTCATTTTCTTTCTTGTATATGGTATTTCTTAAAAAGATGTTCTTGCTTTATTTCTTGAATTTTGTTTCTTGCATTTTAGCAATGATTTTTGACATGTGAATGTCATTGAAAATGTCAAACGCGGAATACATACGCTGATATAAGCAACGTTTCAAATTAGACACAAACATACATATTACATTAGTTCAGTGACATTATTTAAGTGAAGCATATGTTAACATTCTTTTCTTTTTTAACTTCATTTCTTGTGTGTTCTTTAGTGATGTATATTATGTGGAGAATATAAGCGCTAAAGTAATTAATGTTACAAGTTAAGCATAAACTATCATATTAGTTCATTGGTATTACTAAGTGAAGTATATAGCACATTATTTTCTTTCTTGGACTTCATTTCTTGTGTTATATTAGTGATGTACTGTTTGACGAGTATAGGCTACTAAACATGTTAGCAGGAGAATATGAGCGATTAATTAAGTAAATATACAAGTTAAGAACAAACTTCAGACATGTCACAAATGTGAAATAAATTAAGGAAAACATAGACGTTGTCTAATTCTTGAATTTTAGATGTTCTTTCATACTTTCACTTTGTCACATATGAACTATTCCAATTAAGCAGAAACATAATATCGTATCAATTCAGTAACATTAGTTGAGTGAAGCTACTACATTCTTGAGCTTTGTTTGTTTCTTTGATAATTTATACTAAGTGGAGCATATTAACACAAAACTAAGTGAACATATGAGTTAAAGAAATGATGCATCCGGACAACACCACACCACATGATTTGAATTGAATGTGAAAGTGGAGGGGCTTTGCTTTGACTAGGTCCATTCTATTTTTTTTTGGAGTAAAATTGACTGCACCTTTGACTAAGAACCCCAAACCCATTCGACATGTCAGCTAAAACTTCTCCAAAACCCATAGATCCAAATCCCAGAAAATCTGCCGCCCAAATAATTTGCCCTGTTTTGATCACCCGCCCAAACAATTCTCAGTTTTCCTTTTGCGCCACTTGAACCCTAAGTCCCAATATATATTTTGCCATTCTCCACTTTTCAGTTTTCACCACAATATACAGGTACCACGCCGACCAAACTATGACCAGCAAAAACCGAGTGGCGACAAGGAGGTTGGCTCCTTCGCTTCCATTTTGTATTTGCATTCGGTAGGCTTAGGGTAGTGGGTATTTGTTTTCATATATGCGTTCAGGGTTTGGAATCAGATTTGTTGATTAATTTTTAGGCCAAAATTATTTGATTTGGGCGGCGCACTTTCTTTTCCTTTGCAGCAGCGCCAACGGAACATGATTACTCTTAGCCTCTATATGATTGGTATGAACTTCACGTTTTTTTTTAATTGATCTATTTTCACGGGTAATCTGATTTAGTATTGGGTTTGGTTATTTGATTCGGCAAAGGTAATATGGCTTTCATTTAATCCTCTGGATAGGCATGATTGGGTATTTGTTCAGATTTGGGATTCGTTCATGAAAAAAGCAGTATGGACTTTTTAGTTAAATGTGATATGCTTGTGGATTAATTTCCTTGAGTCACATCTTTGATTCAATTTGATATATTTCTCTTGATTCTGCCTGTAATGTTGAGTTTTAAGCATATAATTTCTTTCTCATGTTTCATTTGCTTGGTCAGGGCAGATTTGTTTGTTTGTTAAAATGTATAATGAGTTTGCATACCAAACTTCAGTCCAGTTAACATTAAGATTTTGAAGGTAAACAGATCCTTATTGACTAAAATGAGAAAGGATCATTTCCCAGATTATTACACGTATATATATCATGAATGCATTTAACTTATGATACATGAAGGTATGTGAAATCAGTTCCAAGTATGATCTTTGCTGTCAAAAAGAGTTCTCTTATGCACAGATAATTTTTATGAAGAAGCTTTGTTCATAGATTATCTGTTCTTGTGCATTTAGCTAGCTATACAAAATTACATAGTTGTGTTTTTGAATATGAAATCAGAACCATGATTCCTTTGACTAAACTCATGTTATGTATTTACGAGCCATACAAGAAAGGTTTGTGAAGAAGCTATTTCGAAAGAAAGCTACTGAGCATTTCTGTGCTCACCCCCGTGTGTTTTCCAAATATTTTTCAGGTGGGCGTAGTATATTTAGATGAGAAGAGACATTGACTTAAGTTGGAGTGCAGCCATCACTTGTGGTTATTCCGATATGAATGCACTTTTCTTTTTGAAGGTATATATTCTCTGGTAAGCTAGTTGTTTGTTTCTCAACAACTGATTTACTCTCAGCATAGATCCTTGTACAAAGATGGAGAAAATATACGTTCTGTTATCACTTTTTTTTAATACTCTAATTTTGTGTATTTAGGTATGCTTCTATTGGCGTTTCTCCCTAGGCATTCTTAGTTTCTGTTTCATCTTGTGGTGCTTTTTTGATCTGTCATGCAGGTTGGTTTTTGTGCTCCACAAGTTTGTAGTAAGACTACACTTGTATTTGCTCGTGATTATCTTGTTGGAGTCACTGGCAACTGGGCTGTGAGTCATAACAAAACAATTTGTAATGCTGACAATATGCTCAAATCTCAGGAAGTCTGCGACAATATCCATTGATGACTTTTATTTGACGGCAAAGGCTCAGGTATATATCATTTAGGAAGTTTTTGGCACATTGTTTTCATACTTTTGTTTCCTGATGGATGTCTTACTTGTAGGCTAAAGTACGAGAAGCAAATCCAGGAAATGCACTTTTAGAGGTAGCAATCATCAAACATTTCAAGTAATTTAACTTAACAAAGGAGACAAGTTGATTGTAACTCATTGATGATGCTTTCTTACCAATAACATTCTATTCTTATATTTCACTTGTAGCTACGTGAAAATGTTGGCAGTCATGATCTTGTTAATACTTTATATTGGTAAAATGGTCATTACTTCATTCAAGGTCATATTGTTTGCAGAATTGGTATATTTATATTTCTTTCCTTTGTATTTGACCATGGATCTACAAACTACAATTTCAAATACATGTGAGATTTGTTTGAAGTCTAAACACAACCCTTGGTACTGCCCGTACAAGAAACTAGTTCCAAAGGGAGAACGCGCTGGCGACGGGTGCGAAATTGTCTGTAGGATCTGCGACCCGTTTGCTGTTGAAACACTCTCTGCTCTAAGCAGACTGAGTAAAGAAGGTGATTCTCCTGCTCTCATTTTCCCTCCTACAAAAGTATGTATTGTTTATGATCATTCACACCCTAGATTATTCAGGATGAAGCTACCCCTATATGATAAGGTGCAAAACTGTGAGAGATTGCTTTTTATTTCTTGATGTTATTCCTTTAACTAGTGTTTAGTTGACGTAGCTCTCTATAAGTAGGTTTCCTTTGCAGTCAGCTTACAATGGAAAAGGTGACAGAGCTGATCCTTCAACATGGCCCGAGGTTGAAGGGCCACTTACAATATGTCTGGAAGAGGATTTTCCATTATACTGGTAAAAGGAGCAAAGGTTGAAGAGCTAAAAGGAGAAGTGGTAGAGCTCAAGTGCACTAGCTCAGCTTATGGAAATCATCAAGAACATGCAACATGGTTCAACTCTTGAACGGATAGGTGATGATGAAAATAATCTCTATGATGATGGTGATGATGATAATGAGTTATATGATAATCTCTATGATGATGGTGATGGTGATGATAATATTGATATCTAGTATTTGAGTAATTCTGTTATTTCTTTGGATAATTTTTGCACTAGTATTTGATTACTGTTGTTATTTTCTTGAGGATATTTTTTGCCCTTAAGGTTATGTATAAAATTGTTGGCATTATATTAGTTATGTCAATTGCCAATTTTATCTTGTGGATTCAGTTCTTTTTTTTTTCTTTCTAATTTTGTATTGTCTACTTTATACTCGACAAATAAAAATAATGTGCAAATAGTAATATTAAAATAATTTATACATTAATATGTAAAATTTGAAGTGCATTTTCAATAATGAAAAAGTTAGTCGCACCGCTCCACATACCTGGCAAAATTTTCAAATTTGGGCGGGACAACTTTATGGTGACCAAGTTTCGTCACTATTTATTGTATGTTGGCGCCAAAATTTTCAAATTTGGATAGGATAAAAAATAGATTCTGACGAAATTTTCGTCACTATAAACTCTCAATGGCGGTAAAATTTTTAGAATTCCACTGGGATTAGATATTAAATGGTGACGAAATTCTTTGTCGCTAAGAATTCTTATTGGCGGCAAATTTTCAAATTTCACGGGGTTGGGAAGTGATATGGCGATGAAAGAATTTTCCTTTTAGTGAGGACAGAGTTCGTCATCATAGGTTAATTGAGACAACCTAGTGTTCGTCATCACATGTTAATTATGACGACCCTATTTTTGTCACCAAAATCCTTACGTGACGACTTTTAATTTTCGTCACTGTATATCAAGAGTGACGAATCTAAGGTGACGAAACACAGTGACAAAACTTTTGGTCACTGTACAAAATGCGTGACCAAAAAATAGGTTTCCGTGACAAACTTATGTTGTCGCCAAATGGGTTTTTCCTTGTAGTGTTTTGTGGTTTTTTTTTTTTTTTTGGGTTTTGTTGTGTGCCTCTTGTTCTTGTTTTTGTTTCTTGTTTTGTTTTTTGTATCATACTAGTTTCATGCTGCCATCTACTTCAAAGTTTCCGCTGCACTAAACTCAACAGTGACATAAATTTGGATGAACTAATATCAACTTCATCATCAAAAGCTTTGACAAATGACATGTTTTGATTCCGATGCATATTTTCCAAACACAAACAGGCAGGGTCTGCACCAAACGCTACATTGCAGATGTTATCGAATCTGAACTTTTGCAACACATTTTGAAGATGAATCACTTTGCTTTCATCACAAGTTTTCGAGAGGTGTGTGGAATGAGGCGGGTTGAGATTTCGGAGTTGACTGTGCCTGTGATGAAGTGCTTGAGCGATCTGGTGTTGAATTTATGGCTGGAGATCTTGCATTGTACGGTCCAAAGGTGGCCGTCGACATTGAAGATGCCGTGGCCGAGGAGGTCCTCAACAACAGCATAGAAGCGACAACCTTTGACGTTGTTTGGGAAATTCGATACGAGGAGGTGCTCAATGTTCAAAGGGTTGGCTGTGCAGATGCCATGGGATAGATTGAGGAGGCCATTGACTTGGAGAGTTGAAGATGGGGTTTGGGAGAGCATGTCCGCGTCCCAGTCATGGAACCAGTGGCGTTTGCGGAGGAGGCCTGGGAGGTTGATTATGGGGTACGACTCTTTACATGGCGTTTTGGAGTGTGTACGGAAAGTTGTGAGGAAGATGAAGACCGAGAAGGAAAGGAAAAAGGTCCACGACAAGAGAGATGGTGTTGAGGTCAAACATTGGCTTGTGATAAATTGGTAGGAATAATGGAAGAGTCTGAAGCTTTATACAGTTTGTAGTGGAAAATATCTTAAGAATGATTGGTTCTAGTGCAATTTAAGTAAGCAGCAAATTAAAATTGTAGTGGAAAATTACAAGGTTTGCAATGCACTAAAACAATTTACAGAGCCTACAAGATTCACAATGCATTGAAAAGAATTATGAAAGAAGCATAAAGATAATGCAAGGGTTTATGGTTAAAGCTTGAACAACCTACGAAGGTATGTGTAGGAAAATAATTCAATTCATCCACTAAGATCTCTCATGCTTGCAGGTTTCCATAAATGCATGTCTTCGACCCCTCACAATAATCCATTTTGAAGTGGAATGAAGAAAACCAAACCTGCCCATGAATAATCAGGTTGTTCAATTGAAATCTGAAACTCATGGCCAACAAAGCATCAAAGAGACGATAGAAGATAATCTGAATAGGGAAGAAAGTCTATAATATGAATTGTGAACTTACTGTAGTACTGTAGTTAGACTGTTCACTGGAAAGTTACCATTTTGCCCTCCCCAAAGCTCATCTTCTTCTCCTTGCGCTATCAGCAGTTTTGCCCTCTCATTTACGAGAAACACTTGCCTGCACTCCAGTCCATATGACGTGGATACACGTCAGTTCCCTAGCCAAACCCAACATGACATGTGGAAAACAAAATTGCAGTAACTTTAAGCTCGTCTAGTCGTGTTTTTTCTCCTCTCATTTACACATGAAAGTAGCCAGGCCCCCCTCTGTGCACAGTAAACTGCCGATTATATCCCTCCAACTCCAAGCTATATTGGCTTCGTGTCCAATTTGCTGCTGCTGAGATAAGCTTCCCTCTTATGAAGCACGGAAGCTCCGAAAATGCTGCGAATCGCGCTTCGGGTACGGTTACAGGTACGGTACGCACTCGGTACGCCCGGAAGCGCATACCTGAGCCTTGACCACTGTGGATTCATCTTGGGTACGGCTTTGGCTACTGTGGTTTCGTCTTGGGTACGGCTAGGAAGCGCCGGGGTAATTTTTTAAAATTTTTAAGACATTTGGGTATGAGTGAAATGTTTTTTAAAAAAAGGGATTATTTTTTAAATTAAAAATTTGATCTTTATGCTCTTGTTAATCTTATTTTGGATGTAAACGGATAGATGTTTCGACTTCTTTTTGTTTTTTGCTTTTGAATTTGAATCCGTTTATGTTTAAAAATATTTAATTTAATGTAATATGAATTTATGAGTTTTAACTTTTAAAAATATTTATTATTATTTATTTAACACGAATTTAAATTTATGCATTAAATTATTATTTTTCATATAATTATTATTAAATTACTTAAATTATTATTTTTCATATAATTATTATTTAAATTACCGAACACATCCCGTACTCGAAATGTACGGGTCTGTTTGGTAACTAAATTTTTTGTTTTAATTTTTAATTTTTGAAAACAAGGTTGTTTGTTGTTAGTTTTTCTTAAAAAAAAAACTGACATGTGAGTTTTTTTTTATAAGCTAAAAAAAAAACAGCTTACACCTATTTTTTTTTCTCTCAAACTAAAAAAAATTATAAACTAAAATGAGTTAGCAAACAAGTTTTGAATTTTTTACAAAAACCTAAAAATTAAAAATTAACAAGAAATGAGTTACCAAAGAGCCCTACATCTTCATCTTCCTTGACTTGAATTAAGGATTAATGACACACAAGGACATAGAAAAATACCTACTTCTATCATAGGACATACAATTTAAATGCTCTCCTACAAGGACAAAATATAAACTTATATATTAAAAAATAGAGAAGTACCCACGCGCACCCAGATCTCCATCACCACGCCTTCTTCCTTATCTCCTTGATTTTCACTAGTCTCACCAAACCCAATGTAACACAATTCCACCGCCATTCTGCTCCTGGATTCTCACCAATCTCACCAAACCCAATGTAACCCACTTCGACTACCTCATTCTGAGCACCATTTCTTATATTTATTTACCCATTTTGTTTATTTGTTTTGGATTTTAAACACAAGATGAGGGATTTCTTTGAGTTTTTCATTGTGGCCAGCGCTCTCGGAGAAGGAAGTGAAGGCGGCGGAGCGGGCGAAATCGGAATGGGTTTTTGAAATTTCGATTGAGTTTTGATTTCTTCGTGTTTTGAATCGATTGAAGTTTGGTTGTTTCGACGGGTTCGATTTGGCGAAGCTTTGGTTGTGTGGGAGTTTTGAGTTGTGTGTGAATGTTGGAATTTGGATTTGTTTGAATTTGAATTGGAGGATTTATCTTCTTCGTGGATCTGTTGGATTTCGGCATGCATTTTTTGATTTTGGGTTCAAATTCGAGTTTGGTGGAGTCTGTTTAGTAAATTAGTTAATTCAAATTTTGATTTTTGAACTTGTGGAATCGGTTTTTGTGTTATGTGGTGTTCTAGGATGCAGTTTTTATGTTGATGTTGCAAAAAAGTGTTGATTTTTTCTGTGAAAATTATTGTGCTGGTATAACTGTTATTAACTATTTTGGTGTTGTATTAACTATTTCTGTGTTGGTATTAATTGTTTATGTATTATAACAAATTGTTTTTGTGTGTGTTGTAATAACTATTTCTGTGTTGGTATTAATTGGTTCTGTGTTATAACAAACTATTTTTGTGTTTATGTGTGGTATGAACTGTTTCTGTGTTTGCATGAACTGTTTCTGCGTTGCATGAATTGTTTCTGTATTAGCATGAACTGTTTCTGTATTTGCATGAACTGTTTCTGTGTTTCTTGGATGAACTGTTTCTGTGTTTCTTGGCTGAACTGTTTCTGTGTTTTTGTGTCGCATAACTGTTTCTGTGTTTTTGTGTGGTATGAACGTTTCTGTGTTGGCATGAACTGTTTTGTTTGGGGTTTGTGTTGATGAACTGTTTCTGTGTTTTTGTGTCGCATAATTGTTTCTGTGTTTTTGTGTCGCATAACTGTTCTGTGTTTTTGTGTGGTATGAACTGTTTCTGTTGGCATGAACTGTTTCTGTGTTGGCATGAGCTGTTTCTGTATTGACATGAACAATTATGTATTAGCGAAACTGTTTATGTGTTTGGCATAACGTTTCTGTTTTGGCAGAAACAATGTTTTGATAGAAAGAACTGTTCTGTGTTTACTTGACTGTTTCTTACTGTTCAAGCACGGTACTGTTCATGCGTGCGTGGTATCGTTCACCGAACACTGTTCACGTTCTCATCTTTGATTGGTCCATTTATATTGCGTCCTGTGGAAATATTAAAATAGTTGTCCTTACATAGAATTGAGATATTTTTTTTATCATTAGGGGTCATTGTCCTTGAATTAATGGAATTCTGGGTATTTTGATATGGGGGGTTCTTATATTCGCTGATTTTGTTTTCTTTTTTTAGATAATTGCATTCTTTGAGGGTTTGTTGGCGTCAATCTTTCTGGGTTTTGTTTTCTTGCCACAGATTTTTCCATTTTCGTCTGCGCCTACTCTTCTTCACAAAGCCCTATCGTGCCTCCTCGCCTAAAGGTAAGGCCATCTCGGCAATCCGAGTGGCTCCTTTTTTCGCCGTTTTGGAACGATTCTCATCGTTTTCGTTTTCTCTGCAGGTCTGTTCAAAAATGGGAAAATCCAAAGCCGCAGCTCGGAAAAAATCGGCGCCCATGTTATTCGTACTGGTATTCCAAATTTTCAATTCAATTTGATCAATGCCCATTGTTTTTAGGCGTGCTCACTTGGGGTTTGGTGTTGATTTGGTGGTCTCTGTAGTGTGTTTCATCTGTTTAGCTATAGTTTGGAAATTTTGATGGTGTTTTTTATCATGTGTATAGGTCAATGACAGCTTCCGAGTTCCAAAATGCAGCTGTACCATTCACCCATCAGTCAGGTACTCCAAGTTTGTTTTCTCTGTACATAACACCCTAATGGTAAATGCCTAATTGCTTCTGCTGCATTAGTTTCATGAATTCTGACATGTGTAGGCTAAACTTTTCCTGAAAATTTCTGATTGTTTGTGTTGTTTTTTTGGGATTCAAGCTCTTATAATTTCTGAATTTGGGCTGAAAATCACAATTCAGATTGTCCAAAGTCTGAGGGAGGATATAGTAGGTGGGAAGCTGAGATCTGGTAGTGAAATAAAGGTCAAGATGATACCTTTTCAGCATTTGAAGCTTAAAATTTTAGGGTTCGTTGTGGTTTTCATCTCCCAAAGTTATCCAATTTGGGCCCCCGATGTACAATATTTTCGGATTTTGATTCTTAACTAATGTGGTTGTGAAATGTAATGTGATGGATTATGAATTGGAATTTTTGTAGGATGCATTGAAGAAGACAGCTGGATTTGTTGACTGCAAAAGGGAGCAAAACTGAACTTCAGCTTGGATACAGTAAGGGATCGCTGACTTTAGCCACTGTAGTTTTTGAGCATAATAGAGGTATGTTGTTTGCTTTACAATCCAAATGTGTACAGAGGAAGCAATTGGAAAATTGTAGTTTCATTGAATGAATGCCACTTATTGGGTATGAGAGTGCTTTAGTATCCAAATGATAAAATTAGAAGAATAATAAAGCAACTCAATACCCAGAATAATAGGTTCCATGGGTGTATGTGGGTTTGATTTAATGGTTACCGGATAAACAATACTTTAAATGGAGTCTTTTGCTTTGGGTTATAAAATTGGCTTTGGGTTTAATTTTGGTGTTGAATAGTTAAGTATAAATAATTGGGTTTCATGTTCTTTGTCGAGCGCCTCTCCATGCCTTTCTTGCTTGAAGAATGGAGAGGCAAAAACCATAAGTTTGAAACCCCAAGAAACAACTCAATAATTAAGATGGCCAGAATATGAGTGTAGAAATTCCTCCTGGCATTGCCCTAGGTGGAATTTTTTTTTTTTCCCCCCCTCGCTTCCCGGGCCCCCCCGGGGCCCCCCCGCCCCCCTTCTTTGGGGGGGGGTTTCCTGTTTTTCTGGGGGCCCCTTTTCCGGCCTCTGGGCCCGTGCCTCTGCCACTCCCACTGGATGCCCGTTGGCCCTTGGTGGGTTGTTTCTCCCCCTCTTTTCTGTTGGGTGCCCTTTTTTTTTTTTTCTGTTGCCTTTTTTGTTGCTTTTTTTTTTCTCCCTCTGGCAGCTCTGATTTCAGCTTTAAAAGCATTATTTATTTTATTGATCGATGTATAATTTTGTACACTGACATGATGTTATTAAGTTGAATAATTTCTCATTCGAAACAATTGTTTTGTTAAGATTTATTATGTTGTCATACATTTGAAACTTCCTTACGTACATTTATAATGATTCAATATTTTTGCAGATTGTGACCCTGACTCCTGGATAGTTTCATTGATTTTAGAGCCGTTTCATTGATTTAGAATTTCAGCAGTTAGTTTGTAGAATGAAAATAGTAGTGATACCTCTTACTAGGCTAAGCTGAATCCAGCCAATTGGATTCAAACTCATTCTTCAGTGTTGTATTTTTTTTTTTCTGAGTTTGTCATTTGACGTTTGTATATTGGGGTTTTTATTACTCAATATAATCAACCAGAGGCTTTTAATGCTTATGGTTTTGCATGTTTTGATAGACGGTATTGTGCAAGTGCAAATATGTTCATGGGATTTGAAGAATTTGATGCGGATGATGATATAAGGGAGGATTTTCGATGCCCCATCTGCTTCGAACATTTTGATATTGTAGGATTGTGCTGCCATGTAGATGAAGGGCACCAGATGGAGACAAATAATGGGGTATAAATTCTTTTATGTACCCATTATTAGTTGATTTCTGTAACTTCCAGCCTGAACATCTAGAAGACACTAATTATTATAGAAATAAAACACTGATTTCTGGATGTTAAGGCTGATTTTTGGTGATTATCATTGGTAAGATTTAGGCTTAGTAGTTTGATGTTATGGATTGAATTGAATTCAGGAAAATGCGAGGACTTGCATGCTGCAAAAGGGTTGCACATGTACCAGATAATGCTCCTTGAACCTCTGTTTGGAATACTTCTATAAATTCATTGTTTCATTGTGCCAATAGCCTGCATTGTTTCATGAGTTATGTGGCATTAGAGTTGCATATGGCCTTTTAGCTTTTTGGGGTAGTTTTATTCATTTTTTTCTAAATCCTATACCATAAGAGTGGCCTGTTTCTTCCATTTGGCTTTGTGCTGGGTATTTCTTTGGGTCTTCTTCAATTTTTGGGTTTTTTCCTTCCCGAGTATGGTTCTGCTTGCATTATGTGCAGCTAGATAGTAGAGCTTTATGTACAGATGGATATTAGTTTTTAATATAGTGAGTAGCCTGAATGTATTCTTCCAACCCTACAACACAGCGTTGAAAACCTCAAAAAGTTAAAGAGCGATGGAGATTGCCCCACATTCGTCTGCACAGACCCTGCTGCAAGGGGACTGGACTCAAATGTAGACCATGTTATCATGTTTGATTTTTCCTTGAACTCTGTAAGCATCAGGTATGAGTTCTGTTTCCAATGATATTAGGTTATGTATTAGACTTCGTTTGTGTATTGGTGAGTTTTCTTCTATTATAGCCATAATTAGATTATGTATTAGACACCGTTTCTGGATTGGTGAGTTTTATTCTATTATAGCCATGTATGTTCTGTTTTAGTATGGAATTGACAGAATTAGTATCGTTCTGTTCTACTTTGGTTAGCGATTTTCCTTTTTTTCGTGTCAGACTTCAGTCTCGTGTGCATGTTTATTTTGTATTTCTCATGGAGCAAGGTTATGGGGATGCTTTAGTAGATACACGGTGGCTGTTAGAATTTGTGTTTCATTCATTACTTCATCAGGTTTTCTTCTCTAATTTGGTCAGGAAATACTATATTGGGTGAGGTTTTTCTTCTCTAATTTGGTCAGGAAATATTCTATTGGGTGAGGTTTGTATCGATTCATTAGTCTATGGTTTCATTGGTCTCAGTTTGATTTTGCGTTCTGATTGCTTCTCATAGCTTCTTTCAGTTCAGTTATCCAAATTCTTGATTTGGTTTCTTCTAATATGCTTATTTATTTACTTACTGATTGATTGACTAAAGAATACCATTGCTTTGTTATAAACAAAGAATGGTTGTCATTTGTGACGAAACCTGCTAATTGAATTACACTCTTTTGCACAAATAGTTGTACTCTCTAGAACTAATATTCAGGGCAAGCAGCTTGCCTTAAAGTAGCTGTACTATCTCCATTAATCTGCTTGCCAATTTTTATATGCATAAACAATTACAATTTTGATATGCACAAACAATCTTTCATCTTCAGATAACTTTAATTTAGATTGTTTATCAATGCAAGTTCGGTTCATGCATTTCATTTCATTTGTACCTTTATTTACTGCAAAAGCACATAAGATTATTGTGATGACTGCATCCCATTTAGATTCCAAATTAAATGATTGCATTCTCTTATTAGCTGTGGCACTGTACCGATCAAACAATATCATAATTATGCTTTCTCATTTTTACTCCATTTCCCCAGTTCATGTACACTTAAATTTTTCCTTTCTTTTCTAAATATTTCCCACCAGATTGAAGACTACAAAACAAAAAAAGGAGTAGGCCAAACCACCTCTGAAACAAAGCCCTGCAACAACCAACATATTTATATTGTATTCAAAATTCTATAGACAATCGGCACTTCAAAACCGCCAAATCTTTAGTTAATATTTTATACGTCCTTGCATTCTTAATATATGCTCAATATTTGAATATGACAAACACCATGTTCTTCTTGCCCAATATTTTGTAAACTACATAATGTATCCTGGCACACTTTAGTTGTACAAACTCTATAACCATGTATCTTTTTGCTAACTAAGAATATACCTGTCGAAAACAAAGTAGATCTTTTAGGAAAGATATATCTTTTAGCTACTTGGTAACTTATCTGCGCACAACAAAGTTTATAATTTTTGTTTTATCCATGTAAATAACAGGTAAAACCTCCTATGTTTGTAAGTCCAAGTCCTATAGTTCTAAACTAAGCTAGATCAACACTAAATTTTGTACATAATGTAAATATCTTTCAAATTTATTTACTTCAGATCGGCAATTTGATCACACATTTTATACTCATGTCGTCATGCCGCGGGCCTTTTTACTAGTAACTTTGGTTCTCTCACAAGCGTACATAAAATAATCAATACGCCCTAAAAGCAAGGTTGAACCAACTTTCATGTGGATTTCCGAGCTCAAAGTTTTCTTCAGTAGAATGTAGTTCACTTCACAATTAATTCCATATGAAATAAGTACTAAATGTATAGCTATATAAAATGAATAGTGAGCCTAAGAAATAAAAGCAAAGAAAACCAATGAACAGAGACACGAAGTGCAATTTCAAATTGAAATTCTGAAGTTGTGGACAAAAAGGACAAAATAATGGACAAAAAACTCGAGGTTAGCAAATGCAAAAAAATTCTAGGAACCTTACCTTCGAGGCTACTATAGTCAAGAGCCCCTATAATATTATGGTGCCAGAGGACTATACTAGTGATGAGCTGAGAAAAGACACTTGTTTATTGATCAAGTACAATATAATCTTTGTACAACGCCTACTACAAGAGGAGTAATAAGCTTTTGTGCATCTATTCCCTGAGTTCTCTAGTAATGAACATTGGCGCTCCTGCCAAGAACTCAGATACGAATCATTGCTTCTATAATGTATAGTCCATGGGTGCTCTTCATTTTGAAAACAGCTCGTGCCTCTCCATGTGACTTCCAAGAGTTTCAAGGCATCCATATACCGTTTCTGATTGTGGGTGGGACTTGTCTTCAACAAAGAAAGGCTGTATCCTATTGTTAAGCTCAATCCAGCTACACCCTGGGTTTTTCCTTAGTCCCAATTCTTTCATCTTTAATCTGACTCTCCGTACATTATCCCATTTTTTGACAGAAGCATAAATGTTTGATAACATAACATAAGCTGAAGGATCGTTTGGATTCTTCTCAATTAGCAACCGAGCTATTTTCAAACCCAAATCTAGATCTCTGTGCAAACAACATGCGGAAAATAGTGTGCTTAATAGGTCAATGTCTTCCCTGATTTCTGGAGTTCTTTGGAGAATTTCATAAGCTTCATTCAACCTCCCAGCACGTCCAAGAAGATCCATCAAACAAGAGTAGTGCTCTATTCTAGGTTTAATTCTGTAAGTAGTAGTCATTTGATTGAAATAGTAACAACCTTCGTCAACTAGTCTTGCATGGCTACAAGCAGATAAAACTGCAAGAAGAGTAACGCCATCAGGTTTTGTATTGGATTGCTGCATTTCACCAAAAAGCTTCAAAGCTTCTAAAGCCTTGCCATGAGACCCGTAAGCAGTGATCATGGAGGTCCATGACACTATATCTCTATCCGGTAATCTGTTAAAAACATGAAGAGCTTCATCCACAGCACCACATTTAGCATACATGTCCAGGAGAGCTCCCATCACTATTTCATTTGTTTCAAGGTCACTATTAGAAAGAGTTTTGTGAATCTCCTTACCCTTTTCCAAAGCTGCTAGTTGTGCGCAAGCCGATAAGATACTAGTTAGTGTGATGGCATTAGGTCTTATGTCAGCTTCTTTCATATCATCATATATGCCCAAAGCTCCAAAATAATTGCCCACTTTCACATGTCCAGAAATCATAACATTCCAAGCAACGACATTTGTTTTAGGTACCTTTTCAAACACATGTTTAGCTGATGAGACACTTCCACATATGAAGTAGAGATCAATAAGCGAGCTGTAAATGTAGATATCAGCTTCTATATTGTTTCTAATCATGAATGCATGTATGAATTTCCCATGTTGTAGTTGGCCTGACCTTGAACTGGCCATTAATATGCTGCTAAAAGTAGTTAAAGTGGGATTAGTTCCTTCATCATTCATCCTTCCAAGAAGTTGGATACAAGATAAACTATCACCTGTAACGCTGTATGCTGCAATCATAGAATTCCATGTAATGACATTCCTTTTCAAGATTTGTTCAAAAACCTCTTTTGCCATATGTAGACATCCACATTTTCCATACATGTCCACAAGAGCAGAACCAACAAATGAATCCAAACCAATTCCATTTCTCATCAACTCCTTGTGAATCTTCATACCTCTCTCCAAATCCAAAAGCCTTCCACATGAAGAAATCACAATTGTCAACGTTACTAAATTAGGCATAAAGCCAAAATCCCTCATCTTCTCAAAGAATTTGATTGCCTTCCACGCTTGCCCATTTTGGTAATAACAAGAAATCACAGTATTCCAACAAGCCACATCTCTCTCAGGCATTTGATCAAACATCCGAGCTGCACAATCCAACACATTGCATTTTGCATACATGCCCACAAGACTACTGGCCACCACGATATCAGACATGAAGCCAGTTTTCAACAAATGGGTATGGATCATTTTTCCAAAACCAACTTTACCCAACACACCACATGCCTTAAGAACACTTGGGTAAGTGTAACTATCTGCATCAACAAACGGGGAGCGCAGCAAACTTTCGAAGAGCTCCAGAGCTTCGCTGTACCTAAAGTTCTTGGTGTATGATGTTATGAGGGCATTCCACAAGGAAATGTTAGATGTGTTTTCAATGGATTGGAGAACAAGCTTTGCAGAGTCGTATAATTGGCAAGAAAAGTAAAAGTTGATGAGGTTCTTAGAGAGGGCAGGGTTGTCTTGTAAGCCGAGAATGAACATCTTCTGGTGAACGAGCTTTCCATGCATCAGCGACTTTGAACTAATGCATGTTTTTAGGACATGTAATAGTTTGGTGGCGTCCATTGAATGTGTTGTGGAGAAAAAAGTGATTGTTCTGAAGGAAAAGAATTGTTTCAACAGCAAACTCTTAGGTTGAGGTTTAGCATGAGATCAGAAAATGTACCTTAAACTTGCAAAACTCATGCCCCATACGCCAATCCTGCACATAAAGATAAAAAATCACTATAGGAGATATTGCAAATGACATGTGTTAGACTTTGAGATGAAACTATGAATCTAAACACAAAATAATATGCAAGTATAGGTTCATTTTTCTGTAAGGCCAGCTAACTAAATCATCTTTAGCGATTCTATCCCAATTTCATGAAGTCATGGACAAAAATCTCTAGAATTTAGCAGATGCAACTAATGCTAAGAGCGTTACCTTCCAGACTTATTATCAATAGCTGTTACGATAATATGGCTACACAGAAAATATGTGGACTAACTGTTCAATCACCAGATTTCAATAAAATCCACTTGTTTATATAATGATCAAGCAATGTTTTAAAACATTAAGGCGTAAGGCGAGGCGTTGGGCGATAGCCTCACCGAGGCGTAAGCCTCGACGCTTGGAGGCGTAAGTCTTCAGGGAATTGGGAAGGCATAACTATAAAAATAGGATATGACAAAACTAGAATGCTTTTCTATTGCCCCTCTATTGAAACAACAAAACATCTGACATTTACTCACTGTCCTCACCAACATCAATTAAACTTACAATTTTCAAATTACTCTTAGAATTTTAGGCGCATGATCAAAACATCCTCAATCAAATATCAATTATGATCAATCATCAAACCCAAATATGATGATGAGTATAAAAGGAATGAGTCCGCTCATCAACTTCTAGCTACTTAGCATCCTTCTCACTGGATCTCTTTCCCGCATCTCAGACTCTGTCTGTGCTACCTTTCTTGTTCCACTCATTTCTCTAGGCTTCGAACTCTTAGCCATGTTAATTAAAGAATCATTGCACTCATCATCTACTGAACTCCTTCCTCTCTCTTAATCTCCTACTGCACATGCGTCAGTTCAATTAATTTCCCTTTCCCAAACAAACAAACAAATACAGAAAATAAAAGAACATAATACCAAAAACAGAGTACACAAACATCAAAACCCAGCTATGCATTTCTACATATCAAACATCAAAACCGTATCATCATCAAACCCAGCTATGTATTTCTATATATCAAACATCAAAACATCAAACAACAAACATCAATTGAACCGTATCACCAAACATTAAAAAACCCAACAATTGGCTTCCACCGAAGACGAATTGAAGTGTACCTACCTCGGCTTTGAAGCTTCCAGCGAAGAAGAGGAAGAATTGCCGCCGCTGCTACTGCTTGACGTCCTTCCCTCCGCTGCCTACAGCCTCCGTCGCCGACACTGCTAAAGTTGAATGCGAAAGATGATTTTTGGGGGCGGAAAGAAGCTGGCGAAGAAGAACGGCAGTGGGTTGGGTTTTCTCGCGAAGAACGGCAGAGAGATTGATTCACATAATCTTCTTGAAAGGAAACTATCGTTTTAGGGTGTTTTGCCCTTGTAAACGACGGCGTTTTCTGCATCAATTTCGCCTTTCATCGCCTTTTGAGAACGTCCGCCTTTTCCTTGCGCCTCGGTGAAAAAATCGCCCGCCTCGCCTCGCGTTCTTTAAAACACTCTGATCAAGTGCAATGTAAACCTTTGTGCAATGCAACATCTTTCAGCGGAGTTTTTTTATTTTTTATTTTTATTTTTACTGCAGCAGTACGTACTGCGTGCGTTTTTTTTCTCTGTAGTTTTTAGTTTTTTTTTTTTTTTTTTTTTTTTCGATATCTTTGACGATTTTTGTATGATTCAAATCATTCAATTTTTTTATTGTCTAGTAAAGATCATCCTTACAAAAAATTATTCAAATTCGTGATTTTTTAGGTTATATAAAGACTCTGTTATGTTTTATAAAGTCGATTCGGCTATATTTCATTGTGTGATAACCAAACGATTACAGATTTAAATAATGGGCAAATTACAATTTCGTACCCTGTGGTTTGGGTCGAATTTGAAATGATACCTATACTTTTTTTTTTTCATTTTCGTACCCTATACTTTCAAAGAGTTGAAATCCGTTTTACCACCGTTACAAAAATCGTTAACTCTCTGGAACGAGAGAGAGGAGCCGTCATCACCGTCGCGCCGTCGCCGTCGCGCGCCGCCGCCGCGCCGCCGGCCGCCGCCCATTTTCCCCAATTTTCCAACTTTCTCAATTCTCAACCAATTTCTACAATCTTTATATGGAAATTCATCTACGGAACTCAAGAAATCGAATGGGACTAGTTTCGAAGCTTACTCCCCTGCGCCTTGAAGGTAGCGTCGGAAAACTCGGATGTTGAGACGTGCCGCGGCTTCGCCGTCGCCTTTCTTGGAAGGCGTCAGATCGGAGGCACGACGCACGGAGAACGTTTTGCGGGCGGAGGCCCGATGGTGGTGGAGCGAAGATCGGCATGGGAGCTCGCGGCACTAGTCTCGCGGGCGGGGCCCAGGACGGGCCGCTTCTTGGAACGCGCGGCATGGCCGGTGCGACGCCGGCAACGCGTGGCGGCATCGGATAGGTGGGGAGGGAACGGCGTGAGGTGAGTGCGGCGAACGGAAGCGAGTTCCGACGGATCGGCGGAAGGCCGAGGTAAGCTGAAACTAGTCCATTCGATTCTTGAGTCGAGATGAATTCCATATAAAGATTGTAGAAATTGGTGAGAATTGAGAAAGTTGGAAAATTGGGAAAATGGGCGGTCCGACGGCGGCGGGCGATGACGGCTGCTTCTCGAGAGAGAGTACGATTTTTGAACGTGAAACGGATTTGAATTTGAAAGTATAGGGACGAAAATGAAAAAAAAAAAGAAGGATATTCGAAATAAACCAAGGGACGAAATGTAATTTGCCCTTAAATAATTTTTTGCAAGAATGATTTTTGCTAGACAATAAAAAAAAGTGAACGGATTGGATCATAACATAAATTACCTGAGAACTGCCAAAATCAAAGTGGAACACAGATCTTGGAACAGAAGATCCGTGTTCCTGCGTGCGGTGTTGATGTGTACAGTCAAAGTCAATGTAGCGCACAATCTCAACGGTGGGGAGAGCTCCTCTTCTTTCAGGGCCAAGATTAAAATCCTACGGGAATAAAATCAAAGGATAAATTAGTCAAAGGTCAATTAGCGAGAGACATCCTCCGGAACTCCACCGCAGCTGCTTGCTTTGGTTGTTGTTGTTGTTGTTTAGCAGCGGCACCTGCACCTAGAAAGACAAAGCTCTTGTTCAGAGATCAACAGAGTTAAGATGGCGGACGAAGATTACAACGAAATGGATATGGGCTACGAGGATGAGCCCATAGAGCCCGAGGTTGAGGTAAGGGGATTTCTGACTTCGGTTTTTTTTTTTAATAGGAAACCAATTTTGAACAAGATTGAGTTGAATAGATACGATTCAAATTGTATTTGATTTGAATGAAGAAAAAGAAAATGAGGAAAACCTAATTAATTTTGGTGGCTGGCTGATGGAATGAAAATGAACAACAGGAAGGTGCAGAGGAGGAGGAGGAAGATGCGGATAACCTAGCTCATAATGAAGACGTTGGAGCAGCAGAAGGTGATGACAAAGCGGAGCAAGCGCCGGCGGTGCCACGACCACGCAGAACTTCCAAATATATGACCAAATATGAGCGTGCGAGAATTTTGGGCACCCGCGCTGTACAGATTAGGTTAGTTGGTTGGTTGGTTGCTATGTTCCCAAATGAATTCAAGCTTTTTTGAAATTCTAATATCTTCGTCGCTGAGATTAGTTTTTGGTTTGGCTCTAACTAAGTTGTAAGTTTCTTTCCATTGATGAATGTGGAGAGCAGCATGAATGCCCCTGTGATGGTTGAGTTGCAGGGTGAGACTGACCCACTTGAGGTAACATTTTGCATTCTCATCAAGTTTTGCTGCCTGCCCTCTTCATTTCACCATGTTATTGCTGTACTGCTCCCCCCGACTATACTGTATTTTCTCTCAGTTGTTGTCTTTCCATATTTAAGAATATTTAGCAAATGATACTAAACTACAGTGGTCCAGTGTCATTGCATCAGAAAATCAAAAGCTTTGCTAGCTCGGGTGTTTCCCTCGTTTTCCCTTACGACCATAAATGATTATGATTGCACTAGCCAAAAGTATGGGAAAATGTTGTCCTGTGAGTTGCAATTATATGTCTAGTGTCCTCATATAGCATCCAATTGTATATAGGAATTAGAATGATGCAGATATCCGAATCATTACATGACTCATCAATGAATACAAGCTTCTGGTTCTACTAATCAGATACGAACTTGCAGTCCATGTTTAATGAAGTAATACTCATATATTACTTTCAAAAGTTCCAAGTAATACTTCTTTTGGCTTCCTTTTGCCTCGCAAAGAGAGTAGACAGGATGCCACTTGTTTATATCTGCCTACATATCATCTTAAGCTGAGAATGGTTTTCTTTGATCAGAAACCATGGTAGCAAATTTCCATTGTTATTAGTACTGTAAATTTGGTTCCCTTCTGCTAATTGCTTGAATTTCTACTTGCTTAGATTGCTATGAAAGAGCTTCGTGAGCGGAAAGTTCCTTTCACCATACGCCGCTACCTGCCGGATGGAAGGTCTAGTTCTGACTTATTTGTCTTCAGTTAAAACATTTGGTTTTACTTTTGCACGAGTGTAGATAGACAAAACGATTTTTACTGTGTTTTAGAAACATTTTAATCGGGTCTGATATATTCAGCTATGAAGACTGGGGAGTAGATGAACTGATCGTGGAAGACTCGTGGAAGAGGCAGGTGGGAGGTAACTGATCATCTAGCTTTGGAGAATGGTTTCCGATGCCAAGTTTTATCTATGAATGTCCACAAGTTTGTTGTGGACTTGTAATACTATAAACTTAATTGTTGTAACACTGGCCTTTTTCCGTGTGCGATTGTGTATTTTTCTGGAAACACTACTCCAGACATCAAGAAATGTAACTCATAATGGCTATCTACAATCTACATGTTTGTTTTCCTATAAAGTTCACATATTTTGTATCTAGAGGCAAACACATTCCTCTAATTTAGGGGTGGGATCTATACCATGATGTTTTGCATTGACCAAATAGATTTGTGGACCAAACATAAAGGGATCTATACCATGATGTTTTTTGCAACGAAAATTTCAATGAAGAAAACTTAACCCTCGTCTGCCCTCAGGTCTCTCAGATTCGGTTTTGAATTTTGAGGGACTCTGACTGATTTCCCCGAGAATAGAGAATCACTAACTACCTAGTTGTTCAATATCAGTGAATCTACATCATTCACTTTGTTGATTACCTTGATTAGAAGAGTTAATTATTGTATTTGAATTACCACAGTTCAAAATCACAACAGGGATTTGTGTAATCAGGAAAGTCGTTGGTGGTTCTTTCGTTTTGAAAAAAAATTCCGCTACCCTGTGGTAATGTAATTGTTACTAAGCTAACCAAATTTACTTCACCTGAAAATGACCATAAAACCCCAAACTAAATCTTCTATACTAATATATAAAAAGAATATGTGTTTTTCACTGTTTATGAACAGTCACTGTTCGTGAACAGTATTTTAGACCAATGAAAGTACCAATGTGCCCTTATGTATTAATCAAAATTTTTAAAACTTCTAAAGTTGAAAGGGCAAAGGGGCTATTTTCCCACATATAGCACTGTTCATGAACAGTATCCGGATGGGTTACTGTTTGCAAATTTTACCAGAATACCCTCATACTCTACTTTTATTACATAAAAAAAAAATTCAAATTTCATTGATGGAAAAATATTAATAGGGTATTTTAGTTCAACATAAAAAACTTTATTTTGCTATGGACAAAATTAACCTTGCAACAAAAAAATATCATAATTAGAACATATTTTATTGACATGGTTATATTGAAATTTCAGAAAAATAACTCATAAACTCTTTAGATATCTCCGTCCTCTTCCGCATTCTCTCAATTTTCTCTTGTCATTTCCCTCTCTGACTCAAGGCAGTAATCAAACGTACCCAATTGGCAAAATCTCGGTGATGAATTTGTAGCCATTAGAGGTAAAAGTTCAATGGGTTTTCTTTATTAATTTTCTGTGAATTCTTTCTGCTTAAGATTTGTGGTTTTCGGCATTTGGGTTTCCACTTAAGATAAGATTCAATTCTCTCAGTTTCAAATATTCGCTTTCAATGTCAATTAAAACCGTCATATCTATACTATTAGTTAAGGAAACACGATTTCACTGTTTATAGTACTGTTCATGAACAGTACTCGCGTAAGAAAATGACTTCTTTGCCCTTTCAACTTTAGTAACTTTAAAAAATTTAATTAATACATGAGGGTAAATCGGTACATTACCATCCGGATACTGTTCCAGGTACTGTTTTAAACTGTACGGTACTGTTTATGAACAGTACAAATACTGTTTTCACCAAAAAATTTTTTTTTTTTTCTTTCCTTTCTATTAACTCTTCTACAACGTATAAAATACGCTTTTGCTTGCATATTCGGTGTGCCATTTTCTAATTTAATTTGGGTAAGCCTTTCATAACTACAACTACATTTCAATTCAACCTCAAAAAATTCATATACATGAAAAGTTTCTTGATTCTCTCAAATTGGATTCATGTTCGCCCGTATCTCGAGTATTGTGTCTAGTAAGTAACAATTAAAGAACTTGAAGCATTGATAAAATAGAAGGATCCGATCAAGACGCCGATAACCGGCGCCGGCGCAGTTTCCAACCCCAGGACCGCGGCCAAGGGAAAAGCCGCTGCCTTTGTGGACGCGAGGAATTGGGCTCGGCGGACATGGACGATTGGCGCAGGTTCAAGAAGGCTGGGCTGCTAGATGAGGCCTGTATGGAACGGAAGGACCGCCAAGCCCTCGCGGAGAAAGTTTCCAAGCTCGAAAAAGAGGTAAAGATTAAACTTTTCTTTGATTAGTTGCGTTGTAATCAATGGGTTTAGGTTTTTGAGTTGTGGTGGGTTGTTCTTTCTTTTGATTAATGTTGGTTCTGATTAATGGGTTATCGTGGGTTTTGTTTGGAATTCGTAACGTCTTATGATCTACTTCTTGCTGGGCAGCTTTTTGATTACCAGCATAATATGGGGCTTCTCCTGATTGAGAAGAAAGAGTGGACTTCGAAGCATGAAGAGTTGTGCCAAGCTTTGGCTGAGACTCAGGAGACTCTGAAACGGGAGCAGTTAGCACACTTGATTGCGATATCGGAAGTTGAGAAAAGGCAGGAGAATTTGAGGAGAGAACTTCTTGCTGAGAAGCAGTGTGTTGCTGAGGTATAATGAGTTTGTTCCTACTTGACAAGTTTCAATTTGTGTAATCAGTTTTGGCTGCATTTAGGATAATGATGGGTATTGATGTGTTTTGTGGTTGCAGCTTGACATGGCTTTGCATGACACGCGTGAGGAGCAGGCCCAAGTAAAGCTTACTTCTGAGACAAAGTTGGCTGATGCTAACTCCTTGGTTGTTGGAATTAAAGAGAAATCTTTGGAGGCAGATGAGAAGTTCCATGCTGAGAAAGCCAAGCTTGCTGTGATCAACACAAAGAGCACATTGCTGGATATAAGATTCAAAGAAGTGGAGGGTCGTGAAAATGCCCTTAGAAAGGAGCAATTGACGTTAAATGCAGAGTATGTTGCCTGATAATGTAGTTTTAGATATGCAACTGTACAGCTAATCTGTCCTTTCGACCCGAAATTGTTAAGGCCGATCATGGTCTATGCCTGCTTGATATCTTTATTTTATCTGTTTGTTTTGGAAAATATGAGTTTAGATACTTAACTTTCTCTTATTATTATCAGGCGTGAGGCACACTAGAAAACCTGTTACATTCAAATGGAAGGCTTGCAATGGAGGGAAAAGAATCTACAAGAAGAGAAAGAATTATTAAGCAAGATGAAAAGACTTCTTCACGAGAAACATAGTCTTATGAAGGAAAATAAGAAAGACCTTAAAATGGCGGTAAGGAAGATTGAAATTTGTTGCATTAAGTTGAAAGAAAAGGAAGCTGATGTGGATAGACGACTAACTGACTTGGTATTAAAGGAAAAGGTACATCTTTGAGTTTTCTTTTGGCAAGTACAGTTTCAGTTTTTTCGACTACTTGTCTGATGTACTTATCTTTTTTGCAGGCTGGTGTAGCTGTTACCCATTCGGAAAGGACAGAATCAAGATGGGGAACATCTTTGCTCCACAATTTGCTCCGCAAATGCAAGTCAGTGGTTTCAAAAGTATTTCCAAGTAAAAATGCAGTGTCTACACCACAAGCATCAAAGATGCAGGCTCATGTTGATAAGAAAGGAAATGAATCTAATACGCTTGTCAATGAGGGAGCAAAAGGGAATAGCAATCATGAAGATGCACCCGAGCCCTCTTTTTGGATACCTAATGATTCTACTGTCCAAGCACTATTATCTGATAACACCACCAAATACATGGATGGGGACTATGCTGCATCAATTGATGATCATAACTTCATTGACAGTAAGATTAAAGATGGTTCAGATGATTCTGAGCAATCGGAGCTAAAGAGTGGCTGGAAAAAACTGCTAGAGGACGAAACTCCAGACTGTCTAGAACACGCGCAGTGAAGGCAACCATTGATGAGGCAAAAAAATTTCTACAAGATACTCCAGAACTATCAAATGCAAGTGTGCGACAGAATTGTAGTAGTTACCATCATGAGGAAAGTCGGGGTGAGAATAGTTGCATTGGAAGGAAACGACCATGTCCTGAGAGCTCAAAGATTACTGAAAGCCAGCAGGAGGATTATGATAGCCAAGGATGTTCTGGTAGCATCACAATAGCTGGTACACGCATGACGTGCAAACTCCAGGAGAGCAACGGTACAATCTCAGACAACGCAAGATGTATGTGTCTTAATGCCTGTGAATAATATGGCGCAGTGGCAGCTAATGTGGAAGTAAATTACAAATTATTTTTTGTAGTTTCTGTGCGGTGATCATAATACGTGGACCAATTTGTTGAGGATCTGTGTTGACATAATCAGTGAGTTTTCTTGACACGGTGTAGCTAATTTTGTCTTTCCAATCAACTTAAGGTCTTAAGGACTTTTGGGTCAACTCCAGATTGTTTATGTAGCCCCTGATTGAATTTTGGGTTTGTGTTTTTGCTTTTGGTAAATTGTTGGACCACTTTTCTTTAATTAATCCATGTTTTGGGATTTTTTTGATATTCTACTAAATCCCACAATTTTCCTTTTCTTCTGTGTCTTTTTTATATTACAAAGAATATTCTCTTGACCATATGTTGGCCTTGGGGGTATGTTTTCTTGCTATGGATAAACCAACCACTTCATTTCAAGTCTTTGGTACTTGATGCAATAAATTAAAGGGGATCTCCGGTCTAACAATAAACTAAATCTAGTAAACTAGTCCAAGAAACTATGGGGACATCATGAGTTTGTGCAAAACTTGTCGAACATCTGTTTGTCTTCTAGTAAGGGCTAGGGCGAGGGAGAGGGCGACAGAGGGTGTTTTCTCCCATGGGCGATGAATTGTGTTTCGCCCACGCAGCTTCCACCCACGGAAGGCGAGGGTGAAGGCGAGGGCGAAACATAATTTATAACATTTTATTATATAAGTTTGTGAAAGGGTTATAGTTGATATAAGTTTGTTATCGAACTGTTGCTGGTGCAGAGAATTATTTTGGTTTTTTGTGATACTTGGAAGTCTTTCCTGGCATATATTGAGAAAGTTTATTTGTTCAAAAAGAGAGTGAAGGGAGAATATAGAGGTGGTGGTGTGGAACCAAATCTGATTCTGTATCAAGATTGATGCGGGGTGGTGAGAATGGGCAAACTATGCAGGTCACGACATTAAAAAGTGCCGAGTCCTCAGAGGAGCGCGTAATGAGGGTAAAGTTTCCCTTGCCTTTTTGGTTTCTTCTAATCTATGATTGCTTAAGCTGAAATGTTTTGTAGAAGACATTGCGACATCTATTTGGTTGTGGTACAGTTCAGAACACCAAAAGACATTGTCGATGACAATGCTGATGGAGCAAAGTCAGTTGAAAATACAGAGTTGAGCCTGGAAGATAATGACACACGAGATTCTGGTGGTGGCAACAACACGCCTGGGGAGAGCGATGATGACTCATGATGAGGACTAGCGTCCTGGTGAGAAGTCAATAATGAAGAAACTCTGGATTTTCTTAACTACATGAAGAGAAAATCACTCTTGAACAATAGATTTGAACGCTTTGTAATGACTGGCTCTAATTGGTGGGATTCATCAGCATTGTTCATTTTCTCATTATTTGCTTGTAATTCAGTGAAAATATGGCGATTGTTTTTAGTTTTTTGTTCTTCGTTGCTTGTTGGGCAGCAAATATGTTTATGTCTAGAGCATGACTGAAGATAGTGTTACCAACTTTTGTACCTGTCAACTGGTTTTATCTTGAAGTATAGTTGATTGTGCGATTTGGGCACAGTTTTTACTATCTTATTGTGGTTCCCCAATTTTCCTCCCCGAGAGTCTGAAATGCATTTTAGTGTGTATCTTCTTCAACATTAACACCGTGCCGTGACCAGACTATTTTCTCTACAATCTTATGGCATCCCTGCATACTTCCAATGGGGATGGGAAGAAAGAGATTTATTAATAACCTTCTTCTATTGTGCAGGCTATACACAGTTTAAATGTTCATCCCCTCCAGAAAATCTGCACATTCACCAGATGTGCACATCCCAGAGTCGCACCGCACACCATACTTAGATTCTTCAATCTAGACATGACATAATAGGTTGACATGGAATGACTGAGTGAACTTTTGCCCTAGGGGTTGCATCACGTTAATTTACCCGGAATTGTTAGAATACATAGTTCTTGATAGATATTTGTATGTTCGGTTGCTGTAAGCAAGAACACCTATGAGAGTTCTAGCGTTTTTGATGTAAAAGTTTATAAGCTTGCTGGGAAAGAAATGTATGTAGAGAGGAAGATGATCAAAACAATTCTGTGTATTGATTGTTCATAGAAATCACAAGGTTGTTGCTGTACTATTATACCAATACTGCTCATTACATAAAATGAAAAATACGACCTGTAAATCCTAATAGTTCGTACACCATTAGATCATTTTGCAACTCAATTAGCCGTAGGATGTTACCTACTCACTCGGCCAATCACAGAGCTTCAATTCAAATGGAATCTCACTCAAATGAGGTACAAAACGCAAAGCTTCAATCAATCAAAACGCTCAGCATCACTTAGAGCTAAACGCTCGTTTTACTAGTTCTGAGAAATTCCCAGAACTTGATCACTGAAGCCTGTTAGCTTCACTTTCTTCAGCTGCAAGCTTCCCTGTGATCCAGCTTAGTCTTCAACAGGAATTTGTGTGATTTTAGCCATAGGGATTGCAGAGTCTTGTTAATTTGGACTCCGCAGAGTGTTGAAGCCATGGTTGGGCGCGGTGTAGTTTTAAGCTAAAACCGCAAACTATATCATTCTATGCATTTTAGCATAATCTCAAATCAAAATCAAACCACTCACTTACAACTTCAAGCGGTGTAGTTAACCACAATGAGCAGTTTGGTGTGGCTTGGTTGAACTTTCGTATACAGTGTTCAAGTTCTACAATGCATACATATAACAAGTAGTCTAAGAATTCCAAAATTCATCACAAAAAATTATTAAAGATCATGTTCTTCACTTGGAAATTTGGTCTAAAATGAACAGAAATAAGTGACACTGAAAACGAAATAAGCGGCACCTTAGACAGTGCATGTAGGTTTTAAATAGTTGCTACTGCTGATGAGGAAACCATTTTTATTTATACATTTTGAACATTGTCGATAGAGTTACTGTTTTTGGTCAAATTTGATCAGGTACAAAACACATTAGTGTTAGAACTGGTTATGTAATGAAAACTACAATTACTGATTGCTTGGCACTTTGGCCACAACTAATGCATGTTGCTGTTCTTGCTTTTCTTCTGTAACCTCTTCCGGTTCTTCCACCACTACCAACGCCTGCTGCTTCTCCTGCTCCGGTGATTTTCCTTCCTCATTCTCCACCGGATGCATCATATGCTGACGGCAGTATCGGAGAATTACGAGAGATATAAATGCTGCAAAGGTAAACATCTAGATTAGAGAGTTGTATTGTACCATCTTATGCACCAATGCAAATTACTAGTCAGCACTGCGAATTGATACGGATTTCAAACGTCAGAGGCTACTGGAAAAGGTATAGCAAGTACGCTTTTCGGTTGAATCTGTGCAAGTTGCTTGTAATTTATACAATTGCTATGTTGTTCCCGAATATGCAAATTGCAATGCTAATAAACTTACCTGTGAAAATGCGGGTTTTGACGGAAGACAGATTCCAAAAAGCTGTGGCAGCTGATGTTGCTACAATCTTTTTGTGTGTGCATCCACCCCATGCTTCCAACACCCACCATTTTAAGCAGTCAACTGCACACCCAAATTACACTTGCTTCAATTCCGGATACATAAAGACGGACCGAGATAATTAGGTGGATTGGATGACTGATTCAACATAGTGCATACCTTTGCGGTTCATTTGACTTGAGTAGCATGAATACAGTCTGGGGATCGTGAAGCTGGTAAAAAATGCTGGCCATGATATCACAAAAACAGTTAGCAAAATGTACTCAGAGAAAAGAAGTAACATGATTGGCAGCAGATGGGTATTATGTAGGTCACAGTACCTAGCATAGAGAGCCTCCAGAGTGTAATGAGATGCCCATATTCTGCTCCCAAAAGAAAAAAGGGAACTACCTGTAAGTTGTAACCAGAAAATTGAAGAGTGAGCTGACTTGACTAGTTTGTGCGTTTCCAAACACTGCCACTAATGTTGCGAGTAATTACCTACCTTGAGGGTCATGGATGGCTCTCCAGAGAAAAGTGATCTTGTCTTTGATATTGCAAAATTTAGAGGAGGAAGTATCAGCTTGGCCACTCGCAGAAAGTCATCTTCTTTGAGCGTGAAATCGCGCTTCTTTTCAGTATGATTTCTGTGAATTTAATTAAGCCAAAGATCATTTGAAACCTATCTTGAATAGGAAAGATAGAAAAGATTAGCGGGAAAGTAATGCAAAAGGTATAGTACACCACCTTTGAGAGACTGAGTTGGAGAGAAAAGAAGCACCCAGAAACAGAAGTCCTAGTTGGGATATGGCTCTGAAAAAGCTGAAAGAATTGAAAGTTGAACACAGAATTGGATACTAATTAGTGACCTTCAATATACAGAGAATTAATGAGGAGGGAAAAGTGAAGGAGAGAAGTTTTTAAGTGACCTAAAGTTGATGTCTTTGGAAAAGCAAGAGGAGAGGAAGAAGAGGGAGCCCAAACCAAACCAAAGGGTTGATCTTGCTACGTCTCTCCACATAAGCAGATCACTCATTAGCTGCCCAATTCGATCCAGGCTTCGCCGGGGACACTCACCGTCACCGTCGTCGACGACTACCAAAGAATCAAACAAAAACCATAAGAGATCAATTATGTTAAGCAGACCAAAGGAGGAAAGAAAATAGAAGAAAACTTACTCGGCACTGGTAAAGAAGGTGGGGAAGGTGGTAAAGAAGTGAGCTTTTCCTTTTCCTTGTTGGACCGCCTTTTCCGGGGCTTTGCAATCTCTTGGACCACCAAGCCCGAATCTTTCCTAGACCTGCGACTAGCGTTCCTGGGGGAGGCACAAATCAGGGCAGCGCCTCTGCTTTTGCACCTCCGGCGTGGCTCGGAGTCGTCGGCGGCCATGTCGAGGCGATCGGAGAGACGGGTCTTGGAGGATCTCTTTCGGAGAGGCGAAGGCGAAAGAAGCAACAGCTCGCGAAGAGGGAGGAGGAGGGAATCGGAAGACTTGCAAGAAGGGGATGGAGTCGTCGTCGCCGTCCCCGTGCTGTTCTTGTTGTTGTTCTTGTGGATGTTAGGTGGTGATGAATGCGATGTGATGAGACCAAGAGAGAGATGAGGGACGGCTTGTCCGTCGATTTGGGCAACTCCACCGGAGGCCGCCGATTTGGTCCTCGATCGATACGGGGGTGTTGGTGTTGGTGCTGCCGTTGTAGTTGGTGTTGGTGTGGAATCCATTAAGATATTCAAATTTTCAGATATTCGGAGGGATTTGTTTGTCGGATATTTGAAAAATGGGCTCTGTGGAATTCTGAGGTGGCTACAAGTAGCCGTTGGGTGGAATAAAGGGAATATAGGCTTAATTGTTAAAATGCCCCTCCAAACTCACTTTCGATGAAAATTCGCCCCCTCAAACTCCAAAATGCTATAATTCGCCCCCCCTAACTCCATTCCGTTAATCCGTGTCCCCTTTGAAACTTTTCCATCCATTTTTACTGAGGTGGCAGCCACATCCTCAACAAATGGGGCCCACCCATGTCAAATAAGCAAAAACTTACAAATTCATCAAATTAAATTGGGAATTCACCAAATACCGCCGACGATGAATCTGGGACAGACGACAACACCGGCAATCACTCCCACCAAGTCCAGCAGCCTCAATCCTCTCGCCTCCACGTCGGACTACCCGAGATCTGCTCCCGCCCAATCCCAGCCGTCGGCGCCGCCCTTCAATCAGGAGACGCTTCAGCGGCTCAGGCCCTATCGGAGGTGCCCGCGAGAGCTGGACTTCGCCATCTCCTGGCAGTCCTCCTTCGACTACCCCGTGCGCCGCTGTCCTGGCTGGGGCGAAGGCTTACAAAGCGAGAGGGACAAGTTGAAAGCCAAGCCCAAGACCACCACCACCTCCGCCGCGAGGAGGAGTCCGGAAGAAAGCCGACTCAATCCTGATTCCGCGGAGCAGGAGAGAGGAGGAGGCGAAAGCTCTGGCCGAGAGTCGTCGTAAGCGGGGGAGGTCCCACCCACGTTGGGTCGCTGGGTTGGAGGGCGCCTGAGGGGGGGAAGGCTAGTGTCTCGTGAGAGATGGAGTGGATGAATAAGGGAGTTGATTCAATAATCTAACACAATCGAGGAGCTAACGTCTGAGACCAATTTCAGATTTAAGTACGATTTTTAGAAGGGGTTAACGATTTGGGACATGTTAGGTCTTAAAAATGGATGAAAAGCAAAGGGCGAACGGAATAAGTTAGAGGGCGAAATAGATTTAGGAGGGGGGAACACGAAAGTAGTAGGGAACAATAAGCCGGGAATATATTTGAACTTGGACGGCGGGGCCAGTGGGGAAGAGAGAAGCCGTAAAGCTCCAACGGTATTAAATACAAGTTAGCGTGCCGTTTGTTTGCTACTGCTAGACTTGAGGGTAGGAATGAGAAAGCTATTCACTAGGGGTGGGGATTGGGCCGGGTTGGGTTTTTTTGCAGGACTCGGATAAAACTTGATAGAAATCGGGCTTTGAGTTTTAAGCTTGTTTAGGAGTCCAAATTTATGGGGCCAGGTTGGGTTCTATAATATTTAGGTTCGGGCCGAGCTGGGTTAAACCCGATCAATTGTCCAACCCACTTCTTCTCTCGATGAAGACGACGACGATGCAGACAACGACGACGATGGGGTGAGCTTGGTAGGACGGTTGTGGGCAGGTGGAGTCGCGCGGGATAGGTATGTTTGTGCCTGGAGCCTTTGCAAAAGATGTAGAAAACAGCTTGGATGACGGTGAACGCCAAGAAGCTGACTGTGGCGTGACCTCGTTGTCTCATCGAAGGGGCCACCAAGAGGACTAAAGGGCTTGAGGGGTGGTTATCTTTAGCTCTTTAGGTAGCCCTTTAGCCTCTCTTTTTGTGGTGCTCATACCATATTTGTCAAGTCCACACGTAAGCCCCCTCAACCACTAAAGATGATGAAGTTTAAAAGTAGTCTAAATATTACAAAATTATTTTTTGGATGACTACAATTTAGCCATATACCCTTTTAGCTGAACACAGATCTTCTATTCCAAAGTGGGTGTTCCACTTTTGTTCCACTTTCATTTTTTCGACATCTCCGACGATTGATGTTATGATCCAAACTGTTCACTTTTTTTATTGTCTAGCAAAGATCATCCTTGCAAAAAATCATTCAAATTCGTGATTTTTTAGGTTATATAAAGACCCGGTTATATTTTATAAAGTCGATTCGGCTATGTTTCATTGTTTGATAACCGGACGATCACAGATTTGAATGATTTTTTGCAAGGATGATCTTTACTAGAAAAAAAAAGAGGGGGGGGGGGGTTTTTATTATAATATGGAGGGGGGTGGAAAAAAAAAAAGGGGGAAAAAAAGGGGACACCCACTTTGGAACAGAAGATTTGTGTTCCTTTTAGCTGATTTATTAGGGGTGGGCACGGGACGGGATGGGACGGGATGACCTTCATCCCGTCCCGGTCCCGATTATTTGAAACGGGACGGGACGGGACGGGATAAACGTTTTTAAGAATTAGTCCCGTCCCGTCCCGAATTTAATCGGGACAGGTTCGGGACAGGACGGGATTATCCTATAAAAATTTTATCAACTTCAAACTAAACAAGCTAACCCAAATATGATAAATCAAAATCTATCTAAATATGCTAAGAGCACTTCACCAAAAGAAACCAAAAACAGATTATTACACAAATAAAAAACTGGGCGTCGACCGTTTTTGTAAAATTCACCAAAATTCAACCCCTCATTAGATGGAGTCGAAAATTTGCAGATCATAAGTAAACATGTGAAACTGACTCCTTCCAAAATCTCAAGTAAAACGGAGTTCAAATGATATGTTCACCCAAAGAAACCAAAAACAGATTATTACACAAATAAAAAACTGGGCGTCGACCGTTTTTGTAAAATTCACCAAAATTCAACCCCTCATGAGATGGAGTCGAAAATTTGCAGATCATAAGTAAACATGTGAAACTGACTCCTTCCGAAATCTCAAGTAAAACGGAGTTCAAATGATATGTTCACCAAAAGAAACCAAAAACAGATTATTACACAAATCAAAAACTGGGCGTCGACCGTTTTTGTAAAATTCATCAAAATTCAACCTCTCATGAGATGGAGTCGAAAATTTGCAGATCATAAGTAAACATGTGAAACTGACTCCTTCCAAAATCTCAAGTAAAACGGAGTTCAAATGATATGTACAATCTTACATGTGATGAGGTACATATTTTTTTAGTATACACTTGTTTTTGAGCCAATAAAATGGTGACACTTAAGGGGTTTTTATTATTTATTTAATACCATGCATATTATACGGGACGGGACGGGATTTCGGGATAGAAATTTCTCATCCCGTCCCGTCCCGAAAAAATTAAATCGGGACGGGACGGGACGGGATAAGCTAATTTTGAAATTAATCCCGAACGGGACGGGATAATTCGGGACGGGATTCGGGACGGGAATTCGGGATACGGGATTTTCGGGATATTTTGCCCACCCCTATTTTTTTTTCCTTTTTTCCTCTCTTTTTTGTTGGTGTGTTCTTTTTTTTTTTTTGGAGAGGGGTGGGGTTCAAAATTAGTTGTTTTTTTTTTTTAATTATTTTTTTTTTTTTTTTTTTCGTTTTTTTTTTTTTTTTTTTTTGAAGGGGAAGTTTTTTTTTTTTGCTCGCCATCCTCAACAAGAGCAATTTCCCTACTCCTAACTAAAAAATAATAATAATAATAAAAAAAAAATCAAATTTGGCTGTGATATAGTGATATAGTGGCAGACGTCTCTCAGCAAGTCCTCATTGAATAATTTCCATATACATGCAAGTGGAGAGTGCACATAGGTTATTCCTAAATCAAAAGGTAGAGCTATGGAGAATGGGTCGCAGCAGCAGCAGAAATGGCAGTTCAAAGGGAACCAAGAGTTGAACGCGGCCTCAATCTCCGTCCGAGGCGCTCTTTCCATGCTCATGAAAAACATTAACAAACCAGAAGATGGTCATGGGCCGACCACCAATACCAAACATGCCATTATGCTGGGCCGCGGTGACCCCACCGAGTTTCCTTCTTTCCAGACCGCTCCTTCCGCCGTAGACGCCGTTGCAGATGCCCTCCATTCTTTCAAGTTCAACTCCTACTGTTCTACCGGCGGTCTTCCTCAGGCTAGAAGGTATATTAATTTGTACGAACTATAGGAGGCTCATTAATTTGATGCTTCATCAGTTTCGATTCAATCTCGTTTAGAATTAATCAAATGTCCAAAGATACGATAATATACTGAAAGAAAAATAATTGGAATTTGGTTCTGGTAGGTGTTTGGCTTGTTTCTGGTTGGTTTAGTATAATGTTTACTTGTGTCTTACTGTTTTTCTTGAAATTAACAATCCATTCTTTAGCAATATATTTTTTTTCCCCAAAGATTCTTTAGCAATATAAGGAGAAGTAAGAAAGAACCACAACACAACACTCCAACAGAGGTATGCAGGACACAACACGGAAGTGTTCAATACATAGTACATATAGAAACAATAAAGCCACTTTCAACTCTTTGTTTGTTTGTGGTCACAATGGCACATGCATAACACAGCACTCAGTGAATTCCGACCCCTCTTATATATGATACATCTGCATCAGTCATAGAATATATGACAATATTGTGACAACATAGAACCATCCTTGTACATAATATTTTATTTTTCCCTTGAAGAGTCCTAGAAAATTGAACTTCTAATGGCTAATCGGTAAAACCATTGAACACTTGTTTAAAAGAACTGGTAGCTCTGAAAAACAGAAACAGTTAATCTTTTAAAGTTAATTAAGAAGAGATGATGAATACTGAAGTTTGTAATTTCAAAAAGGGCTATTGCAGAATATCTGTCGCGTGACCTTTCCAACAAGTTATCGGCAGAGGATGTATATCTTACCGCTGGATGCACGCAAGCAATTGAAATAATAGTATCTGTTCTTGCAAGACCAGGTGCCAACATACTGCTTCCAAGGCCTGGTTACCCTCAGTACGAAGCTCGTGCAGCTTTTGACCATCTTCAAGTGCGCCATTTCGATCTTCTCCCAGAAAAGGGTTGGGAAGTCGATCTTGATGCTGTTGAAGCTCTTGTAGATCACAACACTGCTGCCATTGTTATCATTAACCCTAGCAATCCTTGTGGAAATGTCTTCACCTACCAGCATTTGAAAAAGGTTTGCACATGCATAATCTGTACATATGTTGGAAAATGTCCTCTTGAGAGCAGCCAGACTGGTTTATATGTGTTGTCATACTCTGAATTTGGTATATGCATATGATAAACTTATACATTGCATTCGTAGTCCATATTTACAGTATGGCAACATATGTAAGCATTCATCTTTGAGATTATAATCTATTAATTATCCACTTAAAAAATTTGACAATTGTCACCGATTTAAATGAGACTGTGAGTTAGGGCTAAGATTGATATAATTAATTTTATATGTAGTAGTACATTAACGAGTGCTTATAAAACTCTTAAAGAAGTTTGGGTTCAAAATTAATAGATTGCAGAAACAGCAAAGAAACTTGGGATCTTTGTGATCTCAGATGAAGTTTACGGGCATCTAGCTTTTGGCAGCAATCCTTTTGTGCCTATGGGAAAATTTAGTTCCATCGTACCAGTCATTACACTGGGCTCTATATCTAAGACATGGATAGTTCCTGGTTGGAAACTTGGTTGGATTGTGAAAAATGATCCCAACGGCATCTTTCAAAAAACTGGGGTAATTTTTTTGTGTTCTCTTATGTCTCTAGTGCAGTATTATTTCGTGTGATTCATTAGATTTTGTAAACTGAATTTTGGTGATATCGATGCCTTCTTTAATTCCAGATTGTGGACAGCATTAACAACTGTCTGGACATCACTACTGACCCAGCAACCTTCATTCAGGTACCTATGTATATGTATGTTCACGCCTATACATATTTACATATGCACATGCGCGCTCAGATTCGTGTTGCTTCCAATTTTTTTAATCCTAATTCCTTTCTATTATGTTTTAATGTGGCATATTATAATTGTTTAATGATTTGATTCTCCACAATATTCAGGCTGCTATTCCCCACATCTTTGAGAGAACAAAGGAGAAATTCTTCTCCAGCATAATTGACATAATGAGAGAAGCTGCAGACATCTTATATGAAACGATTAAGGAAATCCCGTGTCTTACTTGCCCAATCAAACCACAAGGATCCATGGTTGTTTTGGTAAGGATATAAAGCTTTCAGTTTGTGCAGGCTGATAGAAATGCTAGGTCGACAAAACGAGTTGAAATGCTATTGCTTGACAAACTTTTTGCAATTAAAAATTAACAGGTAAAGTTAAACCTGTCAGAACTTGAAAACATTCATGACGATATACAGTTTTGTCTCAAGTTGGCCAAAGAGGAGTCAGTGATTGTCCTTCCAGGTAAAAAAAAAAAAACTTAATCATCCAACTCAATATCTACATTATTGTTCTTTCACAGAATAACATGTCAAATTGTATTTAGTATGGTCATGAAGTCATATGGAGCTCTAGTGTCACTAAACCAAACGAAAGATGATTGGACTAACTTGAAAATTTCACTTTGATTTGCTGATGAGTTGTATAATGTTGAGTATTCGTGCTTTTCAGGGGTCACTGTTGGACTGAAAAATTGGATCCGTATTACTTTTGCTATTGAACTCTCAGTACTTAAAGATGGCCTAGAGAGGATAAAAGCATTCTCCCAAAGACATGCCAAGGAACAATAAGAGTCTTGTCTTCCCCCAGTCAAGTGAATGATGCTCATCGGCAACTTCACACATTGCATTTCTATGAGATAAAACTTAATAAATAATTGAAGACATTAACTATGAACAAGTATTGTTGGTCTTCTTGTTTGCTTCTTCCATCTTGATGTGGTTTTCTTGTACCCTCAATTTGCGTGTGTTTATTGTGTATCGTGTAGTTACATTAAAATTTTGTTTTACTTATGTTGAGAAGGTAGTAACGATCAACTTGGAAAACTACTTCATAGTCCAGACATTTCAACTCAAGACAACTTAAAATTTCATCTTCAACCCCACAAACAAATATATATGTATTAGTGGAAAATTGGCCCCGCTAGAGCTTGATTGCTGGTGGTACTGAGAATCTTGGTATATACTTGAGCCCAAAGTTGGTTAAAATCAGAGCGACAAGTTTGCCATTCTTGTTGCTTTTGCTTCAATCGGGTTAATATGACCTGCAAAGCCACACCAAGATTTTCCCTCAACGCATCGACCACATCAAGACCCCACTCCCCATATAATCGCTCAATGCACCTCAAGTTCATAACAGTCAAGTGATCTTCGATACGGATGTGTTCAATTTGAACTGCATTGGTTTGGATCTTTTCTAGCAGTTGTTGGACACGGTTGGTGGTCGAATTCATGGACTCCATGAACATATCGAGCTCAAACCTGTCATCTTCGCAACGAAATAGGCTTTCTTCGTACTGGGATATGTGCATTGATGATGATGATGACCTGTATTCTCCTGCAGAAGTAGTATCATCAACGCATTGTATGTATCGATCGTTGAGTACTTGATTCCCAAGCTTTGTCCTTTTGGATGCAAAAGGGGTTTGGTAATTCTTTGGCAGGAGAGTATAGCTTGGTGTTACTGCAGAGACAGAGGAGGGGTCTTCATCTTCATGTTCATCTTCTACTTCTACTTCTACTTCTACTTCTACTTCTACTGTTGTTGGTTTTACTGCAGCAGGGTAACTAGGTGGAGGAAGGGGTAAGAAGTTGGTAAATTCTAGGAGTAAATCTTGGTGGTCTTGGAGAAGGCATGCAACATTGTGGTAAAGTTGCTCAACCTCATGATCATCATGATGATCATCATCAGAATAACTACTAGTACTAGTACTAGTACTAGACCAATAATAATTAGTCTTTTTTTTCCCTTTTGACAATCTGATTTTGTTGAGAACGTCCAGGAAAGACATGTAGGCATGGTCGCTTCGAAATCGGGTCTTGACCTTGTTGAGGAAATTGATGGCCTGCTGGAATTCGGCAGGCGGAGGTGGCTGTTGTTGGAGTTGGGTTTCCGGTGGTGGCAAAGGCAACGAAGACGGAGAAGGAGACGGCGAAGGAGACGAGGGCACAAGGGTAATTTGAAGTGACTTGGGCAAGAAGGCATCGAAGCCTAACTTTAGATGTGGGTGGCCTTTGATGACTTGTTTCACATTGGTGATCAAAGTGAGAGGATCTTGGTAATTACTGGCAGCGAAATCTTGGAGGAGTCCACGAAATTTTCTGTAGTTTTCAATCTTGCCTTGCTCTAAGAATACGTCCCGGACCAAATTTAGATATGCCTTGGCCGTCTCGCTCCGAGTCGGTTGCCGCTGGCGGCTAACTCCTCCTCCTCCGCCGTCTCCGCGGTCTCTAGTCATCATCTTATTCATGAGTAGCTAGCTATCAGATAAATCAAAGGGTATATTTGATACCCAGACAGAAATTCAAAAGCACTTGCTCAGAGAAGAAATTTTTTTTTTTAAAAAAAAGGTCAGAGTTGCCCAACCAGGTTAAGTGATTATGATTAATATACCCAAATATATACAGCTAGAGGCTGGGGATGATGAGTCTCTTTCCCATTCCGAAAAGGATTCCTTTTAGGTCCCTTTCTGAAGATGATGAGTCTCTTATATGGGTGTATTGGAATGAGATTTAAAAGGGTTTTTGGAGGGTTAAAAGTCGAAAATGGAATACTCGCTTTGAAAGGAAAACTATTACAAATTTACAAGGGTATGTGATTCGCTCATCTCATGAGGACTGTGTCTTCTCTTGTCATCATAATAATATGCACGTTTTGGTGAAGAAAAGTGGAAAATAAAATATGTATGTGTTTCCTTTCCCTTTCCGAAGAGGATTCATTTTGGGCCTTCTCTTCTTAATATTGAGGGATGATTGGGTCGACAAATTTTGATTGGGCCTACTAAAAGCCTTTTGTTATTTCTTCTGCTTTTGTCTTTCTTCGTCAGGTAAGATGTTGAAGTCACGGATAAGAGATAAGAGAAGCAGCAGCAGAGACAGAGCGAGCGACTACTAGTACTGAACTGAACGAGCGAGACTCCGTCGCCGTCGCCGTCGCCGTCGCCGTGAAATCAAACAAGCAACCATGGCAGCCTCTGCAACTCTGTCCCTTTGTTCTGCCTTCTCCACCCACTGCTCAATTTCACACAAGCTTCAAACCCCACCCCTCTCCTTTCCTTGCCTCACCTTTCCTTGTCTCTCTTCTTCTGCTTCTCTTGCTTCTGCTGCTTGGCGGCGACCCGCGGCATTCCCTCTTCTGACCAAGTCGTCGGAGTCGGAAACTGCCGCGGTCGCCGACGCCGAGGAAACCATCCCTGATGCTTTGGTCGGGACCCCTCCCACCGACCAAGCCGCCAAACGCGAGCAATTGTTCGGGGTTGTCATGGTACGTTTCAACTCCACTCACTCAATTCGAAATGTGAACTTTCTTCATACTTGGTTGCTTGGTTGCTTTGCTTTGTGTTGTGAATGGTGATGTGAATGGGTGGTGTGTGTTTAGATTGGAGGTCGGCAGTACATTGTGATCCCCGGACGGTATATCTATACTCAGCGGCTCAAGGGCGCCAATGTCAACGATGAGGTTACTATCTCATTCTCACTCACTCCTGATTTTTCTCATTTGCTACTTTATCTTCCATTGATTTCGAAGTCAATTGCAAACTTATGGATGCTTGATTCAAGAGATAGTGTGCTACCTTTAATCAATAAACCTGCATTAAGTTTCTGATTCTGATTCCCAGTGACGTGTTCGGATTAACTTTGGCTCTGTTATTTCCTCGGAACCTATCATCGCTTTTTTCTCAAGATGTTTGCACTTGGTCTTATGCAGATTGTTCTGAACAAGGTATTGCTTGTTGGAACAAAAACAAGCACCTACATTGGGAAACCAGTGGTGACAAATGCTGCCGTCCATGCCATAGTTGAAGAGCAAGTAAGCATAATGAATCTATCCCTGTTACCGTCATCAAGAATGCGTATCTGTTTGCTCTTATGTCTGCTTGTACTTAGTATCTTTTAACATTTTGTGCCTCTTATTGTTTCTCACTATTATGCAGGGACTAAATGACAAAGTTGTTGTCTTCAAGTATAAGAAGAAGAAAAATTACAGGAGAAACATTGGCCACCGACAGGTATTATCCCTATTCATCTGATGTCTTTGTGAAGTAACCAGCAACTGTAGTAGTTATTCATGATTTCAACAACTATTCTCACTTTCTGTTATCTTACTTTGGTTGACTTGATTTCACATACGGAAACAAGCAAGGAAACAAAGTTTCAATTTGGTTTATTATATGCTGTTTTGGAATGATAGGCAATAGTTTATCACCTCGTCTTCTGTTTACCCTACTTTGAGTTTGTGTCCTATTTCTTAATCAGTTGATGTGATTGTTGAAGAATTCTACAAAACACCATATTCAACAATCTCTATTTCATCGACGTTTTTGGAAAGTTTAACCTTTGGACAGGGGTTAGACAAGGGATACTAGATAGATACCAAGGGGGAATTAATGGTGTGGATGCTTTCTGGAATAGCGAAGCTGAGAGTAACTTTGGAGAGTCTTAGAATAAGGTTAACGGCTGATATGAATACAAACTAAAGCATTAATATGGTACAGTAGTTCACACTGTGATTTGAATTATGTGGATGCATGCTGAGTTGCGCCATGTCTGTGTCTATACAGACAACTTTTAGGAAATTGAGCCCATGTTGCGAGCACATGCTTAAGTTGTATGAGTTGTGTCTGAGTTCTGTGCAGGCTTTGGAATCAGTAGTATAAGCTTGAGTCCTGACAAGACTTTTGGGAATATTTATGTATGAAATAAGTAGACAGATATATCTTTGTAGTACAAGCTGGGGTGCAGGACTTATAACTTTATCAAACCAAACCCAATCATTATATACTTTGTCATACCAAGTAGGACTCAGGGCAGCTATATGTACTTTTATTTCTCTGCATCCATTTAATGCTTTAAGAAGTTGGGCGATCCTGTATAATCTAGCAAAGACATATAGCTTATGCTTTGTTACATGCTTTCTTTTTAATCTGAAGGCAATAGGTGCATCAGTTTTGTGTTTGACTTAAAAGCTGTTCTACCAAAAAGCAGCTTATATATGCTATGATTGATTACATACACACATATTTTGTCCTCTTGATTGCCTATTCCTGCTTTTGATATAGTTCTACTCATTTCATGTATCCAGCCGAATACACGGATAAGGATAACTAGCATCACAGGCTACCAAGACTACCCAGCAGTTACACTCGATTCTCAGTAAATAGGAGGAGACTTCGGTTGCGGATTTTATTCTTTTCTTTATGCTTCTTAACATCTGTTTTCGAGTACTGAATCTAAATGTTTATTTGTAGTCTAGTTGCCTCCCTGATGTTGTATGTAAGCTGGTACATGGATTACTCTTTTGCCGAAAATGCTTAATGCCATTTTCAGTTCTGGTCGTACTAATTACACTTGATTGCAAATTTCCTTTGATGCATTCTACATGGTTGTCTTCTACATTAAAGAATGATCACAATGGTACAATTGTAAAGGGTATGCTGTAGATGATTTCCCTTTGACGGTGTACACAATGGTTCGTTTCCTAATAAAAGAAATCATAGAGTGCCTATGACTATTATTACATAAGTTACTTAGAGCAGGATGAATCCAATAGAGCAACGAAATGCCGACTGAAAAGAATGCTGTGTAATACATGATATATCATCAACCAATATACGACTGAAAACAACATACAACACAAATGCTAGTGTCTTCCCGAATATCGGGGTTCATATTGCCTTCAAAACTACACTGGGAATGAAGGAAAGATGTATATATGCCAACACAAGTGAAAAGCCAAGGTGTATTGCTTGGCTTGGTTACATATCTGTAGATTGTAGTGATGACTACTTTGCCATGACCATGAGATCCCTCACCCACATTCACTACTACTTCTGACTCAGTATCAGAGGGTTTTAGGCGTGCCACCAACATGCTTATTCTCTTCACCCCCATAACCGCACCCAAAATAGATTAAAACTCCTGCCAAGTGATCACACCCTCATCTAGCTGTCGACCCCCATACTTACACATCAACAAGACTTAAGACGGTCCATTACCCAGCGGATCCATACCTCAGCAAAACCAAGTTTCTGCATAAACCTCCCACTCAACCCCCGATCATAAGCTTTAGACAGGTGCATTTGGAACACCGCCCGCTTTCTTTTTTTTTTGTTCAGGAGGCAAAAAAATGTTTTTTGGGGGTTTTTGGTGGTTTGGGGTGGGGGAGGGACCACCTCCCCCTGCTTTTTTTTTTTGCCCACCCCCCCTGGCTTGTGTGAGTGAAGGAAATTTATTTTGCCTTCGCCCTGGGCGGTGTGTGTGTGTTTTTTTTTTTTTTTGTGGTGTAAAATATTGTGTGCCCCCTTGTTTTTTTCTTTCTTCTTTTCGTTTGTTATTTTGTTTTTTTTCTATTTTGGGGTTCCTTTTTTTTTTTTTTGGCCTTATTTGATTTTCTCATTTCTTTTTTGATCCAAGAGAAACATATATTAAGGATTGGAATTTCACCAACCAAGTAGAGTACAACATAACCTGAGATCGTAAAAAACGACCCCAATACTCCCAAAGTGAGAACCATTTCAAACAGAGACAACAAAGTGACAAGCACTTTTGCAACCTTTCGGTCATGAACGACTAGAATACCGGAGAGACCAGTGCTAGACGTAGAGTGCCGGTTTCCCGGCACCTGAACAACTTTATTTCTGGATAAACCAGAGATGGACAAACATTAAAGACGAACAACTTTAAAGAGGACACCTGCAAACAACGACAACTACAACTAAACAACTATAACCAGCCGACATCACCACAAGCCCAACATCACCAAGCAATCTCAGCCCAACCACGAAACCAGAAAGGGATCTGACCGACAATTCCGAAATCGGGGAGCCAAGCAACCATTGGTGGCCGAAGGGGACGACATGAGCCTGGATACCGACAGGACCGGAGACAATCCTCAACCACTTCAAACCCACAACACAGGGGATGCGCCACAGCCAAGGGAAGAACCCCCGAGAAGCACCACGCCCAAATCCCAACCGGATCCAGGTTCAAAAGAATCAGGATCCAAAAAAAGGGGGAGGGTTGGTGACCGGTGGCTTAATCAATCAGAGCGGCACTTGGATTGGAAGCAGCACCACAAGGCAGAGGGGTCGAAACGCCGAATCACCCTGGGGAATCGGTAACGACGTCGACGGCATTATTGAGCAACCTGCACGAAAAAGACAACAAGGACTTGCAACTTGGAAAGATGGCCGGCCGACCCCAAGCCAAAGCAAGGGGCCGGCGGCGGCTGCGCAACTTTTGGGTTTTTCGCGAGGGGGGGGGGGGGGGGGGTGTTTTTTGGGGGGGGGGGTGGGAAGAGGGGGATTGTTTTGTCTGGCGGGGGGGGGGGAAGACACAACGGAAGGGACGGGTTTTTCTTTTTTTTCCAACCCAACCCCGCGGAGGGGGGGTCTTGCGGTTCTGGGTTCGGGGGGGGTTTTGGGGTTTTTTTTTTACCCCCTCGTAGGTGGGGGTTGGGGCCCTTTTTTGTTTCCTTTTTTGCGTTTTTTTTGGGCCCCCTTTTTTTTTGCTTTTCATTTTGAATTTAAATAACCCGTTTTGCGTTGCCTTTTCCTTTTTTTTTGGGTCAATAGAATTATAGTGGATGAATCTTGAGACAAGGACATGTTCTTGTTTTGCCAATTTATTCTCCGGCCCCAAGTTTAGCAACATTTGACTCAAAAAAATAAGGCTATTCTGCGAGGCGGGGCGGAGAAGACAGTTAAAATTGCGCCCCAAATGGAATTACATTGGTTCTTATGTTATCCAACAAATTTGTTACTTCATTCACAACTTCTCCTGCTTGTCAAGAAGATAACTTTTAAGGTTTTTTATCATGAATAGTGTCTGAACTTTCACTAACAGGACTTCATAGTGCCTGAACTTTAAAAGTGATCAATTTGGTACCTATACTTTCAAAAGCCGGACTTCATAGTGTCTGAACTTTAAAAGTGATCAATTTGGTATCCAGACTTTCAAAAAGAAGACTATGTGGTACCTCCTTCAATTTTTTGTCAAAATTCCATTAAAATAAGAGATAAAATGATTTTTTGATATTAATTTTCATGTAAAATACTATTTTTTTACCTCTCAACCTCTATATAAATGTGTATTATGGTGTTTCAAAAAATATATATGCATATAGATATTGCAAAATAATAGATAAATTGATAAATAAAAATATACTCGAACATAAAAAAATATTTTTAACATAAATTGAGTAATAGAAAAAAATCTACGGTTCGAGTATATTTTTGTTAATCAATTTATTTATTATTCGAAAATAGCTATATGCACATTTTTATTTTTTCGAAACATCATAGTACATATTTATATAGAGGTTGAGAGGTAAAAATAGTATTTTGAATGAAAATTAATGTCAAAAGACCATTTTATCCCTCATTTTAATGGAATTTTGATTAAAAAAAAATTAACTGAGGTATTACATAGTTCTCTTTTTTAAAGTCTGGGTACCAAATTGATCACTTTTAAAGTTTAGGCACTATAAAGTCCTGTTTTTAAAAGTCTGGGTTCCAAGTCGATCACTTTTAAAGTTCGATCAAAAGGAAAGTTTAGGCACCATTCATGATAATTACCCAACTTTTAAATAGCCAGTTTACAGCGGCCTTTCATACAAAGGACAAACTAGTGCGCCTTGCCACTTTCATATAGGAAGAATACACCACATGCTATGTGAGTTTTGTTCCTACAAAACTAAGAACTTGCGGCCTACTACCCATCAACAATACAGTTCTCAGTTTACACCTGCAAACAACAATCTCTACTCTACCCAAAAGATCTTTAGCAGGAACAAAGACCGCTATTCTAGATAGTGTTTGCCCGTTCCAAATGATAAGGATAGCAAGAATGGCTATGTTAGATGACGGTTCAATATTCACTTTTATAATACAGAATTAAAAGATTGACATAACAAGTTGAAGACACACTGGTGGTACAGCCATGAAGCAATAAACCCAGATTGATTCAATTATCTGAAGATGTAACTCAGCAACAATTCAGTTTTTGTAGGTGTTACCAGGCCATGCAATGTATAAACCAGAAAATACAAAAGAGCGCATAATCTGATAAGTGCACCCCAAACCAATACGGCCTTATTAAAAATAAAAGGGATACTACGCATTACCCTAAAAGGGCATCACTTTGCGGATCTACCAACATTTCGTCGGCCTTAAAACAAGCCGATGACTGCAATCCGATATCCTTAGAGGAAGTTTCGTATATCCAGAGACTTCACATCAACCATTGCCTCATCTTTGAACTCCTCCCTAACAAACATTCAAAAAATCTTAAGACATCAGTCGTACACATTTATGAGTAGTTGATACCTATCCCAATTAACAAAAGCCAAACCTATCCATAAAGCAAAAAATGCCCATTCAAAATGATACATAACAGAACCCAGAAAAGACTCTTATATAATAGATCACTGACTACGCCCAACAAAGGAACCAGCGCCAAAACAGTAGGGTACATATTTGAATCCCTAAGGCCATCTCCAGCCGAGGGCTAGCGGGCTAGCCACACCCGTTGTAGCCTTTTTTTTTGCTTTAAAGTCATCTCCAAAGGAGATGGCTAGAAACTGGGCTACAAAAAAAAGTTGGCTAGAAGGCTGGATGGTGGGCTACATGCAGCCTCCTTTGTTGTTCGGGCTACAAATTCTGGGCTCCACCCATATGGCCCAAATGTTTATTAAATGGACAAAATGGGAAGTCTAGTCATCAGGAGAGAGAGGGAGGAAGCCATATCTGCCAAGTGGCAGGCGTTGGTTGGCCAGTGGCTAGTGACGTCATCATGCTGTCATAATTTTAATACTTTTTACCAAAAAATTCAGAAAAATTGAAAAAAAAAATTTATAAATACTCAAAATCATTCTTGCATTTTTCTCACCATCTCATGTATATTAGCCATGATCATGGGTTTAATTATATTTTTAGAAAGTACAAGTAGTAATTTAATTACATCACACAATAAACTCAAATAATATATTAAAATTAATAAAATATTAAAAGGGCTAGAATGTAGCCCGCTTTGTTTGGAGATAGCAAAATATAGCCTACCACTATTCCTTTAAAAAATTATATTTTGGAGGGCTACAATGTAGCAGGGCTAAATTGTAGCCCTTTTCAGTTGGAGATGACCTAACGACCCCCAATGATTTACAGAACCCAACAAATTATTGAAAGAGGAGAAAATAGGCAAAGAAATTAATAGATTACCGTTTCTTCTGCGTTTCCATTGCCTCAAGAGCATCCTTCTGAAGTTCCTCAAGCTGTGCTTTGGCTTTCTTAAGTTCAAGCTGTTCTTCATACTTTGGTAGATCTTCCTTCCGAATTCCAAGCCTGAAAAGACAAGGTTAGAGTAGGAAGGATTTCTGTATCTCACATCAGATAGGGCAGCAAACAATTAAGTGAAAAACTATTGAGTGTGAAAAGACGAAAAATAAATAGCAACTAAAAGCATGAGACACAACGGCTAATAATACCCAGTGCACAATTGTGACCACCAGAAATAAGATAAACATCACCCTCCTGATTCCTTACAACCTTTTTAACACAAAATATCGCAACAAAATCAGCTTGAGATTGAGTAGTGTATCTATCTTCATAGAAATGTCCAACATATCATATCACCTCCACAATAAACACGACTTCATAGGAAAAAAACCAATACTCCACTATATGTTAACCCAGAATGGTGCATAAAGCAGAGAATTTACTTTTTATTTCATATGCAGGAGAAATTCATTGGTAAAGGGATACCAATGAACCACCCAGCTCCAAAATACAGAAACAATATGGAGGAAAATTATTCCAGACAAGTACTCCATGTGTCATTCAATTTATCAAATTTATGGTAAGGTAATCCCTTACGACACTGTATCAACTCCTTGATAGTAAATCAACACTGCAGAAAGTGGATGAGCGCATGAATTTAATAATATCATTTTATAGAAGACCTGTGCTGGTAACTGTAGTTATTACACTATGGGGTCAGACCCAGCAAAACTTCAACTAGATACCATTTAACAGATCAACCTTCATACAAGCCAAATACACATGATCTTCAGCACTCACAATGCATCTTGATTTGGAATAAACAAGATAAGATTTATTGATTTAGCATAAAATATTTCTTTAAACCACATGACAGCAACAAGCGACCAAGCAAGCCAACTTAATAGGATAGTTTCTTGGAATATGCAAGTGGAACAATTTGATCATTGTGTCCAACTTAACAGGATCTTCTCTATCCTCCTCATGTAAACATAAAAAATTCAAAACAATTTTCACCTACTTCTTGTTTATTTTGTCAAATTCTGCCACAAGAAGAGCCATCCCTTTCTTATCATTCCTCATAAGAGGCTTTTTCAATTCCTTTTCAATTTTCTCCAATGCATCCATCATCATAGCCTCTGCACCAAGTTCATCAGTGAGACCTCTCCTGCAAAAGGGAATTTAACATTAGAGTCGTCCATGTAAAATTTTCAGTTTGGATTTTGTTGTGGGAGGAATTAATGTATACAGTTCTACAAACCGAAGGTGGAAATACAAACTGCTTTTCTGTTCTTTTTTCCAAGGTGGACAAGGCTCTGCAAACCAAAAATCTAACATACATACAGTCCTACAAACACTAACAGCAGAAAGAACCAGCCAATCAGATAACTGAAGATAATGAAGACTACAGCAAAGTCCAAATCTAATAAAGGTAGAACGGAAATATTCCGTGAAAGATCAGGACTAAAGTCCTCCTTGCAATGACCAAATATGATACCTTGCAAGAGTATAATGAATAGGGAAAGCTCTCCTGAAAGGTAAGCAGTGCCCCACAAGCAAAGATATACCTTAAAAGATTATAAAATGTAAGAAAACTCTCCGGAAGTTGACCTTCCGCCCATTTCTTATAAAATGTAAGATATCAATCATCTCCTCATGGAATATCGTTGAATGGATACCAAGCTTTAGTCCCGCCGTTGTGTTATATTATATCCAATGCATTCTCCTTATACCCATGTGCCAGAGCGCTTTCTTAACTCAAATTTCAATACACCCAACCACCCTTCTTCCGTGCAAAAGACGCTACCTTTCTTCTACTTAAAGCGCTCTCTCATTCCTTCCCAACTCCAAACCACAGAAAGTTCCCTATGATATCCTCCAACTTCTAAGAAATTCCACTACGGATCTTGGACAACAAAAATTTAGATATGTAAGCTTCATAAAACAGCTCGGACTACTGTCAACCAGCTGCCCCTAGACTTAAGGCCTATTTCCACTTAGTAATCTCCTCATAACCTAGTCCAACATCAAGTATACAGAAGCTGGCAAACCTTGGATTCCGAAAAAAGGGGGTAAACCTAAATGCTTTAGGGGCCTCAAGAAATGACGTAGTAAATATAAAATATAATGGATGCAACAAAATTTGCAGTGAACATTATTGATGATAGACTAAAAAAAAGTTACCATGTTTAGATCACTGAGATTAATTCACAATAAGTTTCGTAGAAATTAGATATTAAAATAAGCAACCCCTTAGTATGCACACAAATTTTAAAGCAACATTAATCAAGCTACACGAGATATGCAACCATTTGAAGAAGAGAATAGCACATACTTGATCCTGATTTCTTTCAATGTCAATAGATATGTTCTGGCATCTTCAATATTTGCTGTTCGGGATTGGATGGTGTGTTGGATGCGTTGGGATTCTGAGAACAGATTTGCCCTGCAGGAAACAGAATGCATTACTGCCCACTTCCACAAAGTTGAAACATCATCTAGTTGAGCAAACCAAAACAGTTCATAAGCTCCCTCCACTGCGGTATAATCTTATCAGCTTCTCTTAGGTCACACAAGAGCAATAAAATACATCAAAGGACTACTAAATTACAAGACGATTTACAGTAGCATTTTCAAATTTCGGAAGTTGCGTTATGCGGTTAGGAATTACAGAACTATGCTGTTTAATGATTGTATCTAGCCTGGAATCAGTCAAGTTTCTATAAGTGCGCTACATAAATACATTTTACAGTCTGTCTGGGCACAAAGAAAAGGATGTGAGTCTAAAAATCCTCATTTTCTCAGATGGAGAAAGACTACCTCCTCAATACCTCCTTACTTGCACTGTTTACCACTCCTTTTCTATGAAAACTGCATAAGTATGTCTATAAACTATACAAATAAGTCTTTATTCAAGATGATGGTAATATTCTAAGAACATAACAATGTCATCCCGCTTAGTTTTTTATGTTTGTCAGAACACTACGGAAATTATACTAAACGTGTAAAAAAAAATAGGCACGTCTGCAACCAGCGCACAAAACAGCACAGCATCATACTATTAGAAGGAATAGAGAGTAATTATACGGTTAAAGGAACTGACTTTTCTCTCACAGTTTTCATGACTTTGGCATATTGTGAAACTGCAGCTGGATCCTGTGGGTCTATGGTGATCTTCTCTTTGCGAAGAATTCCAAGAGCGGTCTCGAATTTATTTTTAACATCGATGAAGATGTTCTTCAGCATCTCTTTACCCCTCAAGCATAAGAAATTTTCAGTAAGGTTTCGTCATATACACGTCGATAAATGAACAAAAGGAAAAGCCAAGATGAGGAATGGATAACCAGTCACCATACCCCCCCTATCTAACTGATAATATAGTATAGCATTGTAAGGTTCGAATGAAAGTGAAATGTGAAAAGTGAAAAGCATAATGCAACAACTTTGATGTTTTGGCGCAAGGCATTTGGACTCACCATCGCCTTTGAGCACAGGGCGATTTGCTTCCTTAGCAAAGTGACGGACCGGAATAACACGCTGCTGCTGAAGAATGACTCCATTGCCACACAGCTGAAACATTACATTACAAGCAAAAATCATTTAACAGAATCGTCCATCAATTCATCGGGCCTTCATTCCACCCGGATCCGTAAAGACCCAAAAAGCTTTTCAGATGTACATCATCACCCGGATCACACAAGATGCAATTGAGCTAACGGAAATCGTAAAATCAGAAAAAGGAAATCGTAATCTGAGAAACATTTTCTCTGAAACCAAACAACCAAGGAAAAGGAAAAGGAAAAGGCAAAGGAATGAGGATGGAGTGAGTGACCTGTTTGGATTTGGACAAGAGGCGGGAAGTGAAGGCCATGACCGGAGGAGCTCGCTCAGTCTTCCCTCTTCTGACTGGTTCGTGGGTCGGTTTTAGGGTTTGGATTTGGATTTGGTTGCCTTCAGGTGAGCAAGGTCGGAGTTGCGGAATATATGCGAGAAAATGATGTGTTTAGGGAGTTATGCGGTATTTAATTTATTATTTTGGTCCATATTGTCATTATCCTCTTTCTATTTGTATTTTTGACTTAGAAAAGACAAAATAATCATAAAAACATCCTCAATTTCAGAAGTAATCAGGCTTTGATGGAATGGAAGGCTAGCTTAGCACTCTCTTTTCACTCACATTTAGTGTCTTTTTGTGATCAATACGGCAGGAGGTTTTGATATGCAGTTCAGTTAATTCCTATCTATGAACTTCTGATCTTGATTAATTAAGAGCATTTCCACCCATAGGGGCGGGTGCAAGGGGCAAGGGTTTTGCCCCAAATACGGGTACTATTCACCTGGGCCCCACCCTAATTGCACCTGCCTTTTTATTTTTCGAATTTTTTATTATTGTTTTCACATTTTTGGTACTAAAGTACTAAAATTAATACAACAACTTTTACTTCATAATTCAAGCAAAACATTACATAATTTTTTGAATTTTTTGCATAATTTTCCTTTTTTCCCTCATTTTGTTTGGAATTTTTTGTCCAAATATTTCCTGGCTGTCAAAACTAGAGATCGACGGCCAGATTGAAGTCACATGGCAAAAAAAAAATAGTCCCTCAACCCCAGCCCCCACGCGCATCACGCGCCTTCTTCCCTTCGCCCAGCACGCGCGCTGCACCTCTGCCCCGCCTTTGCTACAGTACTGGAGCGAGAATCCGCCTCTTGCCCCGCCTCTCGTAAACAGTACCCGCCCCGCCCCTCTCCGGTGGAAACATCTTTCTGGCTGGGAGGGTCGACACATCAGCAAATCGCCCCTCTGCCTCTGCCTTTCTTGTTACCGGTGGAAATGCTCTAATGCATGTTTACTAGGCTACTTGTATTAATCATACCTTTCAAGTGTAGTCCACACATGCAAATTGCAATACCAAAGATGAGGTCTTGAACCAATTTGTAACTCTTCTTCACCATAGTTTGCGAGTAGAGCAGTTAGTTTGATCAATTCTTGTATCTCATCATACTTCCCAAGTGGAATAACATGCAATAGCTATAGTTGTAGGGAAGTTATATTCAGTTATTAAACAAAAAGGAACATATAGAGAGTGTTAACAAGCTAGTTACATGTAAGGTTATACCTATAAGATTCAAAAATTTAATTAATTTAATTTAACATATGGTTATACCTATAAGGTTATATCTATTCCTAAAGGGTATGTGTGGTTTTATAAGAGAAGAAACAGTAAAATTGTTTTCAATCATCTTTGTATTCATCTTCAACACTTTCTAATCTCTTGTGCAATCGATAAGCACTTCGCAACTAGTCTACCGTTGACATCCGTACGGATCAGACAATCTTGTGAAGCTTTTGGGTTGTATCTTGGAGTTGTAGACATCACCAGAACCCGCACGTGGGGAGGCGTTTATGGCTTTAGATTAGCGGCATCGCGCCTCTCTTGGGTTCACATGTCAGATACTCTTATTCTTTTTCATCTCCTTTAAATTCATGTTATTGATTGTGATCATATTGAATTTGATGATTTGAGTAGTTAAAGTTAGATAAATTATTGCATATATACTAACAACTTGTTTATCAAATTCGCATTCATGGTCCTCAGCATTGAGGTTGCAAAGTCGCATAAGGCTTGAAAATGGCTATCGCTAGGACTAGGGATAGTTGTTTTGACTATTAAATTTTATCCACATCTATTTTATCCATAAATATTTAACGTATATCCATATTCATAACAATTATATAAGGGCTTATGCCCAAAAACTACTATTTCACCTTTATTACACCCAAAAACACTACCTCACTTTTTTTCTTACAATTTACTACTACTTTTACAATTTAATATCAAACCAAACTAACAAACCCACCCACAGCCCGTGTGAGTGACATTCACGCGCCCCACATCACACGCCCCTGCTTCTTGTCCGTCAAAATGAAGGATGTGGTCCGTCGCAATGAAGGATGTGTTCCTTCAAAATGAAGGATGTGTTCCTTCAATCTGAAGGATGGGTTCCTTCAACTCTGAATGATGTTCCTTCAATCTGAAGGATGTGTTCCTTCAATCTGAAGGATGTGTTCCTTCAACTCTGAAGGATGTGTTCCTTCAACTCTGAAGGATGTGTTCCTTCAATTTAAAGGATGTGTTCCTTTAAAATGAAGGAACAACTGATTGAAGGATGTGTTCCTTCAATTTGAAGGATGTGATCCTTCAAATTGAAGGAAGTGCTCCTTCAAAAATCTGAAGGACAATTTCCTGCATATCTGAATGAGCACTTCCTTCAAATTGAAGGATGTGCTCTTTCAAATTGAAGGATGTGATCCTTCAAATTGAAGGATGTGATCCTTCAAATTGAAGGATGTCCTTCAAAATGAAGGAGAAATAATAGCTGTGTTGATTCACCATCAGTTCATATGATTTTTCTATCAATCTTCATCTAAACAACCCAACAAAGCTTTCTAGACTAGTTTCAAAGACTACCTTGGCCGGAAACTCACCGGAAAGTTTCAACCAATATGTGAGGCTCACCGGCGATGATCCGCTACAAAATAAAGCTCAATATTGGTTGGGCTATGTCTAGAATGATGAGAGGATAAAGTTTTGGGTGGTGATTTGTCCATTTGTCGCCGGAATAGAGAATTGCCGGAAAACGTGAAGATGTTGCGGTTCTGATCTCTCTCTCTATAGTTGGTCTGGGGTTATAATCTTGGTGTCTATGGAAAGAGGGCGACGAGACGAATCCAACCCAATTGATTTCGTGTCAAACGGAGTCGGATGAGAAAGTTATGGGTAAAAGAGTGTTTTGAAGTTTGTAGAGAGATTCTCGCGTGAATTGCAGTGCGCGTGGAGTTAAAAGTTGTTATTAAAGTGTACAACCCAATTATAAATCAACATGTGTCAAAGTAGTAGTATATTGTAATGTTTAAAGTGTAGTAGTGTTTTTTGGTATTTTGATCTTCAAGTAGTATCAAAATGTAATTTTTCCATTATATAATAGGGACAATGACTCCTAAGGTCAAAAAAAATACCCCAATTCTATGTAAGGACAAGTATTTTAAATATTTTTCTACAATGACAAAATAATAATTGAACGAATGATATATTAGCGCGTGAACAGTACTCTATGAACAGTATCACGCGCGTGAATAGTACCACGCTTGAACAATAACACCGAAACAGTTTTAGTTTTTTCCAAATACAGAAACAGTTATGCGACACAAAAATACAGAAACAGTTCTTGTCAGAAACACAGAAATAGTTATGCCAACTGCCAACACAGAAACAGTTCATGCAACGCAAAAATAGTTCATGCAGCGCAGAAATAGTTCATACAAACACATAAACAGTTCGTACAAAACACAGAAACAATTCGTACAAAACACAGAAATAGTAGTTCATATAAACACAGAAACAGTTCGTACAAAACACAGAAACAGTTCATACAACACATAAACACAAAAACAGTTTGTGACTCAAAGTCTCGTTTCAATCATTGAAATACACAAACTAACTGCAATCTAATTCAAAACTCATCCAAATTCAACACAAATATGATCCAAATTTTGTTCTATTCAAGATCAACAATCACTAAAATTCAACTAAGATTTTTTTATCAAATAATCACTATAATATACAACAAAACTGCCAAAATAACTAACGGATCCAACTCCAATCAATAGAAACTAGGCTACAAATTGAAAGGAATGAATCAATTTATATTCAAACAAAACAAGTAATTAGAGAATAGCGTAAGCCCAAACTATCATTTTTGCAACAAAATAGCCTATAGGGACACAAACCCAACTGCCCAAAATCGCCAAACAGTTTTCACTTTCACTTTTACCCCAACCTCAATTCCTCATATCCCACAAATTCACAGACCAAATGAACTAAAAAAATGAACAAAATTATTATGCACAAAGGCTACAACAACACAGACGGGCTCATCTATGACAAGAACCTCTATTTCAGCTAATTGAGCAGTCCGGAGTGTTGGGTCTAAGCATCTGAACAATACCCACTCGGGGTTTTGGCTGGAGTTTGGGAGCTAGAGCTCAGGAACCCGCCATTTTGTTTGGGTTTGAGAGCGAGCCCGCCGGCCATGGAAGCCAGGCCCTTGAATAAAGACTTGATTATCTTAATCTTCACTTGTCCGCGCTTCGACGGCAGGCTTCGAACTGCTAGTCACCGTCGGATCTGCCATCATAACTCGTCGGAATTAGCATGATGAGTTGAGGAGCGTGAAAGTGTGAACACAGGAGGAAGAAGAGGAGCGTGAAAGTGTTTTCTACGGGCGCGTGAAGAGGTAAGTATGCTACATATTGGTTTGTCATTGTAGGAAATTATTTGAAATTCATGTCCTAGGATAGAATGATGAGTCGTTTTATGTCCTTGTGAGTCATTAGTCCTATATAATAACTGCAACTTAAATGATTTTACGCTTAACCATATTATTGGATACCCATTGGATAACCATTAATCCAGATAATTACTCTTTTTCATATATCAACAACATCACTATTTTAGGAACCAATTGACAAGAATTAAAGAATGGAAAACTAAAATAATGTTATTTAGTTTTTCTTTTATTACTGTTTCACTCGAAAGGATGTATTGTTCGCAGCTTTGCATTTTGTTTTAGTTCCTTTCTTTCCTTTGTCTCTTTGTTGTACTTTCGATTGCACTGTTTGGTTTTGGACTTAGTAGCCGGTAAAAAGGTTGATTATAAATTTCAACTTTTAGCAAAAAGATAAGTACACTTTTCCTCTATCATAACTAATCTTTCTTATTTGAAGTATTATGTTGAGTGACACAATTTTATTTTTGCAGTGGAACTATTGGGTTGTTCCTTTGAAGAAAGCTTGAAGTATGACGTTTTACCTTATCTTAATTCTATCACATTTAATATATGGTATCAGGCAGTGCATCTTCTTATGATGAATGCGCTTAGTTTCTGATGTTTGGAATTGAGGTTGACGTCCAGCGTTGCTCTGGAAAATATATTTCTTTGCTCTATAGAGCTATCTATAAATTTTTAAAAAAAAACAACATCACTACAGAGGGCTTTCACGACCACCGCCAAACCTGAAGACGACGACAATGGAGGAAGAATTGAAACCAAAATCGAATCGTTAGATGAGGAAGAAGACGAAGAATTTGAAACCCAAGGCGTAAAGGAGGGGGCCTAGAAGAACACGTTAAACCTACAACAGATGATCGACGTTTACAAATGAACCATAAGGTGGCACTGGCAGAACCAAACAGTGAGTCAGTGAAGACGAAGAAGGCAAGGAAGGGGGGTTAATTTGGGCATGTCTTACACTGGTTCGACGTTAAATCCTTAGAAAAAGGGATAAAAAAAGGGAATGAAAGTGGCTTCGCCCGGGTTCGAACCGGAGACCTTCAGTGTGTTAGACTGACGTGATAACCAACTACACCACGAAACCAACTTGTTAAGCCAGCAGAGTAACAATCAATTAGTCCCAATCTTTTGAACTCGTGGCATTGAGTTGGAGCGTATTGAATTGAGCTTTGTTCTGCAATTGTGTCGTATTTCGTAAGTTGAAACTTTGAAACGGGAGAGGAAGAAGAAGCTTTCTACACTTGGGGAGAAATAGAATGGCGCCCCCTTGCGTTTAAATCAACCACCATCTGATGCAACCCGGAAGGAACAAGGAACAAGGAACAATTCAAATACAAGAATTATATTGCAGAGAGAAGATTCTAGGTTAGAGGGGAAGGAACAAGGAAGATGATTGTGAGAACTCCCCCAACCAAAAAGCTGCGGGCCGCGCCGGAGATTCAGAGCCCGCCGCCTGGCCCCGGCCCTCTTGTCATCTTCCAGGACGACGACGACGGCGCCGGCGCCGGCGACCTTCCTCATCCTCCTCCCGCCGATTCCTCCTCCCACCACTTGCTCTGCACCTACCAATGCCGCCAGATGGTTCTTCCTTTTCTCCTCTTCTTTTTAATCTAAATTAACTTCATTTGATCTGCCTGCCTTCTGTTATGATTATAACTATAAACTATTGGAGCATCTGATGTAAACCTAATTTATTTTTATTTGGTTTTGCATCTTCACGATTGTCAGCTGGGCGGGCCTTTAGCTGGCATTTTAATTTGTCATTGTACACCTTTTTTGTTGCGTTCATGACAGGTTAAAGCCGATTTTATCGATGCCTTGAGCAATGCCGAGAAGCAAGTTTCTGATTATCAATCTAAATTGGAGGCTTTAAACGACAACTTCTGTAAAGCTGGTGGGTTCTTGCAATAATATGTTCCCCTGTCTTGCTTAACATTCGTTTTTATTTCTTCATTCTTTTGAAAATTTTCTGTCCCTAGGGATGTTTTGCAAATCAATGTTTGTTCATTGTCTTCTTGCGGAATTGTAGTTGCGAATTTCCATTCCCAAGGATTTATATTATTGATCTTTTTATTTTGTTGCTTAACATAAGGATAAGGATGCAATACGGTGAAAAACTATATAAAGATTCAAAGTTAATCAACAGATGACAAAGTTTATGAATTTTAATGTTTCCTATCTAGAGTAGGGCGTATCTCTTTATGTAGGATATGCACAGGTAATTCTGCTTATGTTGTAGGTTTCCTTTACCACAATCAACATGTGGTGTTCTGGGTTATGGTTGCAGGAAAATAAGTATAGGATTTTCTCAACTACTTAGGCTTTGACAGAAGAACCAAAGGCCAATAGAGGGGTGGTTTGGCTCTAGCAGCAGAGTTACTTTGCCATTTTAAACTATGTAGAAGAGCTGTTTGAGGGCTACACTTTGTAGGAAGTATTTGAGATGTTGAGGGTTTCAGTTGGGTAAAAAAGTGCAAACTATTTTAAGGAATAAGCGAGCGTGGCTTAAGTGAACTTGGGGTTTGAAAGAAGCTGCAGAGAAAGAGGTGTGAGTGTTGTACAATACCTTAGGTTCTGGAAGAAGAAAGAAAGAAAGGCAAGCAGCGGTTTAAAGAAACTGATTCAAGGAATGGGTCTTGAAGGCTATTCTAGGGCTAAAATTGCAATATCCAGATAGTTCAACATGTTAAGATATCCAGTAGTTGAGAGAGGTCTACTCAGGAGCAGTAGTTGACCCACATTCGTACATCTTAAGCTTTCGGTAGTAGTGGTATCCCAACACAAGTTTTTGAAGTCAATTGTTAAAATATTATTTCTTTTCAGTAGAATGGATGTATACACTTTTGAACCTTTTCTTTTCATACTGGGAATAGGATAGTCAACATGGGAGCAAGTTAGCAATCACTTATGACTAACTTAAGACTGAAGAAAATTTTGATGACTCTTCTACATTAGCTGAACATCTTAGACTAAAAATTAGACAAACGTACAATTATGGACTGGATGTTGTTAGTTCCATATCAGCCCCTGCAAATATTAGTGCCTGTACCTTATACTGAAACTCATTTTTCTGATGTAAATTTAGCCTCCCAGTAACTTCCGCCTAAAACCATATGGGACTTTGTTCCAATATGTTTTGTTTAGTCGCCCCCCTTATGTTAAAAATCATTAATTCTTGTCCCTTATGCAAGACAGTTTTTTTCCTTGTTCGCAACTGGTCTATCATGTCAGCCTGTGAATTTTTTCATTACACTGTTACGATAAGTTTTATTTCCTCTACAAACCTACCATTCTGAAATTTTCTTTGCATAATCCAATTTAAGTTTGTTCCCTAATTGGTTATATGTGCTGCAGAATCTGAGAGGAAGAAGTTTCTGGATCAATTCTTGTATGCAGAACAAGAACTTGCGGCTGCAAAGGGACGCGAACAAGCTCTGCAGGAGCAGCTTTTGAAGGAGATACAGGATTCTCATGAAAGATTGACTAAACAGTTACAATCACACAGCGAACTCGAGGTATTTGCTTTAACGGATATTACTGATGGGGTGACTAAAGAATGATTCATTTGTTTTCTCTTTCTATTTCTCCGTGTGGCTTTTTTTTCTGTGTTTGTTTCTATTTGGAATTGGAAACTGTTTCCCCTCCCACTCTTCATATTGGTTTTTGAATATCAGGTGAAGCTCCAAAATGAAATGAACCTTCGCCTAAAAGCTGAGTCTTCAGCAGCTTTGGCTGAGGAGAAAGCGAGTTCTTTGGAGGGGAAAATGAGCCGTCTTTCTGAAAGCATAGAGAGGGAAAAGAAACGTCTCAATAATGATCTTGGCCAGTTGAAAAGAGAATCCAAGCTATCTGTTTCTAGAAAAACTGCAGATGTGAGTGGTGTTTTTTATTGAGTTAAACATTTTAGTTGTATATCAACATTTACCGTTGGTCAACCTTCTCCATTTTTTGTTTAGCTTGAAAGAATGGAATGCAGAGCTCATAATGCTGAGAAACAAACAGCGCTATTGGAAGAGCAGCTGGGCGATCTCAAGAAGCAACTTTATGAGGTATGTATCTCTAATCTCTCTTTGGTTCTTGGAAACCAGTTGAATTATTTGCATGTCCTGTCCATATGTAGTGCCAACAGTCTTCAATTATTTTATTGAGTTGTGCTTCTGAGGTTTGGTTTTTGAGTGTCACCATGCCAAGGTGAAGGGTTTTCTGATTCTCATTGAGATTGAATTCTTGTGCAGTATTAGGAATTGTCTTATAGTATCATGTTATGATCTATTCTATATTCTAAATCAATTTTCATTTTCCAGTGTGTGCAACAGAAGAGCGAAGTAGAGAAGAAACTTTCAAGTCTCACATTTCAAGAAGTTAAATCTTCGGAGGATAATATTTTAGTTAAACATCTGCAAGAAGAGCTTAGAAACTGTGTAAGTATACATTATTGATGTTCTTTCGAAGGAATAATATTTCTCCTCCTAGTTCTCTGTACACCCCACCTCACAGCCATCTCTACTTGAACTCCCAGTCTGTTTCCTAGCTTAACTACTAACCATGAGGGGCTTCTTAATGTATGGTGATTTGTTTGCAAGTCTGCTTCAGAATTTTTTTTTCTGTATCACTTATTATGATTGCACTCATAACGGCTATTAAAAAAAAATTTAATGCTTGAACCACTTGCTTTATGATTAAAAAACTTATTTTGATGCTTGATTGACTCATTATATTTTTTCATGTTCTTAATTATACTAATTGACGCTCAAACCGGCGTGTGGTTAAAAGTCTTTAGGCTTATGCATCGCCTTGCAACGCCTCACATCAGTGCCTTTCCTGTTAAGACATTGACTCTTTACATGTAACAAACATATATCTACTTCTCTTTCGCATATTATATCTTAATTCATAATTTGTAGCCTAGACAACACCGATTATTTTGTCTTCCGAATTTGGTAGAAAAGAGGGTTAAATTGAATGTTAATTACTTTCGCTAAACAAAGTTCCATCTTTTATGTTCAAACAGAAAAAGAAACCTTAAGAGAATTTCTGTAGCTTTTTAAGGTTTTGCTCTTGGAGATGTAGAGAATAGTTTTAATTGTGAATTTCAGATTGCGTTTGCTTTGCTTTGACCCAAATCAGTTCATTCTGGTATGTCTTATATTGTTGGGCTTGCAAAGTTTGTTTTCCGAGTGATACTAAAACTGAGAGAAAATTTAGCAAGAGGCTGACTTTTTGCTCTTTTGAATACCAATGAAACACAATATAATTCAGGCCTGAGGTACTTTGATATCTCAAGGAAAAAGATTTGCTGTAACATCTTTTCTACTGAGTGTTTTGTTCTTTCATGAACTCGTTTTTTATATGACTATATCTTGTTTGCTCAATTCTTTGACTTCTTATTAGGAGGCTGAAGTCAGGGAAGCAAGAAAGCTGAAGTCTTCTCGGGAAAATGTAGAGTTATTGAAGGAAAAATTGTTGGAAGAAAAAGCCCATAGAGAAAGGGCAGAATCAGAGTTATCCAAACAACAAGAAGTCCAGCTAAGTATGAAGAAGTTGGAGGATGAATTGGCATCTTGGAAGTCGATGATTTATGATATTCCAGGAGTGTCAAGCTTTGAGGATATACCTATCAAATTTGCAGCTTTACAAAAGTATGTGGGTAGCTCATATCAGTACTTTGATAGCTCGTTAAAGAATTATTTTTTATTGCATGAAGGAAATTTCCAACCCTGTTGAAGCTAACTATACAATACTAACTGTTAAAGTCTGTATTATTTTTATTTTCAGTCTGCTTTTCTTCCTTTGTGTGCATGTGTATGTCTCTTTTGTTTACACCCTAGAAACAGCTCTACCTGCCATAAACATATCTTAAGAAGGAATATTATTTCTGGTACCATGTGATGTACGGATATTTGAATCTTTTAGTACAAAAACTGCATATTAGATGGTCTCCAATCAGATGGTACCATGTGCTTAATCTGGCTGGAAATCTTCAATAATTTCTAGACATCTTCTGCTCTTGTTCAACTATTACACCATGAATATATAGTGTTTGAAGCAATTGCAGAAGGTTCAAAACACATCTTTCAATTTTGCGTATTGTTTTCTTTTGGGTTATTTAGGACTCTGAAGTTGTAGAGTTCTTTTCTCCTACTTATGCTTGGTGTATAAATGAGTGTTGCAAGTTTTTCTAACTGTAGCCTTTGTCTGTACTGTTTTGTTTATCAATAAGTTCTTCCCCCTTGTGCTGCAGAAGTTATTTAAGCTTTTACTGGTTATTTTATCTCTGATTTGTTCATGCTATTCTGAGCCCGAACATTCATGAAGTTTTTCGGATTCATAATGTTGACATTTTCCCATTTAATGCAGAGAGGTAATCGATAGCATGATGAAGGTGGGCGAGGCAAATGCTCACCTGAAACAAGTAGAGGTAGCTCTTGATGCTGCACAAATTGATAAAGAGCATGCTGAAACTGAGGCTACTCTGGCCAAAGAGAAGGTCGATGTGTCAAACTCAGAGGTTAAACGGATTGAATTGATGGTAAGTAATTGACAGGAAGTTGGGACTTGTATTGTAGTGGTTCCCTTGAAACGGTTTGACTTACAAGTCTAGCGTATTTCCCTTTGGAAACCAATTGCTGCAAAATAGAGTGCAGAACTAGAACGCGGAGAAAAGTGGGGCTAATTAAAGCAATATTCATAACAGCTTCAATCAGCATGCCCGCTGTTTGAAAATAGTTATTCTTGGGTGCCTTCATATGTTAAATCTCATGTTTCGTAATAAGAGTACCTCATATATGAGGAAACCGTTATAATTAGATGCTAAATTATTAATAAGTAAAGCCAAAAGTTGCACCCACATTGAAAATATTAAATATATATTACGTTTATGCCTGAATTCCGAATTTTCTTGCAGCCAGCATATATGTTTTTTCTGCACTTGCTGCTTTGGTACATGTGGGGTGTAGAGTTATTTGTTGCCTGACATACTTATTTTCACAGTTGCTTGAACTAAGTTATAGACTGGATTTGATGTAGGACAACACCGTAAAAGGGGTTTATGGTAGGATTTGGTGGTTTTGCAGAAGCGAAACAGAGAACAAACGATAGGAAAACGGAAAAATAAAGGGTTGACTCCACACAGAATGTCAAGGGGGCGGCTCCACTAAGAATGCCAAGGGTTTGGTTCCACACAGAATACCATCTCTAGAGTTATACTCCATTCATAACTCAACTCCACTGCTTTTACAGATTACATAGAGGTAGTATTTACATAGGTCCTTTCCTAGAGAAGCAAGGAAAAATCTCCTAACTATCTAATCAAGTAAAGGTAACTTACTTAATTCTAAATAATAATCAAGCCAATAATTAAATTGAACTAAATCAAGTAAACTAAATCTAAATCCAAGACACTTCCGGATCTGCTCCGCATCAGTATTTCATTAGTTTAGTATACTTTCCAATGCATAGATGTTGGATACATGATTAAGTTTGATTGTCTATTGAATTTTGTTAGATCATGTGAGCGATTGTGATTTGGGAAGATTCCGAATCCTTTAATCGAATGAAGAAAATATATTGGAACTTGAGGAATATGAATAAGTTGAAAGTCAGTATAGATCAGTGCTTTTCAAATTAAAAGGTCAGATGTAGGTTTTTTGAGGCTCTAGTTGAGACAAATACTAATTATTATTCAAGCATTAGAGTCAAATACTAAATATTAAATTTGTCATAAAAATAGTCACAAGGAGAATGCTGAAAGAATTATGGTAATTATCTTTTAATAATCTAGTTTTGAATAATTATTGTAAATTGCAGCTGTCTATGGTCTCTGAGGAAAGAGATAAGTTGAGAGATGTGGTTAATGAGATTAAGCGGGCAAAGAATGAAGCGGGGGATCAAGCAGAGAGCCAAACTTTTCTTCAGGTTATAAAATTACTATTCATATACTGTTTCTAATTTAAAAGACCTCTCCTTATGTTTGTTTTTTGTTTTCAATACAGGAGCTTGAATCATCTCTTTCTAAGAAAGAGTCCTATATACAACAGTTAGAATACGGTCTCTGTGAACAAAAAGAAGTTAATAGTCGTCAGCGTGAAGAAATAAAGTTGCTCAATGAAAAGTTGAACAACGAAGCTAGAAGAATAAAGTCATTGGAGAGGGAGAGTGATCGACTTAGTTCAGAGATTGCACTGCTGGAGTCCAAGGTAGGTCCCAAAACCATTCATAGAACTATTGTTATCACAATGGTTATTATCAAATATTGGTACTTGATTCAAGGGATTGCACACTTCTGTTGAGTCACTCCTGGATTGAGCTTTCGGGAATATGAATTTCGTGGATCAATCTCGTCACTGCTTTTGGATCAATTGTCATTATCTTATTTTTCTAGGTAATTTTCAGTTTGAAGAGTTGAGTTTATGAAAATTGAGTTTGTCTCAGAAATCAGTTATCTTTGTGAGCCAAACCCTAGGTATTCGTAGTGAGCCGACCCCTTGGCATTTTTTGTGAGCGAAACCGTTTCTCTTTTCTGTTTTCCTATCGTTTATTCTCTGTTAGGCTTCACAAAACCACCAAATCCTACCATAAACCCCTTTTACAGTGTTGTCCTACGTCAGGGCAGAACGCAAGTTCTGAAATTCAACTCCAAGCTCTGCCAATAGGAGGGATTTTATTTTATTTTTTTATGATTATTTGTTTGTGATGTTCTATGATTGGTAAAATTGTTCACAGAAAACCAAAAACTGCAAACATACTTGATTATGCAAACGTACTTGATCCTCGTATGCTAACTGGCTGAGCCAAAAAAGAAAAGCTGCCAAACAAACAGAAAAACTCAATATGCTGACATGATTTTATGATCTTTTGCTTCAGCTGGGTCATGGTGATTTCTCTGCTGCAAATACCAAAGTTTTACGGATGGTGAATACTCTGACCGTTGATAATGAAGCAAAACAAACTATTGAGGCCTTACGAACTGAGTTACAGAAGACAAAGGAGAAGTTACAAGCTGTTGAAGAATTGAAAAGCCAGTCAGGTAAGAAAGAAATTGTTATTTTAAAGAAAAATTTGCATGTGATACTTTACCACCTCCGTTTCGTTTTACAGTTTTTGTTTTGTAATCGGGTGCTTAAAAGTACTTTATTGTCTTTTCTTGGCTTTGCTCTTACCGGGCGTTGAGATGACAGTTTGAGGTGAGATTGGGGCTTAAAAGGAGGTGCAATCTAAAGAAGCAATTTGTGTATTTGAGGAGGGATTGTATGATTACATTTTAAAGCCCAAAATCTCATGTTAAATAGTACCTAAACTTGCAATTATTTTTTTCATATTGTTGCCACCACTACCAAATGTACTCCACCACCAGAACTACCTTTGATTGCCACCACTGTGGCCATTGCCATCTCTACCAATAGCATTGCCATTGTCATCTGTATTATCATCATTGCCATTGGGATCTCTAAAAGCATCGTCCTCATTGGCACCTCCACCACCATAGTTCCAATTGGCATCTCTACCGCCATCATTGGCCATCCACTCTACCTCTTTAGGAATTTAATTTTTGTTGGTGGTATGCTATATTGTTGGGAAGTTAAAATGGCATTTAGTTTGATGGAACTTTTTGGTGGTTTTCAAGTAGTCCTTGTGATAGTAGGAGGCATATGGTATTGTTATGGGGCTTGTTTCCCTATTTATTTTAAAGAGGGCAAAGAGAAGACGTAAACTATTGTAGTTTTTTCCATTTACTTAGAGTTGTCCTTCTGTTAAAAACCACATCTTGACCAGGAGCATGCAATTTGACGGTTGAATGGTATATATGTAACTGTACAAAGATCTACGAGAAGTATGGTAAATAATTAATTTACTAAGCCAAACTATTCTAATATGGCAAGTACTTAACCTGCTGATACCTAATTATGGTAGTAGTATATTGTATCTTTTATGGTGGAAGTAAAAAAAAAAAATATACTTCAAGATAGCTCTTGTTGTTAGCCATGGTAGGCTACGCTTGTATTAAGATTCACACAGACGTTGAAATGTGTTTATTTCATTATAGTTCTCGGGTGATTGAGCTTTGTCATAATCCTCTTTCCTTATGGATGAGAAGATTGTACATTTTTTCTTTTTAACTTTTAAAGTCAAATAAAGTTTGCATCAAGCTCATCTTCGTTCGTTTATTGTCTTAAACTATTTAGGTAATGCGGGGAAATTGGTGGATTCTGACATATCCGGGAAGATTGTGCAGTTGAAAGAACAAATTGCAACTCTTGAAAAACGTGAAGAAAGGTGACTGACTAATGGATAAAGTCATTGTGTGAACTATACAATATTGGCCTTTTGAGCCTAAGCGTTTAGGAAAACTTAACATATTGTGGCCTGTTGTGGGATTTCTCCATTTTTATTTTTATTTTTATTTTTTCTTTGTTTCATATATAATACAATTTCATTTGATATAGATTATTAGATGGGCATACTGTGAGGGGGAGTGTTTATCTGTTCAGCTTGATATAATTGTTTGCTATTGTCTTTTAACTCAATCTATTTGGAGATAAGGATACATGTTTTGGTATCTAGCATTGTATAATGCAGCTTTTAGGTTTAACATTTGAACATATCCATGCAACAGGTACAAGACCGTTTTTGCTGACAGAATTTCAGTGTTCAGGAGGGCATGTTGTGAGCTTTTTGGTTATAAGGTAGAATTGCTCATTTTTCTTCCAGTTAGCATTATAAGAAGTAACTATAACAAGAAACTACAACTGTAAAAAAAGTTTAGTTATTGCAAATTACTAAAATATTTATATAGACGATGGGACAGTTTAAGAAAAATATCGGGTTTCTGAGATGTGATACTGTTGTATTTTGTATAAAGCATTCCTCTTATATACCTTCATTACTGAGCATATGATACTGCAGCCATATGAACAATTGACTGAAAACAACGCCTTTCTTTCAATTGTTCGATGCCTATTAGTATGCCAGAAATGTTTATTGATTCTAGAATTTTTCCTCACAAATGCAAATGTAATCAAAAGTTATACATATCATTGTTTAGGCAAAACCTTATGCAGTGTTAAATTGTCCAAATAAGCTCATCTTTGGTTAAATTTTAGTACAGGTGAAGTTTATTCACACATGGCTCAATGACAATCTTGTTGAGTCATCAAACATGTCAAGGATTCACTTGGTGGCTACCATTTACATCAACTTTGAGATTGAAACAAACAATGTTATCTATTTTGAGAACATAACAGAGTTGATTTGATCACCAATATTTCATGGCGAAAGCTCTTTATAAACTGTCATTCTTAAGCAGATCACCTCTGTGTTGTCTGCCATCGTCTGTCCATTTGTAGTTTTCCGGTTTTGCCTTTCCTTCCAATTTTTTTTTTTTGAAGAAACAAATTTTTATTGCTCACAAATAGCAATCAAAAAACTATGGTGGACAAGAAGTCCACATAGAAAACTGGAAACAAACAACAATATATGAAAAACCACCCAAGACTATTAAGAAAATTGCAAAAGACTTGCTAATAACAGCTTTCCTTCCAATTTTTTGGAACTTTAATTTTGATATTAATTTGGAAAGATATTGAGCTTGAGCTTTCTTCCTTGTTCTTGATAGTTGAAAATGTTGTATATTGCGCTCAAATAAATTCTTGGGAAACTGGAATTCAAGTACATTCTAGTGCAAATGTTATCATTTTTACTTGATTAATGAATCATTATCTTCGGTTTTCAACCACACGAGAGATTTGGAAGTTCATGCATCTCACAAGTTGCTCTCAGATAGGTGATCATAAAGTAGTTAATTCTTTTGATAATATTCAAAGAAGTGTAGGGTTTGGTTTCATGCCCAAAGAGGCAAGTGACACTATTCTCCATTGCTACATTGCAAAGAGAACTTGGCACAATATGTTTTCTTGTGTGAGGTTGAGTTGGGGTTTCAGGCTTCCTTTGTACTTTTTCATGAGAATTTTGTCCTTTTGGTAAAGAAAAAGGAAAAAGTCTTGGCGGAAAGAAATATTTGGATTTCTCTAATGCGACTGCAGGGGTAGGTAAATTCCTTCAGGGGATAAAGTGTCTCTTTGGGTTTCATTTTTGACATTGGTAGTTAAAGAGCTTAGATATATACCTTGATTCTTTCTCATGCAGATTTGGATGATGGTTGAGATATTTATCTTTTGTACTTATATGTGCTTGAGAGTAGTTATTTGACTCTTAGAGACTGCTTGCTCGCTGCTGTTTGTTCTTGATGTTATCTTTGTGCATATATTCACACATAGATAACTAATAGAATTATATGTTCGTGCACTGTCTCAGTTCACACGATAAAATATTCTGTATGCTAAAGTGTAAACTCTAATATATTTTCATTTTTTTTTTCTGGCAGATTGTAATGGATGAACATCAGCGTCCCAATGGAATTCCAGTTACACATTTCACCCTCCAGTCTATATATGCTCAAAGTGATGAGGAGAAGCTTGAGTTTGAATATGAATCAGGGAGTACAAACATTTTGGTAAGATGGTAGATACAAATCCATCTTCTTATGTCATGAGAGGATAAGTATATTTTGCAGGAACTTTGTTCTTTCAGATTTCAGTGAGAAGAAAACGTGACAGCCACATTTTTTGGGGATATCTAGGCTTTCCCTTTATTATTGTATTTGAGTCAGTACTTAAACAAATGCACGAAGAAAGTGACACATTTATTTTTTGTGATCAAACAGGCAAATGATTATACTTCACAGTCTGAGATATCTCACCAGGTATGGAACATAACGTTGTTCTACAAATCATAGAACTTTTTGTAGCATTTACTTGTAGTCTGGTATGACTGCAGTTTCTTCATCTTTGGATGATACAGTACCAGATTCTTTGAGGAATTCTTTTAAACTCAATTGTGTATATGTTAATGGTTCTTATATATGACAAATGGGAATGGGAAAACCATGATTGTAGATGTACTTCTTATGCTTAGTGGTCAGTTGATTCCTCTTGTAATTTAGTTGTGCTGTTGCTTTCTTTGTGTTTTCGTGTTGAATTAATTGTGAGGGTTGGAAATGAAACTATTAGCATTGCCAGCCATGGACATGTCTTCCAATGTGTCCGTAGTTGTATTTCTTTTATGGAAATAGTTGCTGCAGAAACGATATGCTCTACATAAGTATTATGAGTTCATTTTGTTCTATCAGCATGGTTACTGGTTTTGAAGTTTGTTACATCGACCTTTCTTTGGTGGCCAGCTCATCTAAGATAGCATTTTGCAGGTCGAGATTTTTGTCAGGAAGTTGAATTCGATCCCAGCTTTCACTGCAAACCTAACAGTGGAGTCTTTCAACCGACGAACCCTAACATGAAAACAGGTCAACTACTTATCTCTATTGCGCTCTGGGTATGCTTTGATTTCTTCTACAGATGAATCACCAATATTGTATATTTCACTTTTCATATCTTCCTTGGATGTTACACTGGTGATTTCTGGAAACTTTGGCATTAAATTTTACAGTTGTGTTCTTATATATACTTGAAAGCAAATGTGCTGCTGGCATGCTGCATCTGTCTCTGCCGTGTTTCCCAGGATCCTGTCAGCAGTTCTTTTGTGAGTCACAATGGGAAAAGAACTTCCTAGTATATAATACTATGTGCCTTCTTTCATGTGGTAGTCCAAAAGTGGGATAGGATTTTGGGATTTGAAAATGATGAGGGAATTTGAAAGATGTAATTTTGCTTTCGTAATGTATGGCTAACATATTAAGTATGAATACGATACATGAAGGACGACCCAGAAACTTTTAGTGTAATGAGAATTAGACATGGAGTTTATCAAGTCTTTCGGTAGATGCATGAATTTGTAGATGAGAAGGAATTGAGGGACTAGAAGACGGTGGGAAATGGTGTAATGGTGGCAGTGGTGGTAGTAGAGATATATGTATAGTTGAATTATCTGACGGTAGTAGTGGTGGTGGTAGTGAAAGTAACAGTGTGGTGGTATGAAATATGAATGAGTGGTGCCAGAGTCTAATAATTCTATTTCTCTAATTTATCACGTTGTTGGAAAAAGAGAGGTGCAATACTTCGGAATCCATTGAGAACATAATGGGGTGATAATACCGAAGCATAATTGCACAGTATGATTTCAGAGAAAGAGAACATTATTGGTGCTATACTTGTAGTCTCAAGGGAGAGATTTATGTTGTCAAAGTTTGAATTTGAGCTATACATTTTGAGAATCGAATATGATGGTCAACATGAGAAAGTTTTAAAAATATTAAAATGGGTATCATGCATATGCTTGATCTTATTCTTCTCTCGAAATATTAAAATCTTTGGAGTCATGCAGATGGTCTACAATATGCATACTTAGGAACACATTGAGAACATAATTGCATATGGGGTGATAAAATAAAAGCATAATTGCATACGGTGTTATCTCGAAGGAATAGAATATTATTGGTTCTATAATTGAAGTTTCGAGAGAGGAATTTATGTTGTCAAACTTTGAATTTGAGCTATACATTTGAGAATCCAACATGATGGTCAACATTAGAAAGTTTAACAAATATTAAAATGGGCATCATGCATATGGTCTGATCTTATTTTTGTCTGGATATATTAACATCTTTAGGTCATGTGGTTGATCTACAATATGCTTACTTTGGATCCCATTGACAACAAAATTGCATATGGGGTGACAATATGGAAGCATAATTGCATACGGTGTTGTCTCAGAGGGAGAGAACATTATTGGTGCTACACTTAAATAGTCTCTCGAGAGATTTTTGTTGTCAAAACTTTAAATTTGAGCTACACATTTTAAGAACCTAATGTGATTATCAATATTAAAAAGTTCATCAATATTAAAATGGGCATCATGCATATGGTCCGATCTTATTCTTCTCAAGAAATGTTAAAGTCTTTGGGTCATGTATGGTATACAATATGCATACTTCGGAACCTATTGAGAACATAATTGGATATGTGGAGACAATACAAAAACATTATTGTATACGTGTGATCTCAGAGGGAGATAGTATTATTGGTATTATACTTGTAGTCTCTTGAGAGAAACTATGTTTCCAAACTTTGGAGTTTGAGCTATACATTTTGAGAACCCAACATGATGTTGAAACAACAGAAAGTTGAACAATATTAAAATGGCCATCATGCATATGGCTTATTGTTCTATGGAAATATTAATATCTTTGAGTCACATGGATTGTCTACAGTATGCATACTTCTGAACCCATTAAGAACATAATTGCATATGGGGTGACAATAAAGAACTATAATTGCATACGGTGTGTATTGAAGTATAAAAATGGGGTCAACAGTCAAAGATGAGGGAGATGAAATGTAGGGTGATTACGTGTTGTTTCCAGGTATTGGAGATATCTCTGGGGAGGAGTCTTTGGGTAACCTGAAATGACAGAGATAAAGTAAGTATTGAAGGTACCGGTGTGGTACTGGCCGTAGACCTTCCGATGTTAAGTCATGAAAGGAAAGGGTAAAAATCTTTTGGCAAGGTTCAAGGTTTGAGGATAAATTAATAGTTACCTTTGACCCATAAGGGTAATGTCCTTTTATCCTCAAAGGCTTGACCTTTGTGGTGCTTGTCATCAATATGGGAGAAAAGTTTCCACATTGAATGCCTCATTAATGCTAGACTTAAGTCGCCTACTTTTGTTGATACTTTGAGGCATCATCTGGCTTCATTACTTGTCGTATGAAGTGAGTTAGAGGCTCTACATGGAGGTTGTCACATGGTGTTTTCGTAATGTAGACTCACACGCTCATGTCATGGCCCATGTGGGGGGGCATGGGGCCTGTGAAATGTACTCATGGATAGGTAACATTGCCTACGTGGCGCTTCTTGGAGGTGACAATGGGTGGTTAGGGTATTGTATGAATAGAAGTCCCCTAAGTTCTAGGGCAAAGATTGATTTCTTGGTCGGGGACTTGCTATTATTGCCTATATGTGTCGCATGTCCACACGATCCTTCCTATTAGGCTTTGGAGTCGATATAAGATGGGAGTACCCCAAGTCCGAGCGTAAGAAAGCAGGGTTGTTCAGGTGGTCCTTCTGGCTTCCAGGCTTGATTGTCTTCAATTGTAGTGAGGGCATTTGGTCTTCAACGTCACGTTGTCTCCAGACGTCTTGAAATTGGGAAAGAGGGGTTTTCGCATGACTCAAGACCTCGGTCCCTGGAGACAAAGAATTGGAGCTGAGTCGCTTGTGCGTCTCTCCAGGCTTTTTGAGATCGAGATAATTAGGCTATCATAGGACTCCAGTCCTCGATCGCCGGAAATAATGATTTGAGCTCTAGGCGCCTTGAGATACGAGAGAATGTGTCTTGCACGACTCAAGAACTTAGTCGCTGAAGACGAGGACTTGAAGTTGAGTCTTCCAAGCGTCTCTCTGGGAATCTTGAGATCGAGAGATTAGGGCTCTAGCACAGCTCAAGATCTCGATTGGCGGAGATGAAGGCTTGGAGCTGAGTCGTTCGCACGTCTCTTTGGGCGTCTTGAGATTTGGAGATAGGGGTTCTTGCACGACTCAAGACCTAGGTCGACACAGACGAAGACTTGGAGCTGAGTCCTCGCGCGTATCGTTAGGCGTCTTGAGATCAAAAGACGGGGGGAGGGGTCCTCGCCCATCTCTCTCGGTGTCTTGAGATCGAGAGATGAGAGTTCTCACACGACTCAAGACCTCGGTAGCCAGAGACGAAGACTTGGCCTTGAGATGGGTAAATGAGGCTTTGGGATTTGGCCTTGTTGCAAATGGGCCATTGGAAATTGGGTTTAGTTAGTATGTGGGCTAGAAATGGGCCATAGGGTTGGGTTGTATTTGTAAGTGTGTATGCTAGGTTGGACTGAATGGCCGTGCCACGTGTTGAACAAGCCGTGCTATGTGTTGAACATGTACGGAGGTAATGGTTTGAGGAAAATGAAAAGTCGTGTCATGTGCTGTACATTAACTAGGGGCGTGCAATGTTGAACATGTAGGGAGGTAATGGTTTGAGGAAAATGAAAAGTCGTGTCGTGTGCTTTACGTTCAGTAGGGGCGATGGTTCAAGGGAAGTGAAAGGTCACTTGGGAAGTGAAAAGCCACTTGGGACCCTTATATAACGGGAAGCAAATTTCATTTCTTCCTTACTCCAATTATTTGCGAAATTTGATCAGAGCAAAGTTAGTGCATAACATAAGAGAGTGATTCTTGGGCAGTCCAACACAAACTCTCGAAAAGATATTTTTAGAAATTTCCAGATATTCTTTTTTGTTTTTATCAAAGACTGATTTGTGTTTGAATTTTGGAAGAACTTTACATGAATTGTGTAATTAGATCTCTTTGGTTTAGAAATTCTGCCCAAGAATGTATTTAGGAGGGTTTATCGGGTGTTTAGGAGTAGGATTTTAGACCGAGAAGCTAGAATTTTTTGTTTTGGTTTTTGCAATAGATGTTGAATTCTCAAGGCAGTGACAAACAAAGCGTATGATTATGCCGAACCCGGAAATGAGGTAGAAGAGTCCAGAGAAGCAACTTGATTAAGCACCGGTGAGGCTAGTAGTGCTTGGGAAGGTGACTTGGGGCATCTGCCACTACATTCGCCTTCCTAGGATGATACTCAATGGTGCAATCATAGTTGCTGATAAGATCCATCCATCTCCTCTGCCTTAAATTCAAGTCTCTCTGAGTAAACACATACTTCAGACTTTTGTGGTTCGTGAAGATTCAGAAAGTTTCCCCGTAAAGGTAATGTCGTCAAATCTTCAATGGGAAGACCACAGCTGCTAGCTCCAAATCATGGGTAGGGTAGTTCATTTCATGTTTCTTCAGTTGTCTGTATGCATAAGCTATCACCTTACCGTTTTGCATCAACACACAGCCTAAACCCCTCAACAAGGCATCGCAATAAATTTCGAAATTTCCTCCTTCCTCCGGAAGTGCAAGAATTGGAGCACTTGTGAGGCGATTCTTCAATTCCATGAAGCTCTGTTCGCAGCTCTCGTCCCATTCAAACTTCACTCCTTTCCGGGTTAATCGTGTAAGTAGTCCGACAATGGACGAGAAGTTCTCCACAAACCTTCAATAATAACCAGCCAATCCCAAGAAGCTTCTTATCTCCGTCACATTGGTAGGCCTTTCCCAATTCACAATTGCCTCAATTTTCTGTGGATCCACCATGACACCATGTCCAGATATTACATGACCAAGGAAGCTCACTTGGTGTAACCAAAATTCACACTTGCAGAATTTGGCATACAACTGGGCTTCTCTCAGCCTTCCTAGAACTGCTCTCAAATGTCTTTTGTGTTCCGCCACACTCCGAGAATATACAAGGATGTCATCTATAAAGACAATGACGAAATAGTCCAAGAATGACCAAAAAACCCTGTTCATCATGTCTATGAAAGTTGCAAGGGCATTAGTTAGTCCGAACGGCATCACTAGAAACTCATAGTGTCCATATCGGGTTCGGAAGGTGGTTTTGGATACATCCTTGGGTCGGATACGGAGCTTATGGTACCCCGACTGGAGATCAATCTTGGAAAACACGCATGCTCCTCCCAACTGGTCAAAAAGATCATCGATGTGAGCCAAGGGATAGCGGTTCTTCACCGTCACCCGATTCAACTGTCGATTATAAATGCATAAACGCATGCTTCCATCCTTCTTCTTCACAAATAAAAATGGTGCGCCCCAAGGAGATATAATTGGCTGGATAAGCCCTTGTCAACAAGTTCCTGCAATTAAATTTTTAATTCCCTCAACTCGGCGGGAGCCATTCTATAAGGTGCCTAAGAAATGGGTTCCGTACCCGAAACTAACTCAATAGTGAAGTCAATTTCCCGAAAATAAGGCAACCCTGGTAGTTCATCGGGAAAGACATCCGAGTAATCCTTTACCATAGGTACATCCGGTAGGGGTAATTAAAATTTTTTGTTCCTTTTTTTTTGGTTTTAATTTGTGTCCTCCGGTTTTTGGGGAGGCTCGCCCCTGAACATGACCTCTACCTCGGCCTCCACTGCTCTGGTTGCCACGCCTAGCACGATTACCCTAGGCTGTAGTATCCACTGCTCCCACCTAAAGCTGTCCTTGAGTTTGAGGCTGTCTACCGGTGTCTGCTCCCTGCTGGTTCCCCCGGTTACCCTGGAAGACTCCCCATCATCACTCTTATCGGAAGGGACACTCTCGCTGCTAGTGAGTGTCCCAAATCACCACACATATAGCACCCAAAAGATGTACTCTGCTGTGCCGTCGATCCCCGGATGCATCAGAGCGTCGAGCACTCGAGAAACAAGAGCTCCAAGAATACCCTCCACTCTGCCGAGAGGTGCCCAAAAACCCCTAACTTCTTCAATTCTCAACCATTTTTCATGAATTTCATATCAAAATGCATCTACGAAATCCAACAAATCGTTTGGGCTAGGTTTCGAGGCTTACAGTTGCCATGAGTTGGTAGGAAATTGCGTCGGAAAGTTTGGCCTTCGTCAAGCTCTCGCCGACGCCGATTTATTGTGTTTCAGAGGTTGAAACTTGGTGAGCACGATCATGGTGACGAGAGGATTTCGATGCAGGTGGTGAGGGCTCCGATCTGTGGCCGAAAAGTGGAGATCGGCGGTGAGGGGCGTCGGCGACTTTGGGTTTTCCTTTTGGGAAACCCGAGTTTGGTTTCGGGTTTTAACAAAATCGTCCTTCCCAAGATATCTGTCGCTAGTCAATCAGAGGCTGCCATGTGGCAGGTTGTCTCAACACTACACATTCATTTTTCGTCCGTAATGGCTTCGATACAACTCAAAATTCGATTCTGTCTTCGCCGATGCGCTCGTATAGGTAAACTCTACGCATAGAGTATAAAATTGGGTATATAATTGTTTAAGTTTTAAAAGTCAAGTTTTCGAGCCAAGATTATTTGTTATTCAGAAGGGCATTTTGATAAATTTTCAAAATTTTGTGGAAATTTGCGGGACAGGTCGTATCAGGTATAGTCACCAAGCACTGGAACTTCTCACATTTTTGGATGAACGCGTGTGCGTCAACGTTGAGTGTGTGGCCAATAATACCCTTATTAGAGTATTTTGTGCACTAGAATGCAGGCTCTAGAGTGGTTGCCATAGATGCCTTCATGAACTTTCTAGAGGACTTAGGCTCCCTCAGCCTGGCATAGGCACCAAAGACATGGCATGGAGAAACCTCGCTTGTAAAGCTTTCCTTGTATGTTGGTATACTGTGTGGCATGTGAAGGCGTTGTTAAAAGGGGTCGGTCGATGTGGTACTGTCACTGAGGAAGGATCAGATTAGTTGCCTCCAGCTATTGTCGGCTTCTACGTGCAACACACTTAGGGATAAAAAGCTTAGGAACCTCAAGGTCTCCATAGTGATGTCCCTATTGGAAGGCTCTGCCATGGATGATGCTAGACAGTAGAAGGGATCAGCGTGGCTATTCTCAGACCTTAGGATTTGGGTAATTTCATTGTACTTAAATTTGCTCAGGTGGTAAGTCACTTGGGCCAGGTATGAGGCCTAGGAATTGTGCTTCGCGGCTTAATTCTTGGTCACTTGGTTGACCACCAGTTGAGATCGCTGAAGATGTGGAGAGTTTCAGCAGTGACTGCTTTTACGAGCCGAAGAAAAATGCTTCTTACTCAGCTACATTGTTGATGTGTTACATCTCGTCCCCAAAAAGTGGGCTTGGGATGTACAACCATCACCCAGAGGGTGATGAAGCCTATACACGCACACACACAGACGATAAAACCACGGAAATAAAATCACAAAAGACACACTGGGCCCATAACAATCACTCAAAACAAACACAACAACATCAGAGCATCTATGACAAAAGAATAGAAACAACAGAAATGATAGACAACTGGAACTGAACAGGAGACGTCCCTACATTCTCGGGACGGATGCAGAGCCATCGTACTGCCTCTCCTCGCGTCTCTGGTCAACTTAGCTACTAATCCTTGAGGGGGCGCAAAACCAAAGGGTGAGTGGATGGAAAAATAAATGATGTTTTGAAAACATTTATGAAAATAGTATAAATAATCCCCTGCTGTAAAAACATAACTGTACTGAAATACTAAAAATAACGTAACATACTCTGGTCGGCGCCGGTCGAGTGCACGAAGTATATCACACTCAGTGCTCCGGGAACGCGCAGGGCACCGCTGTGTACAGCTGAATGTATAAACCCCGTATACTCATCCTCACGTGTCACCCACGCTGTCCTGCGCAGGGGTCGGTAAATCGCTGCCCTGGGACTGTACATGGGTCTTGGCACCGGAATAGAGCTAGCTAAAGGAGTGGGGTCTTCGGTGCGGGTGACAAGCGTGAAAGGTGTGTCCTACGGCCGTAGTCCGAGTACTAAATAGTGTACGTGTGATTCTAGGTGCACTAGGAAGATTGAATACTGAAAAATGATATTGATATCTCTCTATATATATATATATATATATATATATATATATATATATATAAAATACTGCAATAAACTGAATTCAATAAAACCATCATTTTAAGAAAACAAAACCCATCCACTCACAGTGATTCGGAGCCGTCAAACTATTGCCTCACTGCGGCGTCTAACCGGAGCTCGGGTGCCTAAGAAGTGCCCAACTTCAGCAGTCAGAAATCCACAATATAAATCACCGGTCAAAACCCTAATTTCCCGCATTTTGTTCAATCTGGGTTCAACCACATCTCGGATGGCGAAATGGAGTACGCCGATGCTGGGAAACTCATCGGAATCTGGAAATTTTCTAGATTCCAGCGTGTTCTTCAACGTCGCCGCGCCGTCATCGGAAATTCCCCAGTTTCAGGCGACTATTTCGACCAAACCCCAAAACCTCCAACTTCTTCAATTCTTCACCAAATCAGACGATCTTTATATGAAAATTCATCTACGGAACGCAAGGAATCCAAAAATCATAATTTCAGAACTCACTGACGCATACTTTGGCCGGAATCAAGCGGGAAAGCTCCCGGATTCGGTTGAGCTTGCTGCCGGTGATTCAGAGGGTTTCTGAGGCTGATCCTTGGTGCACCGAGTTTGTCTCGTCGAGCTGGTGCTAATCGTGGTGGTCGGAGGTTTGATCGGCGGCGGCCGGACGGCGTTCGTCGAGTGTGAGAGGTGCGACGGTTTTGGAAGTTTCCCGAAGAGGAAACTTCTGGTGTTCGAGTTTTGAACCCGCTCCACCTCCTTCCAGATTTGTCACATGGCAGCCAACCACGGCTTGCCACGTGGCACACTCACCCAACCCCAAAATTTCATTTTTCGTCCATTTCGGCTTCGTTCCAACTTGGAATTCGATTCCGTCTTCGCCGACACACTCGTATCGCCGAGCTCTTCGCATAAGTCTAATATTGACAATGTAAATTCCCACTATTTAAAAGTCAATGTTTGACCCACAAGGGCATTTTTGTCATTTCCCTTATAATTCTGGGACGGGTCATAACATGATGCCTTAAAAGTCGAAGCGTAAGGAGTACTCGAAAGTATTATTACCGGGCAAAATTTACACAGTCTTGACTCCAGAACCTTTAGAGTTTGCTGCTCCATCAACATACAATTTCCAACTCAACTTGTCAAGTCGGAGAGTGTTGGAGTTGGGGCGACGATGACTAGAGGGATGTCTGCGACGGCTGCGTCGATTTGGACTAGAGAAAACTCTGATATAGCTTGCCCTTTCTCAGCTAGTCAGGGTTTAAAGATTACATTGAATTCATTGAATTCGACTACCCACTTAACGAGCCGACCCAAATTCTCTGACTTTTGGAGGACTTGGCGGAGCGGGTGGTTTGTGAGAACTTGTATAGAGTGAGCATGGAAGTAAGGCATGAGTTTTCTATCTAAGCCGTTGAGGGCGAGGGACATCTTCTCAATGTCCGGGAATAGGCTCTCGGGTTCGGTCATGGATTTACTAGTGTTGTGGACCGAGTGCTCGATCTTGTCCATTTACTTCATGAACATCGTGGAAATGGCCATTCTCGAGATTGATGAGTATAATATTAATACATCTCCATGCTCCGGCCTAGCAGGTATTGGGGCCTTGCTCATATACTCCTTTAACTATTCAAAGGCATTGTTGCACTCCGTCAGTTGATGATGCTTTCTATATTTTGAAGGAGGGCACACAATGGTCGGTGGTCTTGGAGATGAAGAGGGAGAGAGCCGTTACTTGGCCATTTAGGCTCATAACATCTTTCTAAGTCTTGGGAGTCTCTATATCGATTAGGGCCTTGATCTTCTCGGGGTTTGCCTCGATCCCCCTTTAGCTGATTGTTAGGTGCTTATTTGTCATGTATTTTACCATTTAATTTGGTGCCATAATGCCATGAGTTTAATATAAAAAGGACTTACTACTTGGTTTTGCATATAATCTGTCCACAGGTGCAGCTGGAGCGTCTTTGAGCATAAATGGTGCTATTTGGACGCGATTGCATCTGGAAAAATTGGATATTGAAGCTGGCTTGTTGGAGATCATTATCCCAAAGTTTCGGAATTTTCATTGGGCCATTTATTTGATATTGAATTTCTAATTTGGCCTAGTCGCGAATTCTGACAGATTTGTGCCGCTATGAAAGTTTGGATCGTTGAAGGCTTTCCTGATTTGTTCTGAAGGCCCAAGAGTACTCAAATTAAAGATGAGATAGAGTTCTACAAGCCCATATTTTTGGGGATTTTCGCAGGCCCATTTGGAGGTCGAAATCAGTCATGAAATCTGCTGCTGTGTTCTCCCCAGTGGACTAGGAATTGTAATTGAATTAGTTACCTTACCTTTTTGGATTAGATTTAGGGTTTTCTATTCGGGAAAGGATTTGTTGATTACCTATATAAGGTGGGCAAGCTGCTGCACCCTTATCTTTATCTTACCCTAAGTTCGAGCGAGAAGTCGAGACGGAAGGCACTTGGTGATTTGGAGCAATTTACCAGGATTCATTCTTTTAACTTTTATGATTATTTTTTGTGATTTCCATTATGACTATGAGTAACTAATTCCTTAGCTAGGGCTAAGATGTAGCCCGATCATGAGTACTTAAGTTGTGATTTTGGTTTTCTATGAAGTTTATGTTCATGTTGAATGTCAATTGCAGTTTGATCTTACTTGATTGCCTTTTTTGTGATTGTTAATTGAGTTATTTGATGCAAATTATAGTAGACGACATGCTTAACTTGAGTTAGCTTCATGCAATTGATATCATAAATTCCTTGATGTAGATGACATGCACTAGGGTTTATGTGGTTTTTCAAAAGTATCCAACTAACTTAAAGACTTTTTGTGTGTTTAATTGTACTAGACGACATGGTAAATTAGCATGTAAAAGAATGATACATAATAATCTAGACGACATGGATATTATGTAATTGTAGGAACTTAACCATCAACATGACATTAATGTAATAGTAAACTGAGAAAATAACTTAAGTCGGATTGATTGTGGTAAAATCTATGCTCTAGTGTCTTCATTAACTTGCTTTCTACCGGTCTCTAAGTTTGTGTGCTTTTAAATTACTATTCTTTTACCTATTTTACTGTTCACATTTTTCAACCAAATCATTCCCCTAACCTGCCGCTCGTGACAACATTAGTATCTCAATTTAATTAGAAAGGCATTCGAATTAATCAATCCTCGCGGGTTCCTCTTATTACTTATCATTACTTATACGATGTAGTACGCTTGCTATTTTCTCAACACTGATCATGAATCCCAAGAATTCCCTGATCCTACATCGAAGGTGCAATTTGTAGGGTTATGCCTCGTGTTGTATTCATTTAACTTGGCAAACATCACCGCAAGATTGTCTATATGCCTAGCAATGGTCATGCTTTTTACAAGCATGTCATCTACGTAAACTTCCATATACGTGCCGATGAGATTGGCGAATATGGAGTTTATGAGTCGTTGATAGGTGGCTCTGACATTCTTGAGGCCGAAGGGTATGACTTTCTAACAGTAGAGTCCCTGGTCAGTGATGAAGGTTGTGTGTTCCAGATCGTCTTGATGCATGAATATCTGATTGTACCCAGAGTAGACATAGATGAAGCTTAGTAGTTCATGTCCAACTATAGTGTCGATGAATTGGTTCATATTTGGGGGGATTGTCCTTCGGGCATGCTTTGTTCAGGTTGGTGCAGTAAACACACATGTGTCATTTATCTCGGGTTTTCAAGGTCAACGATCGAGTGTTGTTTCTGGGTCTGGGAGGTGTCTGCATGAGGAGTCTTCGGGTGACCTGAAATGACAAAGAGAAAGTAAGTATCAAAGGTACTAATGTGGTATTGACCGTAGCCCCTCTGATGCTTAAGTTAGCAAATGTAAGGAGAGTGTAAAAGTCTTTTGGCAAGGTTGAAGGTTTGAGGTTAAAGTAATAGTTACCTTTGGCCCATGGGGGTACGGTCCTTTTATCCTCAAAGGCTTTGACCTTTGAAGTTCTAGTCAAACAAACAATTACATAATCACTTACCTTGAGTCTCCCGAGTTCCACTCACCACTTCAGCACCTTAAAGATCAAGGAGTAGACTCCATTAACACATCGTAGCTATACATGAAAGAAAGGCTCAAACAAACAATTAAAACATCTCTCGTTGCCGTTTCTATCTTAGTACGTAACCTACTTGTAACAATCGTAACTAATTCTAGGTATTTGATACAACCCATTTCGTAAATGCCTTTTCAACGTCAAATGTTAGCTTTTAAACAGTGGAATTTCATATAATAAATATTGTACTCTATGCGTAGGGCTCGTCGTTACGAATGTGTCTACGCTGACGGAATTAGATTTTGAATTGTAATGAACGCGTTACGGATGAAAGACAATTGTGTGGTGTAGGAGAGCATGCCACGTGGCAAGCTCTAATTGGTCTTTGGGTGTGATATTTTGGATAATAGCGGAGCCAGTTTGGGGCTTAAATGCCCGAACTGAAACACGGCTTTCCCAAATGGAAAGCTCGAGTCGACAAACGCCGCACCAGCTCATCGTGGATTCTCCCAATGGTGGTGCGGATTAGACCTGCCGTCCAAAATCACCCGTTTTCAGCTTCAAAACCCGACGGATTTATGCTGATAGAGGTCATCAGAAACCGAGCTTTTCCCGGTGAGTTTCCTGCCACGTCCGGCCTTGGTAAGCTTCAAAACCATGATTTTTGGATTCCTGCGATTGAGTAGATAGATTTAGACATAAAAATCGTTAAATTTGGTTGAGAAATAAAGAAGTTGGACTTTTTGAGGATTGGCCGGAAAAGTTGCCAAAATTTTTCCAGATTTCGGCGACGGCAGGCAGCGTTGATGTCAGCGACTGTGGTGTGTCAGCAACCAGTCACTGTTAGTCCGCCGTCAGTTGACCGGTCAAAGTCAACACTGAACATCGGTCAACGCTGTTGAACATCAATCAACGCAGTTGAACATCGGTCAACGTTGTTGACCGGTCACTTTTTCGAAGCGTTTCGACGTTCCAGATCCAATGGCTAGCTCCATTTCAGTATTTGAGATATGGTTAAACCCCGATTGAGCAAAACAAGGAGAATTAGGGTTTTACCGTTTTGTTTTGGTTTCGTTTGTTAATTGATATCTGTTGGGACTTATAGGTGATCAGGTTCCACGGAATCAGCATAACTGAGCCGAGTCTACAGAGGAGGAGTACGATGATCGCCCGGCTTTTCTGTGAGTGGATGGGTTTTGATTTAGACTATCGTTTGAGCATATATATATGCTTAAAATGGTTTTGCTGGTTATATGTATGATATTAGTATTGTTAGTGGCACACTGATTGGTCGGGTAGTAAGTCCCTCGTCGAATAGATCACGGTCGGGCGGTAAGTCCCTCGTCCAAGAGATCACGGCCGTAGATTTACTAAATATTGTGTATTTATATTGTGGTTTGTTTCGTGTGACCGACTAACTGTATTACTACTTTTGGATATGTTTGTAGTATAGTCGTATACTATTGCTTTTAACTGTGGCGGTTATTATTGATAAATGTTTAAACTGTGTTTTACACTGACATTTATTTTCCCTGTCCACTCACCCTTGTTTTTGCGCCCCCTTAGGACTTGATACTGTTGAGCACCACCGAGACGAGCAGGATCTTTCAGGGTAGCTATGTTCTGTTCCACAAAGAGTAGGAAATTCTTTGTCGTCAGTTATCCATCAGACTTATGTACGTTGTTGGGTTGTATTTATTCCGCCTTTGGGCAGTACTGTTGTTTATTTTTCCTTCCGCTGTTAGACGATCTGATATACTGTTTGGTTTGTATTTATTGGCTTCGATCCGACTTGCCTTTTATTTCATCTTTTTCTTTGTCGTTTGTCGTTACATGTTGGTCAAGTGTTTCTCACCTCGTCTGGGTGATGGCCGCACCTCCCGGGCCTCACTTTTGGGGCGGGGTGTGTCAGTATTATAGAAAACTATATTTTGAATAGGTTTAGAACCAGAAGATGTAACTCTACAACTTTTGTTCAATATTTGAAGGAAAATAAGGAGTTTAAATAGACCTAAAACCCGTTACAAGCTAGTCCCTTTGTTTCTGTCCGGCTAACATCCAATTCCATTTCTCTCAGTCTCAATGCGAACCAAATGATATTCGTTTCTTATGAAATTTCTGAAGTAGGTCTATGAACATGTTAGTTAAGTACTGTCAAAATTTCAGATTAAAAGGTCATTTATAGATAAGGTTTTCGGATTTTACTACTTAAGCCGATGAACCTCTCTGTGATGCAGAAAACAGGCCTAATCAACAAAGTATCCTCCAAGAAGCATGAGAGAATTTCCTTACCTCTGAAACCCTACTAGAAACAACTCTTCTACCCCTCCAAGCGTGCATGTAGGTCCATGGGTTTTTCTTTGTTTGACAACAACCTCTCTTTCACTCTCTCTCTCTCTCGAACCAATGTATGTTTAGAGGCTATAGAATGTGGGTTTGCAGCAGCCAAAGCCTTTACGCGAAATGATTCCAGCAATCCACAATACTAATCGAAAATGTCTTTGGTCATAAAGACAATCAACTTTGAAATAAAGCCTTTTGATTACTTCGTTGGACTTGGAGTATTACATACTTGTAGATTTATGAATCGAACATGATGGTCAACATAAGAAAGTTTTAACAAATATTAAAATGGCCATCATGCATATGCTTGATCTTATTCTTATCTCGAAATATTAAAATATTTGGAGTTATGAGGATGGTCGACAATATCCATATTCCGAAACACATTGAGAAAATAATTGTATATAGGGTGACAAAACAAAAGCATAATTGCATATATTGATGTTCAAAAATGAGGTCAACGGTCAATGTATGAAGTGGGTCTGGATCGAGTCGATCTGCTTGTTTTGGGGGAGCTAGGAGGCTAGCTCGAAGTGTCTACGTCCAGCTCCGAGTCCGGGAGGAAGGAGGTTCTGCTTCGGGTGATGTCCGGCCGGAAGAGGTGTGCTACGTCCATCCGGAGAAGGGAGCCTGTTCCCGGCCAAGAGAGAACCTGCACAGAAAGTGAGTACGGAAAGAGCACCGGTGGGGTGCCGGCCTAAGATCCTCTGATGCTTAAGTCAGCGGAGAAGAAGAGTCTTAATGGCAAGTAAAGGGTTTAGGTGAGTGAATTGAATACCATGGGGTTTGACTTGTATTTATAATGAAGGGTTTTGACCACCAAGCTACTTATGATCACTGTGGGACAAGTCTCCCACATTTATCCCTTTGGAGTCTAGGGCAAGAGTCGCCTAGTTTCCACCAAACTTTGGGACGTTGCACGGACTTTGATACTTGTCGTATAAAGCGGGTTAGTGGCTCTATGCGAAGGTGGCAACAAGGTGGTCCCAAAGCATGCACTTGGTCGGTCGGATCGATCTTCTTGTGGAGCCACGAGCCTCGTAAAGCGTGCTCTTCGGAAAGGGGGAATTGCCTAAGTGGCGCTTCTTTAGGATGAGATGTGGCCGATTCGGGTATGGTTGGAACAGTATACAATGTGATCTCATAGAGAGAGAATATTATTGATACTGTGCTTGTAGTTCCGAAAGAGAGCGATTAATGTTGTCAAACTTCAAATTTAAGCTTATACATTTTGGTAATCCAACATGATGGTCAATGTTAAGTTAAAAAAAATTAAAATGGTTCTCATGCATATAGCCTGATTTTTATTTAATTTTTGGAAATATTAAAATCTTTAAAGTCAGGTGGATGGTATGCAGACTTTGGACTATTTATTTGTTGCTTGCCAATTGCCTAAGTAGACTAACAAAGTGAAAACCATAGAAAAACACTGCACGAGTAGGTGCATGTAGGCTCACACCAAAAAACAAAAAACAAAAAACGGCTAAACGTGAAAGTCGTGGGATTAACCCCATCAAACCACAATAAACAAAATGCTACTTTTGGTTCTCAACTGAGCCTGATGTTAGAATTCTTTGTACAAACCCTTTGAAAATGTTAGTTGATTTAGGCTATCGTTTCCGACTTTGCACACAGTATAATATTTGGTGAAGAAGGAAAAGGAAGGAAAAGCGAGTGGAATAAGCTAGCTATCCAATAACATTAGGCTTAGACTTTTATTAAGAGTGCATGCCCACCCACCTACCAACTTAATCGATCAAACTAATACAGGACCTTTTTGACCTTGACAATAACAACAAAAAACATTCATTCTATATATACATAGTAATTGAAAATGGTCTGTGAGCTGGTGCTTTATTGGCCCTTTCATTTGGTCCAAACTCTGAAGTGGCTTTTAATCTTCTGCGATCGGTCCATCCATACATCCATCCATCCATCCATCCATTAATGGAGGGTTTTGACTTTTATTTCTAACAATACATGTCCAAATTCAGGCAACGCAGCTATGGACTTAATCATTTCATGTGTTGACTTATTATGCAGAGAAGAATATACACCACCAATTGTAGTCCAAAGTTTGCCTCCACTGCTCCACATTCCGAGTGGCTGACGTGCTTTCAAGTCTTTTTCTGTAGGCTACCGCCAATCCATTCAGCAATTGAGAAACTTATAATTGCGCAATATGCTGAATGGTTAATGCACTTATCTATTAAGAATCAGCTAGTTATCGATCACATATAAACGCCTATTATTTATTATATATATATATATAAATACGAGCAAGGGAAGTTCAAAATTGGGTGCTTCGTTATTTCCATGGGGTGCCTTGCCTGCATAAATCCTATATGGTTGAGGTGCAGAGAAGTTTTTTAGATTGAGGTGCCAAAACGTCTTCCGCACGAGCAAGAAAACGTTCATCTCTCAAATTGAAGAGTTTGTTCACAAGCTTTCAAAACTAAAGAATAATTAGTGTCATAGTAGAAAGAAAAGAAGATAGATTGTAGCTTCCTTTTGACTTGCTAGTGCACGAAAAAAGAGTTGACTCCGTGAAAAACTGGTCATACCTCTACTGATAAGAGGTTGACTACCGTGGGCGGCCATCATCATATCTATATCCCAACCTCAGTATATGCTCAACTTTTCCGAAAATCTCGCGGCTTCTCTTTCCTTTTTTTGTTTCTAAAAGGAATTAGGCCAGTTCCTCAGGCAATATATATATATATATATATGGACCAAGTTCCAATTCCTGTGTCTACAAAGTAGTCTCTTTTGAGCTGTTGTTTTTTGTATGTAACAAAAAACTTGATCAAAGTTTTCATCGAAGAGTTGAGGGAGCAAATGTTTACAGGCTTAAATATTTCACTTAAAAAAAATTGCTGAAACCAAAGAGAAAAAGGATCGATGTAAATTTCAAAAAAGAAAGGGCAGCACCTTTTCAAATTGTCGTAGGAAAACAGGATATGCCACTTATGGGACATGAGGTGTGTAGTCTCCACTTTGTGTCCCTTCGCTTTTTTAACGGTCAATAGATCCTTGTACTTGAAGATCAAAATACATAAAAAAATAGGGGCTGATCAACATGTATATTTGAGCATCGATTTCACTGCCGACAAACGCTTATGTTAATGCCACGTGTCAATTACCATTTATGTAGTTATTCTTTCCTTTGGTCGGGATGCAAATTTGATCTCATCACTATTTATACCATTATTTTATATCCGAAAATATAAAATTTTCTTTTCAGATAAATGATAGAAATGTTATATTAATAAATTCAGAAACAACAGAAGGAGGATAAACCCTTACATACACAAATTGAATCCCTAACTAAATAAACAACAAAGCCAAAGATAACTAGCCAAACTAGAACCCCCTGAGTGCATAGACCAAAAAGGCTTAACCACCCATGGATAGTTCTCTGTCGCGCTAGATGTGAGTTAAAAAGCCACAGTACGGCGTCGTATCTAGCCCTTTCTTATTCTTGAAAGTTAAAAAATAATGGCCTCAGATCGGAGGAAACTGGATATGCAAGGGCACTACAAACTATAAATTTGTAAAAAGACAAAAAGCAAAGTTAACCTAACACCTGAAACGTACGTAGCTCGAACATCGTGCATACAAGAAAGGAAAACTAACCTAACCCCCTATTCTGACGAAGTCAAGTCCTCGGCAAGGACTATAGAACCAAACCCAGCCCAATTAGTAGGAACAAACCTAATCAGGCTGTCGAGTCACAGATATTCATGTATCAAGGACGGCAACTAGCGACCGCAAGCAAATTGAGATCAGTAGGATCAGAGGCCGACATTGGGCGATCAAATTAGAGCCTTGGTGATTTAGCCATTGACAAAGCAAGAAGGGCAACGCCCTTGGAAATTGGACGATGGAAAGCTGATAGGATTGGATATCAGTGATCTAGGACAAGTGAAAGGGAGATGACAGGGCAGATCAGCCTCAGGGGCTGGTTGGGAGTGCTGGAGAGATCTCGATCAGGTGGGGAACCACCGTCGAACTCAACTAAGGGGGCTGTGAACTTTGAAATTGAACTATCTCAAACGGGCGGGTAACGGCCATCAAGATCAACTAAGATAGAAGCCAACACCAGAAGGTGAGTAGCCCTCCTCTGATCAACTAACTGAACCACTCCCGTGCAAGATTACTGTCAGTGAGAATGAATTGGGGAAGCAGCGAGGTTACCCTAGCAACGCTCTTTCTTGAGTCCCGAGAGTTTTTTTTTTTTTTTGTACTTTATAGAGATGTTTACTAATCTTGAGTTGAAGTGAGCAAGAGTCGTAATGAGCAAGAATTGAAGTGAGCATGAATCAGAATGAGTAGGAATGAGTGAGACACTCCCATTGAAGCATAATCGGAGTGAAATTAAGTTAATTGTCATTAAACTATTTACTAATTTTCATGAATCAGAGTGTCAGTTAAATTACTAAAATATCATCAATATAAAGTTTTTTATCGACATAAAGGTGAAAAATTTGAAATTTCAAGTCATACTTATACATGAGTATAATTAAAATTTTAACTTTTCCAGAAAACATTGGAAGAAAATAAAAGAACATTAGAGCTAGTATAATTTCTTTCATATACACATGTATAATTTTTTTACCCATGTTCAATCGAAGAAATCATTAAATTTATAAGGATTATTTAGGCATAAAAATTTCATTAAATTTTTTTGTTGTAGGCTTCACCATAAAGTTAATTTTTAAATTTTAATAAACATATGAATCAGTTAGAGTTGTAATGACTTTTAACATTTTCATTCTCACTCATAATTAGTAAACACATAATTATTACATAAGTTTGGTATGTTATTGGAAATATACATACATACATACAACCACCAACAAAAGGATAAATGAATGAAGCAATGAATTGATCAAAAGTCGAAAATGAAATGATTTTGGGCACATACCGACAACTTTTTACTTTGTCTACTTGCCGGTAAAGGAAGAACAGTAACATTAATTTGTCTATAAGGTAATAATTAATAGCGAGCGTGTGCTTTACAAAATGACAAGCTCAAGCTGCATTTTGACGGGCCCTTGTAGACATTCTCTGCCAGCTAGAGATATTCTTCAATATTTTTGGTTTTATGACTTTTTTGCAGTACTAGTTACAACTTCACCAATTTTTCCAAAAATGCTAGGATGATAATTTTTTAAATTATTGCCAATAATTCAAATTTGATATTACAAAATATAACTCTTTATCTATACGAATTTGACACTGTTTATAATGATAAAAGACTCAAATTTAACTCTATATTTTAATTAATTGAGTTTAACTTTAATTTTTATCAGTTAATTTTTTCCTTTAGTTTATTTGCATTTAGAGTTTCTTAAGTTAATTTTATGAATATTCTGACCTAAAAAAATTCAAAATTCGACAATTTTTTTTTTGTCATTCCGCCTAAAACTCAATTAAAACGAAGTGCGGAATTTTTTAATTTTTTAACAATTGGATCATTTTTGTAGTGTTGAATTTAATTGATTTAATGTAATCCGTCAAATGTAACATGAAATAAAAAAACCAAAATTGAATTAAATTAATAAATAAATCAAATTGTTTCTCTTGTATGCGAGGCCTACCAGTTGACATTGGTGTCAAAAATTTGGTCATATTTGAGCCAAATTATGACATTATCTCACATTTGAGATTGCAAATACATGAAAAATACATGCATTGGGTTTGACCTTATTCCATTGGAGGTGGTCTAATAATTACGTACTCCGCGATTTGGATCAAATTTCAAGATGATACATGTACATTTTTTCTTGCATTTCAGTATACTGTACTTTCAAATCCTTGCAATTGTATTCAACAATTTGTAGAATCGTCAATTTTCGACTATTCAATAATGATGTGGACTTTGTGGGTTTGATTAGTTGGTGTCTACATAAATGGATTGTGTATTTGAAGCAAAAATCGCAATACCGAAACTACCAAATGCCACATTCTTCAATGGCACAAAGATACTCAATGTAGTTGCACCACTTGTTGTAGATCACAAACGACATGGAAGAGTGAATATGTGGGCACTACATAGTCCATGTCATCATTGAACATTCGAAAGTTGATGAATATTCTATGAACATTGGAACACAATTGTAAGGATTTGAAAATACACAATACTGAAATGCAAGAAAAAAAAAGTATCATATTGAAATTTAACCCAAACCACTTGGTATATAATTATAATTTGCACTATTTTATCTAGCAAGTGATAATTAGCTCCAAAACAAATTATTATTTATTTTTAGTAAATATTATGTGTTTAAGAATTGGTTTGAAATAAGATGGTGCATCATCTCATATATATGCACGCAGGAGAAATTATCAAGGGCTTATATGCTTATCTCGAAACACTTCAAACATTTTAAAAATGTATCTCCAAACAAGCTACCTAAAATCAGCCGAAAAAGGATTAAGGGAGATTAAAATTCTGTCATGATGAGCTTTGTTTCGGAATGAATTTGATAACAAGTGTTTGAAATCAATGAGTAGATTAGATTGGAAAAGGATCGGGAGAGAAGACATATATGGATGAGCCCTTTTTCCGGGAGCAAGTGTTATCCACGTGGTGGGTATAGTGCGTGTGGATTGAAAAACTGATTTGGAGAGGTTGCCTATAGGCTATATATATATATATATATAACTTAGCTAGCTGCTTATAAATTCATTGGTTCAGAAGAACAATCCCAATTGCTTGACTCACTCAAATCCAGCAAAAAAAAAAAAAAAAAAAGAAGAAGCACTAAGCTATAAACTAGAAAGAGAGAGAAGGTAACACAACTCAACAAGAAAGGAGCCCCTTACAGTTGAAATAGAAGTAGTCCCTTCCCAATATTTAGCTAGCTAGTTTGGGCAAAGAGAGAAATAATGGAGCCAACAAGGGAGAGGAAGGTGCAGAATAACAATAATCCCAAAGTTACATTTGATCAATATGATGATGAGTTAATGGCGGCTCAACAGGAAATCACAACCGTTGATTGGAGAGGCAGACCTTCCAATCCGGCCAAACACGGTGGAATGGGAGCTGCTGCATTCCTTCTTGGTATCTACTGAATTTGGTCTTTCTATTATTAATCTCTTTGATTATTTTGTGTTTCCCATTTGTAGTTGGTTCTCAAAATGAGATGAGATCCAACATATTTAATTGACTTTTGCTATGAAATCATATATGTAATGAATTGGTGGTTAATAATATATATGCGCTAGCAGGGCTCCAGACATTTGAGATAATGGCGATAGCAGCAGTCGGGAACAACCTGATAACATACGTGATCAACGAGATGCACCTGCCTCTATCGGAATCTGCCAACGTGGTCACCAACTTTATCGGAACTGTCTTTCTCTTGGCCCTACTTGGTGGCTACCTCTCCGACTCGTATCTCGGAAGCTTTTGGACCATTCTCATCTTTGGCTTTATCGAACTTTCGGTGAGCTACACATATCCCTCCCTCCCCGCCCCCAGCTATGGCTTCACAACTCATCATTCTATCTTCACATCCACTTTTTCTTTTTTTTCTTTTGTCGTGAGTTTGTTTCTGCCACGTAACAGTATATATGTACGTATAACAACGACACTACTCGCCAGAGACAAAGACGCAATGAGTTGTTTACCCCACAGTTAGGCTGTTGCCCACCAGAGACAAAGACGAAAAGTGGTTTACCCCACATTTAGGCTGCTGCCCATCTCAATTTCTTACCTCTTTTGTTTTTATATATTCTTCAATTTTACCCCACATGCATGCATTCTAATCTAATAATTCATGTATTTTTCATATCCAACTCAGCTTAGCTAAACTCAAAACTTAATTAGCTAGTTCCGACAGATGAACAATAATTCAGCAAAAAACATGCCCATGTGTCCAAATTTCTTAAGCACGTGCCATTTTGTCCTAAGTTTATTTCCTGCTTGTTACATACCAGTGTTTATGTATAAGACAATGACAGTATACTAAGTATACTACTGACCATATATACGTATGTGCAATTGCAGGGTTTCATATTACTGTCGGTCCAAGCTCATGTTCCGCAGCTGAAGCCGCCTCCGTGCAACATGACAGCTGAATTGGGAGGAGGAGGAGGAGATGAAGAGAATAAGTGCATAGAAGCCAAAGGCTTCAAGTCGTTGATCTTCTTTGTAGCGCTCTACTTGGTGGCGTTGGGGAGTGGGTGCGTGAAGCCCAACATGATAGCTCACGGCGCTGACCAGTTCAGCCCACGACAAGACCCCGCCCAGTCCAAGAAGCTCGCCACTTACTTCAACGCCGCCTATTTCGCATTCTCCTTGGGCGAGCTGGTTGCCCTCACGCTTCTCGTGTGGCTCCAAACTCATTCGGGCATGGACGTCGGGTTCGGAGTCTCGGCGGCCGCAATGGCAATGGGACTCATCAGTTTGATTTGTGGGACCTTGTATTACCGGAACAAGCCTCCTCAAGGAAGCATTCTCACTCCCATTGCTCAAGTAAGTATTGTTCGTATATGGTATATTTTTCGTATATAGTATATATGGTTTGTTTGGTGTCGTCTACTAATCTATCTATTTATACTAATACCTGATACATAATTAATTCTTATAGTATGCAGTTTTGTTTGCTCTTATGTTTAAAGAAAATGAACATGTGATGTGCATGGGTTGTGGATCGATGATGGATCGAAAATATGAGATTCTCTCTCTCTAGAGCTACGTGTGGACAAATGTTTTGCATACACATGTGATTTCCGTTGGACTTATATGCTTTGCTGTCTTCAAGTACTACTACTAGCTACTATATTTATAGAGATCCAAAATACCTATTTAAATATAACATGTATAATAATCCTTTTATTTTCCTATCTCTCTCATGCAATTTCAGGTTTTTGTGGCTGCAATACTAAAGAGAAAGCAGATTAGTCCATCCAATCCACAGTTGCTTCATGGAAGCCAAAACAATATTAATAATACCGCTTCCTCTTCTGACCTTCACATGCAAAAGTTCAGGTAATTAAATGAGTTTCCGCATCTGGTCTGGAGCGAGTTTATATGCGTACGACAAAGAAAAAGTTAACCACATGGGAAACCAGATGCACAGCGTACTGTACTGCATATAAAACTAAGAACAAGACACTCGATTTTATATATATATATATAGCATGGGGTGGGATTCGTAGTTGTTTTATTTAACAACTTTAAAGTACTGCATGGCCCAATTGCTACTCATATATATATATAAACGCAGTATATGGAAACCAAAACTTCATAATTTTTTTTTTGGGAGTGTGAAATGAAGTATATATATATAGTTGAAGAAGACCATACTCAACAAATATGAAGTTTGAGAGTATGGTTGGAGATGCTCTATAATATAGGCTCACACTGTGAAATCTCTATATGAATTAATTAATGGGTAAATTGAACAACTGAATAGAATTATATATACAGATAGTCTTAGAGAGGCTAATAATGTTATTAGATTTTGGTTATTAATTACTAATTAATTGTAAGTAATTTGTTGAAGTATATATTATAATGTTCCTATTTGCACCGTTGATGGTCATCGATCAGGTTCTTGGACAAGGCTTGCATTAAAGTTGAAGATGGCAGTAGTACAAAGGAAAGCCCGTGGAGTTTGTGCAGCTTGAGTCAAGTGAAGCAAGTGAAAATGCTGCTCTCAGTGATTCCAATCTTTGCTTCCACCATAGTTTTCAACACCATTTTGGCTCAGCTCCAAACTTTCTCAGTCCAACAAGGAAGAATGATGGACGCTAAGCTCACCAAATCCTTCTCCATCCCTCCAGCCTCACTCCAGTCCATCCCTTACATCATCCTCATCGTCGCCGTCCCTCTATACGACACTTTCTTCATCCCTTTCGCTCGCAAGTTCACCGGCCACGATTCTGGGATCTCCCCTTTAAAGAGGATTGGACTGGGCCTCTTCTTGGCAACGTTTTCAATGGTCGCGGCAGCTGTCATGGAGGAGAAGAGAAGGGATGCAGCTGTGAAGTCAGACAAAATATTGTCCATTTTCTGGATCACTCCACAGTTCTTGATCTTTGGACTCTCAGAAATGTTCACAGCTGTAGGGTTGATTGAGTTCTTTTACACGCAGTCGACCTTGCGAGGAGGGATGCAGTCATTCTTAACCGCAATGACCTATTGCTCGTACTCGTTTGGGTTTTATCTGAGCTCCCTGCTGGTCTCTCTGGTGAACAAGATCACAAACTCATCGTCATCGTCAGGTGGTTGGCTTGGTGACAATAACCTCAACAAGGACAGACTAGACCTTTTCTATTGGTTGTTGGCAGGCCTCAGCTTCCTCAACTTCCTCAACTATCTGTTTTGGTCCAATTGGTACTCTCACAACCCATCGTCTTCATCACCATCAAGTCTACCCCACCAGCATCAAACTAGCATGGACGATTTTAACCATAATTATACAGTAGATGACAATAAAGTTTAGTTAATGAATAATAGTAATACATATATATACATATGCTTACTTCTTCAATCATCTAGTTGAAAGAATGTACGTCTGAATGGAGGAGATTCAAAAATATATATATGTGGAAACGTATGTACCGTTCGGAGTATGTATATATATAAGCTTACATGTATGCCATGCACAATTAGAGCATACTTTTAACTCTATCTTAAACATTATATATATATATATATATATATATATATATATATATATATATATATATATGCACATAATTACCTATAAACTGGATACGAGATTTCGTATAAATGCCCTTGACTTCTTAATCAATCTTAGAGAATTAGCCTCTAATTAAAGTTTCTGTTCAACCCTTACGTGGAACTAAGTATTTATTTACAACCGCACAATGGCCTAATACTACGTAGTCTTCAATAACCTTAAATCAGGCATAGGAGGGCTTTGAATAGGTCTCTACCACTACTATATATATATATATATATATATATATATATATATATATATATATATATAGGGTTAGGATAATGGAACACACTATTTTGACATACTATTTGAAACATCTCTTCTTGTCCATTGATTTTACAACTTTTTGTGGGACCCATTGATAATGGATCCAATCCAATGGACAAGAAAGGAGTGGAGTACTAGATGATGATATATATATATATATATATATATATGGGAGAATGAGTCTCTAAAAGAATCGTATCTGCTAAATATATCCCGATATCCACATGAAAGCAGATAAAAGAAGGACAAGGGAGGTTTTTTTTTTTAGGTAAGTAAGGTTTTTTGTAATCAAAAGAAATGTGCTTTAATTAATTAGATATCTTGATGATTTACGGTTGACTTATTGTTTTGCAAGAACGATATTAACTAACAATGAATGAATGAAATGTCTCTATTTAAAGTATATTTATCCATGGACTGAAGCTCATACAATCATATATGTTCTCCACTCATCTTATGTTCCTATTGAACAAGACATCGGAAAGTACTTAAATTAATAGCAATGTTATTATGTAGTTTTCTATCATAATATTGAATTACCGAGTTTTCTTCTTAAGGAATTTGAGTATTCCTTTGATTCTTAGAATATTGTAAAGGAAAGAATAGTCACTGTGGTGTGGTGGGTTAGTGATTGATTTGTTAGTTGAAATGAAGAGGGGAAAGGTCCTTTAGTTTGGATGCAGTTGGAACATCATGATCAGTATACAAAAACAGCTTTTGGAAAGAAAAACAAACAACAAAAAAAAGGTCACAAAGAAAGGCCGTAGTTTATCGAGTCCAAAAATATACAGCTTCCTCCGGAGTTGTGTAGGACATATAGAGAAGAATTATACTGTGGAATGACTATTTCGGATACCAACAACAGCTTCCAAAACTAAAAGCTAGAATGATGGAAGAGAGATGTCTAGAATGACTATTTCGTATACTAGCAGAAACCATTTTCATGTTGGTGGGTCAACCATAAGCCTTTCTGCGGAGAGACATGTCCGGAACATGTTTTGATGTTGGTGCTACATATACAGCCTTCTACATTAGACCATTCAAAAGTGCTACTTCCACATGTTGGCCAAAAGATTGGCAGGTCGGGTAGGGGGTCCCCTTGACACCAAAAAAGAAACTAATTGAGTAGCAGCTATTCATTTCACGGAGGGTTAACTCGGTTAATTGTTCATAATGGCACTGATATTACACCACTAACTACACTAACCATCACGCCAATGTCATGTTTCTTGTGCTGGGGTCCGGCTGTTATTATCTTTAGAGAGCAGGTTGGGTGTTCATGCTGGCCAATTAAAACACTTTACCTTTTTCGAAGTACTTCTTTTATTTTTGATGGTTTGTCAAACACTTTATTAAATAATTGCATTAAAAAAAGAAGAAAAATTGGAGCAAAGAGCTTGCAACAACTCATTTTATAGCTCTTTTACCTCTCTACATGCAAGGTCCTACATTTAAATCCTACCGTACCAGATGTCCATAGTATATCAAGAAAGAGAAGATTAGGAAGTTTGGTTTCAGTGAGGTAAGGTTAGAAAAGAGACAAGAGGCAGCAAGGGAATCGTTCCGCAACATATCTTTTATTGGCTATGGAGTATTTAATCTTAGCTCAACAAAAACATCAAATGCAACGTTGTAGAAAATGAGAGACGAGACGAGGAAAACAATTTGAACAGTTAATTTCAATTCTAATTTCTTTCCAGGAGACCAGAAACACGAATTCCAATATACACACTAAGAAACAAAGAGGGTGCGCTGCTAACACAAAGAAAGAAGTCACGAGGTAGGAAATTCTCAATTTTCATATTTTCAATATCTGAAAATGGAAGATAAAAATTAAGTGCGAGGAAGGTTCATATTGACCAAGGTTTGAAATTTCTGAAAATTTCAGCGAAATTCCGGTCAAATTTTCGATCGGATATTTTCCATCGCTTATGTTAGGAAATCATTGTCAAACATATATGCATATATCACATATATATATATATATATACACACACACACATATACACAATCATAAGACATGACGTTATACCTAGCGGAACTCTCATGATCAGATCCACGTCTTGTGATTACGATCCCACCTTGATAATGAACCATGATCCCATGAAATCACAAACATCAATCCTAAATAGGAAGCCTTCGTGTACATGACTTGGAAAGGAGGCAGGTGAGTTAGCTTCCTCAACACCACAAATTGGTTTTTCATCCATCACGGCTCCAATACAACTCCGAATTCGGTTTCATCTAGGCCAATGCGCTTGTATCAACTAACTCTTCCCATTGAGTACAATATTGGATATAAAATTCCCGACAGTTCAAAGAATAAACGTTTGACTCTCAAAGGTATTTCAGTAATTTTACTAAAAATCCTTGAACGGATCGTAGCATAATACATATAGCTCCACATCTATTGGGCTATCAAGTCATTCAAATGCTTCCAAACAGTACTTTGAACTTCAAGTCATACCCTTCATTGGTGATTTGCTTCAACACCATAGTGTGTAAGGCAACAAATTTGTTTTCACATTCTTAAGGAAACATACAAGTGCAAGGCCTACGGTTATGTAGCATTTCTAACATCTTCATTGCTCGTCTCTCAAGGACATATCTAATCAACCTCAATGTGAGTAGAGGGAGCAATGGACCCACATTGAATTGCTCATATAAGCATGTTTAAAGTTGCCTTAAGTAACATAGATAACTTTTAAGATTCTTGTTGCGTATACCAATTTATAGCGCTCCAAAAAATTCTCATCAAGTGTCATAACACATAGAATTTAATGTTGCATATCTTACTGTATAGCACTCCATTAAATCCTTGTCCATTGGCATAAGTCAAAAGACTATTCATTAATTTTCTCATAATACTTGGAATCATAGATGACATTTCTCTTTCTTACAAGATGCCTTTGAGTTTAGGAGTGTTCCACATGGTGATGTTCATAGCGTGCTAATTTTCATAGGTCATGCCTCACATATTCTAACATGGAACTCAACTTCCTTCTTGGAGTGACATCAACAGAAAAAAGTTTTTGTCATCGACCTCCCACAAGAAGTCAAGAGCATGAAATGTTCAATGTCTCACAGGCGCAACTTATCTCATGTATTGTGTAAGCAATTCTCAATCCTAATGTGAGAACTTACTTAGGCTAAGTCACATAAGAAGAAGACACATCTCATTCATATCGGGAGCTTGTATATATCTTAACTCTAACTGAAGAAAAACTTTCTCAAACAGAGAATTTCTATAAAGTCAAAGTGTGCAGGAAAGAATTGTTTCACTCTATTGAGAAACCATTTCTTTAATTCTCATCCATACCTCACCATCAAGGGAGAATATCTCTTGGACCTACATTGGCTTGTAACAACCATTAATCACAATATGACATGCCTTACTTTTGTTTAGCTATATTGCATGCCCTACATTAGGGGTGGCAAAAAGACCCGACAAACTAGACCGGACCCGACGCCCAACCCGTTCCCGATCCCAATTTTGCCCGACCCAATTTTAACCCAACTCGAAAAGTCGGATTTTTTGCCCGACCCGATAATTATAGGGTTTGGGTTCGAGCTAAAGAGATGAAACCTGATGGGTACCCGACCCGATATAATATATATTATGTTTACTAACCCAGCCTCCAAACCCGCCTCCAATATACAAACCTGCCCGCTTCCAATATCCATCTCTGCCCAGACTTCGCCTCCATCCATTCACGATAAACCCGACAAACCCATCATCATCGACCTCGACAAACCCGACAAACCCATCTCTGTTCTCTGACCCCGATCCCAAATTTCCGCCGTCGACCTCGACAAACCTCGACAAACCGTCGGCAAGCAACTCCGACCAAAGCTTCAACCCGGAAAGTATGAAGCTTTAGCCTGGCTCTACGGTGGCTTGAGCTGCTTCGCCGCGCTGGGCTTGCTAAACATCTGATGGGTTTGCGGTGGCACAAATTTGTGTTGTTAGATCCATTTCTTCCCGGCGTTGCGTTTGCCAAGCTCACCGATCCATTTGATCAAGGATGGCATCTCTTCAATTCCACTGGTAATAAATTTCGATGGATAATCTTTATTCAATTAGATCTTTCGATTCGATGTGGTTGATTGATGCACTTTCATTGGAGTGAAAACCGATTGTTTATGGACTCGTATTATTTATGATGCCAAGAGATAGAGAGTGGATTCGTGAAAGGAGATGTAGTTGGAGCAATATCAGGAGCTGTCTTCTCCATTGAAATGTCGTGATTTCACCCACCCGACCCGAAAATACCTGACGGGTTCGGGGTACTCCGATCGTCGGAACCTGACGCCTATCGGAGTCGGGATCGGGGTGGAAAATGCTTGCCCTAGTGGGTATCGGGTCGGGAGTCGGGGTGGGGGTTTTCGGGTCAGGACCCAACCCGATCCCAGCCCTACCCTACATAACCACCTTGTTTCCAAAGGTCTTCAGCATTAGGCAAAGTTTACTTGGACCATACTTTTTGTTATAAAGCTTTTCAAATTTGCCCGTCGGTGATTTAACCCTAATAAGCAATTGTGTGACTATTTTAAGTTTTAAATATGATTCAATTCAGGTTTTAATTTTTGGTTTAATGCCATAATGTTTTTATTCAATGTGAGGAGGTTGGATGCCTATATAAGGCTATTCAGTTCTTCACATTGTATATACAACATACAATTTTTCAATTTTCCTATTACTTCCTACTATTAGTTTTGGGCAACAGTCTAGTGACTTGGATACTTATATCCGATTGTGAATGTGCTCATAGCAGACCTTGCGCTTGTGTATTTAGAGTTGTATCTTGGAGTCTTATAGTCTGTCAGTACCAGAACGTAGAGAGACTATAAAGGCTTTAAGAAAACATCTTCAACGTGCTTCATCGTACCAGGCTCGGCTTCGTACCTTTTACCTTTGCATCTACTTTATTTACTTAATTATCTATCTATACATATTTACCGTAACAAGTCATTTTCAATATGTACTTTTGCTCTTAATTTTGTTAACTGATTGATTATTTTGTTATAAGTTATTCCATAGTTGTTTAATTGAAAAGGAAAATCTGTTTCCCAATAACACTTTTAAGCTCACTTTTTAATTCATTACTTAAAAGTTCACTCGTTACTAACTCATTGATAAAGCAAATTCTTCTCTAAAGAACCACATCTATCTTATCTCTCTTGGAGTATACAAGAAAACACATGAGCATTTTTCACACATCACTGAACAATCCATTAGCGTTTACAAAAAAAAATGAACGGAAAGTTTCGTCTCTTCAATCCTCTTAAGACGATGAGAAGTATTACTCCATCACACTTCAATAAAAACTTCTCGTGTATGGGGTACACTCCCCCTAGCTAAAAAGACATCTTGCGGTCTAGTGGTACACTTCCATTAGTTGTACTCCCACTAACCCAAGTAATATTTCCTCACCCACACACCACGGTTTTAAATTCGGGAATCATGATCTTTTGCGTCCTGTTTACATTTCCTCTTTTTATCTCTATGATAATATACAGCCCCCGTTTTCCAGGGTCATATTCTCCACCAAATAGAACCTGATAGTCGAAATAATCTGCCTTATGTTTGGGTCTAACAGATTATGTCAAAGACTATCCACAAGCAAAAACTTTAACCATCACCACCAGACATGTTGGCTAATGTCCAGATAGATGGCTCAACATTAAAACCAGTTGCCGCTCCACAACCACCAGTGAAGCTAGACAACCATTTTCTTATTAATGGTCGAGATCTTGCTGACTCTGGTGATTAGGAACTTTTTCTTCATTTCAAGACAAACGCAAAACACAATACAGCCCAAAGATGGAAAGGGAACTATTAATACTATAGCAACAATAACCTGAGGGTAAGAACAATACCTATTTCCTACGTCCCCAACTCCACATACGCCATGCCCAGGGTTTTTAAGTTGATAAGTTCAAACTTAACCTTTTAACCAGGTACACAAAGAGCAGGCGGGTATTTTCTTCTATTTTCTATTTTCATGTCACTTCAAGGAGACACTGGCACTAAGAATCCTCATCATCATTCTCAGCTGTTCCATCTTTAAGATGCAAGTGTTTTTCCCTCTTCTGAAAATCAGTCAAGCCCTTGCCACTTCCAGTCACCCCAACCTTCCCAAAGGGATCCTCAGGGGACTTGAAGATGCTCTCACGCTTGCGTCCAGAAAAGAAACCAATCTGAAAATGGAAGTTACATCTCAGAAACATGTGAATGAATGGTACAAAAACCAATCTGAAAAATATAGGGGTGCTTCAAGACCACATTAAATTTTTAGACAAGCTAGATTGAAAATTGTTATCCATGAGGCAAAAAGCTCCCTTTCAATCGGTACATTTACGTTAAACTATTTTGTTTCTTTGTAGTTTCAATTGGTGATAGTCGATCTTTCAAAATCAAATGGGCTGATATATAGTTCCCAAAAGGAAACTTCAATCCTGAACTACACTCTGTTTTAGAATAAACTACGCTACAACAGCAAGTATGAAGTTCGTAGTAGATAACTAATAATTTTAAAAACATACATGTATATAAAAAATTAATACAACTGATATTGTTGACCCTCTGAAAAGACCAATCAAAGCAATAGAGAAAGCGCGGAGAAATGCAAAATAGTCTAGCAAACATACCTTCTTTGTCTTGCCTTTTGTTGTTTGGAACTGTTGCCAAGCATTCTGTCGTTTATTTTGTGTAACTTCTAGTTGCTCCTTCCTCATCTTAGACTTGAAAGCATGTATCTTTTTGCGTTTGGTAACTTTCTGTGGATTTTGACATTGGTTAGGGCCGTGCCCCAAAAACAAGATATCAGAGCACACTGTACCGTAGTTCTGGGTAAAATAAAGTAACAGAATAGTAACAAATTTGATTGCTACCAAACTATTCCTAACAAGTTGGACCACTTATCCCACCAAAATCTAGTAGTTTTCTAACTTTCCAAAGCCAAGGGATCTTGAATAATCTCAAGTAAGTTCCAAAACTTTATACCGTATACAATACCAAACAAAATTGACATTTTATCAATAAAGTTCAGAAAAGAAAATTGCTTGCACAAACTACCAGTTTTATTTCAGAAAGCATCTAACTAGGTGATGCATATAACTTTTATTCTTAACTTACTAAAAAATTATCAGTTAACAGTATATAAATCTCACACAACAATTCACATCATTACAAAAAATAACTCTAACTTTTAAGTGATTGGAGTTATTGCGCTTTTACCAACTGGGAATCATAAAAGCCATTAGACAAGTCTCACATTTGAACTCAAACTCGAAAATACTTGGGTAGGATCCACCATAACACGTTAAAATGAGTCATTTATAGTTATTGTTTGAACCAATAATTCTTTCCTATGATGTTTTACCAAATCCACACTTTTTCACAATTACATAATAATTAAATAGATAGATAACATACCACATCTTCAGGATCATCAGGTTCTATACGAAGTTTGGCTGGTAAGCTTTTTGACTGGAGGTCGACAGAAGCAGCTTGAGCAATCTTCCTTTTGATTGCTTGTTTTGTGGCCTCAGCAACCTTTTCAGCTTCCAGCAATGCATTGACAGTCCCTTCTTGAATTGGCCTTACATTTGCTGGATCCACCTGGGATAAAAAATATGTCGCATACTGAAATTTCATCTTAATAGAAGAATAGATGAACCAAACAACAAAGGGAGAACATATGGACTAATGGAAAGGAATTAAGCACCTCGAATGTTAACTTGCAGAAAAACCTTTAAGGCAAGAAAACTAAGTTGTGACATCAAAGTTCTGATATCTAAAGTTGAATTATAAGCAAGTAACAGAAAAATCATTTATTACCCAAATCATCTTTATAAAGGAGACCCATATATCTGTACTCTGGAAAAGAACTAACATAATTTAAACCAAAACTTAAAGACAACGACCTAGCAACTCAATCATATGAAAACTACAAAGGGTTGCTCCATGTACCCCAGAACCAGAGCAGTACAGAGCTGCTATCTGCATCCTTTCAGAAATAGTTAACAATTCTAATTTGCAAGAATATTGCATTTGAAATGTTGCAACACAGGTCCAATGTTTTGGAATCTCTGTCACGATGCACTTAAAAATCATTTCAAAGCCTTCATTTTCTGTAGTTTTTAACTTTCCACTTCAAATTGCAACTGTTTAAACAAGACAGCATTCATTTCCTTCAGTGGAACTGCAAGCGGAACCAACCTTCCTTGGTTAAAGGATCAGAACGTTCATTTAAGTTTTTCAAGAATCATCCATGAAAAAAAATCAGCCAAAGCGAATCATTTAGACAATTGAAAACTCCATCAGTCAGCTATTGTTTGCAATTAACACCCTTGAACAAGACCTAATATATAGACCCTTGCAATAATTGAATTGCATTCTGTATAATTGTTTCACAACTTCTGACTCATATCTGTTACACAATTTGGAAAAAAGGTTTATAGGCATCTTCAATGGGAGTTGTAAAATGGGGCTGCACCACCATTAGTTGCTAACTTTTACAAACCCATGGCAAAAACAGCTCTACAATGGTAGAATTGGAGGGGCTCAAATTTAGGGAGTGGGTTGCCAAAAAAAACCATATTTTTGTGGAGCTTTTTCGAGACAGTTGCTAAAACAAATGTGGGTCCTTGACAAGAGAATGGAGAAAAGTAGGGATAATGGCTGACTGGGTTGGGAAAGCATACTCGACCAAAAAGTCTGACCATAAGGGTACACAGTGCAATATTTATTTTTTCAGCATTTTTTTATTGTAGAGCTAAAAAATATAGAAGCTCCCATTGCAGTTAATATTTTTCAGAGACTCCGAAATTCTCATGTGTCGCCCCTCCCATCAAATATGGCCTAAGAACCTTGATTCAAACTTAACTAGGAAAGAGAAGGATGCCTTATTGAATTAAAAGGGAAATGGTTTATTGTATTGGAGAAAGCATACCTCTTCTTTATTCCCCCAGCCATTATAAGTGACAATATACCCATCTGGAGTGAGAGACTCGATTGTGGCATCATACCTGAACAGTTAACTAATCAAACACGGCCACATAGAAAAGAAAAGGTAAATCACATGCAGAACCTTGAAAGAATAAATTTAGTTAAACTCAGATATCGATATTTATTTATCACATACCACTCTCCATCTTCACTCCAAACAGCTTGAACACTTGTACCAGCAGGAAACTTGTTAGAATAATCTGAAATTCCCCTTGAATCCTACATGAGAGAATAACAACTATGACCACAACCGGTTAAGAGAGAGATCCAGCCTCAGAAAACATTCTTTTATGGCTTTTAAATAACGTCATCCTTTCTTTGGGTCAACAACAAAGTTGATCGACAAGGGGGAAAGTACAAAGGAAAAGAGCAAAAGACTACAGAAAGCACTAACAGTGACATAAGCTGAATAACATGCATGGCTGTGTACTTGAAATAGTAAAAAAAAAAAAATCTGAGTAAATGTCGAAAACATATATAAATGCAATTATGCTTTTATAACTCTTCTAGAGCTGAAACTCGAGATGAGTACACTGCAGAAAGATTTTACAAAGAAACCCAGACTAGAACTCTAAGAGAAACAAAACTCTTCAAGGAAATCAATACAGTGTAGGAATAATGTTATCAAACCATATTTTACCATAACTGTAATAAAAGACCACACAAAAAAACCAGAATAAATATGGAAAAAGAAAAACCAAAATTTTGAGAGGATGTGAAAACCCAAAATTCTGAGAGGATGTCAACTTACATTTTCACTCTTCTGCGTCTGGGGCAAACTAGGAGATGCACTACCACTTCTCCCAATATCTAATCCAGAATCTTGGCTTTGCTTTGCAGTTGCAAGCAGTTCTTCTGTGAGAGCAATTACCTGCATTATCATAGATTAGTCCAAGCATAAACTTGAAAAAGAAAATAAAATAGTTCTTAACTCAAAAAGTAAACTATCTCCAAATTCAAACTTAGAATCTCAGAGCCAACATCTGAATTCAGGTGATTGAGAAAGTACAAGCTGACCATCACCACACATGGCCATCCTGCAAAGGAACCAACATAGAAGTGACATGCATCTTGGTGAAGTTCTAAGGATCAATATATTTTCTATATTTTTTTCCCAGAGTCCCAATTTCTGGATCTTTTGAACGTTAGTTAACATAAAACCGTCCTCACCTTATTCAACCCTGTAAAGAAAACAAACCTCCCCAGGTGCCATAGCAGTTAATTGATGTTGCTAGTTTGAGCAACATGTTGATTCCTTCAAAAGAGAGAAGGAAGAAATAAAAGAAAAATGATAATTGCAGAGAAAACCTAGACATCCATAAAATAGTAATAGCAGTTGATTGTCATCTCTAAGGTCCACAGCAGAGTTTGACTCTGTTTTCACAAGGGAACCCTCCAACAATGACCTATACAGTACAAACTTAAGAACATATAAGAGTTCCACAACTGTAGAAATGGATCAAATTATTGACAAAATGCACACCAACAATATTCACACAGAAAAGGACATACCTCATTCAGCTCTCTTTCCATGTCGGCATATTCAGAGTTTCCAGGATCATCAACTAAAAGCTCCTTGACCTGATCCAGAGAATGGAAATTCATTATATAAAAGAGAGCAAATAGAATTATGCAGCATGCAACCTACAGAACACAGTATAAAATGAACTTGTTCAAATTTTATTTTTATGGTCAAAACTTACAATAAGACAACATGGCACAATTTAAATTCCGAGGGCATTATGACACCACAACCTAAGGATCCTAATAAATTTTGAGTCAGAAAATCCAGCCAAAGTACACAATTATCACCTACGTTATATACGTAGTAGTTGAGCTATGTGCGTCGATATCACACCAACTCTTTTATTTTGTTCTATTTCCTCTTAACTTACCAAGATACTCAACAGAAAGTTATCTAATAGGTGAGAATACAGTCTATATATGTGCGACATGTCACTATATATCTAGAAATATTTGGTATACATTGAGGACACTGTTTCTTCACCCCATATCCCAATATTGAAATACCAGAACCATCATGTCATCTCCGAACCTCTTCAATGTATGCGGAGGTGAGACACAGGTATATACAACCAAAAAAAAAAAAAAAAAAAAAAGAAGCAAAATACATGTCCTGTACCAAACGAGACAACTTCTTTATTCTATGAACCTAGCTTCCCATTGTTAATGAAACAGCGCCTACCAAATGGACCTATATTTTTAAGAACAAGTAATAGCTTTCTTCCTCTGAATCTTTCATGGACTAGAGCTTCACTTCCCTCCCCAATAGAACCTAATTTGAGTTTCTTTTTTCTCCTCTTCAATCGAGAAAAATCACACCAGAAAAAGAGTGTGCTAGAGATGTTTTGACAGAGAAGCCCAGAGGGAGAAGCATCTAACTCTATCCCAAACTGCATCCACTATGGTTGATAGGATAGACTCTTACTTCTGTTAAAACTATGCACCACCACTGGGACGTAACAGAATATCTCCACAACAATTCATCTGTTTATTTCAACTAAAGTACACCTCCATACATAGTCATTTTATTTTCGATCAAACACTTCAATGATGAGGTATGCCGTTAACTGAAGGTTAAACTGAGGTTGTATCAGAAACCTGAATCCAAAATTTACACATTTACGTATCGCCTAGATTACACAATACATACAATAAATTACAGATATCGTTTTTCAAAGAGCAATAAATGTATTTTCCCAGAATTCAAAATCATAAAATACACTGAATTGATTCACAATCAAAAACATAATTTAACAAGTAAATTGGAAGGGTGGCAAAATTTACTGAGAGTACATACGAACATGGCTCGCCAATAGACTAATAGTCGGACTGAGAATACACATACATACATATATTACAGAATTTCAATTTTTTCGAGGTATGAGATAACCACGCACAGTTGATTACGCATACTGTATCCGTACAGGGAAAATTACCAACTGCACGGATTAAAAGCTGAATTTCAAAAAAAAGTTCAATCAAAGTCGGAGGACAGGGTTTCTTTAAGGTACAGAGTGAGTGCTTAAACCTAAACAGGCTAACTAACTATATCATTATTTGAACGCAATGAACGGTAAGAAAAACCCTAGTTGAATTCATATAAACCCTAACCATAACAAATCAAATTAGATCCGTCCAAAAACAAAAAAAACAAATCAAATCAGATAGAACTTATTAATTGAAGAAGGTAGGAAGGTGGGGGACCTGCTGAAGCTGATCTTTGTAGGTTGAGAGATTGGAGGCCAACTCCTGTATGCTTAGCTCTTCTCCTTCTTCTCCTTGCATTTTCTTTCTCTAAGACTTATTTGATTATCTTGCGGAGACAGTTTTGATTGGTTCTGGGGAGATTTTAGCAGAAGCAGGAAAAACAGAATCAGAGAGATCGAATGGACGACAAGAAGACGAAGAAGTGCGCGAGTACAAGAAGGAAGCTTACCTATTCTATTCCTGGAAGAATCCGAATAAAACGAATGGACTCGCCTTCGGTCCAGTTTTCCTTCTTCCCCTTATCGTTACTGGGCTTGCTAGCAAAATACGGCCCAATAACGAATTCTCAGAGAATTAGAATCCTCTCGTAGTCCCATCGTGCCACATCTTTTTGGGGAATTATCCATAATAGGCTCATTGGGAAACCCTTGTTCTAAAATAGGCAATGGGCAGGGGGCAATTCTTCATTCATTTAGGCAATTAAATCTGTACTTAAAGTGTGGTCGTAATTCATCAGTCGTTGTGTAGTTCTCTCTTCTTTTTCAAAAAATAAATTACTATTCATAATTTGCAATTAAATCCCTGGGTATCCAAAGTGTTTAGTGTACACTATACACTTTTAAATTATATTCTATTTTCTAAAGTGTCGTGCGAATAATAATAAGATATTATATAATGTCGTAGGCACCATAGTGTGGTCATTGTCCACCGTCATGTGGTCATAGTCCACCATCGTGTAGTCGCAGTACATCATAGTATGATCGTAATCCAGCATAGTGTGGTTGTAGTCCATTTCTGAAAAAATGAATTATTATTCACAATTTTCAACCCGGTTCCAGTTTTCCCAAAATATCTCCACCCTGAACCTATCACAACACGCCACATGTCCATAAAACGTCCGTAACTGCTTCGATAATGCTCAGAAACCGATTCTGTCTTCACCAACGCGTTCGTAATGACAAGCTATTCATAAAGAGTACAATATCGAACATGAAATTCGTTATTGTTCAAAAGTCAATCGTTTGACCAATAAGGGTATTTTGGTCATTTCACTATTTTAGGGGGATTTTTCGGAACGGGTCATATCAATATACCCCCCTTATAAGAATTTCATCTTTGAAATTCAAAACAAACCGGTGGAGAGAGTACGTACCTAGAGTAGGTGCGGGTACACCTTTTGTATGTACTCATCCGTCTTCCACGTGGCTTCCTCAACACCGTGGGTGTTGCACAAGACTTTCACCAATCTCTTCCGTCACCTTATAAGACCCAAAAAATCGGAGGCTGAGCCTCCCCCGCCTCTGAACTGAACAACGCCCTTACGGGGAAACAATTGGGGCAATGCAAAGCCACCAACCCAGTACACCCGATCTTAAGAATGACGGCTAGCCAACTTCCTCTGGCGATTCTGGCTGCCCGTAAATTCATACTCCCAATTTGTACCCAAACATAGCCCTACCAACAAGATCAGGCCTCCCCACAGCCTTTCACTCACCTTAGGCCAACACAACGGAGCCCGATACGGTTTCCCATAAAAATCCTCCAAAGGCTACATCCCAACACTGGAGTGGTAACTGTTTCTTAAGAGAACTTCGTCAACGATGGACGTTCATCCCAACTATGCCCGAACTGCAATGTCGACACCCTCAACATGTCCTCTAGTGTTGAATGATCTGCTCCGATTGTCCATCGGTCTGAGGGTGAAATGACGTACTGCACAATGTTCGGGAACTCATTGCATCCTGCAATACTTCCCAAAACCTCGACATGAATCTCGCATCACGATCAGAAACAATGGTCACAGAAACTCCATGCTGACTCACCATCCAACGCCCGATTACATCTGCAAGAGCTTTCACTGGGAACTACCTCGAATAGGACATGTGAGGACAGCCTCGATGAGTCGGTCAACCTTGACCCATATCCCAACGGATCACCACTTAGGCCATTCAGCTCCTAAGCCCCTATGCCATATGTTACCCCAGGCAGAGTGGGTCCCCCACCTTAACCTAGAAGGAACTGTACAACGTTCTCCATCGCAGCGCTAAGCTAAACAATGCTGGTTACTGCTGCTAGACTGGGGGGTTATCGGCACCACAATGCCTCTCCTGTACCACGTGCACCACATGCACCCCTTGCACCACGCTGACGAGACGGCATAGCTCTGACAAGACCAAACACAGAAGTCCAAGAATGACACTGACCAGCAAAACTTCCCAAGGAAACCGGAAACCTAGCGCTCTGATACCAATTGACACACCCCGCCCCAAAAAGTGGGGCCCGCGAGTGCGGCCATCACCCCCAAAGGGATGACGAATCCTTAAACAACTAACAACTACAAAACTAAAGAAAAGAAATACAAAAATCATATCAGAGCATCTATGCAGCAGAAGGAACAAGTTTACACAAGTCTGTCTAACAACAGAAAACAAAGAGATTCCCACTCTTCGCGACCCAGAACAGAGCTAGACTAACTCCTGCCGCTTGTCTCTATGGTGCTCAACAGTATCAAGTCCTGAGAGGGCGTAAAACAAGAGTGAGTGAACAGGGAAAATAAATATCAATGTATAACAGTTACAAAATACTCATAATAATAACCCCCACAGTTTAAAACCAGTAGTAGTATACGACTATACTACAATAAACATGCAGCTACAGTACCGTACATAATCACAATCCAGCCAACATAACCCGTTAGGACTCCATACCCAATGACCCACATCCATAACCAACATAACCCATTGGAACTCCATACCCAATGAGTCACACCAACCAACATACCTCACTGGGACTCCATACCCAATAAGCCACATCCAACCAACATAACTCACGGAGACTTGAACCCAATGAGCCACGCTCAATTAGTATAATATCCACAACTAACAATCACCATACTCAGCAAAACCATCATAATAAATATATACGTGACTACCATGCTCCAAAACAAACCATAACAACCAACCAGCGTAAAAACCATAATCACAACAATACACATATATGTCATATGTAAATGTAAACATGCTCAAACAACAGTTTAAAACCAAAACCCGTCCACTCACAGATATGCCAGGTGATCATCGTCGTCCTCCTCGTCTCTTTGAGCGGTTCGGTTATGCTAGTATCGAGGAACCTACTCACCTAACAGTCCCAAAGAATAACGATTAATAAACGAACTGAACAAAAAACCGTAAAACCCTAATTCTCCACATTTTACTTAATTGGGGTATAATTGTATCTCGGATGGTGAAACGGAGCTCTCCATTGGACACGGAACGTCATTTCCATTGGAAAAAGTGGTCGGTCAACCCTGGTCAACGGCTGCTAACGTCAGCACCTGCGTGCTGACGTGGCACTGACACAGTGCTGACGTGGCGCCGACTCAGCGCTGATGTGGCATCCACGTGGCTCTGATATCAGCACAAGTCTTCTACTTTTTACTAAGGTTTACTCTCTCTTTCTCTATGAGGCGAGATCTTAGTGTATATAGTAGTACAAGTAGGGACCTATATTAGGCTTTATATAAAGAAATAGGTAGACTAAGTTTCCCCCATAAAGGACTCATAACCCAATCCTAATCTCTATAATATTTGTACATCGAGATAGTTTGAATCAACCTGACTAGGCGTCATTCCTTGTGCACTTAGGTTACTTTGTGCTCAAGTAACTAGACTTCGGTTCATGATATGACTCTCATGCATTAATCCTTAAGTATGGTTTAATTGTCAAAATACTAACATAATATATGTTAGTCCATTCCAACATACTTGCTTTAAGGTGAATATTTGATATAAAAGCATTTCTCTGGATCATGCTTTTTCATCTTTTGCTCATCTGCTAAATCCAGTGTGTCGGCCTTGGCTTTCTCCTTTTCAGCTAAATTTTGTTTAGCAGACCTGAAAGATTTCATATATTAATGAATAGCCCAATACGCGCTCTCCTTCAACAGGACATGATATTCTCCTTAAGCCATCCATGCGGGTGAGGTACAAATTGAGGTACTAAGAAAAGAGTGTTCAGCCAATGAGTGTATTCAAATACTATTGATATATAGTTGATATTAAGTCTTACAGGGGAAGTAAATCTGCTGTTTATATTAGGGGTGGACAACCAAACTGAAAAACCACAAACCAAACGAAATCAAACCGTTTGGTGCGGTGTTGTTTGGTTTAAATATTTTTTTTTGAGACATGTGGTTTGCAAAACCGAACCGCACCACTTATAATGGTGCGACTTGTGGTTCCCAAATATTCAAAACCGCAATTCACCACACCGCACCGCAAAATTAATAAATAGTTTAATTTATATTAAATAATTAACACATGTTATCTTTTCATTAATTATTATTGCACTACCATGCATCATTCACAAGTAATCAAACTCTCAACTCTAATTAATATATATCATCTTTAAAATAATAATATTTTATTATGAATTTTGATCTTGAAATAAATTTTGATCTACTTATATTAAGTATGCATTCATAAAATTTAGAAAATTCATACGAAGTCAAACCAAACCGCACCAAACCACTAATTGCGGTTCACCGCACCACTTGAAGTTGCTAATATGTGGTTTGACTTTAGTTTGGGATTATATTAAACCGCATACGATAGTGTGGTTTGCGGTTTTACCCCAAAATCGCACCAAACCGCGCCACGCCCAACCCTAGTTTATATTGTACCTTATTCTTTGAAAGCGAGCCATGTACTCTTTGTTTTAATCACCAACTTTCTTTTGTACACGAGCATGTCGAGGCCAAATGTTTAACATCGCTCAATACCCAAGTTAGCAAAAGCCCATATGATAGCTCTGACCTACAAGTGAAAGAAAACGGCTTTTTAAAGAAAATCTCGTTGTTGCCACATGGATGGATTTAGCGGTTCGAGTTTAGGAGAAAATGAATTGCGGCATAGTGGACTTTGGCGGTTATAAGGAGGTGGATGATCGGAGTATAATTTCATTTTCTGATTCTGCTTTTGTTTGTGCTAAGTCCTTCTGAAGTCATTTTTCAAAAAATCAAAATCACTAATACCATACTATTAAAAGTGAGTTGAGAAATAAGGCAGGTGGGTAGGAATATGAGCATTCTAGGGAAAAGTACACGCAGCTTGAGCGGACGAAGTTATAAACAAGTTTTCCAACAAGTAACTAATAGTCAACTAACAAACAATGAAACAGAAATCCATAAAAGAAGGGAAAGGGAGATAAAGGTTGAAACATACACCAGAAATCTCTTTCTCTGAAGCATGACTACGCTCCAAGGAGAGCAAATACAGGACCCAAAGCTCTCCAACATAAGGGCAGTTCTTTTCAGCCCTGGCATAAGCGTGGGTTATGACACTGTCAACCTGAAAATGCAAATTAAAATTTAATACTTGCACATCAGACAGTAGCCCTCAAAACAACAAAGTATATAGTCAGAAACAATAAAGGACACAAAGCTTCAGTGTTTTATCCAAATAGTGAATACAATCAATCCAGAGATAGCTGGATCTCCGGAAGACTGTTCAAACTTCAAATAGGTCTGCAGAACGGAAAAAATTTACTATCCCAGTAGATACAGCAAAAAGCATTAAGTTCAACTAAGAAAATCGTATAAGAGTATTAAAAGGAAAAATATGGGTGAAATACACCCCTATTTCTTAACATAAGTATTACTCAGTTAAATGATTCTGGGGCCTATTATTAGTTGTACATAGCGTGAAGTTTTGAAGTCTTTCTGACTCAGACGTATCCTGCAGAAAAAACTGTTCATCAAGATTGTTAGAGTTTGATTACTTGTACTGTAAGTTTTCTGGTTTTACTTGTTTCTGGGTTTTCTGGATGAATATATATGAAGGTTTCTGGGTTTTAGCTTTTCTGTATATTTGATATGGATTCTTGATGAAGAAGAAAATGTAAGAGAAGAGAGAGCATATTTTTTTTGGTCAAAAAGAGAAGAGAGAGAATAGAGAAAATACTGGGAATGAAAATTGTGTGAGGCAATCCGCCAATTGCAGTAGAGCCATTTTTATTATATTCCTTAGAAATATTGCAGGCCCACTGTACATGTGTGTCCATTACATATAACCTGCATAACTACCCGCGTGGGGACCAATACCCTCTTACGCTCTCTATTTCTACACTTGGCGCGTAGCTCAAGTGGTTACACATTTCAGCATTACTACACTACACTACACTACACTACAAATTCTTCTTTCCTTCAGTTGTTCTTCAGCTGCATTGCACCTATTACTACACTACACTACACTACACTACAAATTCTTCTTTCCTTCAGTTGTTCTTCAGCTGCATTGCACCTTCATCACAGCTCATACAAGAACAACTGCACTGCACCTTCATCACAGCTCATATCTTGATAACCTGCACAGAGATTATAGCTCAACAAAGATGAAGGCGAGAATTATGCATTTCCAATGCCATTTTGTAAGCTCACTCAGACAACATGTAACGAAATCAAGGTCACTGGAGCTAGCATCAAGCAGGTTTCCTTGTTCCACCTCCCATGTCTTGTAAGCCAAAAATGTTGACCTCGTATTCGCATGGGGGACTGACAAATGATGGGGGAATATACTACGGATGCGCTGAATTCGCTTCTCTTGCCAGCGAATAAATGTAGATATCGAAAATTGTTAAATATTCACCAATTAGCGAAGTTACAAACGGAGTTCATATCAGATTGTCAGACTCTTCTTTTCTATAGGAAAAAGAAAGACAGAAGTATTGCAAGATAAGACAGGATATGTCTGCAAATCTACCATCACAACCTCGATTGTCAGTGTCATCAACCTTGTGCAATATAGATTGCTCATAATTTCTGTAGGCTTCCCATAGTTTACTGCCTTCAAAAACATGCAAGCCAGCAGCAGTAAGAGCGCGTTCAAATAAATCTCTGGCCCTTGAAAGACCAGCATATGAACGTTCTCTGACTGAGGGATCATTTTCTTGAACAAAATCTAGGTAGTCATGCCAAAGAAAGATGGACTGCATGGGTAGCAATGGTGTCAATATTCGAATTGAGCAATTCTTAGATCATTATCAACAAAAAGCTATGAGCTAAGCAGTCCAATGATCAAGCTTCATTGTGTTGGAAAGATTGCACCTATACGACATTGACTTAAAAGCATACCACAGCAGAAATGCAAACCTTTTAATTTTTTCTCAACCTACATGAGCATGACACTGATGGCCCCTGACTCAATGAACAATTTACCTTCCTAAAGTGGTTAACTATGTTCTCAGGACCAAAAGAACAACATGATCACATCAGCTAAGGTATTTTAAACCTTAGATGGAAAAAAAAAAAAAAACAGAGGAGGTTATGCATAATCAAATAGAACCTCAAAACAAAATTATCTTCGACATCATAAGTTAAAATAGCAACAGACCACGGTACTAGTTTATGTAATGAAACAACATGAATTTCTTTATATCGGTACCCTGCAAAAATAACGTAATAGGTTTGATTGTAAGATATTGTTGAGTTATAAGCATTGTGCAGGAATGATGCAGTAGCTGTGAAGAATTGAAGAAAAGAAATGAAGACAGAAGAAAAATAGAAATAGAGAGCAAGTATGTGTATTCACTAAAGGCCAAGAGCCAAGTGTATTCCTGTTATGCTAGTATAGTGCTCTAGTGGTCCCAAGAGGATAATGTATGTAGAAAACTATAGGAAATACATGTGTACAATGTGGTCCTGCATTTCTACTGCATATAATGAAAAACCCTTCTGTGATTTGGCAGATTTTGCCTCACACACAATTCATACCTAGTATCTTTTCCTATTTCTCTCATCTCTCTATTCTCTCTCTTTGTTCATACTATCTTACTCCCCAAGAATACACAAAATACAAAATATCATAAACCCAGAAATCATCCTTAAAACCCAGAAACTCATAACAGTAAATCGGAAAACAAGCAAATAACTTGCAAACCAAGTTATATTCACATGGCCTCAGAGCAAGGTTGGATCTAAAAGCTGGGAGTACAACTTGTGAAGCCATACGTCAGAAGTTCATCGGAGACTCGCCGGAGGTTCAACAGAAGGTGTACCTGAGCATAGAAAACCCAGATTCAAGTCAAGATGGCGTTTTCAAACTTAGAGGTGAAGGCTCCTGTTTTTTCAGGAGAATCTGGTGAAAGTTATGAGTTTTGGAGAATAAAAATGGTGACAATCTTCAAGTCACATGGCTTATGGAGGCTGGTTGAGAAGGGGCTACCTGAGATGAAGAAGAAAGAGGTCAACATCTTTGCATTTGAAGATGGAGACTCAGAAGATGAAGAGGAGGATGAAAAGCAAACTCTACTACTCATGAGGGATGCCAAAGCTCTAGGTATTTTACAAAATGCAGTTTCAAATCAAATATTTCCTAGGATTGCTAATGTTATTACAGCCAAAGAGGCTTGGGAGCTTTTGCATAGAGAATTTCATGGTGGTGACCAAGTCAGATCTGTTAAATTACAGAATCTGAGGAGGGAGTTTGAATACGCTAGGATGAAGGAAGATGAGACACTATCTGTGTATTTGACTAGGCTTAATGATGTGATAAACCAAATGAAAACGTTTGGTGAGAACCTGTCTAATGAAAGACTTGTTCAGAAGGCGCTGATAAGCTTGACAAAGCCCTATGATCCTATTTGTCTAGTCATAGAAAACACAAAAGACCTTAAGGAGGTCGAGCTGCAGGAAGTGATTGCCATTCTTAAGGGCCAAGAGCAAAGAATGGACTTACACACAGAGAATGTAACAGAGAGGGCATTCTCTTCTCTTTATGACACAGAGAGTCAGCAACAAAAGCAAAGTGGTCAATCATCAAAGTCTCAAAAGAATTGGGACAAGGGGAAGAAGAAAATGGATTACAAGCCAAAGGTTCAGCAGCAGAAACCTGCACAGAGCTCACAGAATCAAAACCAGAATGAGGGGAAGCCTCAGTGTAAAACCTGCTCCAAATTTCATTTTGGAGAATGCAAATATAAGGGGCAAAGTAGGTGCCACAATAGTGAAAGGTTTGGACATTGGGCCAAGGAGTGTACATATGCAAAGGCTAAGGCAAACTGTGCTAATGAGATTGAAGTCACAGGGAACCTGTTCTTTGCCAACAGCATGGTTACAGAACCTAAACCTGCTGGAGATTGGTACATTGACAGTGGTTGCAGTAACCACATGACAGGAAATCTGGAGTATTTGGTTGATGTGAGTAGAAGTGCATGTAGAAGAGTTCAAATGCCAAATGGAGTGATTGAAACAGTTGCTGGTATGGGGTCTTTAGAGATAAACACCAACAAGGGCAAGAGATACATCAGAGAGGAAATGTACCTGCCTAGTTTGAGGGAGAAATTGCTAAGTGTTGGTCAAATGGATGAACATGGATATTACTTGCTATTTGGAGGTAGTATGTGCAGAGTCTATGATGGGCCTAGCTTAGAAAACATGATTGTTAGTGTGAAAGTGAAGAATAACAGATGTTATCCATTGTCTTTGGGGCCTAAAGAGCAACTTGTTTTACATGCTGGTGTTGTGTATTGTACTCAGCTATGGCATAAGAGGCTAGGGCATTTGAACTATGAAGGGCTGAGAAGGTTAAGAGATAAGAACATGGTCCATGGTCTGCCAAGTCTAGAGGAAACCAAGGAAGTTTGTGAAGGCTGTCAGTTGGGAAAACAACACAGAGAATGGTTTCCCAAGGATCAAGCTTGGAGAGCAAGAAATCCTTTGGAATTGGTCCACACAGACCTCTGTGGACCAATGCAAACCGAATCCCTAGCAGGAAACAAGTATTTCATGCTGTTCATAGATGATTTCAGCAGAATGACTTGGGTCTACTTTCTGAGACACAAGTCAGAGGCATTCACATGCTTTAAGAAGTTTAAAGCTATGGTAGAACTGCAAAGTGGCTTCAAGATCAAGACTCTAAGGAGTGATAGGGGTGGAGAGTACTTGTTTGCAGAATTCACAAGTCTCTGTGAAAGTGAGGGAATTCAAAGACAGCTGACAGTTGCTTACACACCTCAGCAGAATGGTGTGGTTGAGAGGAAGAACAGAACTGTGGTTGAAATGGCTAAAGCCATGCTTCATGAGAAAGGAATGCCTTACTATCTATGGGGAGAAGCAGTACACACTGCTGTGTACTTGCTGAATAGATGTCCTACAGCAGCTTTGAATGACCTTACTCCTTTTGAAGCTTACAGTGGCAGAAAGCCTGGGATTGCACACAAGGTGTTTGGCTCTCTGTGTTATACACTAGTTCCTAGTCAATTAAGGCAGAAATTGGATGCTAAGAGCAGCAAGAAGATCTTTGTGGGATATGGAACCTGTGAGAAGGGTTACAGAGTGTTTGATCCTATCCCTAGGACCTTAACCTTATCAAGAGATGTTGTATTTGATGAGGGGGCTAGCTGGGATTGGAACAAAAGTCCAGAAGCACAAGAATCTCAAGTTTATGTAACTGAGATTAATTCTGAAATCCCCATAACAAATCAGAATCATTTGAGTCCAAGTCCATCTCAAATGAGTCTTGGAAGCTCGAGTTCATCTCCCAGCACACCTCAGATTGAAGGAGTGGTGATAAATCCTTATAGGCCTCATCTAATACTAGAAAGGACATCCATGAGTCCAGAAGTGAAAGATGTGTATGATGACACACCACTGAGGTGGAAGAATATTGATGAGGTGATTGCCAAGTGTAACCTACGCATTATTGAGCCTGAGAGATTTGAAGAAGCTGCTCAGGATCAATCTTGAATGAAGTCAATGCAAGAAGAAATCTCCATGATTGAGAAGAACAACACTTGGGAACTAGTTGATAGGCCTGGAAACAAGCCTATAGTTGGTGTGAAGTCGGTTTATAAGACCAAACTGAACTTGGAAGGTTCAGTGCAGAAGAATAAGGCAAGATTAGTAGCAAAGGGGTACACTCAGAAACCAGAGATAGACTTTAATGAAACCTTTGCACCAGTTGCAAGGTTAGATACAATTAGGACTCTAATTGCCTTGGCAGCTCAGAAGAATTGGAGGCTGTTTGAGTTGGATGTCAAGTCTGCTTTTCTAAATGGAGCCTTGAAAGAAGAGGTCTATGTCTCACAACCTGAGGGTTTTATAGTGCCTGGAAGGGAGGACAAGGTGTATAGACTGCATAAAGCACTATATGGACTTAAACAGGCTCCCAGAGCATGGTATGAGGAGATCAGCAACTACTTTACTGAATGCAGATTTGAGAAGAGTCAAAGTGAGGCAACCTTGTACATCAAGGCAAGGGGAGTTAATGAGATCCTAATTGTGGCCATCTATGTTGATGATATAATCTACACTGGCAGCAGCAAAGAGATGATGGAAGAGTTCAAAAGAGATATAACGCAGAAGTATGAGATGACAGATTTGGGGCTTCTGCATCACTTCTTGGGAATGGGAGTTATTCAAACTGAAACTAGCATATTCCTTCACCAAAAGAAGTATGCTAGTACCATTCTGAGGAAGTTTGGGTTGAGTGAGTGTAATCCAGTGGCTACACCTCTAGCTATGAATGAGAAGCTTAGTAGAGTGGATGGCAGTGAAGCTGCAAATGAAGAGGAGTTCAGGAAATTGGTTGATAATCTGCTGTATTTAACAGCTACCAGACCAGATATTATGTATGCTTCAAGTCTCTTGGCAAGGTTCATGCACAATCCGATTTCTAAGCACTTTGGGACAGCTAGGAGGGTCTTGAGATACATTAAGGGAACTCTTGACTATGGTCTTGAGTATGAGAAGGGAAAAGGAGCAATGTTAATTGGCTAGTGTGACAGTGATTGGAGTGGATCACAAGATGATATGTAAAGCACATTTGGATATGCTTTCAGTTTTGGAAGTGGGGTGTTCTCTTGGGCTTTAGTGAAGCAAAACTGTGTAGCACTGTCCACTGCAGAGGCAAAATACATGAGTGCTTCAGAGGCTACAACACAAGCCACCTGGTTGAGGTTTGTGTTAGAAGATTTTGGAGAGCTACCAACTGAAGCTACACCTATCAACTGTGACAATACATCTGCTATTGCCATTACTAAGAATCCGGGTTTTCCATCAGAAAACCAAACACATTAACAGAAGATATCACTTCATCAAGGAAACCCTTCAGCAAGGAGTCATTGATTTAGTCTACTGTTCTAAATAGGAACAAGTAGCTGATATAAGGCACTACCAAAGGATAGATTCAACTACTTGAGAGGTAAGCTTGGAGTTAAGCCTGCCCAAAGCTTAAAGGGGAGTGTTGAGTTATAAGCATTGTGCAGGAATGATGCAGTAGCTATGAAGAATTGAAGTAATGAAGCAGCAAGAAGAATTGAAGAAAAGAAATGAAGACAGAAGAAAAATAGAAATAGAGAGCAAATATGTGTATTCACTAAAGGCCAAGGCCCAAGTGTATTCCTGTTATGCTAGTATAGTGCTCTAGTGGTCCCAAGAGGATAATGCATGTAGAAAACTATAGGAAATACATGTGTACAATGTGGTCCTGCATTTCTACTGCATATAATGAAAAACCCTACTGTGATTTGGCAGATTTTGCCTCACACACAATTCATACCTAGTATCTTTTCCTATTTCTCTCATCTCTTTATTCTCTCTCTTTGTTCATACTATCTTACTCACCAAGAATACACAAAATACCAAATATCATAAACCCAGAAATCATCCTTAAAACCCAGAAACTCATAACAGTAAATCGGAAAACAAGCAAATAACTTGCAAACCAAGTTATATTCACAGATATAGACGAGGGAACAAGATCCTACCTCTGAACCAGTCCCAGAATATTTTTTACTATAGCATCTCCTGTATATAGACCAAGCTCCATTCACATTGCACAATTCAATTTCCATTCCAATGTAACCTTCCCAGGCTTCCATCATTGCACCACTACAGAACATATAAAAAAATTAAACACCATAAATATAAAAACGCAATTACAACAAGGCGAGCGTAACAATCCAAAAGTTACAAATTACAGAAAGGTCAGACCTGATCTTAATTAAACACTCCCAATGAGCTTCATCCTTGTCTTTTTGAGCCTTTAGCTCCAGACTGGCCCAATAAGCATGCAAGCGTAACAAACCATCCATGTTCTTCAGGTATTCTATTAAGTAATCCAATGCATTCTGAAAGTATAAATTGTTAGAATTCCCATGTGTACTATTTCTCTAAAATGAAAATAAATAAATAAATAAAGCAAAACCTTAGCCGATCCATATCAAAATATTGTCAAATTCGGAATTTTAATACTCCATTTTTATGCCATGGAATTTATTTAAGTATACCTTTTCAAATTACAAGGTTACACTTTACTCGCACTCTACTGTCAAAGAGAATTCTTTATTCACATTAAGCAAAAGCTAATAACAGACAAGAAAGATTTCTCTATTAATGAAGTCCAAGATGTGCTCTCCTTCAATAGGATTCTTCTCCTTAAGCCATCTATGCGGGTCACCCACAAATCAAGGTACTAAGAAAAAAATTGTTCAGCAAATGGGTGTATTCAAATTGTATTGAACGTATTGAGTTGGAAAGGCAGACAGAAAAATCAAATACAAGAATAACTGTACCTCAGGGATTGAAAGAGGAAGCTGCAAGGACTCTTCAAATACCTGAAAGTGAACAATAATTTAGAAGGTGGAGGACTCCACGTTTCTCAAGAAACAAATACTATCATACAAAACATAATTGATGTACGAAAGTTGCAACAAAAAAAAAAAAAAATTGGAAGAAAGAAGAGATCCAGACTCACTCCGGCCTTTTGACATCATACCAAATGGTTTCCAGAGAGAGATTAGAAAATTCTGGCATCAGACTTGCCTCCGGTCTGGATTACTCCTTTTACTGTAAAATGACTCCAGCTATTGGTTTTCTACGTAAATTTGTTTCATTTGGGATTAGTAAAGGGATCCGATTGGTGTGATCGTGAAAGTTAAGTCCTCATTGATACAACAAATCAAAATCACTAATACGATAATATTAAAAATTAGTGGAGAAGCAAGGCAGCTGAGCTGGCATATGAGCACTCTAGGGAAAAGTACGCATAGCTTTTTTTTTTAAAAGTATACTGAATTTTATTGCAAGAAACAATAAAATTACAAGGAGTAAGCCATATGCTCGAAAAATCATAGGACATACCAAACTAATCCGACTAATAAACATACACACCCACCCTGCAACCTCACATCCTGGTAAAAAAACCCCCTATAACTTAACTTATAGCAGCTTTCCAATCAAGCCATATTAAGTAAAAAGATAAGTTTTTGAACTCAGCTGAGGTTGATGCCCATAAGGATGACCACATGCGGACTTTCGTCCATAAATCTTCTCTTCTTGAACCCGAGTATTCGTCAAATGTTAGTCTGTTCCTCTCCAACCAAACTGTCCACAAGATTGCCGCAACTGAGCATCTCCATAGCACTTTAGCTTTCCTTCCGTTTCCTGATGCATATTGAAATTGCAGCATCACAGAGGCCACCTCCCGCGCATTCACCCAACTGATCCCAAACTCCTGAAATAACTTGTTCCAAAGCCCCAAAGCCACAGGACAATGTAAAAATAAATGGTCAGCTGATTCCTGGGCCTTCATGCATAAGAATCTTATGATAAGATGCACCAATGAGGTTGGAGATAATGCAGTGGTTTCCTTCTTTGTCGCATGTCGCATGTATTCACTTTCCCATGGGCCACTAACCACATAAAAATTTTAACTATGGGGGGAGTGTTAGCCTTCCATACCAATCCGAATGCCCCCAAGGGTATTCCTCCATCTTTCTTAAGCAAATGAGTGGCATACGATTTCACCGAGAACTTACCCGCTGAATCAAAATGCCATCTCCTTGAGTCCTCTCTAGCTGGATGCAAATGAACATGTTCCACTCTTGAGAGAAGAGAGGCCAAATCTTCAAGCCCCACATCCCGCATATTCCTCCGAAACCCGAAGTCCCATTGCATGGCCTCATTGATCGGATTCCCCATGGTAGAAATTACCCTATTATGATATGCAGACATATTATATAATCTTGGAAATGAGTTTCTAAAAGAAGTGTCACCCTGCCAAACATCTTCCCAGAAATGAATACCATCCCCTCTTCCAAGGACAAGCCGACATCCCTCCAAGAAACTACAAAACCCCTGAGCTATATCTTTCCATGGGCTTCGACATGTGCCGTATTGGACAAGGTTTGAATCCCATCCATTTGCACAGAGACCATATTTACTTTTGATCACCTTATGCCATAATGCATCTCTTTCTATAGGGAACCGCCACAACCATTTACCAAGGAGTGCTTTATTCTTGATCAACAAGTTGCCAATACCCAATCCCCCTAGTTCTTTCGGCCTAGAGACAATCTCCCACTTAATTAAGTGGTCTTTCTTTTCCTCCCCCACACCTGTCCATAAGAAATTCCGTATCAACTGTTCTAATTTCTCAGCCACAGTCACAGGGATCTTGAAAATAGATAGGAAGTATGTTGGAAGACTTCCTAACACCGCTTGAATTAGCGTTACCCTCCCTCCTCTAGATAAATACGCACATCTCCAACTTTGCAATCTTTTTTCCACTTTTTCTACAATCGGATTCCAGAAGGCGACCGCTCTCGGATTACCCCCAACAGGAAGCCCAAGATACTTGACTGGCCAAGAGCCCACATTGCAGCCTCATGAGTTGGCCATTGAATCAATCTTACCCTCATCAATATTGATTCCCATTAGTGAGCATTTACCCTTATTCAACTTCAAACCCGAGACCGCACAAAAGCCTTCAATTATACCTAGGAGATTATCCCACCCCTCGTCACTATCTTTGAGGAAAAAAATAGTATCATCTGCAAACTGCAAATGACTAACTTCCACTCTGTCGTTCCCAACCTTCATTCCCTCAAGCAATCCACAATCCGTAGCCTTCTCCATTAATCTACTTAAGAGGATCCACAGCTAAATTGAATAAGAATGGAGACAGCGGATCTCCCTGGCGCACTCCTCTAGAAGCTCTGAACTTGCCTTTAGGTGCCCCATTGATTAAAATAGAAAAGTTTGCCGATTTAAGGCATCCCAGTATCCATCTCCTCCATCTATCTCCAAATCCTTTTCGCTCCATAACATTCAGCAAAAAATCCCATTCAATGTGATCATATGCTTTTTCGAAATCGATTTTGAACACCAATCCTTCTTTCTTCTTAAACCTGTAGTCTTCAATAACTTCATTGGCGGTGAGAACAGTGTCCAGGATTTGCCTTCCTTTCACAAACGCCCCTTGTGTCTTGGAAATAGTGCCACTCAATACCACCTGAAGTCTGGCTGCCAGGACCTTTGCAATGATCTTGTACATACACGTAGTCAGGTTGATAGGTCTAAAATCCCCAATCTTGATAGAATCGGATTTTTTTGGAATGAGACATAAATATGTCTCATTAGTGATTGCATTTATGATCCCATTACTGTGAAATTCTTCCAAAACACTGTACACCTCATTCCTGACTATCTCCCAGTTTTGCTGAAAGAATTTCAAGGTAAATCCATCAGGTCCGAGGGATTTATCCCCCCCACAATCGAAGACTGCCCTCTTAATTTCCTCTTCTGAGAACCCCCTTTCCAGCCAGCCTACTTCCTCTTCACTGATTGGGCACCACTCAATCCCATCTAATCCCCATACGATCTCTCTATTGCTGGAATACAGCCCTTCATAGAACCGAATTAGATCCCCCTCAATAACTTCAACATCCTCAGTAATTTCCCCCCCTACCAATTCGATTCTATCAATGTAGTTCTTCTTTCATTTCCCCCTAGCCATTTTATGGAAAAACTTTGTATTCCCATCGCCCTCCTTAGCCCATTCCATTTTTGATCTAATCTTCCAATATCTCTCCTGTTGAAGCAATAGCACTTCTATGCTCGACTAACTTAAGGCCGAAGTTATCAATAACTTTATCAACGAGTAATTTATAGTCGACTAACAAACAATGAAACAGAAGTCCATAAAAATTGCTGGAAGGAGACTGGAGATTAAAACTTACCACAGCAATCTCTTTCTCTAAAGCATGACCACGGTCCAAAGAGAGCAAATACCGGATTCAAAGCTCCCCAACATAAGGGCAATTATTTACAGCCCTGGGATAAACGTTGATTATAATACTGCCAACCTGAAAATTCAAAATAAAAATTAATACTTGCACACCACACGGTTGCCCTGAAAACAAAAAAGTATATAGTCAGAAACAAACAAGAACACAAATCTTCAGTGTTTTATCCTAATAGTGAGTATAATCAAGCCAGAGATAGCTAGACATAGGAAATTCAGTAATAGAATATTCATACAACATCTAAACCCGAGCTGGATCTCTGGAAGACTGTTCAAACTTCAAATAGTTCTGCAAAACAGAAAAAATTTATTGTCTCAGTGGACGCAGAACATCACAATGACAAATCCCACCGCAAATAACGGTAAAAAGAGGCAGAAAAAAACTAAGAAAACATTACAATAATATTAAAAGGAAAAATGGGACAAAATACTATTAGCAGAAAACACTAAGTTCTGCAGCACTGTTTCTTAACATAAGTAGTACTTTGTTAAAAGATTCTGGGGCCTTACCATGAAGCTTTGAGGTTTTTCTGAGTCAGACATATCCTGCAGACAAATAAGTTCTTCAAGATGAAGATGAAGGCAAGCATTATGCATTTCTAATGTCTTTTTGTGCGCTGTAACGAAATTCCATCAAGGTCATTGGACCTAGCATCAAGCAGGTTTCCTTGTTCCACCACCTCCCATGTCTTGTAAGCCAGAAGTGTTGACCTCGTATTTGCATGGGGAACTGACAAATGACGGTGGACTATACTAATGATGCGCTGAATTTGCTTCTCTTGCGTACAAAAGAATGTAGATCTCAAAAAATTATTAAATATTCACCAACTAGACGAAGTTGCAAATGGAATTCATATCAGATTGTCAGGCTCTCTTCTTTTCTATAGGAAAAAGAAAAACAAACGTAATGCAAGATAAAACAGGATATATGTACAAATCTTCTATTACAAATATGATTGCCTGTGCCATCATCAGTGTGCAATATAGAATTCTCAAAGTCCCTCTAGTCTCCCGCATGTAATATCTACAGCAATAACTTATCTGCTTATGAGAAGTAACTTCTGCATGATCTAGACCTGTTTTCTCCAAAACCATGAACAAATACCAATGCCGGGGCACAGTTGGCAGCAAGCTGATACCACTCAGAATAGCCCCTCCAGACAAAAAAGAAAGATAACATTAAAAAGACAACCATGAGAAGAAAATGGTAACTGAGAGACTCATATCAGTTACATTTAACATGAAATAAAGGATAAAAGACACTAGAAAGGCAATAAGTAACATCTACAGTCAACTTATTCTCATTAGCTGAAAATGAAAGCTTCATGTACAGCCTTTGATAGCATTAAGTGGGGATCAAAAGCACAAACTCTATCGAAAGCATACAAGGAACTCCAGTTCCATGTCTCAGAAATCAAGAGATTGGAAGTCAACTGGAGACTTGGGTCTTTATAGAATGACAAGATGCAGAATTTTGTAACTTCCCACTTCGGGTTCTCATCCAAGTTTTCATTTTTACCCCTCATATTAGTACCACTTACAATCGCTCAACTTAGATCCCAGCCGCATACCATATGTTACGATTCAGCTATCTGCTGTCCCATCCTTTTTCATTCAGGCCACTAGTGGTATGCCAATTGTATCACAATCCTAAATTTATTATGCACAGTCCATTTGTATGATCTGTAAAGTATAAAGCTAAACTAGAGTATGAGAATTAGTCCTAATCTGTTCTTCGCTTTCGTTGGTGGAAAAAACTTAGACTTAAGCAATAGCAGAAATAGTATAGTAAACTGCAGGCCTGAGAGCAGAGCAAAATTTGTTACTAAAATCACAAAATGCAAACGTAAGTCATTGATGGTAGAGAAACCAATACCTTCGGGACTCGCATAGTTTCGGAGCTCTATACTTGTAGCAAGATAATCATGCAAGTGTGTATCTTCTCCATTTCAACTTTCTCCCAAGCATGGATGTCAACACCCTTGATTTCCAATTTTCATATTTAGACATTAATTAAGAGAAATCCTTACACATATCTGTACAAATACAACCATTGTATCTATAGTGAAAACTTAATAACACAAACATCACTGAGAATTCAGATAACTAACATTTATTCAAAACCAAATAATCCATATGGCAATATAACAAAACATGTTTACAAATTAAAATCTGTTTATGCATTACTCACAAATCCGACAACACGATTCCTAACGTGCCGAATCCCATTCACAATCTGTTTCGCTAGGTAGGAAGTAGCCCTTTGATAAACCAGTGATGCAATCGGTAACCAACAAACCACTAAAATCCTCCCACTCGTTGATTCAATTTTAAAATCTCCAAAACCAAGTGTGCTCATGGAGATAAGGGATTGGTACAAATACATCCATAACTTCTCACCCAATCCGCCGACATATTTCCTAAAGCATACACCCCCTGTTATTAAAAGCACGCCGGTTATGAAGATCGAGAACAAGATTTTCAAACATGTATTCACGCTCTAATTCACATTCCCATTTTTTCTGAGAACCAAAGCACAAAGTCCTCCTATAAGCAATTCTCCCCATAAAGCTACCTGAGACTGAATGAAGATAAGGCTAAGTGCTGTCAAAATCTTTGCTTGAGTTGTGTTAGGATACACATCTCCGTATCCCACGGAACCACCATTTACCACGCGAACTTCTTGTAATCAGATTCAATCTTGGAACCCTCCACCCAATAATCCTTGGTGGTAAATTTCCGAACCACCACCTAGAAAAACAGATAGCAGAACAACACCGACAGAAACCTGAATATAACATCTCTAAGCCTAACCTGCTACCCAACAACCTGCTAGTGCTTTTCTTTTTGCTCAGATTCTTGCTTTCTTTGAACAACGTCAAAGAGAAGTTGGCGTTGTTCAAAGAAAGCAAGAAATTGAGGAAAGAGAAGGGCAGCAGCAGGTTGTTGAGCAACAGGTTAGACTTAGAGATGTTATATACAGTTTCTGTCGGTGTTGTTTTGCTATCTGTTTTTCTAGGTGGTGGTTTGGAAATTTACCATCAAGAACGAGTGGGTGGAGGGTTCCAAGATTGAATCTGATTACAAGAAGTTCACGTGGTACGTGGCTGTTGTGATTCTCACAACCGTGAGATACAGAGATGTGTATCCTAACACAACTCGAGCAAAAATTTTGACAGCACTTACCCTCATCTTCATTCAGCCTCAGATAGCTTTATGGGGAGAATTGCTTGTAGGAGGACTTTGTGCTTTGGTTCTCAGAAAAATTGGGCATGTGAATACAACTTCCGCTTCCAAGCTGCATATTCAGCAATTATTCGTTGCAGCTCGTGTTTCGTTTTCCAAATGCGAATATCGCTGTTGACTGAGCACTGCAATTTCACGTCTTTGATCCACATATAGTTGGACAAGATGTGCAACTTCATCTATCTGCTGCTGTTGTTCAGGTACCACAGCAACTTCAACTTCAGGTACCTCCACAGCTTCAGCTTCAGCTTCAACTTCAGGTCCCTCCGCAGCTGGTGGTTCAGGATGCTGATGAGCAACAGCTGGTGTTCTCACCGCAGAAAGACTACCTCCCTCTGGAATCGGAAGAGGGCCCTGCGGTCGTCCACCACCCCAAGCAAGTGGCGGGTCCCCTCTTTTCCGGATTGATGTTTTACGAGTGTCTGATGTTTGTCGTCCAAAGCTGCCGCCCAGTGGTGGTTCCACTCTTGGTCGACGGCCGACTGAAACAGGTGAGACGGTTACAAGACTGGCCGGTGGTTCGACTCTTGGTGGACGGCGGTTCGATCCTTGTTCTTCCCCGAGGTGAGACTGAGCGGTTGCGCTGTGGTGAGACTGAGCGGCGTCCCTTCCCTGCGGAGCGAACCCCTCTCCCTCTCAAGTGGGCGAAGAGAAAATCGCGAGTACAGCTGCGACTCGCCCCCCAGAGCCGCAAGCAAGTACAGCTGCGACTCTCGCTCCCTACCAGACCGACGACGAGGTAGAAACTTCCCCGGTCCCCCGATCCACATCTACCGACCGACAACCACCACCCTTCAAATTTTCTGACCCACCCCCGCCATAATGTCCGCTGACGCCACCCAACTCACCTCAACTCATCGCCGCGCCCAACCCCACCAATTTACTCAAGGCACCCATCCCCCCACACTCGAACAAACACCGCCGCCTCCAAGCCTTCAACCACCTCCAGCGGCGCCGATCCGGACCATCACTGTCATTATCACCGCCTACTAGCATCAAACTCATTCGGAAACCGGCTAGATCTGGAGGGGGGACCCGGTGGCGAGGTTGAGTTCTCGACATCGGCTGCGGGAGAGAAAAAACCTATAATCCGGTATCTATCTTCTACTTCTCCTGACAAAAAAGGGTCTAGAGAGAAACGCTGCAGTTGTACAATTACGTCTTGACTTATATACTGTAAAACTTGTGGTCAGGTTCATTTTTGGACTGGGCTTGTGCCGGCCAAACCCTTCTATTATCCTCTTCATTTTTAGGGAAATTACACTTTTGAGAAATTTCTTCCCAAAATATATATATATATATATAATTTTTTGTTTTTCAAACTATAGGATATTTTATTAAATATCCTCATACAAAAATATCGTAACTATTCACAAACTCAATTAATTTAAATCCTAATTACAATTTAGGACCTCCTCCTTTGCCAGTTCAAAATAAATAGCGAAACTTTTTGTTTGCAATTTAATTCCCTATGGTTTCAAAACGTTTCAATTATGTTCTGCCATTAGATTTTTAGTTAAAATGTGCTGATGTGGATCACAGCGTCTTTCTTCCTGCTGCATTTGAAGGGCATATCGGCCTTTTCAATTATGGAAAGAAACCACCAGTTTTGTTGCTCTCGTTCTTGTAGAGCCCAAATCCACCATCCACCATGAGTTCATACGAAAACCCAGACTAGCCACCATTATCAATCAGCCTCCGTCGTCACCGTACGGCGGCGTCTACATTCCTCCCCACCATCGCCTCCGCTCCGTCATGGTGACCCCCAATTTCACCTCTGCAGCGTCAATTGGCCCTAAGCAGAGTGCCGCCGCTGGCGCTGTCTCACTCAAACGCAACGAGATCACCGTCGTGACGAACTAGTGCCCCAAACCTGATTCGTTTAGACGGATCGCACCTGATGCTACTACTGCGAAGATATTGTGCTCCACAGTTTATGGGTATGGGTCGGCCTCCTTGACCCAAATCGATTAACAATCAGCCGATGAAGTAATCAAAGCTGAGTGCTTTTTGGGATTTTGAAGATCGGTGAAGCGAAAGCGAGGCCTTTTGTTTTTTTACCAGGAATTGATTGGAGTAAAAAATGTGGAGAAGAGGCAATTCACAATGAGTTACTTTCAGTGACTAGCTTGTATATGGAAATTTGATTAAAAGGCAATTTGGGCAGCTTGGAGATTTAAAACTTGTGGCTTATCTGGGTTTCGAGAGGTGGCAGACAACCACACCGTGATTGTTTTGGCTGCTTTTGAATATTGGTTTCCCCATTGTTTATAGGAAATTGGCAGCCAAATGGTCCAAATCCAAATAGTTTTTACATTTGCATTTTGGTTTTCCGATTCAGAACAGCGGCGCTCTGCTTGGGGCCAATTGAGGCGACAGAGGTGAAATTGGGGGTCACCATGACGGAGCAGAGGCGGTGGTGAGGAGGAAGGTAGATGCCGCCGTACGGTGACGACGGAGGCTGATTGATGATGGTGGCTGGTCTGGGTTTTCGTATGAACTCATGGTGGATGGTGGATTTGGGCTCTGCAAGAACGAGAGCAACAAAACTGGTGGTTTCTTTCCGTAATTGAAAAGGCCGATATGCCCTTCAAATGCAGCAGGAAGAAAGACGCCGTGATCCACATCAACACATTTTAACTAAAAATCTAGCGGTAGAACATAATTGAAACGTTTTGAAACTATAGGGAATTAAATTGAAAAAAAAAGTTCTTGATCATTTTGAAACTTTACCCAAACCACAAGGTACTAAATTGTAATTTGCCCTTAATTTAATTAGAACTTAGTTGTAGATTTGATGGTTGTGCTTGACGATTGAAGATTTGATGAAGCCCACATGGTCATATTTCATCAATATATGCATTCATATATATATTTTCTTAACTTAGGTTTTCGGGAAAGGTTTTCATAAAATCGGAAGTGTTCATGTTTTACATAACTAGTCATCTTATTCTCTCACGTGAACTGTTACGACCCGTACCGGGATTTTAGGGGAAATGACCAGAATACCCCTGGAAGTCAAATTGTTGACTTTTGAATAGTGGGAATTTACATAGTCAATATTGGACTTTATGCGAAGAGCTCAACGATACGAACGTGTCGGCGAAAGCGGTATTGGATTCCGAGCTGTATCGAAGAAGTTATGAAGCAAAAACCGGATCTTTGTGGTATTAGGTGTTGTGCCACGTGGCAGCCTGTGATTGGCTGCCATGTGATATTTGTGGAAGACGGTTGGGGCTGGTTTAAAGCCCGGTTCAGCCCAAGTTTCCCCTTCGGGAAACTTCCAAATCCGCACACACCCTCACCGCCGTTCAGCTCTGGCCGACCATCAATCGGACCTCCGACCATCGCCATCAGCAGCACCTCGTTGAGACGAGCTTGGAGCACCAATTTTTGTCGCCGGAAACTAGGTGGATCGCCGGCAACAAGCTCGACGGAATCCGTGAGCTTTCCGGCGTGATCCTGCTGCGCACAGTGCGAGGTGAGTTATGAAAGTTGGATTTTTGGATTCCTTGGCTTCCGGAGATGAATTTTGATATAAAGATCGTTCGATTTGGTTGAGAATTGAAGAAGTTATGATTTTGGGAGTTTCCCTTAAGGAGTCGCCGAAATTGGAAAATTCCGGCGACGGCGCGACGGCGTTGAAGAACATGCCGGAATCTGGAAATTTTCCAGATTCCGATGAGTTTCCGCGCCGTGCGGCCGATGACGTCAGGAACGTGTGCTGACGTCAGCGCCCAGTCAGCTGCCACGTGGGTGCCGCGTCAGCGACACGTGGCTGCCACATGGGCACCACGTCAGCACTGTGTGCTGACGTGGCAGCCGTTGACCGCCGACAACCGGCCACTTTTCCGACTGGAAACGTCGTTCCGGATCCAATGGCGAACTCCGTTTTGCCATCCGAGTTACGGTTGAACCCCGATTGAGCAAAACATGGGAAATTAGGGTTTATGGGTCGTATTTAATTATGTTTTTATATCTGATAGTTGATCTTGGAAATTATTAGGTACTCGAGCTCCAGTTAGACACCGCAGTTAGGCAGTTCAGGCAGACGAGTTCGACAGCCCCGATTCACTGTGAGTGGATGGGTTTTGTTTTCATAAAGTTGATGATTTTTATTGAAGTTCAGTTTATAGCAGTATGATACATCTATATAGTGGTATAAACACCAGTTTTAAGTATTCTAGTGCACATAGTATCACACGTACATATTAGTACTCGGACTATGGCCATAGGACGCAGCTCTCACATCGTTACCTGATCCGAAGACCCCATTGCTAGCTTTATTTCCGGTGATAGCGGTCCCTGCGCGTATTCCAAGGAAGAGAACCTCGCAGATTTGTTCACCTAGTCTCTGCCAAAGGCTACTTTCCAGAAGCTCATTCATGGGATTGGATTGCATCGATTTTCATATTTGAAACGTATGTAGTCTTCATAGGGAGCTATGTCGACTTTCAGGGGGAGTCGCTTGACTTTAATGTACTCTATTTCCTTTAGCACATGTTAACTTTTTCTCACTAGGTTTTGTTGCATGGCAAGGTTTTTAATGAGGCACCTGCGTTGGGTTGGTCATACCCCCTGAATGCTTAAGTATCGACATATGCATGCTTACGTTTTCCCTTCGCTTTGGCTTTTTCCCACTCGGTTTTCCTTAGCAAGGTTTTGGTGTTAGCATATCCCTGAATGGATTCCTTTCAGACATACGTTTCCCCGAGTGCCTACAATGACTTCATCAACCGCATACGAAGATCTGATGCGACTACTTCTTGAGTTCTACAAATTCAAGGGGGGAGTGTTGTAAACTATATTCCAATGTGACTGTGTAAACTAGAAGTAGGAATACTATCTAGATTCAATGTATTCAGTAATAGGGATCCTACATGGACTATATGTAATAGTTAGACTCATTCCTATTAGGGTTGGTAAACTCTGGGATTGCTCCACTATAAATACAAGCACGATACAAGGGGCTGAATACACATTCAGAAATCAATTCCCTATTTCAGATATCTCTCTCTTACTCTCGTTCTCTCTCCTTGGCCATAATATTCTACAACATCAATGAATTTATGGCTTCCCTCCCCCACCTGACGGCATCAGCCCACCTTCTCTTTCGCGACCGCTCCTCGACGATCGCTGCTCCCAAACATCATCGCCATCCTCTTTTGTTTCCACCGCTACCATGATGAAAAAGATGATGATGTGGCAACTGATTGTAAAGTGTGGGCCCCACTTTTGGACTGCAATTGGTCCATGTCAGCAAAATTGTAACGGAAATCGTCAACTGTGTCAAATATTTAACAGAATTAGTTATAGGTGTCAAAAAATGACATTTTGGAGTTAGGGGTGTTAAATGTGACAAACTTTTAGTGGTAGGTGTCATTTGAGGTATTAAGCGCAATAACAACAATGGTGATGTGCGTAGAATGATGCAGTACTAGTAAAAAATATTGTTATTGCACTTGCAAGTTGCAAATGGATTTCGATAACAATTATCCAACTCCAAAATAAATTTGACAACTCGAAAAAAAAAACCAAAAAAGAAAGAGAGATCCTGTGAATTGCCTTTGTGGTTGTGAAGGTTTGCAGTTAGTAAAATACTATGGTGGTCTTTCTCTCATCAGTTGCTCCGTTGCCACTGTGCAATAAATGACACGTCCAGTTGTCCGTCGTGAGTTTCCTCTTCTTCTTGTTAATGTTGTCAATGTTAATGTTTGGCCATCTGCCCTCCTCTAATTTTTCCTTCCCGCATTCAATTTCCCTTACCTTTTTTTTTCTTTTTCTTGTTCGCTTCGCTTGCTTGGAAATTGGATTCACATTTCCACATCACATATGCGCAAATGCCAGCAGCAAGCAAATGCCTATTCTTCTTCGTTAACTCCAATGCCTTGCCAAATTCAGATTCTTCCTAGTATAAGTCGCCATTTCCATAATTGTCCAAAAACAAAATAAAATCCCAAATCCCAATTCCAATTCCAATTCCAATTGCAGTTTCAAAGGAAGAATCAGAAACAAGCAAAGGGAACACACAGAAATCAAAATGCCTCCTCCTCCGCCGCTCAAAATGAAGCAGTCCTCTTCCAATCAAACCCTCACCACCACCGCTGCTGCCACCGCACACGACGCCCGCCTTCTCGTCCGCGAAACGCTGCGCATCAGTGCCAGCCTCGCCTCCTCCCCCGACGCCCTGCCTTTGGTCGACACCCAATCACAGAAGACGAGCACGAGACAGCTTCCGCAGCTGCTCCATCACGATCAAGACTTTGTGGGCTCCAGCTTCCGCTTGATTTGCTGCGAAGAGATCGACGGTCGCCGATGGAACTACGTCGCCGAGCCCGATGGAACTGCAAGGGGAACCACCACCTTCAAGAAGGGCTCCTTTCGTGCCCTTGGCCTCCACACCCCCCAGCCTCCTCTCGACGTCAGTACCTCCAGCCTCCTCTCTCTCTCTCTCTATTGCTTGCAATTGCTGCTTTGCATTTATTTTTCGTAAACTTATTTTTTTTAAAAAAAAAAAATTGATGACGGAGGCACCACCAAGTGAAACTGTTTGCCGTATAAGATGAAAGCCATTGATACCCACAGTCCAGTATGATGAATTCGATCACTTTTGCTTCTAACGTTAGGCTGTTCCTTGGTGCAGGGCTTGGTGTCATTTGTAAGGTCATATGTTGTCCCTGAGGGTTTCCCTGATAGTGTAATCCCTTCCTACGTCCCCTACATGACCTGGAGAGCGCTCAAGGTATGCACTTGAATGCTCTGTCTTCTGTTTATTGTCTGTATACCGCGAATGCTGCTCGAATTTCTATCACCTGTGACCGTATGTGACCGTGTTCGCATAATTCTTGACTACTTTGGTTCAAGTGCAACTGAGTGCCATCATAACTAAAGCACCCGTATCTGTTGCAGCACTTCTTTGGTGGCGCAATGGGCGTTTTCACAACCCAAACCCTTTTAAATTCAGTTGGAGTCTCTAGGAACACAGCTGCTCCTGGTGCTGTTGCTATCAACTGGATTCTCAAGGTATTGCTTGGCACTCTTGTTTTCACACTTCTCCATCCACAAGTTTTGTATATTCTTCGTACCATTTCAGTCTTGTAGCATCCTTCCCTAGTTCTGTGCGTTTTGACAGTATGCCCTTCCTTTCTGCACTCAGATGAACTAAAACTGTTGTATGAATTTCACATCAGCAATGGCTAGTACGTTTTGGCCTGACACAAAGCATAAATTTCCACATCCATACTGGATTAGGGAGGAGTTTAGTTACATCAATTACTTTTTTAGGAGTGCCTCATACTTTCTATTTGAAGTTGGCACTTGGCTGGGACCTCTCCTATTTCCAAAAGTGTTGTCATCCTTTAAAGCTTTATCTTTGTTAGTTTCTGGCTCAGACATCCATCGAACCAGCTCTCTAACTGGCTTATAAAAACACATTATCCTCATGACTGCAGTGCAGATATCTCGACACACAATCTTTAGCTTTAGAAGCAACATGACACCAAATAAAAGTTCTTAGGCTCACCAGCCATAACAAGGATGTAAAGCACGACTAGGATTTTTTTTTTTTTTTCATGTACATTGAAATTAGAATGTTTGCCCTTAAATCATCTTCCCAGTAATCTTGTAATACTATACTCCTTTGTATGGCTGTTTTTTGATCATGCTGGTACTGTATGCCCATGTGGTTTCGTCTAAGCATATCCTGGTTTTTGTAGTCAGTTTTCAGAGCAATAGAAGAGTAATTCGAACTAAATATGGCGCCATGATAATTTCTCTTGAAAGTAGAAAATGCAACTTTTTTCTATGTTGTATGATAACCAGTCTGGGAGCCAGTGTTTCTTTTGGATCTGTGGAGTCATTTTCCTTACTGTATTGTTTTCTTTCTGAGACATTTTGACTTCAAATTTTTATTTGGAGGGTAGTTAGTGATACCATTCTTCGACATGCTTATTAGGAGTGTACTTTATTACCCTGTAGTACGGTGTTTTCTTGTAATGTCAACTGGTGTAATAGAACAACTTATTGAATCTTAATTTTATATATTTATGTTTAGGATGGTGCTGGTCGTGTTGGAAAGATGCTTTTTGCCCGGCAAGGAAAGAAATTTGATTATGATTTAAAACAGGTAATATTCACAATTGCGATGAACCAGAGTACTAAACATCCACCAGCTTTCATTATTCCTTACCTTTTCTAAACTCCGGGGTTCTATAGTTGCGGTTTGCGGGAGATCTTCTTATGGAGTTGGGTGCTGGGGTAGAGTTGGCAACTGCAGCTGTGCCACACCTTTTCCTTCCGCTGGCTTGTGCAGCTAATGTGGCAAAGGTTTGATAGTTTCCTTATAAGATAATGTATGCCTTGTCAGTGTTATAATATTGATCCCTCTTTGTTTTCTCATAGAATGTTGCTGCTGTAACATCAACATCAACTCGGACACCTATTTACAAAGCATTTGCTAGAGGAGAAAACATTGGGGATGTGACAGCTAAAGGAGAATGTGTCGGAAATATTGCAGATCTGGTATGCTTGCCGAATTTCTCCCTTAGAATGTTTATATGATCCTGCATTGTACCATTGAACCATATGAGCACATTTGTCTTGTACTTTAATGTGGTATACATAATACTTGTTGGTCTTGATTTTTGGTGTGCTTTCCTAAAATCATATGTAAAAGCATACACATTACCCGTACACTGTACGTAAGTATATTAAGCATACCTATACCATAATGAGTCTATATATCTCAATGTCACATTTATGTGAATAAAATCCTGTGACTTGATGTATGTGAATCGTGTACTCCTTGAAGATGGGAACTGGACTCAGCATACTGATCTCAAGAAGAAATCCATCATTGATTACTACATTTGCCCTTTTTTCATGTGGATATGTGCTCAGCTCCTACCAAGAGGTTCGATTGTGTACTTATTGAAGATTGATTTGTTCTGCGCATGCTTTCATGAATTATAATAAAAGCAGTTTTGTTTCCAGGTTAAATCTGTAGTATTGCACACGTTAAACCGAGCAAGATTCGGTGTGGCAGTAGATGGCTTTCTTAAAACAGGTTATCATAAATGACTTCCCTTACAGAGCATCATTTCTGTCATCCAACATTTTCATCATGATAGTATTTTTCATATTCATATTGTAACTTTGTTTTCATTATTTACAGGGCGAGTACCTTCATTACAGGAGGGGAACTTGAATGAAAATGTTTTCAAGTTTCCTTGGTTGAAAGATGGGCCTGTTGTTCTTGGTATGTATATGGAGATGAAATGTGGTCATCTCCAATTTTTTTTAACTGTTTATCTTATACTCATTTATTGTTTCTACTGAGTGGCAGGGCCAAGGTTTAAAGAAGCATTCCAAGAGCCAGCTGTGTATCTCGCAATAGAGCCCTTCTTTGAAGTAAGCACTTTTGTCAAGGGGTTATACATCCATTCACATATATGTATACAGTGCGGACGCCCGGATTTTAACAAAATTCGGATATGTGTATGCTAGGCCTCATTTGATGTTTCTCAATGACTTTTATTGGCCAAATTACATTTTCATGCCTTTGTGATGGTCTGCCAAGTATTGAAACTAAACCAATTTGGTCAGCTAGTCCATGCAAGAGGATGAGAATCATTTCTGTGCATGACTTGTTAAGCAGCAACAGAAAAAAATTTAAAAGCATTAATATGCAATAGAAAACACTTGGCAGATCATCACAAAGGCATGCAAATGTGATTTGGCCAATAAAAGTCATTGAGAAACATCAAATATGGCCTAAACTGCACACGTCCGGATTTTGTTAAAATCCGGGCGTCCGCACTGCAGAATTTCTGATATATATCATTAGTACTGTCTATCGATCTATCCGTTTTAATTTTTCTTGGTTGTTGACAGAAAGAGAGGTATGTTGTGACTTATAATCCTTCAAAAGGTAAAGTATATGCATTGTTAAAAGATCAAGCAAAGTCAGACGACATTATAAAAGCGGCATTTCATGTGAGACATACAGCTTATTTATATGGTCTATTTTGGGTCTTGAAGAGTTTTTTTTATTTTTTTTATTTTGTATTCACGCTTTAAGATGTTTGGTCACTTTCTATTACAGGCTCAGGTGCTTTTGCATTTTATGCACTTATCGTATAATAGTCAGCATCTGTCTCAGAAGGAGAAGAAAGATGGATTTTTAAATTTTGAGCCCACAGCTAAAGATCTGGAGGCGTGTATTGCTGAAACCTGTAAAATGGTCTCAACTTCGTATGGGACTTTCAAGAGTAAAGCTGCAGAGCAGGTAATATTAGTGTTCAACATTTTTAACTTTATCCTTTTGTGAGCTTCACTTATCCAGTTAGGCCTTTAATATAGGCACTCATGGATTCAACATTTGTCACCAGAACAATATATAGAATTATGATATAACTTCTTATAATGTCAGACATCAGTCTAGCACTGATAAAATGGTTGTCTGAATGCATGTTTTAAATATTTTGTTCAGCAATTTAACATGCAAATCTGATAAGAGAACCTCAAATTCATATGAACTTTAGCATTCTGAGATTATTTTGATTGTGCAATGGATGTGGTTCAATTGTTCCTATCAGCATAGTATTTGTACCTTGGAGTTGTATTATTGTATCCAGATGGATTGAGAATTGGCATGATTTACTATTTCTATTTTAATTGAATATTAGGGTTTAATTCAGGGTTAACTGAAACAATTGTGTTGTACCTATAAAGTTCCTCTCTGTGCATGTCTGTCTTAGGTGCTGCAATAAATGTCGTATGTTTTTCCTTTATATCAGCCAGTTTAAGTTTCCAGTTTCTTATCATAAACACCTTAAAAATATTGGCTCTTCTTTTTATACCATCCTTGCCACGGTGACAGGGAGTTCCCTGCTGAAGCCCCTCCCTTAGATAGGGGGGTCAATAGCAGAGAACGAGTAGCCTGCCCAAGCGAGGAAAATGCCCCAGTTTTTAGGAGTATATTAGGCAAAAGTAACACTTTATCAAAGTTTATAATTATAGAATGTTCTTTTCGTATTGACAAAGGTCATTGTTGATGTCTTGGTCCTTTTCCTATTAAAGAAAAAAACGCATCACAAACATGAATTTTAAAGAAAGTAATCATTCAGTCAGGGTTAGCACATTTTAGTTCGAAGTTCCGGGTTAACTCCTTGGAGAAACATCCATGCAACCATGGAACAGAGGGATGGAGGACGAGGTCATTATTTATGTTATATTTTCTACGTGGGTGCCTTTTTAGATAAGTAAGAGGCAATTATTTTGTCAGCTCACATATTATGTGTTTAATCACTATACTGGTTTATGGGTAGCTTGAGAAATTGGTTCTTTCTAGAATGCCTTTATATTTTTGACATACTTATACTTTCTTTTTCCTGTAGGGGTGGATGATGTCAGATTCACATCTCAATCCTGGCCGAGCTCGTCTTATTAAGTGATTAATTTGGACGATGTACTGGCACTCCATCATCTTGCAACAAAGTTGACATTCAGGGAATGGACAGCTTGAGCTTGATATAATCACGTAAATAGAAGCTCAAAATAGGGGGAAAAGGGCTTACCACGATATGTTGCCGGGACTATTGGAATAATTTGTCTCATTCTGACAGATGTATGTCAAGCTTGCTCGGTAGTACTATAAACTTCAAATGAAGGGTTTTACATTGTTGAAATGAGTTGAAAGTATGATGGATTAGGAGTGCGGTTTCTGCTTCCTCTCGTGTACGAACCAACCGCCCTGGGTTTGGCCTTTGGTTTTTGCTTTGATTTTTGTCACGCTTCCCTTACTAGTGTACAGTTACTGCAGCAACCATGAAGTTCTTACATAAACTATCAATGAATTTTCCGTTTGTCCATTACTTCATGGCCACTTTTGCCTTCATTTCTTAGTATCTTTTACTACTTTTTTTTGCGGTTGTAAAATAATGTGAAACCTGTTGAACTCTGCGTGCTTTCTCTTCCGGACTGAATTGGTTTGGAGGATTTGTGTTCAGCTCAACGTTATTTAGTAGGAAATATAAACTTCTGCATCGTCCAAAAAGTCAAGTTTGAATTTAAAGTGAATATTATGAAAAAGATCCCACTCTTGCATTCAATGCTGAAGTAGTTTTAGTACATATTCCAATTCTCCACCAGGGTCCTATAACGTAAGGCTCACCTTACTTGGGCGGACTCCCATGATTCTTCTATATTTACCCCTTCATCCGAGGCTCAGACTTCACCTCCATCCCTTATAATTACCTCAACTGAACTTGGCTGATCATTTTTGTGGTGAATGGGACAAGAACATGATTCGTTTCGTTCAGTGCCACACCCAATTTTCCTAAATTATATTATTGCAAGAGTACCACCAACGTTGCTCTTTCATATATTTTTTAAAATAAGAAAACTTATGGAAAGTATAATGAGATAGTAGTTATTGACTATAATAGCCTTTGTGTGGAATTGATGATGACTTAAGCAGGTGGGGGTGGAGGATTCTTTTTGGCTAGATTGTGTTTGTTGTTGTGCATCCAGACCTTGAGAACTCTTCTCCTGACCCCAACCTCTTGGCAGAACTGTTGAATAACAGAGTCTTCCTGCTTCTGAATCTTCCACCCAACTTTCTCAGCAAAGTTGAACATTTTTGCTTTCTGATCCTGTGTAAACTTTGTCCTGAACCTTTTCTTCGCAACCTTCTGTGCTACAGGAGGTCTGGCCCCACCACCACCATGATGATGATCTTGGTCCTCCAGCTCATCACGTTCTGAAGGAGGGAGGGACCACGTAATCCCCATCCCCATGTTGTAATTAGACATTATCATCTGATGGAGTTGGTGGTGGGAGTTGGGAGGGGCAAGTATATTCTTGTGATGGCCATGGCTTAAGAGGAGTTTCCTGTTAACTCTGTTTATGTTCTGGTGGAAAGTGTGATCCCAATGCTGCTCACCTTCAACTTGTTTTCTGTGGAAGTTTCTGTGGCAATGGCAGGCAGAGCAGGTGAGAGCTTCAAGGGTGCCTTGTTGTCCACTGGGCATGAACTCACCACAGCCGTCAGTTGCAGTACCTCCCATGGATGCTGCATGGTTCTTCAGGCACTCCTTGTACTTGATTGATGATCCCACTGCAGCCTCTACTAGTCCTCTTGCATCTTTCTTACATGAATTGTAGTTCAGAACGTTGTTGACATGATCCTCCTCCTCTCTACCCTCATGATGATGATCAGGAATGGGATGTTGGTCATGATGATGGTCTAAGCTTGTGGGCACGGGAAAGCCATTGATGTTAGATGGTTCTACTACTGGCAGTGGCACTGCGGAGGAGTGAATTAAGTTGGAATGGTTGTTGTGATGTATTGGATCTGGCACTGCTGGTGCTGCTGCAAGGTCATGATGGTGTTGGTGGTGATGATGATGTATCATGTGCTCGTGGCCACCACCACCGCCATAGGAAATATTTATTGGGATTGGGATCTGACCTTGTTGATGACTTGAAAGCTCCATTAATTCCTATTAGTATTTTAATGATTAAGGGTGTTTGTTTGGTAATTGGAGACCAAAAGAGAGAAGGAACAAGATACTTTTAGATATAGCTACAGAGAGATTTAGGAGGCTTTGGCTTAATGATTAGAATTAATAACTAAAAGAAGTTAATTATTGGGCTGGGTTCCTATGTTCCTCAAAAGCGTAGCTAGCTAAAAGTATTAACTTGCTGACAATCATATTCTGTGAATTACCTAACTTTTGGAAGCAATATTAAACAAAATGAGCAAGCTACCAATGGGAGAGGAAGACAGAATTTGAAGTGGTGAATATATGGGGTCTCTTTCTGGAGACAGTGCTGATTATATCCAAATGTTGATCAAAGAAAAAAAAGTAGCAATTAAAAAGGTCATATGAATCGGTCACCTTAAACTTTACATGATGGATATACCTGCAGCATCCTCCAGTAAAAGAAGCCTCAAATAGAAGTCAGGAGATACACAGATGAAATGATCTCGATTCTGGATCAAAAGGAAAGATGAAAATATGATTCTACATGAATATGATGAACTTAATTGGGCTGGAGAAGTGAGAAAGTTGGTAGCTCATAAGCTTAAACAGTAGCAAACTGCAACTTCCAATGCTAATTAGCAACTGAAAGGAAAGATTGAACTAGGAAGATGAGCTTAACTAAGATGTGGATCATATATATGTGGTGGAGGAAAGAAATGACAAGGATGATGAAGCAAATAGGTGTGTATCTAAGCATATAGCTACTAGCTAGGATAAAGTATAAATTATGAGCAGAGACTATATTCTTGAAGGCGAGTTAAGCTCTAGCTCTCACACTAGTGGATTGGAATTCGATTGCACTTCTAAATATTAAGAGAGACAACTTACACAGGTAGTTATCTAACTTCTGATGATGACTAGGTAGTTCTAGGAGTGATGATGAGTAGTGATCTGGGGATTCGGGGGTGGGGGATTGGGTAGGGGCCCAAATAGGAAAGACAATAAGAAAGGAAATGAAAGCACTCACTCAAGCAGTGCTTTTTTCACATTTACATATGACAGAAGAATAGAATTAACACGCAGCATCAGTTCAAAGTTGCCCCAAAACCAAAACACACCACAAACACAAAGGAAAAAGAAAAAGGTAGGGCAAGGGTGATTGTGCTTAAAGCTTTGCTTGCAATCTCAGGCAAGCTAAGTTTCCCCCCATTTACAGGAACAGGACACACATATGATATACCAAGTGTACATGTCAGAAAAGTGGACAACAAATGACAACAATACCAGAATACAATGCCATTACCCATGGCCCATGGACACATATAGGAAAGAGAAAGAGGAGAATCAAATGAATTATACTGTGTGTGTATGTATATATTAAAAGTACTTTTGTTTTGTGTGAATGGAGAAGAATACAGCACTGCACAAATCACAGTCTCACTCATAAGTACATTTACTGTATACATCAAATTAGGGGTGGGATTGGGATGAATCTCGGTCCCAATTACTAAATTCTTATCCTGTCCCAATCCCGATTAGAGGCTAAAAATAATCATGAATTCCGTTCCAGTAAAGTCAAGATTCCGACAATAAAATCCCGATATTGTTAGGATCTCAATATCAACTATCGGGAAATCAATGAAATCTCAAGTATAATATAAAATTATAAATTTTTTTTTTCCCATAAATTGTCAATGTGAACCAACAATTTGACCCAACACATGATGAAAATGAAACATACTAAAATGGTGATTTAATCTACAATCATTAATTTGATCTTTACATCCAATTTTATTTTAAAACTCATCATCAATTTTTTTGACTAATAAACTCATCATCAATTTTGACTAGCTTAAATTTTATCACTATACCCATTTTGTGTTAAAAAAGTATCCCTTACTCAACATTGAATTTGATTTTTACACCCATCATTCAATTTCAATGAATGCTGCTGGAGCTTGCTCGGTTTTCTTTAATGAATGTTTTGCTTAGTTTTACCCAGTGGTAGCATTCCAACATGTACAGGATAAAATGTTGGAAAATATGTATTTATTATTGGTAGATTTGAAATTAGCAATTAGTTAGCAATTAGTGGATTTGGGTATTAATTAGTTTATTCCGATTTGATTTAGACTTGCAGTATTTTTAGTCAGTTTGTGAGACTTGGAGAACAAGTCGGGTTTGCTTTTGTATTCCATTAGAATTAGGTTTGATGCCTATATAAAGGCTAGCATATTTGTAATTGTAATTGAAGATCGGTAAACAATGTAGTCTTTTGAGTTCTTGCCTTCTTGGCTTCAGTTTTTCTGCAATATATAATATTTGTATTAGTATTCGAGTTTGTCTTCGTTTATGTTCTTAAAATTAGATTTCGTAGTTTGTAATCTGTTTTGTCTGTTCAGTTTGTTTCAACATAAAACAGTACAAAACTATTACCATTAGTATGTTTGTAATGGAAATGTTTTAGAACTATCAGGAGATCGATGGCATGTCTTATCTGAAACTGCAAATACTAGTGCGAGCTCGAACCACATAATTCGGGAAATTATATACTACTGTCAAACATATATGCCTCAGCAGGTAGGTGGGATGATGTCGTGAGAGTTAGAGAAACCATGAGAAGAGTAGGGGTGCAGAAGCCAACTGGATGGAGTTGGGTGGAATACAAAGGTGGGATGCACAAATTCATTGTGGGAGACAGATCACATGAGCGGTCAGACGAGATCTATAGGCTATTGACAGAATTAGAACAAAAATTGAGAAATGCTGGGTATATGGCTGATAATACCTGTGTTCTAAGAGATGTTGAGGAGGAAGAGAAAGAAGAGATGGTGGATACTCACAGCGAAAAACTGGCAATTTGCTTCGCTCTTCTTGTTACTGATGCAGGGGAAGTGATTAGGGTAGTGAAGAATCTGAGGGTGTGCTGGGATTGCCATACAGCTATCAAGATGATATCTAAGTTGGAAGGAAGGAAAATTATGTTGAGGGATAATAACAGGTTTCACTGCTTCAGTGACGGGCTATGTTCTTGCGGAGACTATTGGTAAAGTTGCCATTTTCATGCTAACACGAGGAAATATCCAATGGCTAATTCTCAAGCAACATCATCATCAAGAAATAAAAGTTAATGTATGATGGTTGCCTGCCAAGTGACAGCTTCATTTAATGGTGTTTATTTGAGCGAAATAGCTACAACAAAGATACAAGGTGTAGGAGAAATTATGTAGCATTCATTCCAGAGAATCACCAGATGAAAGGATGTAAAGAAAGAAGCGACGATGGTTCACAAAATCTACAGGTAGTTGTAATTTGCGATTACAATGTAAGAAGACAGCTGAATTCAGTTTCTACTTGATTCCTTGAATAAACAATGAAATAAATCGGACATTAGTAAGGTCAATTGAAAAGTTATATCAGCAAGAGTTGTATATAGATTTTCGTACATAATACATGGTGGCAGTAGCTTCCATGCTATTGCTATCCAGATTGAGCAGCATAGTACACAATATTCAACCCCTGTAGCTTTCAACGCGTGGGGAACTGCAAGGGGAACCACCACCTTCAAGAAGGGCTCCTTTCGTGCCCTTGGCCTCCACACCCCCAGCCTCCCTCTCGACGTCAGTACCCGCAGCCTCCTCCTCTCTCTCTATTGCTTGCAGTTGCTGCTTTGCATTTATTTTTCGTAAACTTATTTTTTTTGAAGAAAAATTTGATGACGGAGACACCACCAAGTGAAACTGTTTGCCGTATAAGATGAAAGCCATTGATACCCACAGTCCAGTATGATGAGTTCGATCACTTTTGCTTCTTAGGTTAGGCTGTTCCTTGGTGCAGGGCTTGGTGTCATTTGTAAGGTCATATGATCTCCCTGAGGGTTTCCCTGATTGTGTAATCCCTTCCTATGTCCCCTACATGACCTGGAGAGCGCTCAAGGTATGCACTTGAATGCTCTGTCTTCTGTTTATTGTCTATATCCCGCAAATGCTGCTCGAATTTCTGTAACCTGTGACCGTATGTGACCGTATTTGTATAATTCCATCACTTTGGTTCAAGTGCAACTGAGTGCCATCATAACTAAAGCACCCGTATCTGTTGCAGCACTTCTTCGGTGGCGCAATGGGCGTTTTCACAACCCAAACCCTTTTAAATTCAGTTGGAGTCTCTAGGAACACAGCTGCTCCTGGTGCTGTTGCTACTATCATGCTGGTACTGTATGCCCATGTGGCTTCCTATAAGCATATCCTGGTCTTTCTAGCCAGTTTTCAGAGCAATAGAGGACTAATTCGAACTAAATACGGCGCCATGGGAATTTCTTTTGAAAGTAGACAATGCAAATTTTTCTACATTGTATGATAACCAGTCTGGGAGCCAGTGTTTCTTTTGTGTGGCAGTTTTTTTTATCATGCTGGTACTGTATGCCCATGTGGCTTCGTCTAAGCATATCCTTGTATTTGTAGTCAGTTTTCAGAGCAGTGGATGAGTAATTTGAACTAAATATGGTGCCATGAGAATTTCTCTTGAAAGTAGAAAATGCAACTTTTTCTATGTTGTATGATAACCAGTCTGGGAGCCAGTGTTTCTTTTGGATCTGTGGAGTCATTTTCCTTACTATTTTGTTTTTCTTTCTGGGACATTTTGACTTCCATTTTTTATTTTGAGGGTAGTTAGTGGTACCATTCTTCGACGTGCTTATTAGGAGTGTACTTCATTACCTTGTAGTGCGTTGTTTTCTTGTAATGTCAACTGGTGTAATAGAACAACTTATTGAATCTTAATTTAATATATTTATGTTTAGGATGGTGCTGGTCGTGTTGGAAAGATGCTTTTTGCCCGGCAAGGAAAGAAATTTGATTATGATTTAAAACAGGTAATATTCACAATTGCGATGAACCAGAGTACTAAACATCCACCAGCTTTCATTATTCCTTACCTTTTCTAAACTCTGGGGTTCAATAGTTGCGGTTTGCAGGAGAACTTCTTATGGAGTTGGGTGCTGGGGTAGAGTTGGCAACTGCAGCTGTGCCACACCTTTTCCTTCCTCTGGCTTGTGCAGCTAATGTGGCAAAGATTTGATAGTCTCCTTATAAGATAATGTATGCCTTGTCAGTGTTATAATATTGATCCTGTTGTAAAACGGACGGAAAATGTAAATGGCGGAATGTAAATGAGACACAGAATTTAACGAGGTTCGGCAAGTGTGCCTAGTCCTCGGGGCGGTAGTACTGGTTCTCTCATTATATGGAAATACTGGAAATGTATACAATACAGAGTATCTCACTATTCACTCCCCCTGGCCCTATGCTCAGCTCCTCAGGTGTAATGAAGAAGGAGGCAATGCTTCCTTTAAATAGGCAACAGATTGGTTATGGTGAGTAGGCTATGAGTAGGATAATGTGATAAACAAATATGGTGGATGGGTGTAGGATGAGTGTGCATCCATATACACCATTATTCTACAACACTCCCCCTTGGATGCTCACGAATCCACATGAATGCTTCTGAATGCACCGCCTTGGATTGTACTCATTGATTTCTTTCAAGGCTGTAACGGTGCACTCAAATACTTGATTGCTCCCCCTGATGAACATCGTCACAGATCTGCAAGTGATCCGGGAATGTTGAGGTTGAATCTGGCTGGATCGTTGAATCTCACCTTCATCTGAAGAACAAAGGAGAAGTCTGATGAATTCGAGAAGGTCCAGCGCAGGCTTATGAGAACTGTCAAGATTGGAAGCATGATATGAGATACATTTGCTTCCAATCTTCTTGATATGAGATACCTTTGCTTCTGGAAGGAATGACCGAAGTTGGCTATTCGGACTATCGATCTCCAAAACATCGTGGTTTGACAGGAATTCGTCCTTGGGAATGGGAAGGTCTTGCAAGGTCAGACAGATGCTGCGGTGGAGTTTAGGGAATCTCCAAGTCAACTAATCTTCGGAGTATGATATGAGGTACTTTTGCTCCTTTAAACATATGAAAGGCAAATTGCGCATGAAAGGCTGATGAGTGATCATCTAAAGGAAATTGGGAATGCCTAGAGACTTCTTCTACCAAGTGCAGAATGCTGAGGATATATACAGCAGCAGGAGAATAAATGGCTGCGATGCGTTTTCTAGTTATCTCAAGACAGGTAAGGAGCACTCCTTGGGATCCGAGAATGCTTGAAAATATCTCGTGAGTGATTCAACGTCTGTTGAAATTAGTCACCCTTGGAACACGTGCGGCCAATCATCTGAAATCAGATCCGAAGTTAATGGGATATGATCTTCAATAAAGTAGGTTTATCTGTCGGGTCTCGAAAAGAGAAGATCCATTTTTCTCTACATATCCTCGGTGCAATTCATCTGTGGAAGTCACATTTTTGAAGACTTTCTCTTGCAAACTATCTCAGTTTTAGTCCTCAGTTTTAGTCCTCCAATTTTCCTAGCATTTCATACCTTTCTTTCTTTCCAGTAATGGCTTCCTCCTCCAACGTTTCTCCTGATTTGACTCTTGCTCCCCCTGGAGATTCGACGCCAAGTGTTAAGATTTGGCGTCTTACAATAAATTCCAGCACAGGCCCGCTTACTGTCAAGGACTCAGTAATGCGCAATGATGGTACTGCATCAATAGTGGCCTGCAACATCTCGACTCCGGAGGATGAGATGTTGTTAGCGGGGCATTCTGACAAAGAAGCCATGACACATGCTATGGCTTCATGTGTCCAAAGTGCAACACAAGTGTCAAATCTGGCCAAACGACTGGCGGCCCGAAACTATGAGCTAGACGTGCTCAAGAAGGATAACCAATCATTGAGAGAAGAGAACCGACGTCTTGCATGCCATATGCACTCGGTACTCAACAGAGATGAAGGACAAACTTGACTGGCTGGAGTCCAGATCCTCTCTTCTACCGCATAAGGATTCTTGATTGCATCCATTCTGGGATAATATCAATTCCAGGACTTTGTGAAAAACTTTATGTTACAAGCTTTGTCGTATGCCTTGTAATCTTGTTTTTCTCATTTTCTTGTAAAAAGACCCATTTGTAACCTCCAGGGTTCACATTGGGTGGGGTTTGACAGGCTGGTCAGAATATACTACAAGAAATTCAAATTTGCCTGAATTGCATATTTCAATCATATCTCTGTATTTAGATCCCCATAGAGATATCTTGCAATCATATCCATAAGCTGCATATTCAGTTTTTCGGAAACTACCAAACTGATTAGGTAGTGGAACGTAACAACGTCCATTACGAGAGAATACATCTCATCGTAATCAATGTCAGGGCTAATGAGAGAAGCCTTTTGCCAGAAGACGTGCCTTCGCACTGTTTCATTCTCATCATTATGCTTCCTTACGAAATCCCACATGTAATCTACAGAATTCACATTGGGTAGTATGGGAACTTCAGGCCCAAACACTTTTCGCTAAGGAGTCTAAATTGACCTGCATTGTTTCTTTCCATTTTCACCAATTAGTTCAACGTTGTGCTTAATCAACGGAACACGGTTCGATATCGTCACACTTTGTGATTCAGTGGCCACTGCATAAGCAAAGATATCATCGATGATTATCTCATCTCGATTCCATAAACTCATCCGGACCGAGATCTCTTGATCCTCGGGAATTTGGATTTGGGTTATCACCCTGGGACGTCTCCCAGGACACTTCCATAATCCTGCGCAATTTATGAGTTGGATCGGTTGAGATAGCGATAGGATTCAATTGTGCCATAGTTCTCCTCTTCTAGGGAGTGAATCCATCGAACCGAGTCTGTCTCGCTTCTACCCGAGGACAGAGTATTGGCTAGCCGCCGATGTACCTCGTTCATCATGAACGGAACATCCTACCGGGATGTCTTGTGCGTCCTACAGGACACCTTCATTACAGGCTTGTTTGCAGCTGGTATATGTGATCTCGTCACTTTAGTAAGATCATAGAGGGTGTTTGGCTTATTTACACAACACTCTGAAGATCTAGAATATGTCGCACTTGCTTATCATATTGTGCGATGCGAGGATCAAGATGAGACATAGTGGGTACAACCACGTCAATTCGCGTCGTTCTTCAGGAACGTTGACGTTCTTTTCTCCCCCTAACGGCGGGAATATTGTCTCATCAAAGTGACTATTCGCAAATTTTGCGAAAAAGAAATCGCCTGTCAATGGAAGGGAAATCATAACCAACAAAGATTTCCAAATTGAGGACCCATATTGGTACGTTGCGGCGGCGCAACTGGCACTAAACTGCACACCCAACATTGCGTAAGTACGGTGAATCATATTCGTACCCAGTAACCAACTGTAACGCTCAACATGAGTGGGTGGAGATGGGTCTCAGGCGGACCAATATAACTGCATGCAAAATTGCATGGTTCCATGCAGAAGCAGAAAACTTGGTGCTGCACTACCAAGGCCTTGCGATAATTTAAAGGCGTTTTATGAGTGTTTCTGCGAGACTTGTGGGAACATAGGGAAAGACATGTTCAACCACAATCCAAAGGAACGTGCAATAATCATCGAAAGCCTTCGATATAAACTCTCTGGTGTTATCCGGTCTTCTAGACTGCCACAGATAACTAGGGTGGTGAGCCCTCAACTTATACCAGAAGTTTAGCAAATGCAGTATTAATGTGGACAGTAGTCATGTGACCAGCGAGTCAGTACATCAACCAAAACCATAAAATCTTTAAATGGTCCGTGTTTTGGTTGGAATTGTCCACAAATTTCCCTTCAATCCGCTGTATAAAAGAAGGAGTTCATTAAGTGTCTTTGCAGGGAAAGGTAGAGCTATACAATATTCCCAACGAGCATGCTCGGCAACGTGTATTTTAAAAAAAAAACACGAGATCTTTACAAACATAGGGATGCCCGTTGAAGATACTGTGCATCACATCTCGACCTGGATCCCAACCGGTCATGCCAAAGCAAATAAGTGCTCGAGTTGGCTAGCTTCATGCTATATGTCCTCAATCAAGCAAATGGTTGTGCGATACAACTCATTTGGGAGGCATTCCAACTTCTCCAATATACGCTTATAGCCGTATAAATAGGAGGTAATGCAAAGATTTTCCTTACCATATTTTTTTTTTAGCGGTATCATCATGGTAATTGTTCAATCGAATATCCTTATAACTCAACAATGTTCTACTCAAATGTGATGAGTATAATGCCTTTGTAGGTCTACATGGAGGTATGAAGTTAGTAATATATCTCTATTCAGGGAGAATATCTTTCGCAGCCGCGCTATCAGCCAGATAACTAACTTCCCACTAGGCATACCTCAACATGGATTAATTGAATCGGTCACATGATAAAGGAAACTGCTAGTTCCAATTGATTCAATTAATTGATATTCGTGAACAAAATCCGGATAAGACTGAAACTTAAATCCGGATGAGAGCAAAATATGCCTCTCAATTAATCTCAATGACTTTCAGTCTGGATTTGATCAAGGAACTTCATGTCTTATCATGAGGATCAAAGACTTCAGGTTCCGATCTCTTGCATGATATGAAATATCAAATAATTGCAAGACTTCATTGCTTATGCTATGGCAATGGCATCCCATATAATATGGGGAGGACGGTATAACCTGCAATGACATTTTATATAATATGGGGCAAGGCAATAAAACCACATCATCACTCCACAATCAAAATTTAAATTGCTGAAATTAAATAGCATAATTTAAATTGCTGAAATTAAATATGGAGAGGCGGTACAACCGTCCAACATCCCACAAGCAGAATTTAAATTGCTAAAAGTAAATAGCAGAATTTAAATTGCATGAATTAAATATAGGGAGGCGGTACAACCGGCCAACATCGCATAAAGTTAGAAGTTAACAGTTAGAGGTTAGAAATGTCACTTCAATGTATTTACGTGCTCAAACGCATTGGCAAAGTGCGTGAGTTTAACGCAAAAATCATGCGATTTGGTCTTGTAAATTCGCATGCTTGTGTGGAGCTATTTGGGCTCAAATTGGAATAAAATCCAATTGACACCAAGCCCATGTCCAAATAATTGGGAAACATCAACCTGGCCCAAAACAAGCAAAGGCCCAATTGGAAAATGGCCCAAGACTGCCTAATCAGTCCAGTGCGCGTTCGGTGGGGGTTCCCGAACAAAGGCGCAGCCCTGGATTTGTGTTCGGTTGGTGCCACCGAACAGCTCAAATATATGCTCATGCGGGGTTCAGTCAGACATTCCGAACAGAGACGAAGTCAACGGCCGTCGTGGCGTCATCATCGGCAGCAGCAACGGTGCCGCGGCGGCGGGCTGAGGCTAGGACTCGTCGGCGAGCTGGAGCACGTTGGCGGTGCACAACGGCGATGCGGCAGTGATGCAACGGAGGACTGCCAATGGAACTCGTCTGAGCTCCACGCCACCGGGAACGCATCGTCGAGAATCGGTAAAACAGGCGCGAAGGTGATGAGGCAGACGCACGGGTTCGCAGATTCCCAAAGGAATCGACAATGTCCAGCAGCCCGATCTCAACCTCGCCAAAGCTCTCATAACCGAGATCGGCTAGGCATCAGATCCGACCATCTATGCTGCGGCGTCGCTGTCAAAAACTGACGGAGGGCTCGGGTTGACTGGGTTCAAGCGCCGCTGCGGGAGTCGAAGAAAGGTTCGACGGGGACTCGGTCATATGACTGACGCGAGCACAGCTTGACTCGAGCTTCCGCAGCCTCAAAAACCAGCGAACAAGATCGCGGTTTCGGCGAGAATTTCTCGCTACTTTTGTTCAATCCCGGCGACAAGATTTGTCAGCGACGAGGGATTGGTCGGAGCAAAAGGCTCACAACATCTGGTGATGAAGGATAACACCTTCAATTATCACCGCAAGCATACTGCCTTCCAGACTCATGATCTTGTGAAATTTTATCAACCGCTCAACCACAAGAATACACGGAAAGGCAGTAGAGGAGAAGGAGGGGGATTGTTTTCCAGAGAGAAAATAATAGTCATCCTTAGAAAATAATGATGAGTGGTTTGCGGTAGGAGAAGAAGGTGGGCTTCTCTTTGTGGGCTGAAGAAAATGGTAAGAGTGTGGTAGGTGTAAAGCAAAAACAGCTCTCATTATTCTTTTGTCATCTAGGTTCACCACTGTCACCGACACGAGAACAATTCGTGCTGATAACGTGTTGTAAAACGGACGGAAAATGTAAATGGCGGAATGTAAATGAGACACAGAATTTAACGAGGTTCGGCAAGTGTGCCTAGTCCTCGGGGCGGTAGTACTGGTTTCTCTCATTATATGGAAATACTGGAAATGTATACAATACAGAGTATCTCACTATTCACTCCCCCTGGCCCTATGCTCAGCTCCTCAGGTGTAATGAAGAAGGAGGCAATGCTTCCTTTAAATATGCAACAGATTGGTTATGGTGAGTAGGCTATGAGTAGGATAATGTGATAAACAAATATGGTGGATGGGTGTAGGATGAGTGTGCATCCATATACACCATTATTCTACAACAGATCCTTCTTTATTTTCTCATAGAATGTTGCTGCTGTAACATCAACATCAACTCGGACACCTATTTACAAAGCATTTGCTAGAGGAGAAAACATTGGGGATGTGACAGCTACAGGAGAATATGTGTCGGAAATATTGCAGATCTGGTATGTTTGCTGAATTTCTCCCTTAGAATGTTTGTATGATCCTGCATCGTACCATTGAACCATATGAGCACTTTTGTCTTGTACTTTAATGTGGTATACATAATACTTGTTGGTCTTGAATATAAGAAGCTGAAAAGGCCTGGATTTTGGCGTGCTTTCCTAAAATCATATGTAAAAGCATACACATTACCCGTATATTAAGCATACGTAGACCATAATGAGTCTATATATCTCAATGTCAAATTTATGTGAATAAAATCCTGTGACTTGATGTATGTGAATCGTGTACTCCTTGAAGATGTGAACTGGACTCAGCATACTGATCTCAAGAAGAAATCCATCACTGATTACTACATTTGCCCTTCTTTCATGTGGATATGTGCTCAGCTCCTACCAAGAGGTTGGATTGTGTACTAATTGAAGATTGATTTGTTCTGCGCATGCTTTCATGAATTATAATAAAAGCAGTTTTGTTTCCAGGTTAAATCCGTAGTATTGCACACATTAAACCGAGCAAGATTCGGTGTGGCAGTAGATGGCTTTCTTAAAACAGGTTATCATAAATGACTTCCCTTACTAAAATGACGATTCTACAAGCGATGGAACACAATTGCAAGAATTTGAAAGTACAGGTTACTAAAATGCAAGAAAAAAAAATACAGGTATCATTTTGAAATTTGACCCAAACCACAGGGTACGAAATTGTAATTTGGCCATTAAAGAAGCATTCCAAGAGCCAGCTGTGTATCTTGCGATAGAGCCCTTCTTCGAAGTAAACACTTTTGTCAAGGGGTTATACATCCATTCACATATATGTATACAGTGCGGACGCCCGAATTTTAACAAAATCCTGATATGTGTATGCTAGGCCTCATTTGATGTTTCTCAATATCTTTTATTGGCCAAATTACATTTTCATGCCTTTTTGATTGTTGGGTGTTTGTTTAACATATATTTTACCCATTAATAGATTGCTTTTATGCCATGAATTTAATATAAAAAGGACTTATTGCTTTCTTTTACACATAATCTGTCCAGAGGATCAATTGGCACGTTTCTGGACATTTGGAGGCTGATTTGGAAGCGATTTCGTGTGGAAATATTATACGTGGAAGCTGAGACGTTTCACATCATTATCACAAAGTTTCAGATTTTCCTCTTGGGCCGTTTATTTGATATTGAATTTACAAGTTGGCCCAATTGCAAATTATGACAGATTTGCGCAGCTGTGAAAGATTGGATCGTTGAAGGCTTTCCAAATTTTTTCTAGAAGCCCACGAGTACTTGAATTGAAGACGAGATAAAGATCTACAAGTCCAATTTTTGGTGGATTTTCTCAGGCTCAATTGGTGGCCCAAATCAGTCATGAAATCTGCAGCAAAGTTCTCCCCGGTGGAATAGGAGTTGTTAATTAATTAATTACCTTTTTGGATTAGAATTAGGGTTTGTTTAGGATTTATTTTGGAGTCCCTATATAAGTGGGGGCACCAGACTTTGCTGCCGCATCCTATCATCTATTCTTTTAACCTTTAGTTTATTTCGAAGCCGAGGCGAAGGGCGCAAGTTGGAAGCTACGACACTTTTGGGAGTTTCTTAATCTTTATGATTTCTTTTGTAGTTTCAATTATGATTATGAGTAACTAATTCCTTTTGCTTGAGCTAAATATAGCCTGATCATGAATACTTGGATTTAGATTTTAGTTTTGCCATATTTTTGCTACATGTTGATTATCAAATTGCTGTGTTTATTGATAATTTGAATTAGATGTCTGATCACCATCTTATTTTGAATTAATGTGATGCTAGTTAGAGTAGACACCATGCTTAACTAGATAACGGCTTCTTGCAAATTGATAGAATAAATTCCATGAGGTAGACAACATGCACTTGGGTTTATGTGGTTAACAAAAAGGACCAAGAACTTAATGATTTTTTACATGTTTAATTAAGGTGGACAACATGCACTGTTAGCATATAAGAAGATACGAAGTAAGCCAGACAACATGGATGCTTTATACGATTGGGATCCTTAATCATCAACACTAAACAAATAATTTGGTATAACTAAGTCTAAAGACAAGTAGGATTGATTGTGGTGAAATCTATGCTCTAGTGTATTAATTATCTTGTTTTCAATCTCTCTCAACTTGTGTGTTCTTCTTTGTTTTTTTTTATTTTCCCTTTTCTCTTTTCCTCTCCCCCCACATTCAAAAAAACCCCCCCGCTCCCTTTCCTTTCGTGTTGGGGTGGTTTCTCAAGTTAATTGAAAAGACATTCGATAAAATTAATCCCCTCGGGTCCGCCACTTTAAATACTTACTATTACTTGTACGATATTGTGCCCTCTCTTTTTTTTCCAAAGTGATGGTCCATGCAAGAGGATGAGAATCATTTATGTGCATGACTTGTTAAGCAGCAACAAAAAAAAAATTTAAAAGCATTAATATGCAATAGAAAACAATTGGAAGATCATCACAAAGGCATGCAAATGTGATTTGGCCAATAAAAGTCATTGAGAAACATCAAATGAGGCCTCAACTGCATATAGGGGGGAGGGGGAGGCTCTGCGCCTGTCCATGTTGTGGTCGGGGGGGTGGAGGGGGTGGTAAGAAATTCTTGTTTTTTTTGTAGCCGAGAGCCATAACTAGATTTATTTACTCGTTTTGTGAATGATCTTCTCTATAAGGTTGAATATTGGTAATTTCCATATTTGGAAAAATAAGATTGTTTGCTGCCAACTTTATCGGAACCTACCGAGGTCAGACACACAAGAACGCATGCCTTCGGGTAAATTTAAGATAAATCAGTTTATGTTAAATAGCAAATTTATTTAAATTGGTGATTGGGTTTGAATAAATAAATACAAGTCTTTTGGGTTTAGTATTAATATTAGCCCAAAACAGTTTGGAATTGATAAATTAAATAAATCAGGATTGATGGCATATTAGTGGGTTAAGCCCCACTAAGAAGTGCGGCATCTAGGGGTCGGCATTGGGCAGGGCTGGCCCAACTCGGGCTTCATGGGCTTGGGCCGAGCTGGGTCAGGCCTAATAAAATATTATGTATTTATGGGCTGGGCCGGGCTGGGCTTTTAAATATAAATCAAAGCTCAAGCCCACCCATGGCTCGTGAGTTTGATGGGCTGGGCCTGGGGGCCCATGTTGGTCCTCTATTGGGCCGGCCGGAGCCCATGTTTTTTAATCCAATTTTTACTTTAATTTTTAACTTCAAAATTAACATAAATTAACATTAAAAAAATATAATTAAACAATTATAAAATAATATTCAATGTCCAATAGATATAATCTTCCAAAAAGTTCTATCTTCACCAGAAGCAAATGTTAGTGGCATTTTAACAAAAAGCTATTGATCTCCAAGATGACATCAACTTCCAACACCCTAAAAAAAAAAGTGAGAATAAGAATTAAAATCATAAAAGAATTATAAAGGACAATCAAATTGGAAAATGGTTTCTTTATACTCACACAGAGAAGACGGCTTCGAGTTCGAGAGAAGTTGCGAACACAATAGTTAAGAGAGTTGGCGTGATGCATTTTCAGGCGAAGGATTTTTGGCGAATTTGGCTGAAAGAAGAGGAGTTTGGCGTGATGGATTTCATTTTCAGTCTCAAAGAAGTTTCTCTCGAACGAAGAGGAGTTTGGCAAGCGGCACAAGATGGAGAGTACAATTTGCATTAGGGTTAGGACTCTTATTGGGCTATGGGCTATTGGATGAACTACAAGGATTTGGGTGGGTTGGGCTAAATCTTAAATAACATATTTAAAATAAATATAAAACATACAAATTACACTTGGGCTTATGGGCCGGGCCGAGCTGGGCTTGTGTGGGCTTGAGTGGGTCGGGCCGAGATTTTAAAGGTTGACTAAAAATAGTACCTAAACCGGACTAAACCGATCAAAATCGGGTCGGGATTGATGCTTGAAATGTAAAACTGATCGGGTACCCAGACCAGACTTGATAAGCCCTGTCCTGAAATTTTCTCGCAAAATTATGAATTGACCAAAATGCCCTTTTGGGTTAAACATTGACTTCTAAACAGTGAAATTTTTCCTGATCAATGATATACTCTAGGGGTGGGAAAAAATCTCGAATCCCGCGTCCCGATCCCGATTTACAACGGTCCCCAAATCCGAGCTATCGGGATTTTGTCCCGATTCCGACTTAGTCGGGGACGGGATTGGGGGATTTTTTTTGGAAAAAGTTGGGATCCTCACATTGAACATTATATATATGATTTAATTATTAATTTTATTTTTTAATAATTTTTATTTTTCTAACCTAGTTACTCTCTCACTGCTTCTGCTTCTCAGCCGCACGACTCAACTCCTTTCCTTCTCCTTCAGCCATCGCCGCACGACTCAACTCCTTTCTCCTCTCCTTCCTTCCTTCTCCACCGTCGCCTGCACAGCCTTCCTCTTTCCGTCATCACCACTGTCGAAATCCAGCCCACTGCCAAACTCAACGCCGAACTCCACCATTGAAATACCCACTGCCGCACTCCACCGCCGAACTCCATTGCCACCGCCGAAACGCCGAACTCCACTGCCAAACTCCACCCACTGCCGAATCAGCTGCTGACGGTAGTCCCTCTCTCTCTCTCTCTCTCTCTCTCTCTCTCTCTCTCTCTCTCTCTCTCCTCATTTGTTCATTTCCGATTCTGCATTTGAATTTCTTGTTGGGTTTGTGTTTAATTTTTGTGGGTTTGTGTTTAATTTCTTGTTGGGTTTGCACTTCGGCTTTTTGGACAGAGAAAGAGAACGGAGGCTTCTCGGGTGTCTTTTTAGTTGCATACTCTATTGCAATTCCCTATCTTGAAGTTTCTCAAGGTAATTTTCCTCTGTTAGATTAGCTAGATACCAGTTGTCTATTTAATTTCATTGCAATGATATATTTAAGCATTTAAGCATGGTTTTAGAATAGAAATGTAGTATATGAGCCGTGAATCATGACAATGCTCTAGTACTCTAATAGGAACTAGGAATTATATATAAAACTGTATTGTGATGTTTTAGAGTTGGATACGGAAATTGAATTGCATAATTGATTAATTTGATTTGGTGGTTCAAATAGATTAATTATGATGTATTGTCTTGTAGTATTCAATGGAGTCTAGCTATTTTGATGATAATGCTTCAACCCATGATGTTGTTGAATATGGTCATGACAATTATGCCTATAATGATAATTATGCTCATGAAGATCATTATGGTCATATTGATGGTGAAACCGAAAACTATGTTGATGATGAAGTTGAAACTTATCATGAAACCCAAGAGCAAGATATGGGGGGACAAGGTGATGAAGAACCCGAAGAAAGACCAAGTAAGAAGGCAAAAAATAGTAGATTGAAGTCTATTGTGTGGCAACATTTTGATAGGGAGATGTGGACCGATCAAGACAATATAGACCATGTAGTTGCAATATGCAAATATTGTGGTAAGCGTGTTTCCGCTCATCCTAAGAGAGATGGGAATAAGGGAGCTACGAATCATATGAACTCTTGTATGGATAGCCCTCTTTGGAAGAATAAGGATGTGAGTCAACCAACATTGACAAATGAATCCATGGGTGCCGCTTTGGTTCCTCATTCGTTCAATCAAAAAAGGCATGAAATGAAGTGTGCTATGTTCATTATTAAGGATGAGCAACCTTTTAGGGCCATTGAAGGTGAAGGATTGAGGGAGTTACTACTAGATCTTCAACCTAGGTTCAAGATACCATGTAGAAAGAAGATAGCTAGTATGGTGTGGGACTTGTACATGGTTGAGAAGACCAAGATCAAGAGTGCATTAAGTGGGAAGAGAATAACTATCACAACCGATACTTGGACATCCATTCAAAACATAAACTACATGGTGATCACCGCTCATTTCTTGGATGATGATTGGAAGATTCACAAGAGGATTATAAACTTCACCAAAATCACAAGTCATTCGGGGGAAGATATTGGAAAGATCTTAGAAGGATGTCTAACTTTGACCGGTGATGAAGGATGGGGGATAGATAAGATTTTTTGTATTACGGTTGATAATGCTAGTGCCAATAAGGGGGCAATTACTTACATGGCCAATAGATTAAAGAATTTAGGAACTCTAATGTTTGATGGGGTGTATTTGCATTAGAGATGTGCATGTCATATACTTAATTTGATTGTTGGAGATGGCTTGAAGGAACTTCAAAAATCAATTGAAGGCATACGGAATTGTGTGAAGTACCTTCATTCTTCACCGGCAAGGTTGGAAAAATTTAGGGTGGTTTGCGTATTGGAGAGAATGGATAAGATGTCAAATGTTCCCTATGATGTGGCTACAAGGTGGAATTCAACCTACAAGATGCTTGAGAGTGCATACAAGTTTAAAAAGGTTTTTGCTAGGTTGGGGCAAGAAGAAGCAACTTTCAATGACTATTTCAATGAGCTAGTTTGGAAAGATGACAAAAAGGAGAAGGAGAAAAGGGTTGGACCACCGGTTGAAGAAGATTGGGAACAAGCACTTGCTTTTACACATTTTCTAAAGAAATTTTATGACACTACCTTGGTGCTTAGTGCAAGCAAATGGTGTACCTCAAGTTTGATCTTGAAAGAAATGTTTGCGGTGGAAAGGGCAATTTTCTACAAGAAGAAAGATTCATCTAATCCTATTTTGCAAAAGGTGGCAATTAGTATGAGTCTTAAATTTGACAAGTATTGGGGAAGTTTTGATAGAGTGAATCGACTTGTCTATGTTGCTAATGCCCTTGACCCAAGATTTAAGCTCCAACTCTTGAGGAAGCAACACAACATTATTGAAACAAGAAATGATATTATTGAATATATGGTGAGTGAAGTGAAAAGATGCTTGAATTATTTGTATAGTGAGTACAAAGGGGCTAGTCCAATTGATGGTGCACAAAATGATGTGGTCATGACCAATGTTGATGAAGATGATGAAGATGACATTTTAGACCAACTTGAGAGAGAAAGGGCGGAAAAATCTTTGAATGAGATATCAAATGAAGTCGATTCTTTTTTCGCCGATCCTTTTGAAAATTCTAAGAACTCGGCATTCAATCTCTTGGATTGGTGGAAGGTAAATGGACATAGATATCCGATATTGTCCAAGATTGCTAAGGATGTATTTGCAATCCCATCTTCCACCGTTGCTAGTGAAAATGCATTTAGCCTTGGTAGGAGGGTTGTGGATCCTTTTAGAGCATCATTGACTCCGAGAATGGTTGAGGCACTAGTGTGTACTAGTGATTGGCTAAGGGCGGAAGCATTTTCATTTTACAAGGAACCAACGGATGATGAACTTGAATTCTATAAGGAGCTTGAAGAAATTGAATCAAGTAAGATGCTTTAATTTATTATAGTTTTTATGTTATTCATTTATTATAGTTTTGTGATATTAAACTTAAGTTGATGATATTCATTAATTATTTTGTTTGAGAAATGTTATAATGTTGGATTCGTGTGAATTATTATTTTTTGATGTAGATTGGCATCAACTTCAAATGGGTCCTCCTGCTCCTATTCAAGTGCCTCCTATTTTTCCTCCTACTAGAACCCCCTCATCTCAATCTAGTTCAGCTTCAATAAATTCAAGTGTTGGTGCTTCTAGTTCTGGAGGTCAAGGTAGGGGTAGAGGTCAAGTTGCTCCTAGGTCAAGAGGTCGAGGTGTTCCCCAGGCCAAGAGGTCGAGGTGCTTCTATTCCAAGAGGTCGAGGTGCTTCTACATCTAGTGGTCGAGTTGCTCCCATGTCTAGAGGTCGAGGTAGAGGCTAGAGGTGCTCTTCTACTTGTTGAACTAAACAATGGCATTGTATTTTACATGAGTGATATGTAATTCTGACTTAATCTTTGAAGTTTGGAGTTGTATGCTTTATTCTTAAGTTTGGATTTGTAAGTTGTTCTATTCATATCTTTGGATCTGTAAGTTTGGATTTATTCCTATGTTATTAACTTATTAGTATGCTTCATTTTCATAATGTATAAGTTGTATTTGTTTATTCACATCACATTAACAATTTATGCACACACAAAAAAAGTTTAAAATTTCATATTATTTTTTAGATTTCATTGTCGGGATTTATCGGGTTTCCCGATCGGGATCCCGACTTAATCGGGATTTTATTGTCGGGATCCCGACTTAATCGGGACGGGATTCGGGATCCATTTTAGCCTTTAATCGGGATCGGGACGGGATCGGGATTTTCGTAATTGGGATCGGGATGATCCCGATCCCACCCCTAATATACTCTATGCGCAAAGCTCATCGATACGAATGCATCCGCAAAGGCAAAATCAAATTCCAACTTGTAACGAAGCCATAATGGACGAAAAACGAAAGTGTGGTGTTATGGGAAGTGCCACGTGGCGAGCACTGATTAGGGGTAAACAGTAATGACCAATAATTGGGGCTTTCTGGTTTTGGCAAACCCGACTCGCCACCCGAACGCCAACACCTCGTCACCGTCAATGACCACCGTCCGACCATAGATCGGGGAAAGTGATCCCGGAATCATGATCCTCTCAACGAGACGAACTAGGAGCACCCAAGATCATCCACGGAAACCGTGTGAATCGTCCCCGTTGAGACCGACGAAAAACCAAGTTTTCCAATCAGTTTTCCTGCCAAATTAAGCACCGGTGAGTTCTAAAACCTTGATTTTTGAATTCCTTGGTTTCTGTAGATGAATTTAGACATAAAGATCATAGAAAACGGTTGCGAAGGGAGAAAGTTGGAAATTTTGGTGTTTTGGAGGAAAAGTCGCTGGATTATGGGTTATTCCGGTGACAGCACGACGAAACTAAAGAACACGCCGGAATCTGGAAATTTTCCAAATTCCGATGAGTTTTCTTACACGACGCTATCGTCAGCAACATCGGTGCTGACGTCAGCAGCTGTTGACCGGTCAATCATAGTTGTTGACCGATGTTGACCAAGGTTGACCGACAACTTTTCAAAGTGTTTCGATGTTCCGGACTCGATGACGGATTCCGTTTTGCCATTTGAAATATGGTTAAACCCCTATTGAACAAAACAAGGAGAATTAGGGTTTTTCAGTAAATATTTTGTTATCGTTATTAACGATAAATTGTTAGGACTTTTTAGGTTCACCGATTCCGCAAAACCGACTCAATCAGGCCCAACACATTGAAGAGGATGACGAAGATCACCTGGCATTCTTGTGAGTGGATGGGTTGATTTAAAATGGTTTTGCTGGTTATGTTGATTATTGTTTAGTACAATTAGTGGTACCTCTATGAACTCAGGGGTTCGAGTCCCAATGGGTTCATGGCACTCGATGTCTGGATTGGGTTTGAGTCTTGTTGGGTGCTTTTCCCCATAAATCGATTTCCTTTATGCCATGAATTTAATTTAAAAAGGACGTATTGGGCTGTTTTGCATGTAATTTGTCCACAGGTGCAGTTTGGACTTTTTCGTGCATTTGGTGTTCAATGTGGACGCAACTTCGCGTGGAAAAATTATGCATAGAAGCTGACATATTGAAGATCGATTTCCCAAAGTTTCAGATTTTTCCATTGGGCCATTTATTTTATATTGAATTTACAAGTTGGCCCAATTGCGAATTCTGACAATTTTACGCAGTTATAAAAGATTGAATCGTTGAAGGCTTTCCAGATTTTTACGAGAAGTTTCGATTACAGCGACCTTGAAGCCGCCACCAATGGCTTCTCCGACCAGAAGTTCCTAGGCAAAGGCAGTCATGGCTACGTCTACAAAGCCATCATCCGCGGCCGCCGTCATGCGCGAGGACTTGAATTTGTATGAGACAACCACTAGCATTTCACAAGTTGACCGAGCTTGCCGACTTTCACCCACATGCACACTAAAGTAGGGGAAAACAGGGGTGGCAACAGGTTAGGCAAAAGATTTTAATTAAATCCAAATCAAAGCACGTTAACGTTTCAGTATGAACCATAATATAGCTCTCGGAAATATAAGTAAATCCAAGTTGATTAAAAATGAATCATTTATTATCCCTTTTGCCCCCTGCAACTCACTTTGAGATCCCTTTTTGCCCCCTGCAACTCTATTTGTATCCTATCTGCCCCCTGCAACTCATTTTTTGGGAATTTTTGCCTCTTTTCCGTTAACTTAACTGTTTTAGTTAAGTTTGTTGACGTGGCATGTCCACGTCAGCTGCCATGTCATCTTAAAAAATATTTTTTTATTTTTTTAAAAATAAACTTTTTAACAATTAATTTTTAATTTTTAAAAAAATTTCCCACATACAAACAATTTACTTGTATTCCAAATTTGTACACTAGTATGTGGGAAATTTTTATAAAAAAAAAATAAAAAATTTAAAACTCTTTTTTTAGGCTATGTGCGTGGACAATAAATTTTTAATTTTTAAAAAAATTTCTCACATACAAACAATTTGCTTGTATACCAAATCTATCCACTATTGGAATACAAGTAAATTGTTTGTATGTGGGAAATTATTAAAAAAATTAAAAATTAATTGTTAAAAAGTTTATTTTTAAAAAATTAAAAATTAAAAATTAAAAATTAAAAAATTATTTTTTAAGATGACATGGCAGCTGACGTGGACATGCCACATCAGTAAACTTAACTGAAACAGTTAAGTTAACGGAAAAGAGGCAAAAATTCCCAAAAAATGAGTTGAGGGGGCGGATGAGATACAAATAGAGTCCAGGGGCAAAAGAGATAATAAGTGAAAATGAATATAGGGAAACACGTTCAGAGTTCGGAGTTACTTTTCAAAGTACTATATATTATGAGGGACTAAACTGGGTTTCAGATGTGTTCCTAATATAATTGAGGCTTTCTACATTCACATGTAGCAAGGTTGATATGTTACTAATGTATTCCATAAATTAGGCGTCTCAAATACTATCTATGCATTCTATGTTGCAAGCGTACCATTTAATTTTTTGCCCTGCTTTTGATTTGATCGTGCAATGCTCAGCTTCTTCCCATGGAACAATTGTTTACCTTTTCCTACAGCTGCCACGAGCTGTGCATCATCTGAGAAGTCCACATATGCCAGTCCCATCAAAAGTTACAAAGAAAATACATATCAAAACCATCTAGACCAGGAAACTTTTTTCTAAGTAGGAGAAATAATAAAGTCCAGTTTTATATATATATATATATATATATATATATATATATATATATATATATATAAAATAAAACCTGTATTTCAGTCTACTCGCAATGAAAAAAAGGTTCAGAAACGGTAACAAACAGAAGAAAGTGAGGAAACATGCAAATTTTATCTTAATTTGTGCACCCGTGACCCCAGGTTTCCTTCTTTTTTTCTAATCTGGAAAACCCCAGGTTTCAATCCCAGAAAATCTAGATTCTTTTTAAAATGGTTTCCTGATCTATCACTACAACCTCCAAACCCTCACAACCAAATCACTACAACCTTGACATTACCAATAATAGCCTAACACATATGATATCAGGCATATCCTTAGATTGTCCTCAATTACTCATATCAATTAAACCAGCCTTCCACAGGTACTAAAGTGAAAAGGTTTTGCACACGATGATGAAGAAAAATACGGTTCCATATGTTGATACCATACCCAACCGGTCACATGTTGTTGATACCATACCCGACCGGTCACATGTTACCTGCCGAAGGAAGACATTCAGACAACCCTTACCTTCCGGGAACACACTTCCCGGAAGCTTGTCCAGAAGCCTACCCTCCCGGGAACATTACCCCCGGAGACCTGCCTCCTGGGAGAGCCATTCCAGAGGCTCACCTCCAAGCCGACCAAGGCCCAAGCAACACCAACAAGGCCCATATACTACTCTGAGCAAAGCCCACCAAGGCAACCAATGCCTTGGTGACACATGGCTTCCACAAGCCTCCAAGAAGGGGGCAATGTGGGGAACCTACATTGCCACTAATTACAAGGGCGCCATCGCCCTCCTCTATAAATACTCCTCACCCTCCAAAGGGTCAAAGGTTCCAACTCTCTCTCTCAAATGCTCTCACCCACTTTCTCTCCCAAGCTAGAGACTTCCCTTCTTTCCCGGCTGACTTAAGCATCGGAGGATGTAGGCCGGTACCACACCGGTGCCCTTCCGAGCTTACTTCTATTTGTGTGCAGGTTCCAAGAGTCCTCCCCCAGAGTCAGCTTTCCGCCCCTGGTTGAGTCAAGGCAGAAGACATCTCCCCTCATCCGGACACACCCTTCCGGGCGATCATCTTCCAGGCCCTCCCGGAAGCCATCATCCGGAGCTAGCCTCTCAGCTCTCGGAAACATACACACCAATCCGAACAAGGATCCCTTCATTTTCATTGACCGTTGACCCAAGCCATTTTTGGGCATCAACACATGTTACCTGGAGAAGGAAGACATTCAGACAACTCCTACCTTCCGAGAACATGCCTCCTGGAGACATACATTCCGAGAATGCCCTTCCAGAAGCCCGCCTCCAGGCCAACTGAAGCCCAGGCCATGCCAACATGGCCCAGACAACACTAACAAGGCCCATATGCCATTTCAAACAAAGCCCACCTAGGCAACCAATGCCTTGGTGACACAAGACTTCCACAAGCTTCCAAGAAAGGGCAATGTGGGGAACCTACCCACATTGCCCACTAATTACAAAGGTGCCCAAACCTTCCTCTATAAATAGCCTCCACCTTCACAAGTCAAAGGCCCCAACTTTGGTATCCATTTCTCTCTTGAATGCTCTCACCTACTCTCTCTCTCTCAAGATAGAGACTTCTCTCCTCCCCGGCTGACTTAAGCATCGGAGGGTCTAGGCCGGTACCACACCGTGCCTTTCGAGCTTACCTTTCTCTTTGTGCAGGTTTCCCTCAGAGTCATTCCCTGGAGCCATCCTTCCTTTCGTGACAAGACGAGATGGGAGACATCTCTCCTCACCCGGACCTCCTTCCGGACAAGCCCCTTTCGGGTCAGCCCGAAAGCCAACATCCGGAGCTAGCCTTTCAGTTCTCCGAAACACACTCACCGATCCGACCAAGGATCCCTCAATTTCATTGACTGTTGACTCATCCCATTTTGAGCATCAACAATTTGACGCCTTTTATGGGAATCGAGCAAATTCCCTCGTGTTTTACCACTGAGTGAGACCATCTCCTCCATCGTGCCCCTCATCAACATCTCCATCCCCTCCGCAATCATCCTGGGGACTTCTGCTGCGGCATTTAGAGCCACCCTTTGTTGCATCGCGCTCCTGCGTCCGGAAACCCCTGCTACCGCTTCGCGTGATTTCCTGGGGACGCCTGGGAGACTCATGCGACAGCTCTGCCGCGCACTATAGCCCCGCGTGAGTACCCGGGGACGCTTGGGGACTCATGCGTCAGCACTGCGTCGCGGACACCCGCTGCACTTCTGCGTGCGCATCCGGAGACATGCTATAGTGTCACATCAACACCCGGAGCGAACCTCCGCTGAATACGTGTCGCTGCGGCCCGGGGACTGCATCCCGCATCCGCTGCACTCGCTACCGCGTCCTGCATTCTGCAGGCGAACCACACCCTGCGTCCACAGCACTCCGCGTCGCACTACAGCCGGACATCACTGCATCTGCAGCATCCGGATATTGCTGTAGCCGGACACTGCATCTGCTGCGCCTCCTACATCCGGACATCACTACATCTAGACGGAGCGCAACCAATACAGCCTCCGACTGCTGCACCCGCATCCCGCGACCTACGACTGTCGCACCCACGTCCCGCGACCTACGACTGCCGCACCCGCGTCCTGGCGTTATCTGCAACCTGTGTCATCGCATCCAGGAGACAACATCCTGGATGCAGCTATCGTGACGTTACAACACCTTGGCCTCGCAGCCTTGTGCACTCCTACGATCGCAGCAACACTCGTGCTCTGCATCCTGCATTCCGCGTCCGCGTCCCACTACAACTCGCGCACTGCATCCCGGACGCAACACTTTGCGCAACACCAGTGCACTGGCGCTCCGCGCCCCACTACATTTTTCCGGAAGCTGACACTTCCACCCGGAAGCCATCAACCAGACCTTCCGAACTCTTGGTCTCTGCAACCAGGACGCTGCATCTCCTGCATCCTGGGCGCTGCAGCTTCCTGCATCCCACGATGCCAAAACGCGCTGCAAAACCTAGAAACACTGCATCCCGAAGCGACTTGGGGACTGCATTCCGCGGCGCAGCAACGGCGACGATGCAACATCCCGCACCCGCAGCACACGGATGTGGTACCCACGCGCAGTATCTGCTCCATCCTGGACTCAGTACCTCACACTGCAGCACCCCGCGACCACTGCAATACTTACAACTCGCGCACCACCATGTGCGAACCTCTCGCGATCACTTGCAGCTACATCGTGCAGCATCTTACGCGCACTCAAGCGCCTGCTTCCGGCACTTCGCGCGGTGCCCCTCCCGTTCTCCTCGGAGAAGGACCCGAGCAACCAAGCTCCCCTTCTTGGAGAACCGTCCCTCCCGTTCTCCTCGGAGAAGGACCCGAGCAACCAAGCTCCCCTTCTCGGAGAACCGTCCCTCCCATTCTCCCCAGTGAAGGATCTGAGCAACTAGACTACCCTTCTCGGAGAACTCTCCTTCCGGACCATCCCTCCCGTTCTCCCCTGAAAAGGATCCGAGCGACCAAGCTTCCCTTTCTCGAGAACTGTCCCTCCCATTCTCCCCGGAGAAGGACCCGAGCGATCAAGCTCCCCTTCCGGAGATGGTTTTACCAACGACTGTTTGGCCAATTTACCATCTCCCAAGTCTCAACATCCGGCGCCTCATGTTCGGGGTCATGCGAGGGTCTAGTCCCCCTTACCTCGAACTGCCCGGTAAGACTTCACCACAAAACCCGGTGACAGCCTTTCGGCCCCGGTACAAAACCTGGCTCTTCCCTCGTACAAAACGCGGTGACAGCCTTTCGACCCCGGTACAAAACCCGGTGACAGCCTTTTCAGGCCCCGGTACAAAACCCGGCTCTTCCCCGGTACAAAGCTCGGCATCACCGGCACAAACCCGGGTGCAGCCTCTGGATCAACCGAGCACCCGGTTATGGAAACCAATTGAGGGACCAACCTCGTGTTTCCCCGAAACCCGGGTACAGCTTCCGGATCACCCGGGCACCAGATTAGGGAAACCAATCGAAGGACCAACCTCATGTTTCCCCGAAACCCCGGGTATAGCTTCCGGATCACCCGGGCACCCGGTTATGGAAACCCATCGAGGGACCAATCTTGTGTTTCCCCGAAACCCGAGTACATCTTCCGGATCAACCGGGCACCCGGTTATGGAAACCAATCGAGGGATCAACCTTGGTTTCCCTTGAAACCCGAGTGCCATTTCCGAATCAACCTGGCACCCAGTTATGGAAACCAATCGAGGGATCAACCTCGGTTTCCCCTGAAACCTGGGTGCCATTTCCGAATCAACTAGGCACCCGGTTATGGAAACCTCGATCCCTCGGTTTTTCCTGAAATCCGTGTGCTATTTCCGGATCAACTGGGCACCCGGTTATGGAAACCAATCGAGGGATCAACCCTCGGTTTCCCCTGAAACTCGGGTGCCATTTCCGAATCAATCAGGCACCCGGTTATGGAAACCACCCGAGGGTCCACCCTCGCGTTTCCCCACATGCCCGGAATCACCCGGCACTTCCCGACTAGACTCTTCCGACAGCCTCAAAACCGAGCACATCGCAATCCTACTTCCTTACCCTGGGACTTGGGGGACTCCTACCCCACATCAGTCCCCTGGATGGCCCACTGACAACATGTGACCGATATAGGTGATTGTGCAAGTCCACGGCCAAGAAAGCACTCTTGACCGACGACTTGGGGAACTCCTGTTGATACGATACCCGACCGGTCACATGTTACCTGGAGAAGGAAGACATTCGGACAACTCCTACCTTCCGGGAGCACATCTTCCGGAAGCCTATTCTCCGGGAACACGCCTCCCGGAGACCTACCTTCAGGGAATGCCCTTCCAGAAGCCCGCCTCCAGGCCAACTGAAGCCCAGACCGTGCCAACAAGGCCCAGACAACACTAACAAGGCCCATATGTCATTCCAAACAAAGCTCACCTAGGCAACCAATGCCTTGGTGACACAAGACTTCCACAAGCTTCCAAGAAAGGCAATGTGGGGAATGTTCATACCATACCCGGATCGGCCACATGTCATCCAGAAGAAGGAGCTACTGGGACCACTCCCCCCTTCCGGGACCACACCTCCCGAAAGCCTACCCTCCTGGATCACTTCTCCCGGAGGCCCATCCTCCTAGGAGCGCACTTCCAGGACCGTGCTATGTCCTCCAGACAACAAGTATTAAGGCCACCTGGCCCCAGGCAAAGGCCACTTGGGCCCAAGCAACAAGGGCGACTGGCCCCCAAACAAGATCAACAAGGCCCCCAAGGGCCCAACTAGTCTCCTAGAGGCCTGGCTTGGCCTCCAAGAGGCCCAGTAGGGGTAACCTAGGGGACAACCTAACCCACTTGGAACCCTAGGGTTCCCCGCACTATAAATACCTCACTTCCACAAGTGAAAGTAAGTCTATTCTCTCCCACAAAACACTTACTTGCCTCCAAGACTCTCCTTCCTTTTCTCCTTTAGCTGACTTAAGCTTCGGAGGGTCTTAGGCCGGCACCCCACCGGTGTTCCGAGCTTTACTTTCCTTCCTGTGCAGGTACCCCCGTCCCCGGAACAACCTTCCGGGCCCACCCGAAAGCCAGCATCCGGAGCTAGCCTCCTAGCTCCCTGACACACTCCTGTCCGACCCGGACCCTTGACGTTGATCCCATTTTTTGCATCAACAGGGAACCTACCCACATTGCCCACTAATTACAAAGGTGCCCAAACCTTCCTCTATAAATAGCCTCCACCTTCACAAGTCAAAGGCCCCAACTTTGGTATTTATTTCTCTCTTGAATGCTCACACCTACTCTTTCTCTCTCAAGCTAGAGACTTTTCTCCTCCCCGGCTGACTTAAGCATCGGAGGGTCTAGGCCGGTACCACACCGGTGCCCTGTCGAGCTTACCTTTCTCTTTGTGCAGGTTCCCCAGAGTCATTCCCTGGAGCCATCCTTCCTTTCCGGGACAAGACGAGATGGGAGACATCTCTCCTCACCTGGACCTCCTTCCGAACAAGCACCTTTCGGGTCAGCCCGGAAGCCAACATGCTAAGCCAGCCTTTCAGTTCTCTGAAACACACTCACCGATCTGACCAAGGATCCCTCACTTTCATTGACCGTTGACTCATTCCATTTTGAGCATCAACACCATAGCTTTTAGATGGCAGAAATATAACAATACTTCCAGCACGGCTACAGTGCCTGCAAGCGTATTTGCACATCATCTATAGATCAGAGAATAACGCCGGAGGAGTTCAGTTGTTCAAACATGGTAGCATAAAAAACCTCACTCTGCTAATTTGAAATTTTGACCAAAAAAAAAAGAAATTTTGATAACTACTTCCTGTCTCCTTTTGAATTTGATGATGTCTTTCAGTTTTTACTGTTTTTACATAGCAGATTCTTTTTCTACAAAACAATAGTTTTCGGGGTTGGAGGGCATTTTTGGTATCAAGTTTTCAGGTGAGACCTGTGACACCAGACCACTTTTAGCTTGATTTAAGTGATAATAATAGAGAACAAGAGGGATAAGACTTTCCAGTAAGTTTGTCATGCAGTAGCCCAATAGCAACCACTCCCCCGACATCACTGAAGAATTGACATAGATCTTCATCATTTGCCTGAAAATACCAGAATTTTCTAACATCAATGCTTGAAAGAAGAGTATGAGAAAGGCTAATGGGATTGTTTACTTGCCTTAAGGTGAATATTTGATACAAAAGCAGTGCACTAGTCACCAAATATTTTTCTTTTCTCCGGAGCATGCACTTTCATCGTTGCTCATTTTCTAAATCCGGTTTGTCGCCCTTGGCATTCGCCTTTTCCAATTCATTTCGTTCAACTGATTTCAGCACCTGAGAATCCTCTCCATGTGCTTTTTTTGGCATTTGAGTTGAGTCTTTTTGCCTCTAGGCTGGATATTGTTCATTAGATATGTCTGAAACATGCTTTTTCTTGTCACGAGAATTCTTCATGGAAGAATTCTCCCTCTCTTCTGTTAATTTGGATTCTTGCTGTGACTTAAATCATTGTAGCCCTTCCAGACGAGGAGCGACCTAAGCATAAGAAGCAGAACTCAAGTATGTTATTCAATTACGGAAAACCTGAAAATAATTAAAATCCAGCCACAGATCTTAAACAGATTTAGCAAGACTCATACAGCGATTTAAAATAGAAAACATCTAGTCATTTTCATATAATTATGTAGTTATTCAATAGGTGACAAACTCCCATCAAACTTACCTAGAAGCACTGGTGCACTTGGTTTTGATAACAAAGCATCCAGTATCCATCTGATCATTTTATGATTATGTTTTACTTTAATATTCATTAGGTGATGAACTTCACTATGCTGCCTTCAATGATAACCCGACCAGTCTCCATCTCATAACCATATTTATTTATATACAGTTCAATAACATAAATATAAAGAGACAAGAAGTAGAACCATGACCAACAAATTCGCATACTCTATTTTAATTTTCCATAGAACATTCAAATCATAAGGGCAAAAGAGAAAATGTACCTTCTGTGCTGCACGGTCAAAATCCTCCAACGAACCAAACTCTCCCTCAACGCGTAACCATGAGTGGCAGACGTCCTGAATTATTCTCCCTTTTAGAAAGGGAAGGTATCATGTAATCCAAAAAGTATTGTGCAGGAAGGGAACTGACTACTCTGCAAAAAATGCTATGTAAACAATCATGCAATAGGTTTGATCATAAGATATGGATGAGGAAACAAGAAATGTTAACCTCTGAACCAGTCCCAGGAAATTTTTAACAATAGCATCTTCTGTATATAGACCGAGCTCCATTCATATTGCCCAATTAGATTTCCATTCTGCTATAACCTTCCCAGGTTTCCATCATTGCACCACTAACAGCACATATATAAATTAAACACCATATATAAAAACAGCAATAACAACAAGATGAACGTAACAATGCAAAATTTAAAAATTCCAGAATCGTCAGACCGGATCTTAAGTAAACTCTCCCAAACTCCACGAGCTGCATGCTTGTCTTTTTCCACATTTAGCTCCAGACGGGCCCAATAAGCATGCAAGCGTAACAAACCATCTGTGTTCTTCAGGTATGCTGATAGCTAATCCGATGGATTCTGACAGTGTACATTGTAAGAATTTCCATGTGCACGAAATATACTTTATTTTCTCTAAAATGCCAAAGAAAAACAAACCTGCAAAACCTTGGCCGAACTATATCAATTAATAAGTACGTATTGTTAAATTCGGAATTGTTTAAGACTCCAGTTTTATGCCACAGAATTACCTTTTTCAAATTACAAGATTACACTTTACACCCACCCTAATACGGAGCCCTGACCTAGCCCCATTTAATAAAGATGACCAAGAGGCACAAACTATCTACTGTCAAAAAGAATTCTTTATTCACATTAAGCAAAAGACAATGACAGACCTGAAAGATTTCCCTTATTAATGAATAGTCCAAGACATGCTCTCCTTCAACAGGACATGATATTCTTCTCCTTAAGCCATCTATGCGGGTGAGGTACAAATTGAGGTACTAAGAAAAAAACTGTCGAGTAAATGAGTGTATTCAAATAGTATAAAACGTATTGAGTTGCAAAGCCGGACAGCAAAATCAAATATAAGAATAACTGTACCTCGGGGATTGAAAGACGAAGCTCAAGAGACTACTCAAATACCTGAGAATGAACAATAATTTAGAAGGTGGTGAGCTTCTGAAGAAACAGAAAGGATTTCTATACTTTAATACAAAACATAGTCAATGTAAGACACAAAAAGAAATTAGGAAGAAAAGTGAGTTTCAGACTCATTCCAGACTTTGGCATCACACCAAGCAGTTCCAGTAGATAAATTAAAAAGTTGCCAGCATCAAACCAGCCTTTGGTCTGGATCACTCTTTTACAGTAAAATGACTTAACCTATTGGTTCTGTGTAAATTTGTTTGGAAAATTATCTAAAATGGCCCAAGTGGCAAACTTTTGTTCTAAAATGGACAGTGGGCAGCGAGCAATTCCACAGTAGTCAAATTGTGAATAAGATTTTGCAATTAAATCCCTGGGTACCTCAAAGTGTGGTCATAGTTCACTATAGTGTGTTCGTAGTCCACTATAGTGCAGTCATAGTCTATCATAGTGTGATCGTAGTCCACCATAGTGTAGTCGTAGTTCATTTATGAAAAATAAATTACTATTCCCAATTTGCAATTAAAATCCTGGGTACCCAAAATGTAGTCGTAGTCCACTATAGTGTGATCGTAGTCCACATAGTATAATCATAGTCCATCATAATGTGATCATAGTCCACCATAGTGTGGTCGTAGTCCATTTCAGAACAATAAATTACTATTCACATTTTACCCATAGTCTCTTTTTAGTATATACATAGTCTCCTATAATATGATCATAGTCTCTTATAGTCCCCTTTCTAACTCGGCAACTTAACGCTATTCTTCCCAACAACTTCAAGCCATTCTTCCCGGTAACTTCATGTCATTCTTCCCATCTCATCAAAACAACACCAACTCAGATTCATGATCAATTTTAATTCCCAAACTTCAGCACAAATTACTCAACTTTCAATCAAAAAACCACAAATTAAACAAATTTAAATCTAAAAACACAAACTTTTTGCAGAGGCATTTTCTTGTAAAAACACAAACCTAGTGATTAGTTGAAAACTTCAGCACAAATTTTTTGAGAACCAAGGCATTTTTTTGTAAGATTCATGATTGTTGTTTGACTGAAACAAACTCCAACCCAAATAAGGAAACCACACCACACCAGCAAATGAAATCCAAGCAAACACATCACCAACACTAACCCGGATTAGCAAATTCCAATCCCACTAAAACCCAGATTTTCAATCAAACCAACTCCATCAAATTCTCTCCCAAAGCCCACCACCAAAAAGCAATCTTTTTTTTTTATTTAGAACATAAACTCAATTTTTCATTGGAGTCGGCTAAGGGAGAGACGCCGTCGTCGAGCACGCCCGGGCCGAAGTGTTCCAAGTCTGAATTCAAGTTGGGTTATTGGTCGGGCTTGGGCGGCGGGTTGGTGAGCTTTGCATTCAGCAGCGACGGAGAACCGGCCGGCCATTTTGATTGGAGACAACAGCGGGGAAATCTGACCGGAAGCACGAAGAGAAGGGGTGGCTGTACTGCTGCAAATAGAGGAATTGTGAAGGAGCTGCTTATGCAATTAGGGATATTGGGTGACGTTGTAGAAAGGATTTGGCCACCCAAACATTTTAGAACAAAAGTTGGCTACTTGAGCCATTTTAGATAATTCCCCAATTTGTTTCATTTGAGATGGGTAAAGGGATCTGAATGGGGTGATCGAGAAATTTAAGTCCTCATTAAAGAATATATTAGTTGATATATTAAGTCGTAGGAGAAGTAAATCTGCAGTCAGAATTTCACGTTACCTTTTGAAAGTTAGCCATTTACTTCTTGTTTCAGTTGCCAATTCTTTTGTACAAGAGCATGACAAGGGCGAAATGTTTAGAATTTCTGTAGAACCACACATCACTCAATTCACAAGTTAGCAGGGCCCATACGAAAGCTCAAACCTATGGTGGTTATCTTTGTCCTCAATTCTTTTAAAGCAAACTAGTTTCACCGCACAAGCATACGCAGTGTGTGAGGCTGTTTCTTACTCACGGGCTCTGTGCGCCCCATCACCATAAGGTTTCTAGTATTCAAGAGACATTGCTATGGAAGAACTCATAAAAACACAAAAGCAAAGGGGAATCTATGCCTAAGTAAGCTCAAAATAACAAGATAAAACATACGAGAGGAGATTAATTCATTAATGCAGCATACATCAAAAGACAGAGCAAAAACAATGCCACTTAACATGTATTGAAGGCAACACCAACTTGGATAGATATAGGGAAAATTAGCAAAGGAAGGACTAAAAACAACATCATTCAGTTCAACTACTGGAATCTTCGAAAATTAACTTTCATTTTTCCCCATACCTCACATCAATGCACTTTACCTGAATGCCACTCAAAAGAAAGTATGACAAGCAGAGAAATGAAATCTCATAAACAGGATCACATAGTATCAAACTTGTGTGGACGTCTACATGATATATATATGATTAGGTAGTACTAGAAAAGTAGCATAACTATATACATGCAACATCAAAATTGCATCCTATAAGCTTAAAGAATGAAACAGAAGAACCATATACAAATAAGAACCTCAAACTCTGAGTATGTATCACGAAAAAGGCTTTCTTTCAAACTTATTATCTTCTATTTTTCCCTAGGCAATCACTACTTGAATTCTTATTCTGGGAAATTTATGTGCTTATTCCATGGTACAATATACGGACAATAAGAACCCACCAATCTTTGAAGCATAACTCAAAGACCGATATTGATTGACTCAAATTGCTACAAACATTACATTCAACATAAACATTCAACATGGAAACACATGACAGTCAGATTCTATAATGAAGTAGAACCAAGCGCATCAGAATAGCATGATTAATTTGATCTGATGAACTTTATGCATTTTATATATTATTACCCAGAAATGAACAAATTCACTGTGGAACCTTTAAAATCTCTGATCCATCAAAACAGCACATTAAAAATCTTCAGAGAAATGAATGCTGGTGAACCAGAATGAAATTAGCAGTCCTAACAGAACAGAAAGATGATAATTAATTTATTCCCAACGGCAGTCATATGTAATATAAACTCTTAGCACTTGTAGATACTAGGGTTTGATAACAAAGAATCCATCCAATCGTTTTAGGATTATGATTTCATTCAATATGTTGCCTTCAATATAACTTTCAGCACTCTTCATATTTCAATTTGCATTTCGACAACTTTATTCCATTCTATACAGTGAAATGACTATGATAAAAAGGAGACAAGTAGAGCCATGACCTGCATATTCGCATACTCTAACTGCTTTGATTTTCTAACAACAATCAATTCGTAAGCGCAAAAGAGAAAATGTACCTTCTGTGCTGCATGGTCTAAATTCTAATGAACCAAACTCCCTCTCAAAGCATAACCACGAATGGCAGATGTCCTAAATTATATACTGTTATGCTGAATGAAATTTCAAACTAAATGAATTGGATAACTATGAAGCAATACGAAATGCTGATGATGTTTACTACTACATCACTTCTATCAGCAAATTACATCAGAGATGATGTTCTCTTGGTGATTGCGCATGCAAAACAATGCACCACGCACTAAAACATTCTTATATTAATCCCTCAACCACCTCTAGCATATATTTTATATCCCAATGCAATAATTCTTACTGACTATAATGTTATCTTCACTAGAAAGTTGTAAGAAGTTCTTTACTTCTTCCTTATGGACACCAGACATATGAAGAGCAGGGCACTTGTCAGATATATCTTCCAGATCCTCATTCCAGAACAATCCAAAGACTTTTAAAGAAAATAACCACAATTAACTGACAGTAAACACAAAAAGGAAGATATTTAATTTTAGAGAGATGATTTTGGCACACCCAAAATCTCCTCCTACACACCTTTGTGTGATCTCGGTCGTTGATTTCTCTTTTATAATTCAATCCAACGGTCAAGATTAAAGAGGGGTGTGCAAGAGGTGATTTTGCCTCCCTAATTTTATGGCAGAATCACAACATTCAATATCAACTAACACATTTGCAATTTTTTTTTCCAGAACTCAATACATAAAAAGACCCAAAGATGGTTGTGAAGGATGGCCTTTAATTGCATATTGGAGTCATTCCTGATTTCGCCGAGGGACGGTACTACTACTTCACACTAACATCTCATTGATTCTAAACCCTATGCTATCAATTAAAACATTCCACAACAGGCTTCCAACATAATAAAGCAACCATTCAAAATGTGTTGCAAGTTGTTTTGCTACGCAAGACATCGTCATGGAATAAATCATAGATGTCGCCGGTAGCCACCAAATGACCACCTCCCTGCCAGCGTGTGTCTGAATCTCGTAGTCCCCAAAACCCACCGTGCAGGCTGAAATGAGTGATTCATAGATATATCTAAATATATTCTTTCCTGCAGCCTTCTCATCTTTCGAGACATATGACCTAAACAGAAACCCCCCAAAACCACAAGGAATATCGTGATCAAGATTGGGCAGATTATTTCCAACCAACGCTTCACTGTCACGTTCTTGACCATGTGTAGAAGCCGACCACCGAGGCCTTCCAAAAGCTGAGTACCTCAAAAGTTAACTTGCGATTGCAAAACCACAAGAATGATGGCTGTAAAAATCCTAGACCTGGTAGATATTGGGTAGACATCACCGTAGCCAACTGTTGTCACAACAACGATATAACGCATGAAGTGGACAAACTTGGGCTAAACCAACGGCTCGCTCAGATGGAAATGCAACCTATTCAAGTACATGCAACCTATTCAGGTACAGATTGAGCAACAACAACAGCATGATGAAATTCAACAACCGGTTGTAAATGACCCGGGGCTGGAGATTCAACAAATTGAGGAAAATTAGCGGATTGTTGTTTTGCTGCGTAGGTTCATAGTTTGGGTGGTGCTCTATCTGTTTGTTTGGCATTTGGTTCATCAGTACACGAATAAAGGTGATTGGGCAAGGCATGATAAACTTGATCCCAAGTTTGTCCACTTCACGCGTTATATCGTTGTTATGATCCTCACAACAGTTGGCTACGGTGATGTCTACCCAATATCTACCAAGTCTAGGATTTTTACAGCCATCATTCTTGTGGTTTTCCAATCGCAAGTTAACTTTTGGGGTACTCAGTTTTTTGAAGGCCTCGGTGGTCGGCTTCTACACATGGTCAAGAGCGTAACGGTGAAGCGATGGTTGGAAATAATATGCCCAATCTTGATCACGATATTCCTTGTGGTTTTGGGGGGTTTCTGTTTAGGTCATATGTCTCGGAAGATGAGAAGGCTGCAGGAAAGAATATATTTAGATATATCTATGAATCACTCATTTCAGCCTGCACGGTGGGTTTTGGGGACTACGAGATTTAGACACACGCTGGCAGGGAGGAGGTGGTCATTTGGTGGCTACCGGCGACATCTATGATTTATTCCATGACGATGTCCTGCGTAGCAAAACAACTCGCAACACATTTTGAATGGCTGCTTTGTTATGTTGGAAGCCTGTTGTGGAATGTTTTAATTGATAGAGTAGTGTTATTGCGTAGGGTTTAGGATCAATGAGATGTCTATGTTAGTGTGGAGTAGTAGTACCGAACCTGAATAGGAACCAGTTCTTCTTGAATTTCATCCTGCCGTTGTTGTTGCTCAATCTGTACTTGAATAGGTTGCATTTCCACCTGAGCCCGAACCTGAGCCAGCCGTTGGTTTAGCCCGCCAATCTCCTGGTCTTTCTGGGCAATCACTTCTAGCACATAACGATATTCTCTAGAGGGAACAAAATCTATGACTTCAGGTAACAAGAGTGGGGCTAAGGTAGCATCGTGAAACTCCTCTTCTTCCAGGGGTTGATGCTCTCGATGATGGGGTTGATGCTCTTGATGATGGGGTTGGCGATGGGGTTGATGCTGTTGATGCATCATTAGCACCGGAAGGGGGGCACCGACAGCAAGGGTTGGGTGTCCCCTAGATCCATGGCGACGCCGCAGCTTTGGGGGAGAGACTGACCGGCGTGGTCGTCGTCCACTATCGACAGGAACAGGAACAGGAACGAGTGGGTCTCCTCCTCTTGGTGGTGGACGGCGTCGCTGCCCCGGTGAACCGGCTGAGCAAATCGGTGGAGTTCCGTGAACACGCCGCCCTGTCCCACTAACAAGCTCGGATTGACCCGCCATCACAAACAAAGAAAATTGAAGAACTTGAAGAAAACTGCAGAAAATTGCAGATGGGAAGGGTTTTGTGTGAAAATGGCCTGATGACTGTTGGGCCGAAATGTAGCCTGGACAAGCCCAGAGTACAGCTGCGGACTCCCGCGAGTAAAGCTGCGGACGCCCGCGAGTACAGCTGCGGACTCCTGCGAGTACAGATGCGGCCTCCTGCGAGTGAGTGCGCGAATACAGCTGCGAACTCACGCGAGTACAGCTGCGGACTCGCCGCCGCCACCACAAAACGTCTCCTCCTCGATTTCCACAACGCCGCTGCTGCGACCGCCGCCGAGGTAGAAGTCTTCCCGTACCCCGATCCACATCTACCGACCAACCACAAGACCAACTCATCCCGAGCCCACCCCCACCAATTTACTCAAGCGACCCAATCCCCCACCCAAACAAAACCGCCGCCTCCAAGCCTTCAACCACCGAAAACGGCGCCGATCCAGACCACCACCGTCACAAAGACCGCCTATTACCATCAAACTCCTCCGGTAACCACCAAGATCTGGAGTGAAAACCCCGCAGGGAGGTGGAGTAGTCGACATCGGCTGTGGGAGAGAAATATCAATGTAACCCCCAGGGACGAAGCCAGGATTGGAATATCACGCGGGCTAAAATTCAAGCTTCAAATATTTTCTTTTGACAATGAAGATATATACTTAAATTTATTATGTTGGCATAAATTAACTAAATTTATAATTTTTTTCAAGCAACTAGTTAGGGGAGAAACGACGATGTTTTCTTTTAAATGAAAAAACAAAACGCGTGACGCGTTTCTTCTTCTTCCTCTCGCTGAGCCGCCACTGGGAAGTAGGGCCGGGAAAAAGTCCCGGTCTCGTTGTCCTATTCCGAAAATGCACCGAACCGTTTGGGACGGACGGATTTTGTTCCGAACCGGTACAAAACAGGACAGGACCGGAACGGAGGAATGTTGTACTGGACTATCCTGTTTGTCCCGGTTTGTAAAAGCCCAAAGCCTCTAAGTCTAAAGCCCAAAGCCTAAAAGCCTAAAGCCTCTAAGTCTAAAGCCCAAAGCCTAAAAGCCTAAAGCCCAAAACCTTTTTGTTTTCTTTGGTCCGTTCTCTCTCACAGCACGCTCTGCACCAACATCCCACCCTCTTATCTTCTTCTTTTTTTACTCAAAGTCAAAAACTTATCTTCTTCTCCACCACAAACCTCTCTATCTCCGCCAACACCCCATCTTAAACCTCTCTATCTCCGCGCACCACCATTGATTTCTCTTCTCCTCCCCATCAATTTCTTTTCTCCGTGTACCGTCACCACCAAAACTCTCCATCTCCTCCTTCATATCCATCTCCTCCTTCCATATCCTTCTCCATCAATAAACCCAGTCGATTTTGACCGATCCAACAAAACCGCCGCCACCACCACCAAACTACTAGTACTAATTTTTTGAAGGCTCAATTTCTAACCCGGGCTTGAGCTCGAGTTAGCCCTCTAATAGCTTCGTCCCTGGTAACCCCAGATCTATCTCTACTTCTAATCTACCTGACAAAAACGAGTTGTACAATTGACTTATGATGAGCTAGGGTCCGGCCTTATTGCCCGCCCCTATCGTCCTCCCCACACCATCCTCCACCGTTCTATTGAAATAACGCTTAATACTTAAAATGCCCCCCAAACTCACTTTCGGTAAAAATTCGCCCCCCAAACTTTGAAATGCCATAATTCGCCCCCCTAACTCAATTCTGTTAAACAGTTGCCCCCTTTGGCATTTTTCCGTCCAATTTGGCTGAGGTAGCAGCCACATCCTCAAAAACTGGAATCCACCCTTGTCCAAATAAGCAAAAACTTAAAAATTCATCCAATTAAATTGGGAATTCACCAAATACCGCCGACGATGAATCTGTGGACAGACGACAACGCCTCTTTAATGGAGGCCTTTATGAGCTCCTCCGATGTCACTTCGTTTTGGGCTCCGTCGTTCTCAGCCCAGGCGACGCCCAACACCGCCAATCACTCCCACCAAGTCCAGCAGCTTCAATCCTCTGCCTCCACGTCGGACTACCCGAGATCTGCTTCCGCGCAATCCCAGTCGTCGGTCGCGCCGCCCTTCAATCAGGAGACGCTGATGCAGCGGCTCCAGGCCCTGATCGGAGGTGCCCGCGAGAGCTGGACCTACGCCATCTTCTGGCAGTCCTCCTACGACTACTCTGGAGCCGCCGCTGTCCTCAGCTGGGGCGAAGGCTTCTACAAAGTCGAGAGGGACAAGTTGAAAGCCAAGCCCAAGACCACCACCACCTCCGCCGCCGAGCAGGAGTACCGGAAGAAAGTCCTCCGAGACATCAATTCCCTGATTTCCGGCGCCGACACGTCAGCAGAAGGCGTCGTCATCGATCAGGAGGTCACGGACACCAAGTGGTTCTTCCCAGTCTCGATGACCCAGTCGTTCGTCAACGGCGGCGGGCTTTCGGGTCAAGCCTTCTTTCACTCCAATCTGGTCTGGGGCGCTGGGTTGGACCGGCTGGCGACCTCGCCATGCGAACGGGCCCGGCAGGGGCAAGTGTTTGGGCTGCAGATTATGGTCTGCGTTCCGACCGCAGATGGAGTTCGGATTTGATGAATAAGGTCCGGGGTTCTGTTTAATTTGATGAATTTTTAAGTTTTTGCTTATTTGGCCAAGGGTGGATCTCAGTTTTTGAGGATGTGGCTGCCACCTCAGCCAAATTGGACTGAAAAATGCCAAAGGGGGCAATGGTTTAACAGAATTGAGTTAGGGGGGCGAATTATGGCATTTCGGAGTTTTGGGGGGGGGGCGAATTTTTACCGAAAATGAGTTTGGGGGGCATTTTAAGTATTAAGCGTTGAAATAAACAGTTAAAAAGAGATCCAATGACTATGAAAGAAAATAAACTCTTAAAAAGGAGATCCAAAGGTTGCCAAAGAAAAATTATAGTGCACCACATTTACACAATCCCACCCAAGTTTAACCTCCGTACTCTGCCTCCTTCTTCTGATCTCCATTGTTTTTCTTCTGATCTGCATTCCATCTGCTGCTCTCCTCTCCTCTCCGCATGGTTTTCAAAACCCTAAGTGAACTCTCCAAAATTCCGAGTCAAGTAGCGCAGCAATGGGAGCGACGGTGACGGAAGGTTTGGCGATTCAGTGTATCGCGACCGGAGGACGATGAAGCACGCCCGCGACAACGTTCACGGAATAATCTACCTCGAGCCGGTGAGAGTCTCGATTCCGCCGTTCAACTTTGCTTTTCTGATTTCGCCGTGTTTCCTGTTTTTGAATTTGTTTTTGTTTTCCGAGCGTCAATGAATTCGTAGTTGAATCGAATGCGATACAACTTAGTGAACTATTTGAGTTAGCTTTGGACTGTTAATTCTAAGTTTTCTGTTTTGATTTGGCATAAATTACATGTTGTTTAGTAGATTTTGTGTTTGTACGCTTGGAGCTGTTGATTTGAAGCGGTTATGTGCTTTGCCAATTCTTTTTTTAACTGTTTATTTTGACATTAATCCTGCTCTTTGTCCTATTGCTATTGAAGGGTGCTTTGTGTTTGGACATTGGGAGATCAGCTGCCTGAGTCCAAGATCATCTTCGACACGAGACTGCTGGTGTTATTGTAGCGGCATCTTCATACCAAATTGACACAATAAAAACTCGATTACAGGTATGTGAAGGGTACCGAACATCTTCCTTGATTATCTGTTGGACTATAACTGAACTGTCTTTTAGGGAAAATGAAGTATTCGTTCATATGATTGTTCAGGTTGCTTGTCACCCAATTTAGTGATCTTCAGATGATCGCTTCTTGCGTATTCTTGGTTTGTTGAGTCAGCATGTGCTCCAATTGCTGACTTGGTATGCTTTGCACAACCCAACCTGTAGGGCTCCACAAATTTACATTTTGGAGAATGAATGGAGGTCCTCTCTAGTTTCTTAGAAACTTTTGATGCTAGGAATTGAACTAGAAACGATTTGTTTTGATTCGATGCTTTTAATATGAAGTTTTGATTTTGGAGAATGAATGGAGGTCCTCTCTAGTTTCTCTGTTGTAATCCTATCTAAAAGTTTTGATTTTGATTCAGTTTTCGGTTTTTGGTGTTTGGTGTGTGGTTTGTAGCAGAAGAAGTTGCGTATCAAGAAGATGAAAAGTCCAGGACTTTTGAATTTTAGGTCTCTGAGGACAAGAGGCGGAGGCCACATGGCAGATCTCTTAAGAAAAAGAATGTATCCAATGATCTCAATTGATGATTGTTGATACCATACCCGACCGGTCACATGTTACCTGCCGAAGGAAGACATTTGAACAACTTCTGCCTTCTGGGAGCACATCCCCGGAAGCTTGCTCGGAAACATTCCTCCCGGAGACTTGCCTTCCGGGAATGCCCTTCCGGAAGCTCACCTCGAGGCCAACCAAGGCCCAGACCGCACCATCAAGGCCCATATGCCACTCCAATCAAAGGCCACCTACAATTTCCCAAGAGAACTTGAATAGTAATTACGTCACTATAGACCTCGAATGCTTCCATTTGTGCAGGACCATCGGTTGTGGTTTCCGTTGATGACTCCATTCTTGAATTCGTATTTTGGTTTTTGGAATTTTTTTTCCTTCAAAACATGATCTTCTTTTAAATAGAAAATTATGAACGGTTTGGATCATCGATATCACATTTCGATATTTGTGGAATGATTGAATATGGATGTTGACGGGTTAGTGTTATGAAACATTCTCAACACCAAGCGTTATTTGAGGTAATCATGAATATCAAAATGCGATATCAACGATACGAATCGTTCATCTATTGCGGTCATATGTAAGGTTATGTTTCAACGAAAAAAAATTTAAATATAGTTAATATAATCCCTGTAATGGAGCGAGAATGTAAACGGCGATGGACGGTCACAAATGAATGTACCAATTTACCAAAAACGGGGTCGTAACTTGGGGAAGAGTCCTTCATGAAAGTTGTACAGTGCCTCAATACGAATGTAAAAGCAAAGACCGAGCATCAAGTTGGGTCCGCATGTGAAAGTTACATCATAGTAAAATTGGAATTTGATCGGCCTACGGTCATAAGATGGTCATAAGATGGTCATATGATGGTTATACGATGGTCATACAATGGTCATATAAAGGTAAACCAATAAATAAGACATAATATAAACTAAGTGGGTAAATTAAGTTTATAAGACGGTCATAAGATGGTAATACGAAGGTTATACTATGGTCATACAAGGGTAAACAAATAAATAAAAACAAAATTAAACTAAGTGGATAAATTTAGCTCATATGACGGTCATAAAACGGTCATATTACGGTTATAAGATGGTCATATGACGGTCATATAAGGGTAAAACAATAAATAAGACATAACATAATACTCCTTGTTCGCGCCACATAGATCCAATGACGCGCCGCCATGTGGCTGCTCTTTTTTGCACCACATGGCACCGCCCCATTGGCCGATCCCTCCCCCACATTTACTTCGCTGTAACTTTCCCGTTCGGTGTCCGCTTCGCGCCCGGTCTTCGCTGTTGCGTTCGTATCAATGCACTGTACAACTTTCTTCAAGGCTGCATCCCCGAATTATGACCTCGTTTTCTGTTATTCAATGCATTCATCCGTGACCGTCCGTTCTTGTTTACCTTGGAGCTCCGTTACACAGTCTCAGTTCACTTTTTCCTGAATTTTTTTCCCCAACCTGGGGTCCCCCTCACTCCCGCATAATATGAACAGTTCGGATTGTCCATATCGCATTTCGATATTCGCAAATGATCAAAATATCACTCGGTGTTTAGAATGTTTCGTAACACAAACCCCCTAACAGTCCTGTTCAACCACCCGACATACTTCGAATGTAATCTCGACGATCCGAACTGTTCATTCTCTTCGATTCCCCGGAACGCAGTGTCTTGGCCAAAACAATCCAAGAAATCAGATCCACTGTTGCCGAATTAGCGCCAATACGTACGCGGCAACCGACGATCCCTTGCAAATTTCCACCATCCTGGGCCAGGCGTTATGTAATCACTGTTTTGGTCCTTCTCAAAAGTCCTAGGGCCCACTCTCACGAGTCCAACGAATATGACCGCGCCTCGTACCGATATCGTATAGAAAAGTTATCCCAGCCCAAGGCCACTGTTTTTGATCGCCCAATCACAGCGCGCCACTTGGCGCTCTCCCCAGCCTGCCCCTTCCAGCTCCGACGTCCCTTTTTCGGCCAACCAACGGCCGCTGCTCCCCCACCAAATGCTTCCCCGCTTCATTCCGCACCGAACCCAACCAATCCCGACCGGCAAGGTCGCCGAAAAAAAGCAGAGGCGACGGCACAAGCTACCAGACGTTATTTCCGGCCTAATTCCGACCAAAAATGGCCAAGTTGGAAGCCGAAATCACCACCAATCGATTTCTCTCTTGACGCACTTAAAATTTCCACTATTCAATTGATCGAAATGGCGCTGATTTGACTCGAAACGGGATTGGTCAGTTTTCCCCATATTCCGGTAACCTATCGCCAGCGATTCTAGCTGGAACGGTTGCCGCGACCCCACCATTCCCTTCCCCGCTTCATTCCGGGTCCAACCGAACCGGTCCCGCCACCCAGTTCCCTCTGAAGAAGGAGCGGCGATGCCGCTTACATCCCGATGACATCCGGTAACATTTTCCGGCCGGAAATTGGCGGAATTGGACCCCGAAAACTATCCCAATCGCTTGGTCTCATCTCGTACTTGAATTCCCACTATTCAGTCGATCGAAAGCCCTCCATTTGAGCCGGTTGCACTCTCTGCGCACTGGCCGGAAAATCCCCAGTTTGCGGCGAATTGCAGCAGCAGCGATTGAGGACTAGCGCCGGTCGGTTTCTACAATAGCCCAATACTATCACAGTAGCCCAAAACCCTCACAGTACCCCTAAACCCTCACAATACCCATTCCCCTAAACTTCACAGTACCCAATATCCTAAACCCTCTCAGTACCCTCCAAGTACCCTCTTAGTACCGTCACAATATTAATTACCCTAAACCCTCCCAGTACCCTCACAGTACCCTTTACCCTCAACCCCACAGGACCTCCCAGGACCGTCACAGTCCCTCCCAATACCCATTACCCTAAACCCTCACAGTACCAATGACCATCTTATGCGTCGTATGACCTTAATATTTTTTATTATTTTTTTTTTTTTTTTTTGTCCCTTGTTTGTCAACCTTTTATCATCGTTTTGTCATTTTTTTGACTTTGCTTTGCCTTTATTTTTCCCTTTTTGTTTTTTTTTCTTTTTTTTTTTGGTTTTCCTTTGTTTGGCCATTGTTTTTCCATCGTTTTACCATCATTTTGCCATCTTTTTACCGTAGGCCGATCAAATTCCAATTTTTCTACGATGTAACTTTCGCTTGTTGACCCAACTTTGTTGATACTATTTTGTCTATTATTTTGCTGTGATCGTTTTAGTTTGCTTTTCCTGTTAATTTTTATTGGTTCTTTGTTCTTTTGTTTCGATTTTTCTCTTGCGTGGCTCATTCCTTTTTCTCATGTACTTTGCGTTTATGTTTCTGCTCATCTATTTTTGTCTATTATTTCCTTGTTCCCATATACCATCGTTATCATATTTCCATAGTTTCCTTATTTCCCCTTAGTTTATTTATCTATTTATTGTTTCCTTTGTTCCATTGTTCGATTTTTTTTTTTCTCTCTTTCCTTCTCTTTTTATACCCGACCGGTCACATGTCACCTGGAGAAGGAAGACTTTCAGACAACTCTTACCTTCCAGGAACACACTTCCCGGAAGCCTGTCCGGAAGCCTACCCTCCGGGAACATCTCTCCCGGAGACCTGCCTCCCAGGAGTGCCATTCCAGAGGCTCACCTTCAGGCCAACCAAGACCCAAGCAACATCAACAAGGCCCATATGCCACTCCAAGCAAAGCCCACCAAGGCAACCAAGGCCTTGGTGACACATGGCTTCCACAAGCCTCTAAGAAGGGGGGCAATGTGGGGAACCTACCCCACATTGCCACTAATTACAAGGGCGCCATTGCCCTCCTCTATAAATACTCTTCACCCTCCAAAGGGTCAAGGGTTCCAAAAAAGGTCACTCTTCACTCTCTCTAAAATCTTCTCTACTGTAGAGATCCCCTTCTTCCCGGCTGACTTAAGCATCGGAGGATCTAGGCTGGTACCACACAGGTGCCCTTCCGAGCTTACCTCTCTTTGTGTGCAGGTTCCCCTGAGTCAGCTTTCCGTCCTAGGTCGGGCCAAGACAGAAGACATCTCCCCTCATCCGGACACACCTTTCCTTACAAGCACCTTCCTGGCCCTCCCTAAGCCATCATCCGGAGCTAGCCTCTTGGCTTCCCCGAAACACACACATCAATTCGAACAAGGATTCCTTCACTTTCATTGACCGTTGACCCGAGCCATTTTTGGGCATCAACAGTTTGGCGCCGTCTGTGGGAATCAAACAAATTCCTACGTGTTTTACCGCTGGCAAGAACAGACAAGTGGCGTGGTTTTGTGGGTGTTTGGTTGGTCGCCCCTGTTGTGCGTGGGGGTGGCGCTTGTGGGGGCTGGTTGGGCGAGGTGCTGGGGGGTTTGTGGTTTGTGTGGCTGTTGGGCTTTCGGTTCGGCGTGCGTTTGGGTGTGGTTTCTCGGCTCGGTGCCGGCCCCCCCCTTTTTGGAGCCGGCCTCCCTGGTTCGCTGCCGGGTTCCTTCCTCTCTCTCCTCCTCCTCGGCTTGTTCCCGTGTTCTCGGCCTCTTGGCGGGAGTGGCTGGCCTCGCGCTTCTGGTTTGCTGCCGTGGTGGCGCAGGAGTGACCCGACCTACCCGCGCCCGGGCCTCCCCCCACCACTCCTGTCTTCTCAACGAAGGGTACAATCCGTAAATCCAGCGTGGGGTGTGGAGGGTTTTGATCCTTTTGTTCCGGGAGGAATCGCCTCTCATCATATTGCCGGCGGGGGGGGGGGGGGGGGGGGGGGGTGGGGGGGGGTGGGGGGGGGTCTGGGGTGTGCTTGGGGGGAACCGATCATAGCATGATTCAACAGCTCTTGGACCAGGTCATGGAGCTCGTCAACGACCGGGCGAAGGAGCGCCGAGACAAGGCCAACCGCCCTGGAGCCGCCCCTACCCGGGAGAGTCCCTTCACGAGCCGAGTCCTAGCATGCACCGATGAGCTCCAGGATGTCGACTCCAAGTCACTGCGCATCGCGCTCTATGGCGGCGGTCCCGGAGAATGCCCTAACATCCACATGAACAGCTTCTGGTCCAACATGTACTTCAAAAGGATCTCGGACCAGGCGCAGTGCCTTTACTTCCCGAGCACCCTTTCGGGCGCAGCCCTCAACTGGTTTTTCCGGCTGCCCTCGGGAAGTATCGACAGCCTGACGGATATGGAGATCGCCTTCATCGAGCAACATCAAAGTCAGAGCTCGACTTTCTACTCCTGCGAGGATCTTTACGCCATCACCCAGGGACCTGATGAGAGCTTGCACGAGTACGTCGCGCGATTCAGCCATGAATACGCCAAGTGCCCAAGGACGGATGACAACACGGCTATCAACGCCTTCAAGGCCGGACTTCGGTGAAGCCGTTTCTTGTACCAGCTCAACTTGGAGAATGACCTGACTTACTCCGAGATGATGAAGAATGCCAACCTGCATGCCCGGGCGGAGCGCCTCACCGAGCTTAATCAATGGCACGCCCAGCCGGCTACCACCGGCCCGCTCCGTCCAACAACTCAATACAATCCGGCTCCTGCCGCGCCCCGGGCGACCTACACCCAACCGGCACCGAAGGGGAACACTTCCTACACCTCGAACAAGAGGAAGGAAGGAGGGCATCCCGTCTTCGGTAATCGTGACAAGCGAAACCCGGGGAACGGACAGCAGGTCTACTAGGCTTACCGGGCACCGAACCCTCTTCCTCCGGCACCTCCAGCGCCCCGACACGACTCTCGGAACCGAGGCCAGAGAAAGGAATACACCGCCCGGTATGAGCAGTACACTCAGCTCAACACCTCCTTTGAGGCAGCTCTCATGGTCGTCGCCGACCTCATCCCGGCGCCCAAATTCCAAAATCCCGCGAGCACCGCCCGGAACACCGGAACATTCTGCCAATATCACCAGGCCAACACTCACGGCACGGAGGAGTGCAAGGTGCTGAAGGATCACATCGAGACCCTCGCCCGAGACGGGAAGATCGACGAACTCCTCCTGGGATTTGCCCCTCCTCAGCAGCAACTCCGGCAAATCAACACCATCAGCGGCGGCTCAACGCTAGCAGGGGACTCCAACCGAGCAAGGAAGGAGTATGCTCGTGCCTGCTACCCCGGGCGAGAAGTGATGGCACTCAATTACAGGGCCGAGAAGATCCCCAAGACCGGCTGGGGATCCATCATTTTCTACGAGGATGAAGAGGAAGGAATCATGTACCCCCACAACGAACCCATCGTCATCCGGGCCGAAATCGCCCACTACGATGTCGGGCGGACGATGGTCGACATTGGCAGCTCTGTCAACATCATCTTTATGGAGGCCTTCCGGACCCTCAACGTGGCAGACAACCTCCTCGACCGGACGCAAACTCCTCTGGTGAGCTTCTCCGGAGATTGCATCCAACCGATCGGAAGCGTGTACCTGCCCATCACTCTCGGTGAGGCCCCGCTGCGAACCCGCGTCGTCGTGACCTTCATGGTGGTGGACTGCCCTACAGCTTACAATGTCATCCTCGGGCGACCCGCCCTCAACAAGATGAAGGCCATACCCTCCACCCACCTCCTGCTTGTCAAATTCCCGACTCCTCACGGCATCGGCTCTGTCCGAGGCGACCAGCGAGCGGCGCGAGGATGCTACTCCGTAGCAGTGAAGCGAGGCGGCAGGGGCTCAACCGTCCCTGCCTCCCGGGAAGCCTGCTCCGTGACAACTCCAATCCCAGAAGGAGCGCCTGTCCCCGATAACCGGCCTGACGACCCAAGGGACGAGGCTACCACCACCTAGGCTAAACCAGCCGGGAGCCTGGAGATGGTGTGCATTTCAGAGGACTTCCTCGACCGACAGGTGAAGATCAGCGCGGAGCTGCCACCTATCATCCGACACTCACTCATCAAATTCTTTCGGGAAAATGCCGAAGTCTTTGCTTGGTCTAACAGCGATATGCCTGGTATCTCCACCGACGTCATCTCCCACAAACTCAGCATCGACCCGAAGGCCCGGCCAATATGCCAGAAGCGCTGGAAGTTTGACGGAGAGCGATACGACGCAATCCAATCCGAGGTCGAGAAGCTATCCTCCATCGGATTCATCCGGGAGGCCCGATACCCGACCTGGGTAGCCAACCCGGTCGTCGTACCGAAATCGCAGGGCAAATGGCGGATGTGCGTCGATTACACCAACCTGAACAAGGCTTGCCCGAAGGACAGCTTCCCGCTTCCTCACATTGATCAGCTCATCGACGCCACCGCCGGGCACGAGCTCCTGAGCTTCATGGACGCCTATTCCGGGTATAACCAGATCTTTATGCATCCGGATGACCAGGAGCACACCGCCTTCGTCACCGACCTGGGACTTTACTGCTACAAAGTCATGCCCTTCGGGCTCAAGAATGCCGGTGCCACCTACCAACGGCTCGTAAACTTCGTCTTCTCCGATCTCATCGGGAAGACCATGGAGGTTTACGTGGACGACATGCTAGTCAAGAGCAAGACTTCCGGGGCGCATGTGGAAGACCTCTCCGCCATGTTCAATAAGCTCAAGCATTTCAACACGCGCCTCAATCCCGCCAAGTGCGCCTTCGGCGTGGGATCCGGCAAATTCCTAGGCTTCATGATCAGCCAACGCGGTATCGAGGCCAACCCGGAAAAGATCAAGGCATTAGTCGACATGGAGACCCCAAGGACACAGAAGGACGTCATGAGCCTCAACGGCCGGGTAGCCGCTCTCTCTCGCTTCATCTCCCGGGCCACCAACCGGTGCACCCCATTCTTCAAAGTCCTCAAAGCCGAACAGAAACTCGTCGACTGGACCCCGGAGTGCGATCAAGTCTTCGCCTAGTTGAAGGAATACATGAGCAAGGCCTCGATACTCGCCAAGCCGGAGCATGGAGATGTCCTGACTCTGTACCTCTCCGTCTCCGCCACGGCAGTATCCTCGATCCTTATCAAGGAAGTGGATAAGGTCGAGCATCCGGTATACTACACCAGTAAATCCATGACTGATCCGGAGACTCGATACCCGGATATCGAGAAGCTTACCCTAGCTCTCATTTGCTCTGCCCGGAAGCTTCGCCCTTACTTCCAGGCGCACTCCATCTCAATTCTCACTAACCATCCCCTCCTGCAAGTGCTTCAGAAACCCGAAACCTCGGGTCGCCTTGTCAAGTGGGCTGTGGAGCTGAGCGAGTTTGATATCACCTTCCAGCCTCGAGCAGCCGAAAAGGGCCAAGCCATCGCTGACTTCATCTCGGAGTTCACCCATCCGGCTACAACCGATGCCACGCCGGTGAGCCCATCTCCCGCCACGGCTACCCGGGAAACAGTACCCACCAACCCAGACAAACCGGGTTAGAAACTATATGTTGATGGATCCTCCAACGCCAGGGGATGCGGCGCGGGGATTGTACTCGTTTCTCCGAACAAGGACACTTTTGAGTACTCTCTCCGGCTAGCCTTCCGGGCGTCCAACAATGTCGCCGAGTACGAGGCTCTCCTCACCGGCCTCCGACTTGCAAAAGAAGTCGGCGCGGAGCAAGTATCCATCTACAGCGATTCCCAGCTCGTGGTCAACCAAGTGACCGAGAACTTCGCTGCCAAAGACAGCTCCATGGCCTCCTACTTGGCCCAGGTCACCTACCACTTGAGCCAGTTCAAGTCGTACGAGATCAGCCAGATCCCGAGATCGGAAAACAGCCATGCCGACGCCCTCTCCCGTTTGGCATCGGCTATCTCCGAACCTGCCAAGAGGAGCATTCCGGTTGAAACTCTAATTTCCCCGAGCTCCCTATCGCTCGGCGTCATGCAAATCGAACCTGACACTAGCTGGATGCAACCGATCCGGACCTTCTTGACCGAAGGAACGCTCCCGGAAGATCCTCTCGAGGCCCGACGCCTGCAAAGGCGGGCTGCGAGATACACTGTCATCCAGGGAAAACTCTACCAGAGAGGTTTCTCAGAACCCTGCCTTCGGTGCCTAACACCGGCTGAGGCCTCCAGGGTCATCCGGGAAGTCCACTAGGGCATATGCGGCAACCATTCCGGTGCCCGGGCTTTGGCCCACAAAATAATCCGCCAAGGATACTACTGGCCAACCCTCGGTGCCGATGCCCATGCCTTCGTCCAGAAATGCGAAATGTGCCAGCGCTTCGCGACCATCCCTCACCTACCGGCTGAACCACTCACCCCGATCGTAAGCCCTTGGCCTTTTGCCCAATGGGGCTTCGACCTCATTGGGCCCATGCCCGCCGGGAAAGGCCAAGTCCGGTTTGCAGTCGTGGCCGTGGACTACTTCACGAAGTGGGTCGAGGCCGAAGCCTTGGCTACAATCACTGCCGCCAAAATGAAAAGCTTCTAGGGGACATAGCGGAAGGCCACGGCTTTTGTGAGTGTTCAGCGCAATACGGTACGGTATGCCACTAGCATAAATGGGGCGCACAAGAGCCACTGGCACGAGAAAGATTTAATGCCAGCCTGGAAGTGATTCGCTAAGTCAGGTTTTCCAGCGGCCGCCTATTGTAGAATCGTCGATAACCTGGCTGCCACTATCATGTGTGTAAAGACTTACTGTATAGGCATATCGGAACCATTTGGCAAGTCAAGGGACCCTGAAATCCGCTCCTTAGCTATAACGTTCCAGAGTCATGCAGAACAGACACTAACCGTCCTCCAATTACTATAAATTAATTGGACCTTCACTTCAAAGAACGAGTAGAGTACAAAAACGAAAGATTCGAGTAACCCTCCGAGCTAGGGATATAAAAAAGGCCGTAGCAAGGAGACTTTAACAGACCAGTTAAAGTAAAGCCCCCACTTTCATAGAAGAGCGTCAGTAGGACAAAACAGAAATCCCAAAACTAGCTTTCCTGGACAATGTATATTGTGAAATGGTGGCGCTATAACAAATCCAGAGTACCTTAACTTGCGGTTGCCGCACAAAGCTGGTCGCCTTAACCAGTCACACCCATTTATGGAGATTCAGGATCTGAAGAGTTCAAATTAAATCCATGAAACACGTAGCTACTCCTACTTAAATTGGTAGCTTCTTTTAAGCCAGCCCACAATAGAATAATTCCACCTTGACTCTCCTCTACCAGAGAATCCATGAATTCCGGGCACCTGAGGAGCTCAGGGATAGGAAAGACAAATAACCAGCCAACTATATATGCCTTAAAACCAGCCCCCCTCTCATCTTCCTTACTCTAACAAGTAAGCAAGTAAACTACCCTAGAATTAACGAGATCTAGAGTCTTGGATGAATCCTCTTGAAACGGGTCGATCAACCCTAGAAGACTCCATGGCTTAACAGCCCAGTGAATAACCTGATTCAGAGAGATAACCCGGTCTTTAGACACTCGCCCGGATAGATAGACAAGGTTGGGGAGTACCAGATGCGGAAGCAGTGCCAGCTGCTGAGGTGGCGTGGTGACGGGTGGGAGCAATAACAACAGAAGCTGCGGAAGATCCTGCAGTAGTATATTCGGTTGTTTGCGGTGAAATAGATTCAAGCGTCTGGGCCAGTAGATCCAGAGCAAATAGGCGTTGACTTAGTTTCTTTTGCAGTTGATTCTAATCCCGATGTTGATCTGACGCAACTTCCCGGTGATAGTCGCGGCACCAAGAGCTTTCAAGGGGGGCAGACATGTATAGAAGCTGATAGTGGGATATCTTCTGGATCGAGGGTACCGCCCGGTAAACACCATACAGGCAAAATACCCGCGGGGGGGGGGGGGGGGCCGCCTTCTCACTCAAGCTCAAGCATTTACTTTTCTAGTTAGAGACCAACGTCTTGGGGCTAACGTGGGATCCGCTCAAGGACCCACTTGTTGGTTTAGGTAAATATCTCATGCCCAACTGGAGAAGGTCATTTTTGGAGGATAAACTGTGCGCTTTTCAGGTCGGAAGAACGGGTTTAAAAGAAATATATATTTCTTTTAATGCAAAAAGGACAAAACAGGATTGGATTTCCACTCATAAGGAAGGAAGGTTAGATACCTTTGACAGGGTTGTATTTTTGGTTGAAATGGGATGGTGTTCAAACTCCCGAAATGCAGTCTAGACAGCGGGCCCTTCCCTTTCCGACCGGGGAAGGAAGGGTCAATCTCCAGAGGAGCATGCCGCACAGCCACTCATTCGTCCTGAAAAAATAGTAGAATCTATCTCTCAGCGATTCTTTTCTCCGCTAATCACCCCCCAGCCCCGCCCGATCTATTTTGTAAGATCGGCTAATTCAAAAGGGTTAATCTGGTCCGAAGTTGTTGGAACGAATCGTTTGCTTTATCGAACAAAGCTTTATTAGGGTAGGTGTCTTGGTTGGCCCCCTATTTTCAACCATTACAGCTGGCGTCGACCAGCTTTGCGATACGGACGGACACGAAGAAGAACGCAGGCAGCGGAAATGCAAAAGAGAAGAGCAAAGATTCCCGACCCAGAGCATGTTATTGACTCAACCACAAATCTGTTGAATGAAGGTAGCTTGCTTACTCTCAGCCACTAGTTAGAAGGAAATCCCTTGACTTCGCTTATGCCCTTATGGCCCTTATGCAGTACAGAAAGCAAGTGAGGCGGGCTAAGATTCCATTCGAAGTAAGGTAACAGGATTCGATGTTGCACCATCTTCAACTCTTCTATGGATCCGGAGTTTTTCGAGAAAAGGTCTCATCCTTCAATATCATGATTGGGTCGACCAGGCCAGATCATGAGTGAAATATCATGATCGAGTCGACTAGGCCAGATCATGAGTGAATAGAAAATTGAAAACGTACATAGCTGTTCCAGCCGAAATACTTGGAATAATTCTACCACTTCTACTAGGGGTGGCCTTTTTAGTGCTAGCTGAACGTAAAGTAATGGCTTTTGTGCAACGTCGAAAGGGTCCTGATGTAGTGGGATCGTTCAGATTGTTACAACCTCTAGCAAATGGTTTGAAATTGATTCTAAAAGAACCTATTTCACCAAGTAGTGCAAATTTCTTCCTTTTTAGAATGGCTCCAGTGACTACATTTATGTTAAGTCTGGTTGCTCGGGCCATTGTACCTTTTGATTATGGTATGGTATTGTCAGATTCGAACATAGGGCTACTTTATTTGTTTGCCATATCTTCGCTAGGTGTTTATGGAATTATTATAGCAGGTTGGTCTAGTAATTAGGGGGCGGCCGTTCGGTAGCCTATGATACTAGGACCAATAGGTCAAAAATTGGTTTGTGCCGCAGGTGTTGAACGATCTACTCTACACAGGTGTGGGCTTACAGGGCTAGGGCTCACTTTCTTTCATTCATCAATAGGGCCCTGGTCGGTCAATTTTCCGGGCCGGGATCGATAAGTGGAAGTTCTAAAAAAGATATGCTTCTCTTCGCACCTCAGATCAAGAGGAAGGGTAGCTTGTCAAGCTGGCCTATATATATCTTTTTTTTAATAATATTTAATATAAATAAAAAGATTCGCTGTCTTTTAACCAGCCGTTCTTCTTTGTCAACGCCTACTAAGGACCTATAGTATAGGTTCGCCTACTTGACTTATGAAAGATAATGAGAATGGGTTATTCAAAAAGGAAAAGGCGCTACTTAGCCCTACATTTTTAGAAGTAAGCGGCTGAGTTAGCCTAGCCTACCCTACTAATGTATTGTATAGTAGGGTATAGTAGGCGAGCGACTTAGCGAAGACGCTTAGGCTAATAGATAAGAGAGCGTCGGTGCGTAGCCTTCATTCTACTACGCTACGAAAAGGTTACGAAGTCACTTAGCTCGGCGTTAGGAGAGTCAAGGGGGGAACTCCATAGCTACATAGAAGAACCGCTGTTCGCTGACTTTCTAAGGTCTAACCTTTCGCCCCCGGGGCAAAACCGCTTCGCACCACTGATAGACTACTTAAGATTCCATTTTAAAGGCCCTACTTAGTTTCGCAAGCCTTTGTCATTGTCAGTCAACTAAGTGGGGCATGAGGCCCCCTGCGAATCCGTAAATCAGAGGAGCATGCCGCAACAAAAGAATGGTACCCTATGTATTTTCTTCTTTCTGGAAGGTAAAAAAAAGAAGTACCCCCATCATGGTGAACCTCTCCTTGTGATCGGGATGAGGTAGATGCCTCCCAGGGGGCGGATCGAATCGGAGTTTCCTTAGGCAGCCACCGACCTACAGTTATCCTTAAACTTCCGTGCTTGGTGGAGAAGAAGCGAACAAAGGTACGCTCGCTTGCTGTCTTGTTCTCTGCCGCGAACTGGGATCGCTCACCAGCTAGGTCAGATTGGAGCAACTTTTTTTTTGAGAACATATTACCCATATTCGGGGACAAGGGGCGGAACGACCTCTCGATCTACTTACAGTAGACCAGGAATAAAAACGTCGTCTAGGCGTTCCCTGTTGCTCCGATCTCCCCTACGCCTAGGACGTTGTCTGGGCCAAGAGCCATAGTTAGTTGCTGTTTCCATTTGGTTGTTTTTCTTGTTGTTGATACCGGCAAGACCTAGCCAGACGATGTCCGCTGGTTGGTAGTGAGAAGACTCTTAGTACCTGCATACCCAAAAGGGGGCGCTGATTAAAAAAAAAAATCATTTGATTTTGTTTCTTGCTCCCCCTTAGCAGCGGGAAAGGAGTCTATCTATCTGCCTAGCTTTGGTAGATTTCCTCCAACGCAATCCACAGAAATTCCACGAATCCCTTGGTGGATAAGTCCGACGACTCAGCAGCGGTGCGGAATTGAGTTTCTCGTCTGGTGGATCTGATCTATAGTTAGGGGGCAATACATACCAAAAGGTTCGAAGAAGGAACGCGCATAAGAGTGAGTATATAAGCAACCCACCCTTCTGTATAACCTATTCACATTAGTGAAGCGGCTGGATGCATAAGGGAAGTCAACCTACGAGCACGGAAGAGCGTAGTAGTATTGCTGCCCCTCTCTAAGTAAAGGTAAAGTCTCTACTTCAGCTAGAATGTAAGGAAATTGAAAGAAGCGCGGAAAGGGGTCAAACGCGGTTGCTAGCATCGAAGAGAGCCGTCACCGATGATAAAGTGGGAGTTCGGACTTGGTGAACGAGCTCTTGCCGCGGGAGAGGAAAGCGGGGCCGGCTCAATGTTGAATTGATAAATCCATTCAAGGGTCGGAACATTCTAATGCCGGAATAGGGAATACGGGAAAGCCTGGATCCATTGGTTAAGATTTGGCTCGGATGCTACTGGTAGCTAAGCATTTTGATCTGCTGAATCAAAAATCTAATTTAGTAGAACTACTACTGATGAGTCAACTCAGTCAAGCACTGCAACTTTTATTAGGCGCTAAGCTATGCATGGGCGCCTATCGAGCTTCGTTTGACCTGATTATGATCCCCTCCACTAGATATATATAAATATATATAATATCTCTTTGCCTTTGCACATCTTTGGTGAGAGGGGGATGCTAAGAACAACAGGCAATGCACTCTATCAAAATATAGGCATTTCTCGTAACATAAACAGGAACGCCTCCTCGAAACAACAGGGATGCTGGCTAGGACTGGTTCAATTGGTGCTCTGGCAGAGCCAACGATTGAGCTGAATCAACAACTTACATTAGCTTAGATGCAGCTGTATCCGTATTTCCACCGGGTCGATTGGATCTGATTCAATCCGCCTCTGACGCTGATCCACTGGATGCTGCGGAAACTCCTTTTGCTACTTTTTTCTAGGTCGACTAAAATTTGTAAAGCTTCCGCCTTCCTCGCTTCCGCTCTACCCGCCTCTGACTAGGCCTTTGCTGTTGAAACGAATGCTGTAGAGATGGTGGGGCCTTTGCCTCTGCTTGCTCTACCCCCTGTTTCTTAAACGATTGGCGGGCTGCTGGTTCCACTGATGAACCGGGCCTTCAACCACATAGCTGCTTCTGCTGCCTCCATCTATACTCTAGCTGGCTCTAGATCAATAGAATAAACAGCAACTGGGGGACTGATACTGAAGGTGAGTTCACAAGGGTTTCTATATATTCCGATTTACTAGCAATGCTCTGCGCGGTTCCAGGGCATTGAGTGTGATATGCTACGTGCACTCGCCATGTGCGGTCCCAGAGGATAGTACGATATTACTAGTATTTTATATTAAATATGGTTTTTGTGGCAGGGGTTTATATATTATGTTTTAATAAATGTTTCCAAAAGATTATTTGTTTTCTATCCACTCACCCTTTGATTTTGTACCCCCTCAAGGAGTAGCTGTTCTGACCAGGACACTGAGTGAGGCAATTCGAGAAGTTCGGCATCCGTCCCGAGGACGTAGGGACATTTCTCTTTCGTTTCATCCTATCAGTTGTTCTTCTTATATTTTTCTTCTGTTGTAGATGCTTTGATACTTGTGTGTGTATGTTTGAAATGGGCCATGTCGTGTCTTTATTATTTTATTTTCAATCGTGCTATCGTTGGAGTCCATGTGTCATGGCTTCGTCATCCTCCAGGTGATGGCCTGATACACCCCGTCCTAGAAAAGTGGGCCCGGGATGTAAGGCCATCACCCCGAAGGGTGACGAAGCCTAAACTTGCACACACAAACAACAAAACCAAGGAAATAAAATCACAAACACACAGCTGGGCCCATTACAATCACACAATACAAACACAACCGTATCAGAGCATCTACAACGGAAGGATGAAAACAGCAGTAACAACTGACAACCTGCACTAATAGGAGATGTCCCTATATTCTCGGGACGGATGCAGAGCCATCAAACAGCCTCTCCTCAAGTCTCCGGTCAACTCAGCTACTAATCCCTGAGGGGGCGCAAAACCAAAGGGTAAGTGGATGGAAAAACAAATAAACTTTCGAAAACAATTTCTGAAAATATAATACTTAACCCCCTGTTGTAAAATCCGTAATAAAGAACATAAGAAAACCTGTATATCATGTACACCTTTGGTCAAGCACATACGACACCCTCGGTAATCCGCAGGGTGAAGCTGTGTACATATACATAAGATACCCCAAGTACCTACGATCTCGTGAAAGCTGAATGGTGGCACCTACAATACCCTTGATAGGCATTAGGGCACGCTGTGCACCGAAAATGATAGCTAGCAAGTGGGGCCTTCGGTGCTGGTGCACAATCACGTGAAAGTTGTGTCCTACGACCGTAGTTCGAGTACTAAAATATATGTAAAGTACTGTGTGCGACTAGGTGTACTAGGTATTACGAATAATCTGATAATCATATACTTATATACTACTATATACAGAAACAACTATTTAAAATCAATAATTTTATGACAGCAAACCCATCCACTCACAGTGATTCTAAGCTGTCAAACTCGTCTGTCTGTACTGCCTGGATGTCTGTCTGTACTGCCTGGATGCGGCGTCTAACCGGAGCTCGGGTACCTAAGAAGTTTCCCAATTTCAATGATCAGAAACCACAATTCACAAACACCAATCAAAACCCTACTTTTCCATATTTTGCTCAGTCGGGGTTTAACCATAACTCGGGTGGCGAAACGGAGTTCGCCATTGGATCCAGAACATCGTTTCCACTCGAAAAAATGGTTGGTTGACCTTGGTCAACGTCGGTCAATGGTGCTGAAGTTAGGGCTGGGTACGGTCCGGCATTGAAGCCAGAACCGGTTGGTACCGTCCCATTTCGAATCGGGATTGTTCGGGACAGTACCATGCCATCCCGTTTCTCAAAATTTTCCAGAGCTCCACCACTCTAAAAGCCTAAATATTCCCAATATTCAACTCCGATTCAGACAACCTGCACTCATTTTGGTTCCACAGTTGATCCCGAGTTATCAAATACCAAAAACCAATTGCAATCAACAAAAATTGGAGAGATAGCAGAAGGTAAAAAACAACCAAACCCAAAGAGACGAACCAGACAGCAAAAACAAACGAAAGAGATAGGAAAGTAACTGTTGCAGAGCACCAAAGGTTAGAACAAGATACTGCCATTCAAAGCGCTTCTTTTGATGAGATGGGATGGTTGGGGTTCAGGTCTTTGAATTTGGGGTTCAATTGGTTTCAATTGAGAGTTTGGGGATTTGAACGAAAATTTGGGGAGTTGGGGTTTGGTTTGGGGATGGGGATGGGGATGGGGATGGGGATGGATAGAAATGATGAAGAGATGGAGGGAGAGATGGAGGTTAGTGATCGATTTGGCGATGGGGATGGAGAGAATTGATATTGACAATGGTGATGGAGAGAATTGATATTGGCGGTGACGGAGATCTAGAGGAACAAAGAAGACGAAGAAGTTGGGAAATGATAAAGAAAAGAAACCGAACGGTTTGTGATTTGTGGTGTGGTGTTGTCAACATCCAATGACAACAAGACACATAATACAATCAATAAGAAGAGCCAATAAAAACAAGACACATGGACAAGTGATGATAATGGTCCGGTACGGGATAACAGGTATTGAGAAAGTGATTACCGATCCCGGACCGTTTTTCACCGGTACGGGACGAAATATGAAAGAACCGTTTGTTATCCCTTAATTTTGATCCAGTACCATTACAGTTCGGGCGGTTTCGGTATTTTTGCCCACCCCTAGCTGAAGTCAGCACGCCTGTGCTAACGTGGCACTGACACAACGCTAACATGGCAGCCACGTGGCTGACGCGTGGCACTGGCATGGCAAACACGTGGTGCTGATGTGTCTGACATGTGGCGCTGACGTGCCTAACACGTGGCATGCCGCCGCTGCCACCATCACTGTCGCTGGAAAACTCATCGGAATCTGAAAAATTTCAAGATTTCGGCGTCTTCTTCAGCTCCGCCGTACCGTCGCCGAAATTTCCCCAGATTCCGACTACTATTCTCAATTTTCCGGCGAGCTCTATAGTCCTCATTTCTCAACCATTTTCAACAAACTTTATATCAAAATTCATCTACTCAATTCCAGGAATCCAAAAATCAAGGTTTGGGGACTCACCTCGGCCGGAATTGGCCGGAATCATGCCAGGAAAACTCGGCTTCCGCCAACTCTTCGTCGCCGTCAATTCGCAACGTTTCTAACGTCAAAACTAGGTGAACCTCGTTCGCCACGTCGAGTTGAAGGCCACGCAGGTGGTGATGTTCGTGATCTATCGCCGGCGAAGGAGAATCGGCGGTGGAGGGTAGCCGGCGTCTCTCGAAGCTTCGGGTTTCCCATTTGGGAAACTTGGGCTGAACCAGGCTTTAAACCAGCCCCAACCGCCTTCCACAAATATCACATGGCAGCCAACCACAAGCTGCCACGTGGCTCAACACCCAACACCACAAATATCCATTTTTCCTTCATAACGCCTCCAATACAACTCCGAATTCGATTCCATCTTCGCGGACCCGTTTGTATCGTTGAGCTCTTCGCAACGAGTACAATATTGGATATGCAATTCTCGACGGTCCAAAAGTCAACAGTTTGACCCTCAAGGGCATTTTAGTCGACTCACCTCAAATTTTGGGACGGGTCGTAACATGGCCACACGCCCCAGGCCCACCTTCTGGGTCGGGGTGTGTCACCTCTCTTCCTCATTGTCTTTCTTCCATGGTGGATCCCCAAAACCCTAACCACAAAACCGAAGACAAAGCCCCTACCAACACTGATGACAATGACGAAGAAGAAGAGGATGAGGACGAAGACAACGACGACGACCAATACCCATCGCTGCCATAAAGGCCGATCTCCCAGGAAGCTCGGTTATGTGCCGAGAAGTCAAAGATGAAGAAACTCGTCCATCGGTTTAAGACAGATATGGTCGATTTGAGGGTCCATGACATCATGAAAACCAAGAAGAGATCGGGATGAGGTAGGTGCCTCCTGGGGGAGGATCAAACCAAAGTTTCTTTATGCAACCACGACAATGGAGATCGAGCTTGCAGCTGATCGAGGTCGAGCTTGATGGGGTCAAGAAGGCCAAGATGACGACAATGGAAAACGATGACAACATGGTTGAAGCCAGAGGACGGAAAAGACAAAGAACACCATGGGCCTAATTGTAAATTTTGAACAATTTATTGCTTAGATTAGAATTGCCCAAGGGTATAGTTTGGAAAGGATTTTTCCAAAAAAACTCAATATAGCCAATTTCCCTTTTATTATGATAGACAGGCCGCCCCATCTCTCTTACAATCCACAAATGTTTCCTTTTAAGTCACATTCTTCAACTTTTAGGCCAAAAATAATAAATGTGTTCACACAAGGTTTTAAATTTCGGAAATTCATTTCCATGAAATTTTCATTTTTCGGAGTTATTAATATTAAATTTACGACAAATTATATTTCATCCCACAAAATTTGAAAACCAATATTATTTAAAACTATAAAGTTTTGATTTTATGGTACCAATTTAAATCTCATCACCAAAACAATCCTAATTTCCAAGACCAAGTCTCTGATCTCCACACTCAGCTTCTTTGTATCCCGCAACATCTCCTTGCCTCCTGACCTATTCGACATTGTTTCATCCATCTATGGCATCTCTGACGAGGGTTTAGTACGGTTTTCTCCAACTCAATTTCAATTTTGAGTTTTTAGTTTTGATGAGTTGTGGTTGTAACGTTTGAATCTTTGGTTGGTTTTGGTAAGAATTGTAACCACAGTGGATTTTCTGGTGGTGAAAGATGGCACAAGCGGAGCGTTGCATGGGAACATCGAATCCCCATAAGTTGATAGAAGCCAAATAGCTTGAGCCTCAAACTAGTGGTGTTGGCCGGCCAACTACGGTAATATTCGGAGATTAATAATTCGTTGGGTAGATGAGGGTGGTCTAGAGGTCCTAGAAGCCTAGTTAGTTAATTCGCATATAATACGCATATTATACGCTTGTTGATACCATACCCGAACCGGTCACATGTCACTCGGGAAAGGAAGCTATTCGGACAACTCCTCTCTTCCGGGAGTGCATCCCTCCGGATCCCCGGAAGCCCTTCCCCGGAAATCCTTCCCCGGAAGCCTACCTTCATGCCAGCTCAGGCCCAGGTTGCACCAACAAGGCCCCCAGAGGCCCATCGAAGCTCCTAGAAGCCCACCAAGGCAACCAATGCCTTGGTGACACATGCCCTCCACAAGCCTCCAAGAAGGGGGGCAATGTGGGGAATTCACACTACATTGCCACTAATTACAAGGGTGCCATCACCCTCCTCTATAAATACCCTTCACCCTCCAAAGGGTAAAGGGTCCCAAAAAAACACAAGGTCATTCCTCTCTCTAAAACCCTCTCTACTATAGAGACCCCTTCTTCCCGGCTGACTTAAGCATCGGAGGATCTAGGCCGGTACCACACCGGTGCCCTTCCGTGCTTACCTCTCTTTGTGTGCAGGTCCCCCGGAGCACCTTCCCGGAGTCATCTTTCCGTCCCAGGTCGGGCCAAGGCAGAAGACATCACCCCTCATCCGGACAGTCACCTTCCGGGCCCTCCCGGAAGCCATCATCCGGAGCTAGCCTCTCAGCTCCCGGAAGCTTACACCCCAATCCGAACAAGGATCCATACACTTTCATTGACCGTTGACCCGAGCTATTTTTGGGCATCAACAACGCTTACATACATATTTTGAAAAATACAGTTAGTATCCGAATTATTTCAAAGATAAGGTGAAGGATGCATATTTTTTACCTTGAACGTATTATATGCGAATTATACGCGTAATGACGTATTTTTACTGAATAATACACGTATAGTTTCGAAGTTTAACAACAATTCGCTTATCATTCACGTATTTTATCTGTATTTTTCACGTATTATTGAAAATAATTATAATAAAAAATTTAAATAAAATAATTAATATATTATAGATGGCCGAATTTTTCACCGATTATTTACAAAATTTTGCCGAATAATACACGTACGTATGTTTGATGTACTATACCTGTTCCGTATTTTACTAACTAAAGCTGGAAGTACAAATCCAGCATGCAGCATGGGTTTATAGCAGCAATTGTAGGGCTGGGATCGGTAACAAAACCGAAAAAAAAAAATGACCTGAATTGAACCAAACTGTTACACCCCGTCCCTAGAAAGTGGGCCTGGGATGTACGGCCCTCATTCGGAGGGTGACGAAGCCTATACTTGCACTCACAACTAACAAAACCACGGAAATAAAAACACCAAAAGACACAACTGGGCCCATAACAATCATACAACTGTATCAGAGCAACTACAACAAAAGAATAAACACCACGAAAGCAACTGACAACCTAAACTGAACAAGAGATGTCCCTACATTCTCAGAACGGATGTAGAGCCACCGAATTGCCTCTCATCGCATCTCTGGTCAATTCAGCTATTATTCCCTGAAGGGGCGCCAAACCAAAAGGGTGAGTAGATGGAAAAAAAAAATAATAATAATAATAATTTCTGAAAACATAATAACCCCCTGCTATAAAAACATATAATTGTTCTAAAATACTGGGAATATTGTAATAGTGTCCTGCAAATGTGCAGGGCACCGCTAGTTCAGTTGAATGTATGACCCCTTGTGTACTCTTCCTCACATGTGCCCACAACACCCTGGTAATGCGCAAGGGTCGCTAGCACCGAAATAAATAAAGCTAGTAGACAGGGTCTTCGGTGCAGGCAACGCTGTGAGAGCTGTGTCCTACAGCCGTAGTCCGAGTACTAAAAGTGTACGTGTGATTCTAGGTGCACTAAGATACTAGGCTACTGAAAAACTGATATTTATAACCATATCCACTATATAAAATAAATCTTAATAAAAACAAGTTCATCTGAAAACAAAACCCATTCACTCACAGGGAATTTGGGCTGCCAAAGTCGTCTATCTGTATTGCTTGACTGCGGCGTCTCACCGGAGCGCAAATACCTATAAAGTTTCCATGAATCATTTATCAGAAAGTCCGTATCTCAAATGGCGAAACGGAGCTCGCCATTGGATCCATAACTTTGTATCGCTCGGGAAAAGTGGTTGGTCAATGCGCGGTCAACGATTGCTGACGTTAGCATGTTGGTGCTGACGTGGCACTGACATAATGTTGACATGGTGCTGACGTGGGGCTGACATCAGGACGTCGGTGTGTTCTTCAGCGCCGTCGCCGGAAACTGGAAATTTTCCATTTCGCTGGAAAATTTCCAGTTTCCGTAGAACTCCAATTACTTCGATTCTTCACCAAATTTCACAAACTTTATATGAAACTTCATCTACGGAGGATGAGGAATCCAAAAAACACAACCTCAGAACTCACCTCCATCTGTGTTAGCCGGAAATCACGTCAAAAACTTCGGGTTTCCGTCGACTTCGTTGTCGGCGATTCGCGGGGTTTCCGGGGCCAATCCTTGGTGCTCTGAGTTCGTCTCGTCGAGCTGGTGCTAATGGTGGCGGTCAGAAGTTCGATCAGCGACCAGACGACGTTGATCGACGGGTTTGTGTGCTGGTTCAGGTTTCCAATAGTGGATACCTAGGCTGGGTTTGATTAAAAACCCGGTTCAGGCTTTCTAGAATGGTCTCCAACCTTCCAGGCAACCAGAAGACACCATGTGGCACCCTCAACACTCCTTAATTTTCGTTTTTCGATCGTAACTTTTTCAATATAGCTCGGAATTCAATTCCGTCTTCATGGACGCATTTGTATTGCCGAGCCCTACGCATCAACTACAATATTGGATATGTAATTTCCAACGGCCCATAAAATCTCGGAATGGGTCGTAACACAAACTGACTATTCGGTTTGGGAAAATAAAAACCCATCCCGAATTGGTATATTTGGTAACCGACAGTCGGTAAAATCGAAAATCTCAGATTCGGGATCGATTCGGTTCGGTTTTGCCGCAAACTATGTATCAGTTTTTCTTCCTTCAAAAACTACAGCAATTCAAGAAGACTCCAACATCAACCATCATCAGAAATTATACAGACACCCGACAACCACAACCACAATCAGAAATTGAAAAACCCAACAAAATCACAGCTGAATCTGACAGATCCGCTAAGTTAATCGCCTGGATGTTTCAAAGGAGTATCATTGGCTAGTCACTGGCTCGTCGCTTGTCTCTCCTCCCCATCGCTGGAAGCAAGTTTGTCGTTGGCTCGCCGTTGGCTCTGTGCTACTGTCAAATCTGACAGAAAATGGAGAGGAGGGCATATCGGGGTTGTGTGCGTGTGTGGCTTTGAGAGCAGAGTGGAGCGGCGAGCAAATTGAGAAAAGGACAAAGAGTTTGAGAAAAGAAACTGGAGAAGGAGGAGAGCAGGAGACGAATTGGGGTTGACGACTGTGAATGAACAAATGAAAATGAACTTTGATCTCGGATAAAATAATCAGGTCATAAAGACTACTATCATTAAATGGACATTGGTGCAGTCGCAGATGGTTAGGGGTTCGAAACCGAGGGACAGCATTTTTTCTTGACAAAAACCATTTTGGTTCGGTTCGGTAAAACCGAGACCAATTATGAAAGCAGTAACCGACTCGATACTAGGTTCGGTAATAAATACCGAAGTTCAATTTGGTTTTACCTTTGGTTCTGTCTGAAACGGTCCGGTATCGGTTCGGCAACGGTTTGGTTTGGTTTTTCGGTTCAAAATTCCAGCCCAGATTTGTAAAGTTCCGGGACGTCGTTCAGTGGTTGCAGGCGCCATCCACCTTCACCGGTCAAAAGGGCACAGCGACCCAATCCAGCCGGAACTCGGGATTTCTAACATAATTGAGATGCAGCCTGCGCTCCCCCCCGTGTGAGCGGCATCAATGAACCCTAAAAAAACAATAGCTCCATAAACAGACTGGATCACCTGTGCAACTTCCGAACGGGTCAACCCACTACAACATCCCATGATTCCCTTCTTGGTTTGATTGATTCATTCAATGGCAGTTTTGGTCCTACTTTTTCTATCGAGCTCTGAGGATCATTTTATTGAAGACATAACTAGGAAGGACAACTGGCTGAGTGATTTCGGGTATGAGTGAGACTATTATTCTAGTAACGACAACTCGCTGGAAGACTGATGATGATACAACTCAAGAATTTGAGTTTGAGTTTCGTTTTGGGAAATCCGCTCAAACCGTTATGAATTTCGACACCACTCAGTCTCTCGTCTTGTCAACATCAATAAGGATGAGAGTATGATACTACCAAATGCCTTTTTCAAGCACAGAATTCTGTACTTGTTTTTGTTATTTACCAATAATAGAAATCGGTATAACTTTACAAGTCAAAAGCGAGTTAAAGAAAGGATTCAGCAAATTCCGAATTCCCCAGTGTCCAAGAAATGAAGTGGAGATTACCTCAATTATAGGATTCAATTTCCCAGCACAGTTGTTTAGAAAACCGCACATGTACAATATTTGGTCAACAAGTGACCCGTTGAGCAAAGTCCAGACTTATCCCAAAGTGAACATTTTCTTTATTCATGGGCGGGTGGACTGGTCATAATAGATAGATAGACAACCAAATGGAGAAAGGAAATAAAACAAACTGACGATCATCATGTATCAAGCCCTCAAATACATTCGGTAAACCATAACACATCCATTTCATTTAAACCATACATTCAGCAAAAGAAGGCTCTCATATTGCCTTTCAATAGCATGGCCAAGGTTGGCCTAGTGTCCTAACTAGTGATAAAGGAGGCAATTCGTTTTCCCGTGTTTGTGCCTTAAAAGCCTTTGGAAAAAAGGTTTCCAGTACTTTACACTAAAGTTACTTGAGTTCTATAACCAAGGAGCTCTAACCTTTCATAAACATGTTTCTGAACTCATCATTGGATTTTGGCCTTTCATCATCCCGTTCCTCGGATATTGGTTTATTTGCAGTACGACCAAGTGCAACTACATTTCTGGGAGTTGCAAATGTATTCTTTCCCCTCAGCTGCACATTGTCGCTTCCTCGATTATGAGTAGACTGAATTGCTTGGCGTCCCTTAGGTCCATTGGAGGTCTCAGCAGAATCTTTTGACTTGGATCCCATGGCTGCACCAGATCGAGTGAAATAGTTTTAGGCATAATAAGTAGAGACTATGACCATGCGCAGGCTTCAAGAGAATTTTCAAAACCTGATGCACTTTATGATGCGTACATGAAATCCAATGCATGCTTAAATGATTTAATGCAATAGCACAGTTAACACGTTGCCACCCCTGTTTTACTGCAATCTAGTCACTTCACAGCACATGCACACTAAAGATTTTAAACAAAATCCAAATCAAAGCACGCTAACATTTCAGTATGAACCATATTATAGCTCCCTGAAATATAAGTAAATCCAAGTTGATTAAAAACGAATACAATGAAACACCTTCATAGTTCAGAGTTGGTTTTCATAGTACTATATACTGAAATAAAACTTTATGAGGGACTAAACTATGTTTCAGACATGCTCCCATTATAATTCAGGCGTTCTATATTCACATGTAGCAAAGTTGATGAGTTACTAGTGTATTCCATAAATTAGACATCTCAAATACTATTTATGAATTTGATGCTTCAGGCGTACCATTTTCTTTTTTGCCCTGCTTTGGATTTGATCGTGCAATGCTCAGCTTTTTCCCATGGAGCAGTTGTTTACTTTTTCCTACAGCTGCCACGAGGTGTGCATCATCTGAGAAGTCCACATATGCCAGTCCCTTCAAGAGTTACAAAGAAAATATAAATCAAAACTTTCTAGACCAGGAAACTTTTTTCTATTAAAGGAATAATAAAGTCCAGTTCCTGAAGTAAAAAAACCTGTATTTCAGTCACTTGCAATGACAAAAAGGTTCAGAAACGTAACAAACAAAAGAAAGTGTGGACATATGCAATTTTTATCTTAATTTGTGCACCTGTGGCCAGAAGATTACCCCTACGTTATTCAAACCCCAGGTTTCCTTCTTCTAATCTAATCTGGAAAACCCCAGGTTTCATTCCCAGAAAATTTAGATTCTTTTCAAAATGGTTCACTGACCTATCAAGGAACCTCTAAACCCTCACAACCAAATCATTACAAACCTTGACATCACCCAACAATAGCCGACCACACACGATATCAGGCATATCCTTAGATTGTCCTCAAATACTCATATCAATTAAACCAGCTTTCCACAGGTACTAAAGTGAAAAGGTTTTGCACGGAATGATGATGAAAAATATGGTTCCAAGGCTTTTAGATGGCAGAAATATAACAATACTTCCCGCATGGCTACAGCGCCTGCAAGTGTATTTACACAACATCTATAGAACAGAGGATAATGCTGAAGGAGTTCAACTGTTCAAACATGGTAGGATAAAAAATACCAGACTGCTATTTTGAAATGTTGATGGCTACTTCCTGTCTCCTTTTGACTTTGATTATGCCTTTCAGTTTTAACTGTGTTACATAGCAGATTCTTTTTCTACAAGATAATAGTTTTTGGGATTGGACGGTGTTTTTGGTATCAAGTTTTCTGGTGAGACCTGTGACACCAAACCAATTATAGCTTGACTTGCATAATAATAATAATAAAGAAACACGAGGAATACCCTAGACTTTCCAGTAAATTTGTCATGCAGTAGTCTGATAGCAACTACTCCCCCAACATCACTGAAGAATTGACGTAGATCTTCATCATTTGCCTGAAAATACCAGAATTGACGTAGATCTTCATCATTTGCTTGTACATGAAAGGAGTATGAGAAAGGCTAATGGGATTGTTTACTTGCCTTAAGGTGAATATTTGATACAAAAGCAGTGCACTGGTCAGCAAATACTTTTCTTTTCTCCGGAGCATGCACTTTCATCTTTTGCTCATTTTCTAAATCCAATTTGTCACCCTTGGCTTCCGCCTTTTCCGTTTCATTTCGTTCAACTGATTTCAGCACCTCAGAATCCTCTCCGTGTGATTTTTTTGGCTTTTGAGTTGTGTTTTTTTGCCTCTTGGCTGGATATTGTTCATCAGATGTGTCTGAAACCTGCTTTCTCTTTTCACGAGCATTCTTCTTGGAAGAATTCTCCCCCTGCTCTATCAATTTGGATTCTTGCTGTGACTTAAATAATTGTAGCTCTTCCAGACGAGGAGCGACCTAAATAAGAGAGCACAAGAAGCAGAACTCAAGTATGTTATTCAATTACAGAAAACCAGAAAATAATTAAAATCCAGCCACAGACCTTTAACAGACACGGGAACACTAGTACTACGATTTGAAATAGAATACATCCAGCGTTATTCAATAGGTGACAAACTCCTATCAAGCTTACCTAGAAGCACAGGTATACTTGGTTTTAATAACAAAGCATCCATCCGATCATTTTATGATTATGATTTACTTTAATATTCATTAGGTGATGAACTTCACTGTGTTGCCTTCAATGATAACCCTCACCAGTCGTCATCTTTCATTTTGCTTTCGATAACTTTATTTTATTATATACAGTTCAATTACATAAATATAAAGGAGACAAGATGTAGAACCATGACTTGCAAATTCGCATATTCTAACTGTTTTAATTTTCCATAGAACATTGAATTCATAAATGCAAAAGAGAAAATGTACCTTCTGTGCTGCATGGTCAAAATCCTCCAAAGAACCAAACTCCCTCTCAAAGCGTAACCATGAGTGGCAGATGTCCTGAATTATTCTGTTTTTTAGGAAGGGAAGGTATCATCTAATCCAAAAAGTATTATGCAGGAAGTGAACTAACTTCTCGATAACTCACAAGTACAACCACACAGAATCATCAAACAGAACCTCAAAAAAAGAAAAAAAAATCTTCAACATCTTCAGCAACCAACCAAGGTACTAATTTATGTAATTAAACAACATGAATTTATTTATATTGGTACTCTGCAAACAATGCACTGTAAACAATCACGCAATAGGTTCCATCATAAGATATAGACGAGGAAACAAGAAGATGTTACCTCTGAACCAGTCCCAGGAAATTTTTTACAATAGCATCTTCTGTATATAGACCGAGCTCCATTCACATTACCCAATTCGATTTCCATTCCGATATAACCTTCCCAGGCTTCCATCATTGCACCACTAACAGAACATATATAAATTAAACACCATATACAAAAACAGCAATAACAACAGATGAACGTAACAATGCAAAATTTACAAGTTCCAGAATGGTTAGACCTGATCTTAAGTAAACTCTCCCAAACTCCACGAGCTCCATCCTTGTCTTTTTGCAGATTTAGCTCCAGACGGGCCCAATAAGCATGCAAGCGTAATAAACCATCCGTGTTCTTCAGGTATGCTGATAGGTAATCTGATGCATTCTGAAAGTGTAAATTGCATGAATTTCCATGTGCACCAAATATACTTTATTTCTCTAAAATGCCAAAAAAAAAACCTGCAAAACCTTAGCCGAACTATATCAATTAGTATGCACATATTGTTAAACTTGGAATCGTTTAGAGTCCAGTTTTATGCCACAGACCTTTTCATTTTACAATATTACACTTTAGCTCCCACCCTTCCTACCCTTCACAGCCCTGACCCAGCCCCATTTAAAAAAAAATGCCAAGGCACAAACTATCTACTGTCAAAAAGAATTCTTTATTCACATTAAGCAAAAGACAATGACAGACCTGAAAGATTTCCCTTATTAATGAATAGTCCAAGACATGCTCTCCTTCAACAGGACATGATATTCTTCTCCTTAAGCCATCTATGCGGGTGAGGTACAAATTGAGGTACTAAGAAAAAAACTGTCGAGTAAATGAGTGTATTCAAATAGTATAAAACGTATTGAGTTGCAAAGCCAGACAGCAAAATCAAATATAAGAATAACTGTACCTCGGGGATTGAAAGACGAAGCTCAAGAGACTTCTCAAATACCTGAGAATGAACAATAATTTAGAAGGTGGTGAACTTCTGAACAAACAGAAAGGATTTCTATACTTTAATACAAACCATAGTCAATGTAAGACACAAAAAGAAATTAGGAAGAAAAGTGAGTTTCAGACTCATTCCAGATTGGGTCCCCCCACGCCGGTTTCCGTAGGATAAATTTAAAGTTGCCAGCGTCAGACGCGCCCTTCGTCTGGGCCGCCCCTTCTCTGTAAAGAGTCTTATCATTTGGGTGGTTTTTAATTTTTTTTATTTTGGGGGGGGGAGGGGGCCCCAAGGGGGGGGGGGGAGAATTAGGCCGCCTTTAAGAGAAAAATTATAGGTGGATAGTAGGTGGTGTGGGAAGTAAATCTGCGGTAAGAATTTCACTTTTCTTTTTGAAAGTGAGCCATTTACTTTTTGTTTCAGTTGCCAATTCTTTTGTACAAGAGCATGACAAGGGTGAAATGTTTATGTTGAACTATAAACTATGTGCAGGCATCATTCAGTGGAGTGCAGCTGAAGAAAAGAAAGCAGAAAGAAGAACTGAAGAAAAGAAGAAGAATTAGACCAAGTGTAGTGCAGAAAAATGAGTGTATACATTTGAGCTACGTGCCAAATGCTAGTAGAGAGTATATTTGAATTGTGGTCCCCAAGTGGGTAGTTGTAACCAAATTCTATAAAGGACACACGTATACAGTGGTCCAAAACTCTTTGCTGATATAATGAAAAACATGGCACTGCTATTGGCAGATTTGCCTCATACAATTCCTAACCTAGTACCTTTACCGTTTTCTCTCATCTCTCAATTCTCTCTCTCTGTTCATACTATCTTACTCTCCAAGAATACACAAAATACCAACTATCATAAACCCAGAAATCTTTCCTAAACCCAGAAACTCAAAACAGTAAACCAGTAACTAGTAAATAACTTGCAAACCAGGTTATATCAACATGGCCTCAGAGCTTGGTTGGATCTAAGAGCTGGGAGTACAACTTGTGAAGCCGTACGTCGGAAGTTCATCGGAGACTCGCCGGAGGTTCAACAGAAGCACTACCTGAGCACAGAAAACCCAGATTCAAGTCAAGATGGCGTTTTCAAACTCAGAGGTGAAGGCTCCTGTTTTCTCAGGAGATTCAGGAGAAAGTTATGAGTTTTGGAGGATAAAGATGGTGACAATCTTCAAGTCACATGGTTTATGGAGGCTGGTTGAAAAGGGGCTGCCTGAGTTCAAGAAGAAGGAGATAAACATCTTTGCTGAAGATGCAGATTCAGGAGAAGATGAAGAGGAGGATGAAAAGCAAACTCTACTACTCATGAGAGATGCCAAAGCTCTAGGTATTTTACAAAATGCTGTTTCCAATCAGATATTTCCTAGAATAGCTAATGCTAGCACTGCTAAGGAAGCTTGGGATCTATTACATAGAGAATTTCATGGTGGTGACCAAGTTAGATCTGTCAAGTTACAGAATCTGAGGAGGGAGTTTGAGTATGCTAGGATGAAGGAAGATGAGACATTATCTGTGTATTTGACTAGGCTTAATGATGTGATAAACCAAATGAAAACGTTTGGTGAGAACCTGTCTAATGAAAGACTTGTTCAGAAGGTGCTGATAAGCTTGACAAAGCCCTATGATCCTATTTGTCTAGTCATAGAAAACACTAAAGACCTTAAGGAGGTCGAGCTGCAGGAGGTGATAGCCATTCTTAAGAGCCAAGAGCAAAGAATGGACTTACACACAGAGAATGTGACAGAAAGGGCATTCTCTTCATTCAGTATGAATCAGAAAACTCAGCAGCAAAAGCAAGGAGGTCAGTCATCAAAGTCTCAAAAGAACTGGGACAAGGGGAAGAAGAAAATGGATTACAAGCCAAAGACTCAGCAGCAGAAACCTGACAGAGCTCACAGAATCAAAACCAGAATGAGGGAAAGCCTCAGTGTAAAACCTGTTCCAAATTTCATTTTGGAGAATGCAGATATAAAGGGCAAAGCAGGTGTCACAACTGTGAGAGGTTTGGACATGGGCTAGGGAATGTACAAATCCAAAGGCAAAGGCAAATTGTGCTAATGAACTGGAAGTAACAGGGAACCTGTTCTTTGCTAATAGCATGGTTACAGAACCTAAACCAGCTGGAGATTGGTACATTGACAGTGGTTGCAGTAACCACATGACAGGAACTCTGGAGTATTTAGTTGATGTGAGTAGAAGTGCATGTGGAAGAGTTCAAATGCCAAATGGGGTGATCGAAACAGTTGCTGGTATGGGGTCCTTAGAGATAAACACTAACAAGGGCAAGAGATACATCAGAGAGGTAATGTACTTACCTAGCTTGAGGGAGAATTTGCTAAGTGTTGGTCAAATGGATGAGCATGGATACTATCTGCTATTTGGAGGAAGTATGTGCAGAGTCTATGATGGGCCTAGCTTAGAAAACATGATTGTTAGTGTAAAAGTGAAGAATAACAGGTGTTATCCATTGTCTTTGGGGCCTAAGGAGCAACTTGTTCTACATGCTGGTGTTGTACATTGTTCTAGGCTATGGCATAAGAGGCTAGGACATTTGAACTATGAAGGACTCAGAAGGCTCAGAGATAAAGACATGGTTCATGGACTACCAAGTCTAGAAGAAACAAAAGAAGTATGTGAAGGGTGTCAACTTGGAAAGCAGCACAGAGAATGGTTTCCAAGAGGGCAAGCTTGGAGGGCAAGTAAACCTTTGGAATTGGTCCACACAGACCTCTGTGGACCAATGCAAACCGAATCCCTAGCTGGGAACAAATATTTTATGCTGTTCATAGATGATTTCAGCAGAATGACTTGGGTCTACTTTCTGAGACACAAATCAGAGGCATTCACATGCTTTAAGAAGTTTAAAGCTATGGTGGAACTGCAAAGTGGCTTCAAGATCAAGACTCTAAGGAGTGATAGGGGTGGAGAGTTCTTGTTGGAGAATTCACAAGTCTCTGTGAAAGTGAGGGAATTCAAAGGCAGCTGACAGTGGCTTACACACCTCAACAAAATGGTGTAGTGGAGAGGAAGAACAGAACTGTGGTGGAGATGGCTAAGGCTATGCTACATGAGAAAGGAATGCCCTACTACCTATGGGGAGAAGCAGTACACACTGCTGTGTACCTGTTGAATAGATGCCCCACAGCAGCCTTGAATGACCTCACTCCCTTTGAAGCATATAGTGGCAGAAAGCCTGGGATTGCACACTTAAAGGTGTTTGGCTCTCTGTGCTATACATTGGTTCCTAGTCAGTTGAGACAAAAGCTGGATGCTAAGAGCAGTAAGAAGGTTTTTGTGGGTTATGGAACTTGTGAGAAGGGTTATAGAGTGTTTGATCCTATCTCTAGGACTCTAACTCTATCCAGAGATGTTGTATTTGATGAAGAGGCTAGCTGGGATTGGAACAGAAGTTCAGAAGCACAAGGATCTCAAGTTTATGTAACTGAGATTGATTCTGAAATCCCCAGAACAAATCAGAATCATTTGAGTCCAAGCCCATCTCAAATGAGTCTTGGAAGCTCAAGTTCATCTCCCAGCACACCAAGATTGAAGGAGTGGTGAGAAATCCCTATAGGCCTGATCTAATACCAGAAAGGACTTCCATGAGTCCAGAAGTGAAAGATGTGTATGATGACACACCACTGAGATGGAAGAATATTGATGAGGTGATTGCCAAGTGTAACCTATGCATTGTTGAACCTGAGAAATTTGAAGAAGCTGCTCAGGATCAATCTTGGATAAAAGCAATGAAAGAAGAGCTGAATATGATAGAGAAGAATGACACTTGGGAGCTGGTAAACAGACCATCTTGGAAAACCAGTGATTGGAGTTAAGTGGGTTTACAAAACCAAACTCAATCTTGATGGTTCTGTAGAAGAATAAAGCAAGGTTGGTGGCTAAAGGATATGCACAGAAGCCTGGTGTGGACTACAATGAGACGTTTGCCCCTGTGGCAAGGCTAGATACAATCAGAACTTTGATTGCTCTTGCTGCACAGAAGAGCTGGAAGCTATATCAGCTTGATGTCAAATCTGCATTTTTAAATGGAGTACTGGAGGAGGAAGTATATGTTGAGCAGCCAGAGGGATTTGTGGTAAAGAATAAAGAAGAAAAGGTTTACAGGCTTCACAAAGCCCTCTAGGAGCCTGGTATGGAGAAATTGACAGCTACTTCAGCAGATGTGGGTTTCAGAAGAGTAAGAGTGAGGCTACACTCTACATTAAGGCAAGGGGAGCAGGTCTATTGATAGTCTCTATCTATGTAGACGATATCATTTACACAGGTAGTGACCAGCAGCTGATAAAAGAGTTCAAAGCAGACATGATGGGGAAATATGAGATGACAGATCTCGGATTGCTTTATCATTTCCTGGGAATGGGGATAATTCAAACTGAGACTTGCATATTCATTCATCAGAAGAAGTATGCAGAGACCCTATTGAAGAAGTTTGGACTTATGGAATGCAATCCAGCAGTAACCCCATTAGCAGCCACTGAGAAGTTGATGAAAGAAGATGGCAGTGGTGCTGCCAAGGAAGAAGAATACAGGAAGCTCGTGGGGAGTCTACTGTATCTCACAGCCACAAGACCTGATATTATGCATGCTTCTAGCTTACTAGCTAGATTTATGCATGGTCCAACTCAAAAACACCTAGGAACTGCAAGAAGAGTTCTGAGGTACATCAAGGGGACATTGGATTTTGGGTTGGAATATGTGAAAGGCAAGGGAAATGTGCTTATTGGGTTTTGTGATAGTGATTGGAGCGGATCACGGGATGACATGAAGAGTACATCCGGCTATGCTTTCACATTTGGGAGTGGGATATTCAGTTGGGCCTCTGTCAAACAGCATTCTGTTGCACTATCCACAGCTGAAGCTCAGTACATAAGTGCATCAGAGGCCACTGCACAAGCTATCTCGCTTAGATTTGTGCTTGAGGATTTTGGTGAGATGCAGGCAGAAGCTACACCAATGCAATGTGACAATACATCAGCCATTGCAATCACCAGAAATCCTGTGTTTCATCAGAAGACAAAACACATCAACCGAAGGTACCACTTTATCAAGGAGGCACTTCAGGAAGGGATCATTGATCTGGTGTACTGCTCTACAGAAGAGCAGATTGCAGATATATTTACTAAGCCACTACCGAAGGAGAGGTTTTGCTATCTCAGAGATAGACTGGGAGTAAAACCAGCACATAGTTTAAAGGGGAGTGTTGAACTATAAACTATGTGCAGGCATCATTCAGTGGAGTGCAGCTGAAGAAAAGAAAGCAGAAAGAAGAACTGAAGAAAAGAAGAAGAATTAGACTAAGTGTAGTGCAGAAAAATGAGTGTATACATTTGAGCTACGTGCCAAATGCTAGTAGAGAGTATATTTGAATTGTGGTCCCCAAGTGGGTAGTTGTAACCAAATTCTGTAAAGGACACACGTATACAGTGGTCCAAAACTCTTTGCTGATATAATGAAAAACATGGCACTGCTATTGGCAGATTTGCCTCATACAATTCCTAACCTAGTACCTTTACCGTTTTCTCTCATCTCTCAATTCTCTCTCTCTGTTCATACTATCTTACTCTCCAAGAATACACAAAATACCAACTATCATAAACCCAGAAATCTTTCCTAAACCCAGAAACTCAAAACAGTAAACCAGTAACTAGTAAATAACTTGCAAACCAGGTTATATCAACATGGGTGGGCTGTGTGTATATACATACCTTTGTTTACTAGTTTGGTAGGGCGGCACAAAAGATCAAACATATAAGGTTGAGGGGTAGGAGGGGGGGGGTGGGTGGAGTTTTTTTGTTTTTTTTTTTGGGGGGGGGTGGTTTTAGGTATAGGGGAGAAGGGAATGAGGGGGTGGGGGGTGTGGGGGGGGGGGGGGGGGGGGGGGGTGGGGGGTTGTTTTTTTTTTTGTTTTTGTTTTTTTTTTTGTTTATTTCTTTTTTTTTTATTCTACATTTAATCAAAATAAGTAATATGATGCTATTAAAATTGCGGGGCGAAATTAGGCAGGTGGGTAGGGGTATGAGCACTCTAGGGTATCACTCTAGGGGGAAGTATATGCAGCTTGCATGTGGGAGATACATTGATGTCTTAAGCAGCTTAATTACGAAGTAATAAACAAGTTTTTACAGTTTTTCCACAAGTAATTAATAGTCAACTAACAAAAAATGAAACAGAAGTCCATAAAAATGGTGAAAGGAGATTGAAAGTTAAAACATACAGCAGCAATCTCTTTCTCTGAAGCATGACCACGCTCCAAAGAGAGCAAATATCGGACCCAAAGCTCTCCAACATAGGGGCAATTCTTTACAGCCCTGGCATAAGCGTTGGTTATAATACTGCCAACCTGAAAATTCAAATTAAGAATTAGTAGTTGCACGCCACACGGTTGCCCTCAAAACAAAAAGTATATAGTCAGAAACAAAAGGACACAAACCTTGAGTGTTTTATCCAAATAGTGAGTATAATCAAGCCAGAGATAGCTAGATATAGGAAATTCAGTAATAGCACGTTCATACAACATCTGAACCCGGGCTGGATCTCCGGAAGACTGTTCAAACCTCAAATAGTTCTGCAGAACAGAAAAAATTTACTACTTCGGTGGACACAGAAGACCACAATGGCAATCCCACACAAAATAAAGGAAAAAAAGAAGCAGAAAACACTAGCATTAAGTTCAAATAAGAAAAGGGTACATTGAGCATTTTTAAGGAAAAAAGGGAAAAACACAGCACTGTTTCTTCACATAAGTATTACTTTGTTAAATGATTCTGGGACTAACTATTAGTGGCACATACCATGAAATTTTGAAGTCTTTCTGAGTCTGACATATCCTGCAGACAAATCTGTCCTTCAAGATGAAGGCGAGCATTATATATTTCTAATGCCTTTGTGTACGCTGAAGCAACATGTAACGAAATCCCATCAAGGTCACTGGAGCCAGCATCGAGCAGGGTTCCTTGTTCGACCTCCCATTTCTTGTAAGCCAAAAGTGTTGACTTCATATTTGCATGGGGGACTGACAAATGACGGTGGAATATACTACGGATGCGCTGGATTTGCTTTTCTCTTGCCTATGAATGAATGTAGATCTCAAAAATTATCATATATTCACCAATTAGACAAAGTAAGTTACAAATCGAGTTCATATCAGATTGTCAGACTCTCTTCTATTGCCATAGGGGGAAAAAAGAGATGTAACAAAAGATAAGACAGGACATATGTCTGCAAATCTACCATTACGAACCTGATTGTCAGTGTCATCAACAGTGTGCAATACAGATTGCTCAAAGTTCCTGTAGGCTTCCCATAGTTTACTGCCTTCAGAAACATGCAAGCCTGCAGCAGTAAGAGCACGCTCAAATAAATCTCTTGCCCTTGAAACACCAGCAGGCGAATGTTCTCTGACCGAGGGATCATTTTGTTGAACAAAATCCAAGTAGTCATGCCAAAGAAAGATGGACTGCATTTGAGGGCAACATGGGTGTCAATATTCGAATTGAACAATTCTTTGATCATTATCAACAGAAAGCTATGAGCTAAATAATCCAATGATCAAAGCTTCCGTATGTTGGAAGGGTTGCAATCATTGCACAATTTACAACTTTGACTAAAAGCATACCACACCGAAAATGCAGAGACCTTTTTAAACCTAAACGAGGGTGGACACAGATGGCACCTGACTCAAGGAACAATATATCTACCTAAAGTGGTTTTCCTTTACGAATTTTAGTTAATCCTATGTTGCCACGACCCAAAGGACATGAGCAACCTAAATTCATTCAAATACAGAGCGGGTGGGGGTATTACGTGGAACTGAACCACATCAGCTAAGGCATTCGAAACATTTGACGGAAAAGAAGCAGAGGCGGTTATGCATAAGCAGGACAGAGGCATTGCTGTCATAGTAGAACGCTGCTAGAGTTAATCTTGTTTATTTTAGTTCTCATTTTCTCTAATACACATACACAATGTCCGTCCATAGTAACGTAAGGTATACGAAGAAATAAAGAAGCATAACCAACCAGATACTCAGAGACTCCTCGCTCATAAATTTTGGCAACAGCAGGAAAGGCATCAGACCTACAAAGTGGAGAAAAATGCATTAAGATGCGTTTCCATTGCTGATAAATCGGAAAAGGCCGTTAATTTAATTAAGAGTTGGTACCCAGAGGAAAGAGAAGCTTCGTCCTTGGCCCAATCCTGCCACATCAAAGGGGTTAACGGAAACAGCTTGTTCATAGCCTCCCTTGCTTGCCTCAGCTTTTCAAGGTCCGCTAACTCCCTCAGAATCTTTATGTACTGCAGCAGTAACAACCCCACTCAGAATTCAACTTCACATCACAATTTTCTCGACAAACAAACAAACAGACAGAGAGACTGACAGAAAGGAGTAAATTACTTGGACATGGGCGTCGTAGTTTTCGGGATTCGTGGAGAGCTCGGCTTCTAGGGTTTGGAGCTGCAGGTTTTTCGCGGATTGGTCGCCGGAATCAGAACCGGAATCGGAAGAGTCGGAGTCGGAATCGGAGGAGGTGGGGTCTTCTGGAGGGAGGTCCGGCATGGGCTGGTCTCCATTGTCGCCTGAGTTTAGGGTTTCTGCTTCCATCGCTGCTCTTTTTCTCTTCCGCTTGCAACTTCAAATTTTTATTTTTATTTTTGGCGAGGGAACTTCACTCGAGAATTCCGGGAATGCGATTATTGACGACACTTAAAATGTTGAGATGGCGGCGCTCGTCGAGGTTTTTCTACTGTTTTTTTACTACAGCGGGGGAAGAAGAAAACGCCTTTTTACTGTATCATTTCTACTTTTTGAGGTCTTTTTTGGGAGAATTCTTGACTCATGTGTGTCCTTTTTGCGCAGGACCTTACTAATCGTCTTCACATCCTTCTAATTGTGTCTCGGAGGAACTTCTCGGGTCGAATCTCAAATGTGTTTTACTCATCAAAATATTTGTGCATTAATTTTTATTTCTTCTTTACATTATTCCATTTTTTGTTAATATCCCAAAGGAACTTTTCAGGTGAAATCCCAAACTTATTTTCCTAAGATTAAATACCACTGCCTATTGGTCAAAATAATTTGTGCGCTTATTTTGATTTCTCTCCATGCTTCTTTTCGACCAGTTAGCCTTCTCACTAAGTTTATTGCCAATGACTACATATTGGTTTATTGCCAATGTACACCATGGACGCTGTCAAAATTCACCAAAATTACCATCAATGAAACTCAAGAGAGAGAGGCTTTCATGGCCACGATCGATCAAGATAATATTCCACTCATGACCAAAATTCCTTTGCTTTTCATTCCCTTGAGGCACTACACTTCCATTTGATTCATATTGTTGCAATAATGTACAACGTTGCATTTACCATAGAGTACACACACACATACATATATAGCCGTGACATTATTTAGGAAAGCTCACGCAGTTTGTGTCTTGATGAGTTTCAATTCATGCGACCTTGACATCCGCATTAGAAGCAGTACCACTGTCAGCATCACCGTGAGCAATGTTGATGAGCCTGGGTTGCTTCTTATTCTCCGCTGCAAACTTTGGCACTGTAATCCTAAGCACCCCATCCTCGAGATGGGCCTTGATCCCTTCCAAGTCGGCATTCCCAGGCAGCTTGAACTGCCTCCAGAACTGGCCATTTGTTCTTTCCGCCCTGTGCCACTTGTCACCCTCCACTTGCGCCTCTGCCTTCCTCTCTCCGCTTATCCTCAGCGCTCTCGCGTGCTCCTCCGCCTCAATCTTCAGGTCCTCCTTCTTCAGCCCTGGAACATCTAATGCGATTATGTGCGCCGTTGGAGTCTCCTTCCAGTCTGCTCTCGCCAACGCCAGCGTTTCATGATGAAGGCCGCCGCCACCGCCCTTGGGGACATCGTCGAAGGGGGTTTGTTCGAGGATTCTGAAGGGGTCGTCCACGGGAAACATCATGTCCAACAGAGATGGCCTCGTCATGTAAGGAACTAAGGCATTGGTTTGGGTGGCGGACAAGAGGAGGAGGCTTAACATGATCATCAGCTTCAGCTTCATGGCCTTTCCCATTTGGCCCAGCAACTAAACTGATCTTAGACTCGTAGACTAGCGAATGGAAAGCTGCTATAGTGATGAGCGATGTGATGAATAATTAGCTAGGTTGGGGTCTTCAGTGAGTTGTTTCAACATATTGGGGTCGTTTATAAAGGTCTAGGACAGGATCATGGGATAAAGGCCTAGGAGCTCTCTGGATTCTTCTTGTGATTTCCATCAAACAAGGAAAAGCAGGAGAAGAATATCTAGCAGAATGTGGAACCTCCTAGAGGAATACTAGCTAGATTTAGAGAAGGTTCCAGATGGCGTAAGAGAAATCCCGAGCTTTTGCTATATAGTAAAAATTGTGAATTGAATTTTAAAAGTGAAGGGAAATTTTATTTACATTTCATTTTTAATTTTATTTTTAATGAATGCACATTTTTTGTAAATGCATACTTTAATTTATTAAAAAAAACTATTTTAATCATTTTTAAAAATTACCAAAATATTTTTAATATAAAAACGTATTATGAGTACACTTTTAATCATAATTTTAAGTCCTCTAGTCCATTCAATAAACTATCTATCAAGTTTCATTTTCTTGAGCTCATCAAACCCTAGTAAACACATAAAATCGCACTCTTTGATCGAAGAGGGTGTAGAGGCCACATGTCGAGAGGAACTCAATTGTTTGCATAATCTGCAAGCGACATTATAGATTAGCAACAGACACTTGAATTAGAAAATAGAAGATTTCTATCTTGCTATCATTTCAAATCACATTGATTTAGAACACACAGAAATTATTATCCTTACCTTTAAAGAATGAGTAATCATACTACCTGTGCGGAGAAGGCCTTACTATCTTCTTGGATTTGCAGAAAATGTCATTGTAAGCCAGGACAGGACGCAGAAAAGCCTTGATTTAGAGAGGTTAACTTATTTATAATAAGGAGGGATGCACATTACAAAGACACATTATTTAAACACCTAACACACATTATTTAGTTTATTTTCTTATTTAGGATAGTTTGGGTACCATTTGAGGTGCATTAATATGTTTTGTTTGACAAAAAAAATTGATATGAGGTGAATGAATAATAAGATGCCTTCATTAAAAATCAGGGTGTTAATAAAATTTCCCAAAAAATTAACATGCACAAAGTCACCTTTCAATACAAGTAAGGTGTACTCACTGATTTATGTCAGCACAGGAAATGACATAGAGTCCCGATACATAAAAACAGAAATCAGATGGATTGTTCCACAGCAGCTCAATCAATAACTACGTGACATTAGTAGAGACTTCAGTTATTGATGGCGCCCTTGAATTTAACAATGCAATCCAATGCACCATTGAACTCATTATCTTCAAGAGCAATGGTGAACCGACAATACCCAGGAATTCCAGTCCACAAACCACCATTGATGCATAATCCGGTAGCACTGTGAATGACTTCCCTGATATTCGAGTCATCAAGCTTAACTTCAGACATTGTCTCATTCTGAGCGCTTCCTCCTGATTTCTTGAATTTAATGCTCTTGTTCAGATAAGACGAGGGCTTCGCCACCATGGAAACTCCACCACAGGGTTCAAGCACATCCCACCCACACTTCTCCAGTGTCTAATACAACAGAAGTAGGGTGACAAAGTTCAAAAGAAGAAAGTACAAGCAACAGCATGTTCAGAAAATTACGCACCAAGGAAGCCACTCAACTTAAGGATTTAAACATCAGTATTCAAATCATTCCTGAGTGGGATGAATGTGTGTAGTGTGACAGAAAAAGAGAGATGCAAAAAGATAAATCATTACCTCTTTCAGGCGCTTGGATCGACTCTTCAAACTTCTAATATGTTCTGCAATAGCATCTGACAGATCTCCTGGTTTCTGCTCTCTCAGACTCAGCAGCTTCTTAACAGCATATCTAACAGTGTTATGAGGTCTGCTTAATCCTGGAAAGCTATAAAATGTCTCCACCAAGACAGACTGGTTTAAAACAAGGAACCCGAATTTGAGGCCCCCACTCAGCATCCTCAAAGACAGCCCCCCAAGTAGAGAGATGCAAAAAGATGGGTTGCTAGAATAATTCAACTTTGACAAACTATCAACCAGATTCCATCCACCCCAACTCTCAATGTCAAATTCCAAGCCTGAGAATGAAGTATCGATCACCACTCTAGCCCCAACTTTAGCACAAGCAGACAGCAAACTTTCAATCTCTTTGTTGCTGTATAGCAAACCAGTTGGGTTTATTGTTGGTCCAGAAATGTATACCCATGGCTTATGTACAGTCTCAAGTACTCCAGAAAGCGCCTTGTCTGTCATTTTAAAGCCTTCTGTGGGCTGAGTAGGTATAATTACAATATTTGCTTTCAAAAATTTGGCAGCAGACACATAGTTCCCATTCGAGCCAGAAGGAAAACACAATGTGCCCCCTTCTTGAATGCAGCAAAGAACCAACTTATTAAACAGAGCCAATGAGCTGTCAGCGTAGATAAATTCAGCGCTGGCATCAACTGGGTAACCGTAGGTACTCTGGATGAATTGCTTGATGCTAGGGGTGACATCTGTTTCTGACTCCACTATATTCTGCCTGGCAAAACTTTCAAAAATCGCAGCCTTGACAGGTGGCGGCATATGCAAGAAGCTTCGATCGACATCCATGTGAATCAAGGAAGAATTCCCTTCATCAATTGACAACTCCGCATTATTCAGGACTGAGATTGCTGAACTAGAAAACCCAATCATCTCTGCTGATTTAGCGGATGCAGACTCCCTCTGAAGAACATATTTCAAAACCAACAAGATAAGCAAACTTGTCTCCATGAATAAGAAAAAACAGGTTTACAGTTAACCAAGTTCTAAGTAATCAGCCAATAACAAAAAACAGACTGGAATCTCAACGAGGTAGACAGTAATAATTGACATAATAAACTAGTGACAGAACTAACATGCTGAAGGGGTTAAAAAGGGAAAAAAAACTTGGGCAACATAGTCTTATCATTAAAAATTTGCATACATTGCCCAAGTTAATATTACTACCAGAAGACAGACTAAAATCAGCAGCAAACAGGCTATAGACTTCCTCTCCACACAAACAGAAGATAACAATTGTAGGTTTCATCCAACCAGAATAACATCTTGCAATGTCTTTGAACAAAGTTTCCAAAATCAACAACACAAGCTTTAGTTAATATTTTTTGTGTGTTAAAGTGTTATATCTTAAATGGAAATCAACTCCACATGGGGCATACCTGTGCAGGGGGATGCCTGTCAGCAAGCTGGAAAGCTAAAAGTTCATGAAAAAGACAACCGTAGTAACACTGACTAATCGGTGCTGTATTCCCTTCCAGTAGCTCAACGGTCTTTGACAAGCCTTTTAATATGCCCTCCTCTTCGGAAATTACAAAAGCTACTTCTAAATCTGAATAAACCTGAAAGATTGTTCAGCTGCTACTCATGAGAAGACTTTTCATAACAAAAACATTTAAAATATAAATTGATAAGCAGAAATCTTAACGTCGAGACTTCTGTATTAAACCTGAAAGAGCCAGGTTAAGTTTGGGACTTTCTAATTCATATGAAAAGAAGCAATACCTTGTTTTTTACTAGGCCGCATATAATTGCTGCATGTGATGGCAGAGTAGTGCCTCCAATATATTTGAGGACCCCATTCGAAGGCGGAAGGCTGGATAGCTCGAAGTGATCAGATATGTCTAAGAATAAACGAGATCCAATTTCTCTGGTAACATCTAAAAGATGCACAAAGGCTGAACTAGTAACAGCCTCATATTCTGCAATCCCGGTGACCACTACCTGTGGCTTTAACTTTCGTATCAGCTCTATCATTAGATCTGACTGTCGAGGTGCTTCAATAACTGTAAGTGAATCCTCTGAAGGATTATCAGTTCCTGCACTCTAAGATTGGACAATAGATGGAGTTATGACAAATCCCTACCTATGCATGGGAATTATGAATGGAACTATGGAACCCTTTCATAAGAAACTCTTCATGATATGTTCATTGCAAACTAAAGTTATAATCTGGGCTTTTCTTTCCTCTTTTTTCAGTGTCCCACTTATAAAGAACGTAAATTTCAGCCTCTAAGCTCATTTCTCGTTATCTAAGAATACCATCTGACTCACATTTACAACTTCTCAGTGTTGATCCAAGAGTCTTTGAATGATTAAACCAAAATGGGATCAACATATGACATTAAGAAGGCAGTCAATATCTAATAAATATTTCTTGAGCCCAAACCAAAGCTTATTGTGAAGTTCCAAGAGATGACTTTCAGGTTAATACTATACCCAGACCAACAGTAATAAATAAAAGACAAAAATCAAAGTATAGCAAGATTTAAATGCCACGCCACAATCAACATATGACCTTAAAGGGCAGTCAATATATAATAAATATTTCTAAGTCCACACCAAAGCTTATCGCCAAGTTCCAAGGGATGACGTTCAGGTTAGTACAATACCCAGACCAACAGTAATAAATAAAAGATAAAATCAAAGTAGCAAGATTTAAATGCCACACCTGAATTGCTAAAGATGTTAACCACTGTTTTGGAAGGTGTCGGGTCAGGTTTTCATCAACAATTGCAAGATGAGGCGAGAACAGTCGAAGAGCATTTTCTATTGCCACAGCCCTTGAAGGAAAGACAACAACATTCTTCTACCACAAATGAGATAAGACAAGTCAGAACACTAACCCAAAGAACTAAAAAGGGAGGCCATTATTAAATGAGAAGCATCATGATCAACTTGGATAAGAGTCAGTAACACATAAGTAGTATTCATAACGTCTTCTTACATCAGCATTGAGCGGTATGCGGTGATATGTTTTCAGAAATCCAGCAATGAGATTACGGAAATGTCTGCTTCCAGCTGGTGGCTCATATGTGCCAAAAGAACTCCCATTCAAAACACTGGAAAGATAAGCTAGGAAAGGAATCTTTTCATCAGCCACAGCATCATCTTCAAATGACAAATCTAAAGAACTGCTGATCTCGTGGAAGCCGTTGTTAAGAAATTCAAAAATGGTCTTGACCTGTCATTTATTTAATTCAGTGTCCTTTACTTTCACTACCTTTAATTGCACTGAGATCAACTGATAAACTTTTTTTCCCAATGGACAAGGACAAATGAAGTGCACACCTGATTGGGTTGGCGAAGTTGACAGCTGTAAACTGATAAAGCATGAGAGATTCGGCCACCAGCATTTCCATAGGCCCATGCTGTTCGTGCACAAATAGGCTGATCTCCAGAAAGTCCCATGAAGAACTCAAACCGATGTGGACTATTCTTTTCGATCTCAACCAAGGCTGATATATCTGTGTCTGCAGCCTGTAGCAATGCATTTTAAAAGAGAGCAACCTGAAGAAGAAAACTTTGACCCAATTAATTAGGGAAATACTTGCCTGGAGAATTTTAGTTTGCCAAAGCTTGTTAACATGGAAACCACGGCGTTCAAACAAGCGCTTACATACAGCTTGTCCTGGACGGCCCCCCATATTGAAGATCATGATCCCCATAGGTTTAATGACAGCTATTCCTTCCTCAACTGCCCTAGCAATTAGACCTAGGCCAAACTGATCCTCAAGGAAACCCTATACAGAAAAACAAAGGTTTTACATAAATGAAAAGACTGATAGTTTCTATAATGACCGGTAAGTGGAAGAACTAGCTTATCAATTGGCACAGTTCGATCAGATGTGAGAAGGGCACAATGCATGGCATTAACAATTAGCTCCCTTAACTAAGGCAAATAAATATGCTGATATCTAATGCAAAATACATTTTTAAGGACCTCCCCTTACCTGAAGCGCACAATAATTGCTTAATGAATGCAGGAATTCTTCACTCGCATTCTCTGTAATCATTTTAGACATTGCATCTGGATTCGGGTTAAGAATCTGCAGGAACACAGAAAAGGACAAAGAATGGGGAGTCAGTTTTGACTCACATTATGTGAACCTTTAAAGAGGTCATTTCCGAAACCAACTGTATCGAATCCAAAGTCCATTGTGACCGTGGCAATACCTGAGGTATGCATCCAACAATTCGTTCCAGTTGAATGTCATTATCTCTACAATAAGATAGGAGATCCGACTCATAAAACTCTACCCTGTCCAGTAACGTTTTCTTCTCCGCATCATAGATGGGTTGGCCTTGTTCATCCAGAGCATTTAAGTACAAGTTAATCCAGGACATCTTTACTGCTCTAGGATTGATATCAAGGCCATAGACCTGCGCAAAGGGTAGGGTAGCGTTGCCATCAGTTGAAGAAGCTGGAGACGCCGTGCATGGTAAAGCAGACGAAAAGGAATGAAAAGTACCTTAGATGGCAACCACTTCTCAGCCATGGCAATGGAGATCCAACCGTTTCCGCAACCAAGCTCAGCGATGGACTTGTCCTTAAAGATAGAATCTGAATGTCTATTAAGTCCTTCAAAAAAAGTAAAGGACCAGTCTTCCGGAACAAAAATACTGGGGATCACCATCATTGTCAATTTATTCCTACCCTTGTAACCTGCAGGGGCCAAAGAGCAGGGTCAGGCCAGCCTCATTCGACAAGCATGGTAAGCAGGGGTGTCGAATACCCTCCCATGATTTCGGATAATTGAATTGCACGCAACTTTCATGTTCTACTCTTATCTTAAGGCTCGACGTCCGATCATTGGAAATGAGAAAGAAAAATAAAATCATCAACAGTATATGTATGTAGGATGCTATTCACTATTCGCAAAGTTACTGGGAAAACGACGGGGGTTAAAAGAAAAACCGAATCCAAATAGCAGATTACAAAGTTTTCTCACAATTCAAAGAAAGAGACAGACACAGATAAAGATGAGTTGGATTTTCTGATTGGCGAGTCAGCAAACAAAGAAACAAAGAAACAAAGAAAGAAAAGAGACCTTCATACTGATCGAAGAAGACGTCTTCAATCTGGAAATGGTAGGTGCGAAAGCACTGATCGCAGGCGTCCTTGGTGGGGAACTGCTGCTGGAGCTCCGTGAGGAAGATCCGAGCCTGCGTTCGGGTATTCGGATCCTCGAGACGCTCCAGCACCGATCTCAGTGCGGCGTATGCGGCGTCGCCCGACTCCTGGCATCGCTTCAAGAACTCCTCCACCGATCCCAACGCCGCGTCGCTCTTCGCCATTGCTTTTGCTTTTGCTTTTGCTTCAGCTCTGGCTCTCGCTCTCTAGAGGAGGAAAAGATAGAGCGATTTTATACACATTTTCATTCAGGGGTCGGGTCAGAGTCGGACTTGGTTTGTTTATTGTTAAAGCTGCCAAGTAGCGGAGGTAAAAGTTTGTTCCCGGTCTTTCCGTCAGCGTCCTTTTTATATTATTATATTTGATTTCTTAATTCTTACTTTCTTGCTTTCACTTTGACTAACCCACCAAAAGAAGACATTCGCACCTATTATGGTTCAGTATTTGATTTTCATTTTTCACTTTTCATGCCATGAATGAGTAATGAAGAAATAGCGAACACAAGCTTCTGATTTTTCATTTCCCCTTTTTCTTATTCCACCTTCATCCGTCATCAATCCTTCTTCAGAAATGACAACGACAGAAGCACAAATTTGTGATGAATTTTTTTTTTTTTTTTTCCGGATGCAAATTGTAGAAGCAAAAAAAGTGGAAACGCGTGCCATTCATTTAGATAAGAGGTCATTCCCTCAGCAATCCATGGGCTCGCAACCCAAAGATGGTGGATGTACATAAAACGATAGCAACAAGAACCAAGTTCCGGTTAGATCTAAGCGTCTTTTGATTTTGATTGGAGAGCATGCTAATAAAGTAGTGGTGTTGGCTTCTAGCTTTCTACCTTTGCCAAAACAAGATGTCTTCCATCCGGTTCCCTCTTTTTCTTTGTGATCATTACTGTGAGGGAATATGCTAACCAGTATCATTACATTAAATGATACTTTACAAGCTCTAGTCCACAGTTGCTACTCATGTTAAGACCCCAACCCCATATATAACTTATAAGGCAGTTAAAGCTTGGCCCCTGATCTGGAAAGAGCAGGATACTTGCTTGATTCATCCTACAAGTCATCATCAAATGCCTATATACCATTTTCTCATGTGGCTCCCTAGCCATTCACATCCCAGCTGCAATTCTTTTTCCTGGTTGGGGTTCTTTCAAGTTTCAACCAATCTTAAGTAGAGTTTGTTCTACTTACTATTCCAGAGAATATTCTAAGGAAACCTCTAGAACAACCAAACAAATCAGCAGTCCAGTTCATACGGAAACCTTTTTCTCAGTGCGTCAGTCAGAGTAGGTTAGGGTGTTCCTTATGGTAAACAAAACTACTTCTCAGTTTCCAAAATCAACTACCAGACTGGGAGGCTCTTCCCAAGTGCTGAACTTACGAGAAGAAAACAAAGTCTTAGTATTCAGGAAATAATAATCATCGAGGGAAAAACATGTTTTTCTCCTCGTAGACAAGCATTATGTGTCAAGACGAAATGCGAATCAAACTTTTGCTATGGTTGCTACATTAACTTCTTAATGATCTCAACATTACCCCATGAAAGTTCACATGTACTCTGTAAGAGAAATAACAAAATAGACATGATGAACAGAAAGAACAATCTTATGTAACATGAAAAAGCAATTCAAAGGGAAACAAGAACAATGAAGCACAACCTTCAAATGTAGCCATTCAGTGAGTAGCAACAACAGCTTACAACACTGCAGAATAAAACTCTCAGCCTTCCAAGTTCTCTCAGGTCCTAATTCAACTGACAACATTTTATTAAATCAACCAGAAAGGGGGCACAGAAATACAAGAAACTCCAAGCTTTGGTCCTCTTGCTGAGCTTGAGCACCCATCTGCAAGATTAACTAAGAATCAAATATAGAACACCATACATACTTTCCAACTATAGCAAACAAAATTTAGCTTGTGAGCACTAGCTATAATGGGTACCCATTTAGACACCATTTTACATAAAAAAGATCTGTCCTGAGTCCTAACTTATAACATGAAATTTTCACCCAAAGAATGTCAATGTTGTATGCGTGTGGCAGTGACGCTAATTGCAAGTTTAAAGAGTTAAAAAGATTTGACTCTTAAAAACAATCGGTCATGAGGGTCAAAACAACCAAACATCTAGGTGACATCCTAATAAAACTGTCACTGAAAGGAACCTACAGGATCACCAACGGCGCCTGTGGTTATGTGTAATACATACAATTACAACTAGAAAATATATGAAGCTGCATAATTTAATTTAATGAAACCAAGTAGAGCTGCGAATGCGTAATATCCGTCTATCCTTACAAGCAGCAGTTGTTGCTCGTTCATTGTTCCGCTGAAACTCCGATACACAAGCATGAACAGAAACATATAAGGAAACAAGCAACCAAAGTAGCAGATCAAGCATGAAATCAATTACTTGAATTATGGTCTAAAGACTCTAATCTAATCTATTGCAACCACACAACCCAAGTGGGCCAAAATCATAACCTAAGCACCAATTGGAGAAACACAGGAACAACATTAAGATCAAAAGACGTAAGATTCAGATTGTACAATTTTGAGAGAATTGGTGAAATTCCCAATTTGGAAGACGAAAACCCTAAAAAAAAAGAAGAGGTCGGATGGTTGATGTACCACATGGAGGGCGGGTTCAGTGAGTGGCGGAGGTTGAGGAGACGGAGTGATGATGATCTGATTGAGAGGAAGGAGAGGGGAGGCGGTTGTAGAGCTGCTCGCCGACGAGGTAGACGCCGAATGCGACGAGAGCGATGCCGAGGCCGGGCGTGGCGTGGCGCAACTGATTGGACAGCATCGGGTGCTTCCTCCACTCGTCCCTCCGCCGGAAAAACTCCCCCGTCGTCCCCAGCGCCTTCTTACTCCCACCGCCCATTTCTTTCTTTCTTTCTTTCTTCTGCTTCTTCTGCGCCTTTCCTCCTCTTCTCAGTAATCTCTCCACGCTTGTTTTTCACAAGAAAATGATATGAAAACGGGCTCCAAATCGTCAAACATGGGCCTAGACATGGTTAGGCCCATCCCTTAATTATTTGGGGAATTAGCCAAAATAGGCTCATGGGCAAATTCATTTGCCAAAATGTTGGGTCAGCCAATTTTGTGCTGAAAATAGGCAAAACTTTTGCCTAATTGCATAAGAAGTCCTCCGCTGGTGAAACGAAACTCAAAACTGAGCCGCCACCGGAGTTCTCGCCGCCGTCGCTCTTTTTCCGGCCACTTTCTCCATGCGGCACCACCTGGACTAGCATCCCAACATTCCCGAGTACACTCCCACGAAGTTTGAACCCCTAATTCCCAGCGGTTTGCAGCCGGCGAATGAAAACATTTTGCTCTGTTTTTTTGCCAAAAACCGTCCGACAAACCTCCCTCCATTCTCTCTTTTTCGGCCATAGATCGACGACGACTCGAACTACAAAAAGTTCCCTCTCAACCTCAAGAATATATCCCCAAAATTTCAGAGCCAAAGACAGCATGGAACGCCGCCGGTGAAACCAAATGCAAAACTAAGCCGCCGGAGTTCTCGCCGCCGTCGCTAATTTTCCGGCCACTTTCTCCGTTCGAAAAACCTGGACTAGCTTCCCAACATCCACGAGCACACTCCCACGAAGTTTCAACCCCAAATTCCAAGCGGTTTGCTGCCGGCGAACGAAAACGTTTTGATCTGTTTTTTGCCAAAAACCGTCCGACAAACCTCCCTCCGTTCTATGTTTTCCGGTCATCGATTGACAACGACCCCAACTACAAAAAGTTCCCTCTCGATCTCAAGAATATATCCCCAAAGTTTCAACCCCAAATTCCCAGAGGTTTGCCACCGGCAAACAAAAATGTCTTCAGTGGAGTTCGGAGAATAAGCAAAGGGACTATGAGGCACTATGGGTGCACTATGAGGGACTATGATGCACTATGAGTGCACTATGAGGGACTATGAACGCGTTGATGAATTACAACGATTCTGTACTCGAAAGACTATGAAGCACTATGGGTGCACTATGAAGCACTATGGGTGCACTATGAGGCACTATATGTGCACTATAAGGCACTATAGCCACACTATAACCCCAGGGATTTAATTGCAAAATTACTGTAGCATTTTGCCTAGTGAAGCACTAACCGCTGCCCGCTGCCTATTTTGGCAAATGGATTTGGCTATGAGCCTATTTTTGCCAATTCCCCTAATTATTTCCCACCAAACCCATATAAATATGTTGACTGGCGATGGGTGACTCGTGATGGAGAAGACTTTGTCTGGGAGCTCAACGAATATTTTTGGGTTCATCATCGTCATCATCATCACCATCCATACCGGCTCGAACCCAGGACCATGAGGTTCACTGCAAATATAGTTAACCACAAGTAGGACTGGGATCGGGTTGGGTTGGGCCGGATTTTGGGTAAGCTCGAAAAAAGCTCGTTGGAGGTCAGGCTCTCAGTTTTCAGGCCCGTTAGAGGGCCCAACTTGATTGAGCCGAGTCGGGTTCTGAGCTCAAAATTTTGGGCCGAGTTCGGGTAGAGCCGGGTACAACCCGACAAATTCCATTGCACCGATTTGGATGATGAAGATCACGACGACAACGCGACGCTGGGTTACAACAACGCGACACGATGACGACGACGATGATGCTGGCCGACGACAACGACGCCACTACGTTGGATTAAGATGACGAGACACTAGACGAGACAACAACGACGCCGACGATCTGCAGGATGATAGCGCTAGGCAATCTGGAGATGATGAAAACGAAGACGCCGCGCCGATCTGCAAGATGACAACATTGGACGGACGATGATGACGATGTTGGATCAATTCGGCGTCAAAAATGGAGGCGAAAGGCGACGACTATGGAGGAGGAAGGTGGCGGATCGATCATATTGATTTCTCCAGGTTGGCTCACAACTGTTCGATTCTTCAGGATTGATCACAGCCGTCCAATTTTGGAAGTTATATGGTGTATAGATTCTATTTTAATAAGAGTGCAACTCTTTTTCCTAGTCAATAATGAATTGAAACCTGTGAAAGATTAATATATTTATATATTCAAGTTATTTCGGGCAGGGCCAGGTTTTGAAAAATTGGGCCGATTTTGGGCCCAACCTTTTTGGGGCCAGGTCGGGCTTTTTTGATTTCAGGTCGGGCTTGCAAATTAAAACCGGCCCTTTAGGGTATTTTGGGCCAGGTTCGAGGCGAGCTTCGGGTTTTCCCACCCGTAACCACAAGGGTAGGACGAGACTAGTAGCTCAACGAATATTCGGCTCCCGAGCAATTGGCATTAGCAACGAATAAGTAAAAACAAACAGGCACATTTTACATGAAAATTAATGTCCAAAAGACCATTTTATCCCTCATTTTAGTAGAATTTTCACGAAAAATTGACTGAGGTGCCACATATTTCTATTTTTGAAAGTTTGGATACCAAATTGATCACTTTTAAAGTTTAGGAACTATGAAGTCCGGTTTTTCAAAGTTTAAGCACCAAATTGATTACTTTTAAAATTCAGGTACTTTAAAATCCTGAGTGAAAATTGAAGTACTATTCATGATAAAAACCCTTTTAGATCATTTTCCTAATTTTCCCACCAAACCCATATAAATATGTTGACTGGAGACTGGCGACAGGTGATGGAGAAGATTTTGTCTTGGAGCTCAACGAATATTAGGCTCCCGAGCAATTGGCATTAGCAACTCCAATTTTTTTGTTTGCTCTTTATATTTTAGCTAAAGGAAGGAATAAGGAAAAAGAAACAGCCACTGCAGCTGAGCAGAGAGGCACTGGAGAAGAAGAAGAAGGTTTAATTGTTGGGAATTTGGAGATTGGTTGGGGGCGATGGGCCATTTTGCTATTGGAGCAGTGGACCTGCTCACTCTCCCTTGTTCACCACCGCTCTTGTCAGCTAGATTTGATAATCTCCCAATTCCACAAATTTCGCGCTTCAGCCTTAGCCTTGCAGGCGTGCAATCTTATTGTCGTCTGCTTTGTTTGTTTGTTTGTTTGTAATGAAAATTAATATGATTTTCTCGACTCTTCTTTGACCCTTGAATTTTGGTGCTGCTGTTTAGGCCAACACTTGAATTTGAGGCACAAGGCTGCTGCTGCTGGTAAGGCTAGAATTGCAACCTCAGCCACCTTCAGTTGTTCTTCTTCTGCAAAGCTCTCCAATCAACAAGTACTATGATCTCAAGTTTCATCTTTCCTTATGTTCAGTTATGTCAGTTACAAACAATTCAGTTGTGATGCAAAAGGATTTAGTCATTTTAACATAAAAGAATGCTTCTGTCTGACAATGCAGACCCCAGAGTCTAGAATTGTCAAGGAAGAAAGCGTTTCGGTGATTCTTCTGGCTGGAGGGCAGGGTAAAAGAATGGGTGTAAGTCCTCTTCAATACCATTTTCACCACTTTTTACATTGCTACATACCCAGATGACATGATATTTGCTTATGTTTGTGCAACTAGGCCAGCATGCCCAAGCAATATCTTCCGCTTTTAAGCCAGCCAATTGCATTGTACAGGTAAAGTACTCACTCACACTCTCACCTCATCCCACTTTGCCTGTGCTTTTTATCTTCTTTTCTCTTTTCTGTGAACGGCTCGCTTATTATTGAAAGAAGAGTTGCCCAACTACTGACAAAACCATGCATTAGATGTCAGAACCCCTCACTCACTCCATAAAGCATTCTCATTATATCCATTTTGCTGTTGGATTCCATTTCTGAATTGGATGGCATGTTTACCTGATTGGTTATATTGAATGCTAAGTGCTTTGTTTTTAGACCTTTAGAAAGATTACAACATGAATGATGAAGTAGTGTCTTAGACTATTTCGTAGCAAAGAATAAGTCATTCCTGGATGCTAAAAGTTCATAGCATCCAATAACATGTTTCATTTAATACATTATTGGACGCCAGTTTCTAGACACAATTAGCCTTATTTGACTAAGAAGCTAACTTGGTTTGTGTCTCTATGACCCTAGGTAGGTACAATGATCCTATGTGAGATTAACTTGTTCTTTTCTGGCTTCACGCAGCTTCTACACTTTCTCCCAAATGGCTGAAGTGAAGGAAATCATTGTAGTTTGTGATCCTTCCTACAAGGACATTTTTGAAGGTAAGTAACATGCATTGCCTCTTCGACATATTTTATCTATTGGCGTAGTCTGTAGGAGACTTTTAAACTAATTTGGTTGGTCATGTTTCAGACACAAGACATAAGATCCAGAAGGAACTGAAATTCGCACTACCTGGGAAGGAAAGACAAGATTCTGTTTACAGTGGACTCCAGGTGCACAGAGATATTTCTTTTCCTTCATCATAAAGATGTCTCTGTTATTCTGTACTTCCTGGCAAAGGTCTCTCAGTTGCTGCCTAATATTTAGGCTACCTGATTTTTAAATTACTCTAGAATCTCTGCTACATTAGCTTACTTGATCTATGAAACTGAGAAGAATGTCAAAAAAATGTTTCTGAAACATGCTACTAAGATTGAACTTTCCAGCATACCGAGTCAAGTTTTGGTCTCCTAAGAAACGCAACATTATGCTGTACTGCAGAAGGCATTTTAACTCCGTAAGGCTCAGTTTGAAAAATGTGAGATTCACACAGGAAGCATGAAATTAACATTTTCTCGACAAAATTAGAATTTGTTCTTCAAGTTGACTGTAAAATCCTTATTTGTAATTAAGGTAGATAGAAGTAAATCAAACATATTCTTGATTTTGATTTTTTGAAAGAAAAACAGAACTGATTTCTTGAATAGGAGATTTGGTTTTTTCTTTTTTCATAAAGTGTGTTGTATAACAATTATTGAAAGCATAATCTTATCTGCTTATGATATGCAATTTCTTGTGATAGGCTGTTGATTTGATGTCTGAGCTGGTTTGCATCCATGATTCTGCTAGACCTTTGGTATTGTCAGGAGACGTAGAGAAGGTTTGAGATGAATATTTATTTCCTTGTGCACATCTAATGCATGGATTTTGATATTGTAGGGAGTACATCACATGGTCATTGTGCACAACATTCTTTACAGAGTATAATTATGGAAGATCAGTTTAGGCGGATAAAGAACACTGCTGCTTATCTAATTACATGTTAATTACTTGTTCCTTTCTATAAATTGTGAGTGTTGTAGCCAACTTTTCTAGGCGCACAACCCAGTTTTCAGGGAATAGCTGAATATTTATCGATGTGAAATTATGCACAAAACAGAAGACATGTCGCAGGATATTAGAACATGATGGAATTTGGAGCTGAAGATATTTCTACTTGTTTTTCTTTCTTATATAAACTAGATCATGGAGAAAAGAAGAAAAGTAGAGCCTAGGCCAATCTAGGGCATGACACCAATGCTAGCCTATTTTGTGTACACTACTCGTTGTTCTTTTGTTAGTAACTTAGTAGCACCATTCTGATAAGCACATAAAACCATTACTGAACCTAAGTTGTTCTTATATACTGGGCGCTTCGTGATGAATTGCTTAGCACGTGCGATGCACCCCCAGAAGTGCTTTTCTTAAATTAGGTAAAACACTGTAGAAAGTGCTTTTAATGATCTGGAAGGGATTTTGGCTGCCAAAAAAGCACCAAGTGCAGAGGGGTGGTTCTAGCTGCTACTTGCTACTTGCTAGACTTGAGTATATATCTATATAGATTATATTTGTTGATACTTGTTTCGGTATTACTATCATATGTATGCATCCGTGGTTTAATATGTGCATTGTCATTTATGGTCCACATGAAGTTGGATTTGATGCAATAACTATTGAAGATTATGACTAGTGTTAGAATCTTGTATGCTTTAGGTTCTTAAAGATGGTTGGCTAAATGGAGCAGCTGTACTTGGTGTACCAGTAAAAGCTACAATCAAAGAGGTGTGTATGAGTCCTAGTGACTTGCTTTTATGCTTACACAAATCATAGTTGATGAGCTCTTATAGTAAACAGTGAGTCCAGTGAGTCTCCTGTCAGTTTATTATCTCCTTGTTTTGGTTTCACTTAATTGACCTTTATATCTGACACATTTATATGCAGGGAAACAGTGAGTCTTTTGTGGTCAAAACTCTTGACAGGAGAACACTTTGGGAAATGCAGACACCCCAGGTTTAAGGCTTAAAGCGTTATATCTTTCAGTTGGTTGTTTGAGGGCATTCTGATATTTACTGGCTATCAATTCCTACAGGTTATCAAACCTCAGTTGCTGAAAAAGGGTTTTGAGCTTGTAAATAGGTACGAACTCATTGATTTGGATAGTTGAGTTGTATAGCGATTGTTAAGGATGTATAACTAAAGTAAAATAAACAAATCATTCAATATCAAGTTGACAAATATTAAGGATCATAGCGTTTTCCAAATCAGAATTTCTATAACCAGCCAGTTTTCTCTTAAGAAGCTGATACTGGTTACATGTGTTGTTTATCTCGATGTAGGATTGCTTTGAAGTGTCAAAGGAAGAAAATGCTACTCACTGAATCATTCTGATCTGTAGAAAAATCACTTAAGTTGACCATACGGTTACTCATAATGGCATGAAATTTCTGAGCAGGAAAGGTAGAATGTGTTAGTGTATCTGTCTGTTAAACATGTGTTGCCAGCACATGGGAAATGTGCAGTTAAAATATATTGGTGTGTTGTCTCTTTCAGCTTGCTTGTGGGTGAGCATCTTTAACTTTGACAGTTAAAATCAGTGTTATACATAATCTGAACATTAATTGTACTTATCGCAGAGAAGGGCTTGAAGTGACTGATGACGTGTCCATTGTCGAGCACCTTCAACATCCTGTGTACATCACTCAAGGATCTTACACCAACATCAAGGTACTAAAACATCTTCTTCAAGTATGATTCTTCAGAATTGGAGAGTCTGCCTGAGTCCATAAAAGCTTCTCAATGTATATGGAAGTTCGTCTTATGCAAGACATGATAAAACATCTGATTCGTTTTGATTACAAACAATTTGGTTGTGTTTTGCAGGTCACAACCCCTGATGATTTATTACTTGCGGAAAGAATATTAAGTATGAGCTCTGGAAAGTCTTCTGAATAATCTGGATCGTCTGATTCTGTGCTTGTAGTTTTGTTTCTCATTTCTGCGAAGACTCAACTGCAAAAATACATGAACTGCAAAATACAAAAAAAAAAAAAAAAAAAAAAAAATTCAATTCAATTTCTTTAATAGCAAAGCTTATATTACCAAAGTGCAATTGAGGGAGTATATTTTGTTTGTCCCAGTGAGCGTACTGTGGATTGCCCCGACCGATCAAAGATTTTGTGGTAGGAAGCTGGCAAAAGGAAAGGAATTGGGATGCTTGGTTTCTTCATATAAAAAATTTGATTAAATTTGATTTCCTTTTTCAGGTCGATATTAGTATACTTAGCAGCTCTAGTGTAATGTCCAAGTTCGGGTATCTTTTTGGATGGCTCATTATTTCGTTGTCCCTTGGGGACGAGGCTTTGTGCATAGCAGCTGCTCATAAACAAGTCATTAGTGTATGCGCGAGTCTCCGATGTGGGATTAGTTAAGCCCCCGCCAGCCCAACCCCATCTCCGAAGTAGCAATTAATTGGTGTGATTCATTCAGTCCTAAACATTTGACACAACAACGAGTTAACCATTCAAAAAGCTTGATTAATGAAGCTAGCTGGGCTCTGAAAAGATGGTTTCAACTAGCCAACTGAGCTCATGGAGGCTAGATAAATCAATCAATTAGCATGAAACCAGTTCAAGGTTTTACCATTTATTTTATCTTATTGATCACATGAAAATTGGATGAAGATGGAGAAATGCAGCTCAACGGCAAACCGACTTTACATTATCTCTCTTTCAGCTTTCACTTCTCACCCACATCCTTGGAAGAATGGCTCAACTAGAGACACCAATAATACAGTGAAATATGTGACCCAAATAAAAGCTCCGCACTCCAAGCTTCAAATCACCCTTTTATCTTGTATGTCTGCTCTCTGTTCTCCTTGGCTTCTTCCCACACTCCCCAAACAATGAAAACCTTCTACTCTTGCGTGGCTGAACAGCAACCACAGTCCCTTTTACCTGTTTTCGTAGAGAATAGAATATGTAGAGGTTCCTCTGATGTCAAACAGGTTTTCTCAAAATGGAGGTATAAATAGAAATACAACAAAATTGTAATGACAGCATACCTTCCCTCTCTTACGAGGTTTAATTTTATAACAACGAAGAAATCCACTGCAACCTCCCTTATTTGATCCTGTTTCATCGCCCCTAAAGAAAAACCAAGAATGAGCATATTGTATAAAGTTAATATAAACGTAGATCATGACTACTTAGCATGTGATACAACTATACAATCAAAGAAAAATTCATGCATTTCATCATTTGATGTACAGATTAAAAACAAAACAAAGATAAATAGAAGAAGAACAAAATTGCTATCCTTTCAAACAGCAGCTCCCATGCTGACTGATTGAACACCAAAGTGAAATTGGGTTTTATAATCCAAGTTGGTGCTTAAACAAGAGTTTCAGCTGTAAAGCAATTAAAAGCGTATCAAGATCATTTCAAATTTAGTACCGATTTCCAGCTTGGTTGATTTCTAACTCAGCTTAAGAAACTTACTTTGTTCACCATAAAACGCTAACTACAAATCTTTAGTCAAACAAGAGTAGAAGAGCTTTTGAAGGATACTCACAGGTTATCTTTGTTGGAATTTGCCAGAAAGTTACCATCATGTAGTAAACTTGGGGACATAGGATAACGATCAACTTTTCTACCCATCTGGTCCTTCTGGGTGTTCCCTCCATTATTAACCTTCAAAATCTTGACTTCATTGTTTACTCCATCTGCCCATTGCTGAGAGGACAACCTCATTGAATTTAATGACTCCATCTGATCTTCGTAATAAATGCCATCCTGTGGCAGGACCTGATTCCTCTCAGGTTTTAATCGACTTAATGAACCAGGGGTGCCTTTGTCTGCAACCTGTAGCCAAGCGGTCTCTAACATTTGGTCACGAATAATGGATTCAATTCTTTGCATTGGAATCTCCTGTCTCCTCTCTCTCGTATCATTTGTTTGGGTATTGCCTTCAGCAATTACGTCTGATGAATCAGAGGTAGACTTGTGTGTCCCATCAAGAAACAGAGAGCAATTTGAATAACCATCTGTGGCATTTGATCCAACTCTTCTCCTTTCCCTATCAATTGCTGCGGTGCTTGGTAAGTGAAGTGGAGTTGGACTATTCAGAGAGACCTCTCCACCTGGCAAATGAATGATTCTAACCTCTACATTGCGTCTGAGAACCATTTCCATTGAATTCGTGATACTGCTAACAAACCTTTCTGCTCTAGATTTGATGTTTCCATCTTCAAATGCGACATAAGCCACCAGCACACCTGGACAAAGAACCAGTTTAACTAAAGGAAGAAAGGGAAAAGGACAAATATATATACTAATAGAGAGACCTCAAGCAAGGCTTCTTGTTTTCAAGGACACTTTAGAGCTTAATCAAACCTAGCCAAACCATACAGATCTGTTACTAAAGTAAATATCAGGATGCTTGAATGATCAGTATACGCTCCAGAAGTTTGTCAAATGGAGAAGGTCACTTCAATTGGTATAATTTAACTCATAAGAACTCGAATAAGGTACCTTCTTTAATAATTGGGGAATCTAAGACTTAAACATCATTCTGCCGCACATAAGCAGTTTATACCAACTGCAAGCATGAGATCCTATGTTTTTCACTGTGAACTTTAGTAAACAAACTCAATGGGATTATACAAGCTAAGTAAAATGGTATAACTACCTCAGTAGCTACTTTTTGTTTCTCATTTTTCCCCTGTTTTGTTTTATGTAAGCATCCTGCTCTAGCAAGAAGCAGTTCACCAGTGTAACATTACTATTTAGTAAAGAGCCATCAGTTCTATGAGCACAAATAGAAAACGGTACAAACACACACATACTTGGGCAATTGACACAAAATCACTGCAGCAACTTGTATCTATGAAAAGTTCCATAACCTTTAATCATTTAAGTACTTCAATTTCTAAGAGGCAAAGACAGACGAAATGTATAACATGTATAAGAGCTTACCTTCAGCTTCAGATATAGACACAAGCTTTCCATGAGAATGGAGTAGCTGCCTCAGTGTTTTCGAATGGCATTTCTCAATACATTGCGCCCAGATATTCTCCAGTTTATCAGAGCTTACACATCTGAGAACCACATTACCAGCCACAGCATCATCATGTGCGGGAGTTGATGAACCACTTCCAACAAATTGGCCATGTGAGGGCTTGGTATTGAAACCAAAACCATTTTTTCGTGATAATGAATCTCTCTGATGGTCGGAGTTTACATTTAGTGCTTTTTGTAAAGAAGCATACGAAGTTGATTTATCAAGCACATCTAACTTCTGTTTGTAGATGGCAGCTTCTCTTGAACCACTGGATGAACCATCCTCAGTAGTCTTACAGCTGTGTCTCCTGCTGCATGACTGAGTGAGGTCAGGAGAAGGCACCGAACCAAGCTGTAATAAAGTCGCTGTAAACCATGTCGAGCGCTCACTCGAAACTCTGAGCTGTTTTTCAGCTTCCGAAAGAATCTTCAAGGCATGTTTTAATCTCTCCAATTCTGCTTCAGTCACTGAAGCATGACACCCACCCACAATACTTAGAACAAATAATTTAAGCTAAAGAGATCTATATGTACACATATTATCTAGACAATCATAAAAGTTAGCGAGCATATTGAGCAACAACAATTTGTTCATTAAAAAGCCAGATAGTGGAGATGCTTTATGAATGTCCAGGATTTATAATATAATCGTTTTCTATCGATTCAAGAGAACCTCAAGTATGCAATAACAACACTAGACATCAAACATAAATTTTCCTCTCCCACAAATCTTACAATCTGGAATAAACAGGAAACACAAAATAAATTTTCTTCTATAGGAAACAGGAAAAAGTGAAACAAACCGAACGGACATTGAAGACAAGACTAGTGGCTGGAAACTAAGCAAGTGGATCATGCCACTGTAAGAGCACCATCCATACAACAGACACTGGAATCATAGACTTTTTCCAGGTCTGAGTTCCTAACTTGGTTCTTTGGGATGGGTAGATTCCTAAACTTGGCTCGTGGTGTGGGGACTACAACCCATCCAATCCCTAAACCTATTCTATGCAAACAGATAGACCATGGAACCAACCATGTCCATATTCGTCGCAGCATAGCATTTCTCCGAACGTAATGATAGCATTTCTCCAATGTACGACGTGGGGTAATGTTTTCCATAATTCCAAAGGATTTCTGTATCAAATTTTCTGTAGTCTATTGTTTTAACAACATTCATCTGTATAAATTATCCCTAAAGTAGTTATGAAATAATAACCTCATATTGGTACAATATCTACATGACTATGGTGTTTTCTCCGCTTTACTACCATTGGGGCAATAAAACAAACTACTTTATTGGCACTGAAAAGAAAGGGGATGAGACTCACAATTCCGGTCACCAAAGAATGAATCATGCTTCACATCATTCACATTGTAGGTTCCAGCAATGATATCCATAATGAGGCTGGCCAACTGAGACATCAAAACCATGGGATCAACGCCAGAGTCCATCAACTCTCTGGCCCTTTTCACTGTTTCTGCTGTGTCTGATGACATTGCTAACTCCAAAAGCTCCAACAACTTTTCATCGGAAACAACTCCCACCTACAGAGGATAAAGCACTAGATTAACGAACTTTAAAACAACTAGGTGAACTTTAAAACAATAATTTCAGTTAATTGGAAATTGCTGACATACACCTATTAATAAGCGCCATAAATCAGGATGTTATGGCAACTTGAACTTAATTAGACAATTGTCAACAAGTCATTTGCAGAGGAGACTCACAAGTTCGTTTACAAGAGACATTGAAATTCTTTTGCCCAGCAAACTCAACTGATCCAACATAGTTTCGGCATCTCGAAGGGAGCCATCCGCATTAACAGCAATCAATTCTAGTGCATCGAAATCAGCATCCAGGTTCTCTTCAGCAGATATTTTCCTCAATCTAGCCACAATGTCACTATCTTTGATTTTGTTAAAGAGGTATTTCTGACACCGAGATTGTATAGTACGGGGAACATTGTCCAAATCAGTTGTTATAAATATGAAGAGAACTCTCTGTGGTGGTTCTTCCAGATATTTGAGAAACGCTAGCCACGTCTTAGAAGGTAACAAGTGACACTCATCAATCACAAAAACCTTGTACCTTGAGGATGCAGATGGGGGCACCGCAGATAGAGTTTTCAATAGGTACCTGACTTTGTCAATTCCTTTCTTATTGGTGCCATCAACTTCCAACAGATCCTTGTTCTTACCAGACATAAAATCGCTGCACTCTCTGCAGTATCCACATGGCTTAGTTTCACCAGGAGCTAGGCAATTCAAGGAAGCAGAAAAAATCCTGGCTGCTGATGTTTTTCCAGTTCCGCGGGGACCCTGGAAGAGATAAACAGGGGCAATCCGACCCCTTGCAATAGCATTCACGAGGGATTGGACCACAATATTTTGCCCAATCAACTCACTGAAGAACATTGGCTTGTACTTCTGGCTAAAACTCCGAATATTTTCCGGTGAGCCTTCCTCTTCTCCCTGTCCATTTAGAGCTACAATCTCCAACCCTTCTTGACTTCGGCAGCTTGATGACCATCTCCGGCCGTCCAATCGACTCAGAGCCTCCAAATCAAGTTCCCCAAAGTTTGTAGAAATCTCATCATCACTTCTCCCAGCTCCTAGGGATGATCCTCCCCTACCATTGCCACTGTGCGTAAGCAATGGGAGAACGCCCTGAGCACTTCTAGATGCAATTCTGTGCTTACTGGAACCGGATGATGCTCGACGTTGTCTAGGATAAATGTTTTGACTTCCACAGAGCATGGCACTTCCTTTCCTCCTCAGAGTATCAGAGAGCGAAGGGGAGCAGCTGCTTCCATAGATGCCTCTATGTTTTGGTGTCCTTTTGGACCAATAGCAAGGAATGCCACATCCCTGGCGACCGGGAAATCCCAGATGATCATCAACCTCATCATCCCCATCATTCATGGAAGTGGCAGTGCCGTCCCAAGATCCAACAGTGCTTGGATTACGAACACCAGCATACCTGTTATAAGAACTAGTGGACAATGCAGGGGTGCTATAAGAGTAGGAAGAGTCCTCTCTCGGAAGACTATTTTCTGTCCTGAACTTGGACCAGTTCTTGTGTCTAAGTTTAGAAAGCAATGGGGAAGCCCCGGGAATCCGCCTAAGATCCTCCGAATTATTACCGTAGTCTTCAGTGTCATCAGATTGGTCGACCAAGTCTGATCTTAGAGGCATCGAAGCATGACCCTCTACTGATTTCCTTGAACTGACTAAATTCCTACCAAGAATCAACTCCTTCTGCTGGTATTTGGACAAAATGCGGGAGCTGTTACTAGCTATCTTGTTAGTGCTTTTGACGGGGGGCAGAAGATGTGCGTACTTACGCCGGAGGACGGTGGACGAGGAGCGGCTGTGAGTTTGAGCGTCGCTTCTGGAATCTGCATCGTCTCGGAGGCTGCCATCGTCCACGCTCAATGCCGCACCGGAAGAAGAGGCATCCATGCCGTGGTCTCCGTAATCATCGTCGTCGTCGTCATCTTCTTCTTCTTCTTCTTCGTTGTCGTTTGTGGATGATTTGGAGTTCTTCCAGTTGTGCAAGAAGACCCTCTTGGAGGATTTGGAGTTGCAAGCAGTAGAGGCTGCTGCTGCTCCGACGGATCTAGCGGCGGCGGCGGCGGAGGAGGAGGAGGGCAGAGGAGACCGCCATGAAGAAGTGGTGCCAGGATCGCGGAGAAGGCGGGATGCTTTCCGAATCTGAGTGAGCTCCTTCTTCAGGTGAAGCTGGCTTGGATCAGAGACGACCCCCATCGCCGCTGCTGCTGAAGATGACATTTTTCATTCACATAAACAGTTGGAATTCGAATTTGGAGCTCAAGAAAAGGCAAGCATTGCAACTTTCATTTCATCATCCCCCAATCTCTCTACTTCACGAAAAGCTTCATTTCAAGATTGGCTGCCTGCCATGCCACCGCAACTTGTAGGAGCTTCAGAAATTCAATGGTCCAGATCTGACGAATGAATGAATGATTGATTGATTGAGACCTCAGCCTTCAATGTGATCCCTTTTAAGGAATCCTTAATGAAAATGAAATAACAAATCAATTAATAGGAATAAATAAACAAATTCTGGTATTTGCAGTGTTTGTGGCTGGTTAGGGTTTAGTTGGCGCCCCAAATGAGAATCTTGAATCCCCAAACCCAAAACCAAAAACCAAAAACCAAAAATGAAAACTCAACTCACACTCAACTTTTTAGAGAGGCGCTTTGACTCATGTCATTGTCTCAAAAGACTCATATGGTCTTTACTTACATGCCTGTCGATGAAAATTGGTAATCTCAAAAAGGAGGAAAAACAAAGGACAGTGAAAATGGAAAGCTCCCTCCAAACACGGGATTCTCTGTTCTGTTCAAACATTTACATTTGATTTATTTTCTTCCCAATGTTTTTGTCGGTTTTTTTTTTTTTTAATGCAATGTTCCCCAATTTGTCACTGTAATCTCTCCAAGGATTGCGCGGTGATTTCATTCATTCTTCCTTTTTTTTTTTTTTTTTTTTTTTCTGGTAAGTAAATCAAATATTACCTACTTTCTTATAAGGTTGAAAGAATGTATTTCCATCAATCAAAAGAAACATATGTCATGTCATGTGAATCTATTGGTGTGTGGCGGTGTGGTCTCTCTACTCTCAACTGTCAAACCTGTTATGCCTCGTTTCTTTCTTTCATATCTTACTACTTAGTCCTACGATATAAGTCTTTAACATAGTCAGCTTGCCCATTGTTCAAAATTAATTGGTAATGGCAGGAGAAGGCTAACTATATTTAAACACTACATGTTAACCGTCCATCTCCAATGTGAGATATTCTCACCAATGAGTTAATTGAAGGGGGCTTCACTTCAATTCAATGCCAAATTGGCAATGTCATTTGCAGAGTTGGTTACCTTAGCATGCAAGATCCGCAATTTGAGTCAGCTGCGGCAGTTTCACGCTCAGCTGTTTCACAACTCGCTGCACCACCACAGCCAATGGGTTTCGCATCTCATCTCCCTCTGCACGCTCCTCCGTGCGCCGCCTCCCTACACCCGCCTCATCTTCGACTCCACCCCCCGCCCCTGCAGCATCCACGTCTTCACCTCCATGCTCAAATACTACTGCACCCTCAATTCTACTCATCACGTCTTTTCCCTGTATCAACAGATACAAGTGCACTACTGCGGCCGTAATGCTGCTACCTTCGTGTATCCGGTGCTGATCAAATCAGCCGGCAGTGCTGGCGTCCAGTTCCATGCGCATGTCTTCAAGTTGGGCCTTGCTTCTGATCGCTACGTTCGGAATGCCATCATGGCCGTCTACGCAAAGTATGGGCCCGTTGAGAATGCCAGGCACGTGTTCGATGAAATGCTTGACAGAACTCTTGCGGATTGGAATGGTATGATTTTTGGCTACTGGAAATGGGGGAACAGAGCTGAGGCCTGCAGGCTCTTTGACACGATGCCGGAGAAGAACGTTGTCACCTGGACTGCTATGGTTACTGGGTTTGCTAGGGTGAAGGATTTGGAGAATGCAAGGAGCTACTTTGACCAAATCCCACGGAAAAATGTTGTCTCATGGAACGCAATGCTCTCGGCTTATGCTCAGAATGGATTCCCAGACGAAGCTTTGAGATTGTTCAATGACATGATGAAATCCAGAGATGAGCCAAATGAAACCACTTGGGCCATTGTCATTTCATCATGTTCGTCATGCGGTGATTCCTCCCTTGCTGATTCCCTTGTTCAAGAGCTCAACCATAAGAGGATGCATTTGAGTTACTTTGCCAAGACGGCACTGCTTGATATGCACGCAAAGCGCGGGAACCTCCAGACTGCTACACAAATATTTGATGAACTGGGGGCATATAGGAACACCGTCACCTGGAATGCCATGATATCAGCGTATACAAAAGCTGGGGATTTGTCTTCAGCCAGAGAGCTCTTTAATAAGATGCCAGAAAGGGACGTTGTCTCATGGAACACCATGATTTCTGGTTATTCTCAAAATGGGCAGTCAGCTCTTGCAATTGATGTATTTAAAGACATGATCACTGCTGCTGATGGTCCCAAACCAGATGAGGTAACTATGGTGAGTGTCATCTCAGCATGTGGGCATCTTGGGGCCTTGGACATTGGTAATTGGGTCATCACCACTGTTAAAAAAAACCATATCGGGCTAAGTTTATCAGGATACAATTCTTTGATATTCTTGTACTCTAAATGTGGAAGCATAGATGATGCCAGGAGAACATTCCTAGAAATGACAACAAGAGATGTAGTTTCCTACAACACACTTATTGCAGGGTTTGCAGCTCATGGCCATGGAAGGGAAGCTGTGGAACTACTGTCTAAGATGAACGAAGATTTTATCCTACCAGACCGTGTAACATATATTGGTATTCTGACAGCATGTAGCCATGCTGGGTTGTTAGAAGAAGGCTGGAAGGTCTTTGAGTCGATCAAAGTTCCTGATGTAGATCATTATGCATGCGTGGTTGATTTGTTGGGCCGAGTGGGTAAACTAGATGAAGCAAGACAAATAATTGATACTATGCTGATGAAGCCACATGCTGGAGTTTACGGTTCTCTTTTAAATGCCAGCCGGATTCACAAACGAGTTGATCTTGGGGAGTTTGCGGCAAGAAATCTCTTTGAGCTCGAACCACATAATTCGGGAAATTATATACTACTGTCAAACATATATGCCTCAGCAGGTAGGTGGGACGATGTCGTGAGAGTTAGAGAAATCATGAGAAGAGTAGGGGTGCAGAAGCCAACTGGATGGAGTTGGGTGGAATACAAAGGTGAGATGCACAAATTCATTGTGGGAGACAGATCGCATGAGCGGTCAGACGAGATCTATAGGCTATTGACAGAATTAGGACGAAAATTGAGAAATGCTGGGTATGTTAATATTACTTGGTTTGCAAGTTATTTCTGGTTTACTGGTTTGAATTTTATATTTCTGGGTTTGAAAGTTTGAATCTTTGAAGGGTTCTGGGTTTATGATATTTGCTGTTTGTTTTTGTATTCTTGCTGAGAAAGAAAAGATGAGAGCAGAGAGAGAGTGAAAGAATAAAGCAAATACTAGGAATGAAATTGTTGTGAGGCAATCTGCCAATAGCAGTATTGCTAATTCATTGATATACTGAGAAAAATGCAGGACCACTGTACACGTGGTTCTCTTACAAAAAAAATACAGTACATTATCCTTTGTTAGGACCACTTTTCCACTTGGGAATTACATTGAATTTACACCTGGCACATAGCTCAGATGGTTACACATTTCTGCACTATACTTAGTCTATTTCTTCTCCTTTCTTCAGTCTTCTTTCTTCTTTCTTTCTTTTCTTCAGCCGCACTCCACTGAATGATACCTGCACATAGTTTATAGTTCAACACTCCCCTTTAAACTATGTGCTGGTTTTACTCCCAGTCTATCTCTGAGATAGCAAAACCTCTCCTTAGGTAGTGGCTTAGTAAATATATCTGCAATCTGCTCTTCTGTAGAGCAGTACACCAGATCAATGATCCCATCCTGAAGTGCCTCCTTGATAAAGTGGTACCTTCGGTTGATGTGTTTTGTCTTCTGATGAAACACAGGATTTCTGGTGATTGCAATGGCTGATGTATTGTCACATTGCATTGGTGTAGCTTCTACCTGCATCTCACCGAAATCCTCAAGCACAAATCTAAGCCAGATAGCTTGTGCAGTGGCCTCTGATGCACTTATGTACTCAGCTTCAGCTGTGGATAGTGCAACAGAATGCTGCTTGACAGAGGCCCAACTGAATATCCCACTGCCAAATGTGAAGGCATAGCCGGATGTACTCTTCATGTCATCCTGTGATCCGCTCCAATCACTATCACAAAACCCAATAAGCACATTTCCCTTGCCCTTCACATATTCCAACCCAAAATCCAATGTCCCCTTGATGTACCTCAGAACTCTTCTTGCAGTTCCTAGGTGTTTCTAGTTGGACCATGCATAAATCTAGCTAGTAGGCTAGAAGCATGCATAATATCAGGTCTTGTGGCTGTGAGATACAGTAGACTCCCCACAAGCTTCCTGTATTCTTCTTCCTTGGCAGCGCCACTGCCATCTTCTTTCATCAACTTCTCAGTGGCTGCTAATGGGGTTACTGCTGGATTGCATTCCATAAGTCCAAACTTCTTCAATAGGGTCTCTGCATACTTCTTCTTGATGAATGAATATGCAAGACTCAGTTTGAATTATCCCCATTCCCAGGAAATGATAAAGCAATCCGAGATCTGTCATCTCATATTTCCCCATCATGTCTGCTTTGAACTCTTCTCTCAGCCATGGTCACTACCTGTGTAGATGATATCATCTACATAGATAGAAACTATCAATAGACCTGCTCCCCTTGCCTTAATGTAGAGTGTAGCTTCACTCTTACTCTTTTGAAACCCACATCTGCTGAAGTAACTGTCAATCTCTCCATACCAGGCTCTGGGAGCCTGCTTCAGTCCATAGAGGGCTTTGTGAAGCCTGTAAACCTTCTCTTCTTCATTCTTTACCACAAATCCCTCTGGCTGCTCAACATATACTTCCTCCTCCAGTACTCCGTTTAAGAATGCCGACTTGACATCCAGCTGATATAGCTTCCAGCTCTTCTGTGCAGCAAGGGCAATCAAGGTTCTGATTGTATCTAGCCTTGCCACAGGGGCAAACGTCTCATTGTAGTCTACACCAGGCTTCTGTGCATATCCTTTAGCCACCAACCTTGCTTTATTCTTCTGTACAGAACCATCAAGATTGAGTTTGGTTTTATAAACCCACTTAACTCCAATCACTGGTTTTCCAGATGGTCTGTTTACCAGCTCCCAAGTGTCATTCTTCTCTATCATATTCAGCTCTTCCTTCATTGCTTTCATCCATGATTGATCCTGAGCAGCTTCTTCAAATCTCTCAGGCTCAATGATGCACAGATTACACTTGGCAATCACTTCATCTATATTTTTCCATCTCAGTGGTGTGTCATCATACACATCCTTCACTTCTGGACTCATGGATGTCCTTTCTGGGATTAGATCAGGCCTATAGGGATTTCTCACCACTCCTTCTATTTCTGGTGTGCTAGGTGATGAGCTTGAACTTCCAAGAGTAGCTTGAGAAGGACTTGGACTCAAGTAATTTCTGTTTGTTCTGGGAGCTTCAGAACTGATCTCAGTAACATAAACTTGAGATCTTTCTGCTTCAGAACTCTCAGTCCAATTCCAGCTTGCTCCTTCATCGAACACCACATCCCTGGAGAGTGTGAGTGTCTTAGTGATAGGGTCAAACACCCTGTACCCCTTCTCACAGGTTCCATAACCTACAAACACTTTCTTGGAGCTCTTGGCATCAAGTTTCTGCCTCATTTGACTTGGAATCATTGCATAGCACAGTGATCCAAAGACTTTCAAATGAGCTATCCCTGGTTTTCTTCCACTGTAGGCCTCAAATGGTGTAGAGTTGTCTAGGGCTGCTGTAGGGCATCGATTCAATAGGTACACTGCTGTGTGCACAGCTTCAGCCCACAAATAATATGGAATTCCTTTGTCATGTAGCATGGCCTTGGCCATTTCAACCACTGTTCTGTTCTTTCTCTCAACCACACCATTCTGTTGTGGTGAGTAAGCTACTGACAGTTGCCTTTGAATTCCCTCAGTTTCACAGAAGCCAATGAACTCAGCAGATAAGAACTCCCCTCCTCTATCACTCCTTAGACATTTCACTCTACTGCCACTTTGCAATTCCACCATTGCCTTGAATTTTCTGAAACAGCTATAGGCATCTGATTTCTGTCTAAGAAAGTACACCCATGTCATCCTACTGTAATCATCTATCAGCAACATGAAGTATCTGTTTCCAGCTAGGGATTCAGTTTGCATTGGTCCACAGAGGTCTGTGTGGACCAATTCCAAGGGTTTTCTTGCTCTCCAAGCTTGTCCCTTGGGAAACCAGTCTCTGTGTTGTTTTCCCAACTGACAGCCTTCACAAATCTCCTTGGTTTCCTCTAGACTTGGTAAGCCATGGACCATGTCCTTGTCTCTCAACCTCTTCAGACCTTCATAATGCAGATGACCTAGCCTTTTGTGCCATAATTTCGAGCAATGGATGACTCCAGCATGTAGAACCAGCTGTTCTTTTGGTTGTAAGGGTAGGGGATAACACCTGTTGTTCTTCACCTTGACTTCAACAATCATGTTCTCCAGATCTGGTCCATCATAAACCCTGCACTTACTTCCTCCAAACAACAAGTAATAACCATGTTCATCCATCTGCCCTACACTCAGCAAGTTTTCTCTTAAACTAGGTAGATACATTACTTCTCTAATGTATCTCTTCCCCCTATTTGTATTTATCTCCAAAGATCCCATACCAGCAACTGTTTCAATCACTCCATTTGGCATTTGAACTTTCCCATAGCCTCCTTTACTCACATCAACCAAATAGTCCAGATTCCCTGTCATGTGGTTGCTGCACCCACTGTCTATATACCATTCTCTGATGTTCCTAGTCTCTGCAACCACATTGTTTGCAAAGAATAGGTTTCCTGTGACTTCCACTTCATTTGCACAGTTGGCTTTCTTAGTATAGGTGCAATCTCTGGCCCAATGACCAAATCTGTCACAGTTGTGACACTTGGTTTGGCCCTTGTATCTGCATTCACCAAAGTGGAACTTGGAACAAGTTTTGCACTGGGGTTTGCCTTCATTCTGGCCAGAGCTCTGTGAGTTCTGTGCTGGCTTATATTGCTGAGTCTTTGGTTTGTAATCGACCTTCTTCTTTCCCTTGTCCCAATTTTTCTGAGACTTTGATGACTGACCACCTTGCTTTTGCTCCTCTGGCTTCCTGATTCACACTCAAGGAGGAGAATGCCCTCTCTGTTACATCCTCAGTGTGTAAATCCATTCTTTGCTCTTGGCTCTTAAGAATGGCTATCACCTCCTGCAGCTCGACCTCCTTAAGGTCTTTAGTGTTTTCTATGACTAGACAGATAGGATCATAGGGCTTTGTTAAACTTATCAGGACCTTCTGAACAAGTCTCTCATTAGACAGGTTCTCACCAAACGTTTTCATTTGGTTTATCACATCATTAAGCCTAGTCAAATACACAGATAATGTCTCATCTTCCTTCATTCTAGCATATTCAAACTCCCTCCTCAGACTCTGTAACTTGACAGATCTAACTTGGTCACCACCATGAAATTCTCTATGCAAAAGCTCCCAAGCTTCCTTAGAAGTACTAGCATTAGCTATTCTAGGAAATATCTGATTTGAAACAGCATTTTGTAAAATACCTAGAGCTTTGGCATCTCTCATGAGTAGTAGAGTTTGCTTTTCATCCTCCTCTTCATCTTCTGCTGAATCTGCATCTTCAGCAAAGATGTTTATCTCTTTCTTCTTCATCTCAGGTAGCCCCTTCTCAACCAGCCTCCATAAACCATGTGACTTGAAGATTGTCACCATTTTAATCCTCCAGAACTCATAACTTTCTCCTGAGTCTCCTGAGAAAACAGGAGCCTTCACCTCTGAGTTTGAAAACGCCATCTTGACTTGAATCTGGGTTTTCGTGCTGCAGGACTTTCTGTTGAACCTCCGGCGAGTCTCCGATGAACCTCCGACGTACGGCTTCACAAGTTGTACTCCCAGCTCTTAGATCCAACCAAGCTCTGAGGCCATGTTAATATTACTTGGTTTGCAAGTTATTTCTGGTTTACTGGTTTGAATTTTATATTTCTGGGTTTGAAAGTTTGAATCTTTGAAGGGTTCTGGGTTTATGATATTTGCTGTTTGTTTTTGTATTCTTGCTGAGAAAGAAAAGATGAGAGCAGAGAGAGAGTGAAAGAATAAAGCAAATACTAGGAATGAAATTGTTGTGAGGCAATCTGCCAATAGCAGTATTGCTAATTCATTGATATACTGAGAAAAATGCAGGACCACTGTACACGTGGTTCTCTTACAAAAATAGAGTACATTATCCTTTGTTAGGACCACTTTTCCACTTGGGAATTCCATTGAATTTACACCTGGCACATAGCTCAGATGGTTACACATTTCTGCACTATACTTAGTCTATTTCTTCTCTTTTCTTCAGTTCTTCTTTCTGCTTTCTTTTCTTCAGCCGCACTCCACTGAATGATACCTGCACATAGTTTATAGTTCAACAGGGTATAGGGCTGATAAGACCTGTGTTCTAAGAGATGTTGAGGAGGAAGAGAAAGAAGAGATGGTGGATACTCACAGTGAAAAACTGGCTATTTTTGTTTTTTTTTTTTTTTGGGGGGGGGGGGGGGGAAGGGGGGGGAGGAACCCGAGGGGGGGCGGGGGTGGCCCTACAGCTCTCAAGATGATATCTAAGTTGGAAGGAAGGAAAATTATGTTGAGGGATAATAACAGGTTTCACTGTTTCAGTGACGGGCTATGTTCTTGCGGAGACTATTGGTAAAGTTGCCATTTTCATGCTAACACGAGGACATACACAATGGCTAATTCCCATGCAACATCATCATCAAGAAATAAAAGTTAATGTATGATGGTTGCCTGCCAACTGACTGCTTCATTAAATGGTGTTTATTTGAGCGAAATGGCGACAACAAAGATACAAGCGGTATGAGAAATTATGTAGTATTCATTCCACAGAATCACCAGATGAAAGGATGTAAAGAAAGAAGCGACGATGGTTCACAAAATCTACAGGTAGTTGCAATTTGCAATTACAATGTAAGAAGACTGCTGAATTCAGTTTTCTACTTGATTTCTTGAATAAACTATACAGAAATAAATCGGACATTAGTAAGCTTTATTGAAAAGTTATATCAGCAAGAGTTGTATATAGATTTTCGTACATAATACATGGTGGCAGCAGCTTCCATTCTATAATTTCTATTGCTATCCAGATTGAGCAGCGTAATACACAATATTCAACCCATGTAGCTTTCAACGCGTAGGTATAAACATTACAGTAAATCATACAACCTGCAAGCAGTATGTTGAAATTTAGACTTAATGATCAAAATCAGAAAATTTTCAACACTGACCAACTGTGTTTTCCAATCGAAATACAGAGACCAAAATTTCGCTTCCCACTTCTACTCTTTCTTCTTTCGTTGGGTACGTAGGTAGGCCTAAAACCATAACAAGGAGGAATTACGAAGAGAGACAAAAAAAAAGAAAAAAAAAGCTATATATATCTATGTGACTCGCTGGAACAAACACAGTCAACCCATCCTTCTTCAAGAGATATCGCTTGGCGTCTCAGTTTCTGAATCTTCAAGCTCAAGGATAGCATTGAAACCAAACTCCTTTCCTGGAGTAAACAACCGTTTGAGTTCGTCTGCCGTTTGAGTGGTGTTGATTTTATTTTCCTTCACAGTCAAGTTTTCCTGAAATGGAACAAACACTTGAAAAGACTATTTCCTGAGTACTCGTAGAACGAAAGACATGTAGATGTAGTGAATGGTGGACATGACTTGCCTTCTTTACATAATCAGCCATGGCAGAGCTTATTATTTCTTGTATGACAAACTTGGTGACGCGCTCCTTGCCAAGTATATCCAACATAAAGCTTTTTGGGACCTGAGGACAGTTTTAGGTTAACCATCAAGCACTAATGACTAAAGCATATGTCACCTGGGACAACCAACTTCAAATGGTGTAAAAAAATATGAATCGGCAGTCCACTAATTCAACTTCACAAGCGTGCACAAATGAAAACACCAATGAAAATGAAAGTATTCTTAGGAGTTTGAAAGACTAAATAATCGTAAAAGACCCGACAATGTAAATAGTACAGCATGCAAATGTGGTGATGCTGCTGACCAAAAAAAATATTGTGGTCATGCTACGTTTATGTACGTTAGGAACCAATGTGGTTACAAGAAAATTAGCAAAGTTTGTAACAAGGAACTCCCCTTAAATTGGTACTTTAGAATATAATGAAAATAGATCAAGTCCATTATGTTCCATGTAAAATAGGAATAAGAACATTTGTCTAAAAACTTGCATTTGGAAATCTTAAACATTCTTTACCAAAGGGTGTACACAGTGGTTCAAAAGAAGATATGAAAAGCCAGTATATCCAGTGTTGCACATGGAAAAACAAGGCGCCGAAGATGGAAATTTAGATCAGGCTAGACAGTGTGTTTTTTTGTTATTTTTGGGTCAGGCGATGTCAAGATATGATCAACTTTAGTATCCTGGTGCTAGACACTGTGTTCGAGCAAGACAAGAGTAGTGTCTCTTTTTGACATTAAACTACTGAGTTGCACAGTGCAATTGTTTAAGTATGGAGTACCACTCAACTTCTGAAGGATGCAAAAACCATGTTTCGGACAACATTGCATTTTGAAGAAACTGATCCCCTTTGCAAGTAATAGAAACGATTTTTCCCTTACACCAAATCAAGGTTCAAACAGCTCAACGGCTCATTAATTGGAAGAACAGAAATGATTATCCTACAAATGTTGATAATGTACAGCTATTTATATGCAGGGGCCATCTCAACTGTGAAATTGAATATGAATTCTTATCACATAATAATTCATCAGTGCAAATAAGAATAAAACTACTCACCTGCGATGTTTTTCCTGGTGAAGGCCAAGAGCACATGAAATGAAAAAATTATGGTTAAAGATTATTGACTCACAATCTCAAAAAATTGTCAAGCATACAGATTTATAAAGGAAAAAAGGAGGGAGACTATCAGCTGACAGCTCCCACATCTATGCACTCTAATGCAGCATATCAATATGGAGCAGGCCACTAGTAGTACTCTTATAAATTGAATGTCAAACATATTATCTAAATGGTAGAGTCCCCCCTTATGGAGCTTTTTGTTCGTAAAAGACTTTTGCGCCAAAAGGATACAAATTAATTAAAACAAATTTTTTTTTTTTGCTTTCAGATGACTGCAAGATGTACGTTAAGGTGGTCTATTTCTTACAAAGATTCCCATCAGGTAAGAAAGTTGGTACTAATTCCAGGGGAACATCAATGTATTACCTCCTTTTTGTCTGCGAAACCCGGGAACTGGTGGTGCTGAGCGTGCCAAATTTGTCAACACCCGGTCAAAAACTTCTTGTGTGTCATCTCCAGTCAAGTCCACTCTAACCTGGCAATGGAACATGACAAGAACTTGAAATAAAAGATCCCGAGTTTTTCTTTTTGCGCCAAAACATAGCCAAAATCAGGATAAATTGTGTTGCTCTTTTTCTGTATCTGCAGCCTCTTTTACTCTATAACACAGTCTTTTGAATACTATTAATGTTTTCCTATTCCGACATAAATATGCCTAGGAATACTTGAATCCTTCTTTATCACTTACTGCAAGGCTAGAATGCATGTGAGCTATAACTTTGTATCAATTAGATCTGGCACTGGAAGTTCACCTGCATCTTAGAATCCTCTTGGGACTCGACAACTATCTTTGTGGTTTTCAACCTTATCAAGCTGCCTTCTGCATCTGACACAGATGCCTCTAAACCTGAATGCCAAAGAAGTAAACAACTGAAACTATAAACACCAAAAAAAAAAAAAAAAAACAGAAGGAGAGTGAGTTTATAGTAGTGAAGGAGTTATCTGAATGAACCAACCTGAACCAGCTGCATATATCGGCTGGGGTAAGCGAGTCTTATGCTGACTGCAACAGAATAACAACCGCAGAAGAAGTTGAAAAGCTTAAACTGGGTTCTGACTTGTAATACAATTTCATACAGTGTTTTTTCCGCAAGAAGTTTGAACACTCATACATAATGCAATAAGCTATATAGCATAGATATGCAAAGGTCGGCAAAAGCAGAAGTTTTGACCAAGGATAGCAATTACCTGGTAAAGATTAATAGCCCGCGTTGTGCGTTGCAGAACCCAAGATTTCTCGTAGCGTTTTGACGTGTAACAAGACAAGGGCAAGAGCTCCCCAGATAAAACTGGCGCAGAAAACTCAAGCTTGTCAGTTCAATCACATAGTTACAATTTACATATAAAAGAAACACGCATATTGGGTTATCGGAAATGGGGAGGCGAACATCTACGTTCACAGGAGAATCAAACAATTTGATAATAGAAATTCACTATAGCTAGCTAGACGACTGCTTTGCCGAGGTTTCTTACTCTGGGGAGGCCAATGCCAACATTCCCAACATTGCCAACGGACAGGAAACGCACTGAATTTATTGCAGATATCATCGCCGACTCACTCGCCGTCCTTGTTCAAGTTGTCAGCGACTTAGCCAGTGTTTTCTCCAATCTTATCCCTCTCCACCGGAGAAGCTCCCACCTCTAAAGCCTTTTGATCCGCTCGGTCGACGACGGTGCATTGTGCGGTCAGGATTCAACTTCATCTTTTAATCCTGGCCGTTGATGCTAGCTGACTGCATAGAACTTTATCAGGGAGCTAATTTTTTGTTCTACTTTTTCTTAAACTTCCCAAACTGCCCCAGAGTCCAAATGCTCGACAGGGACTCGCCCCTAATGGGGGAAAAATCCCCGAAGAAACGAGGAAAGGGGATTTCCATTTTTGAAAAGTAAAATTCCCTGGAGGGGATGGGGCGGAGATGTTATTGTCATCGACATCCTCAAAACTTATGAAGCACCGAAATTTTGACCATCTAGCTTTTCGCGTTTCGGAAACGTTTCAAGAACGAAACATGACCTAAACTTCTCGAAGTATATATAAGAGATAAAACATTACGAAACCAGTTTGAAACTTTACATGGAGAAAAAATTTGGCAAAATTTTTTGGATTATTAACTAATTGGGTAATTAGCCAAAACACCCCCTAAACTTGTATGCAACTTTCAATTTACCCCCTTTACTTGCACTTTAGAAAATTTACCCCTTTAACTTGATTTTTTAGTCAAATTATCCCAATCCGTCTAAATTAACCCATTTACTCCGTTACAAATTCCTTATGGAGGGTATTTTCGTCAATTCTAGGCCCAATTACAAAGTCTCGGCAGCTGGCCCAAAACCAACTCCATCTTCTTCAGTTTTTTCCTTTCCGATTCAGACCAACTCCATCTGATCACTTACCTGCGCCGCCTCAATACCGTTCCCTCGCCGTCGCGCTTCATCCTCCTCACCTTGAAAAATAAAAAACCACGAAATCGTCAACGCCAAGTTTGATTTCATTAATCGGATCAAATTCAATTTCAAAATTGAGGTCCAAGCGGTGGCGTCGACGCGGAGGGAGGTGCGGCTGAGGCGCTCGAGGGCGAGCCACCGCTTGCCGAGCGAGCGAGCAGGGCGTCGCAGGTCGGCTTGGACTCGAGCGCGGAGGATCTCGACGACGAGCTCGTCGAGCACCCGTACTCGTTAGAGCGGCTCGCGTGCTTTCGAAGGAGTCAATCACCGTCGACGACAAGCTCGGTCGGATTCTGTGAGTATTGTTTTCAACTTTCTTGGCTTGGAATCAACTTTTTATGATAATTTGGATCCTGGGTTACTTCAGAAATGATCAAAGTTTTGATCTTTTTCCTTTTTTTTCTTCTTTTTTTCATTTTGGTTTTTTTGTTCATAGTTGCTGCTCAGTTTTTTTGTTCATGGTAACTATGATCACCAAGATGTTGATCTGGTCTGAACAAAGGCAAGATCAAGTTTCATTTCCCCCAAAAGCCTGACCGGTTGCACCAAAGCTCTCGCCTTTGCTTAATCCGCGTTTTCATTCCGGTAAGTTTCATGAGTAATTGCGGATTTTCTTATCTTTTTGATAATTTTGTTTACGAATCGTGCCTGACAAAGTTGTAATTTGGAGGAAACGAATTGTGATTGATTTTGGTTTTAGATTTCTGAAGGACCAAACGAGAGAGTTTTCATTCTTGCGGGGTTGCTACAATCTCGCGGGAATGGAGCTTCATAGATCAATTTTGGCAGAAATGAACAATAAAGGATTCAAGAATGATGAAGGTGGCGGCGGTGGTGCTGAAGGGGTTGGAGGCAACGAGCTCGATGAGTTTGGCCGGACAAATAGAAGAATTGACGAAAATACCCTCCATAAGGAATTTGTAACGGAGTAAATAGGCTAATTTAGACGGATTGGGGTAATTTGACTAAAAAATCAAGTTAAAGGGGTAAATTTTCTAAAGTGCAAGTAAAGGGGGTAAATCGAAAATTGTGTACAAGTTCAGGGGGTATTTTGGCTAATTACCCTAACTAATTTCATATCTTAACATTCACATTCCCTTCAAATTTAAACTTGAACTTGTAGTATTTCATTTGGATTTCAATGTTTTCTATGATATGAAAATTTAGAATACTGATTTATATAAATTTAAATGTTTTTTATGTAACGTTTCCAAATGTTTCGTATCGATCTTTTTTGAGTTTTGAGGAATCGCCGTTCCCGTTTCGGTTTCTGTGCTCCATAGCTCAAAACCGCCCCAATAGTACATTTTTAGTATTATTAGGTAATACATTTTTATTTAAAGACGTACTCTTTAATTTTCGTTAATAAATAAATATGAATATGATATTAGAAAATAAAAAATTAACTTTATTTGTGTGAAAAAGATGAGGATGGGGATGGGGAGCGCTCCCCAGCGGCAATGGAGATGAGGAATCCCTAAACTGTTCAAATAGGGGATGGGGACGTGGACGGGGGTAGGAGATGGGGAACGGGGATGGGGATTGGGATGGTAATGGCAAACCTGTCCCCAACTCTCCCCGTTGGCATCCCTACTCTTAACTCCTAAATAAAGAAACAAATCCTAATCAACATCAATTCACGCTAGGGAATAAGTGCTACAGAAATTTACAAGAAGAAAAGAAAGAAAATCCAATTGTTGAGATTCAAGCATCTGGGTGAAAAGAAAACCCAATTGAGATTCAACACAATTTAGAAAAAGTAGAACAAAAAGAAGAAATACGTATGTTGCTAGTACTAGACTAGTACTGCATCATTGCTGTATGCATATACAATAATACAAATACAAATACAATACAACTCTCAAGTCGAATCTACTCAATTCTGTGCAATGCAAAGGCAATGGTGTTGATAGTCTTTGTTTTGTTTGCATGGGAATTCTTCTGTTAGTTTTGCTGTTTTCCACATCTTGCGTTTTACTTTCTCAACCGTCAACTCTTTTATTGTTCCCGGTCAGGCCATTGACTTCTTTCCAAGCTGAACGCTCTTGCAAAGCTATTCCATTTCATAAAGCTTTTTGTGGATCATCAAAAACTCAGATCACATCAACCCCAATGTCGAGTCCACTCTAACCCGACAATCATGAACAAGTAGCAATATGCAAGGCTACTATTACTATCCACGGCCTTTTGCTGTTTTCACGGCTGCTCGTACTCCGATTCACCATCAAGGACACAGAAAAAAAAAAATACACTATGGACTCAAAACAATAACTAATTATGCATAAAACATGTGCATAAAAAATCAAACCACCAATCTGCACTTTCAAATGCACTGCACGGAACATATTTATAACTGACTATTCATTCAGATTAGAGGCAAATTCCTGCGAAAATTAGACAGAACAACAACAGAGAGTAGCAAAACTTAGAATCCCATCTGCAATCATTCAAATTCCATTCACTAAGATAGACAACTGACTTTGTTTTACTCCCAAATTGTAACTCAATACTTGTGAAAACCCTCATCTGCTTTCTTCCACCAGTACTCTTCTCCATCTTCCAGAACCTAGTAGATTCAAACTCTAGCCCTCTTGCTACTGCAACTTGGGCACTTGTACTGCTTGATATGCTCAGCCTTTGCCGGCGTAATCTTTACACATTTTCCATGGAACCATCTTTCACAGATATCGCAGCAAATCCAGAACTCATCTGTGCCATAGTTGTCCCCACATGCCCCGCAAGTTGCACCTTGTTCATCATCCTCTTCTTCTTCTTCCCCGCTTTCCTCCTCATCTTTGGCCAGCGGAGACATCTTTACTCCTTTGCTCTGGGGCAGCTCAGACTGCCGAGGCTGCATAAACCCAGCACCAAAGAAAGCAAGAGCTAAGATTATATTTAAAGAAAAAGACTAGAGCGAAGATATTTAAACATGATGACAAAATTTAACCAAACTGGTCCATTTGTTTACCACCTTTCCACTGGATTTGTTCTTGCTACTGTTGTGGTGAGGAGTAGACTGGTCTTTTGGTTGCTTTGCATTTCCTGTCACCACTTCAAATATGGTGGGGAGCTCATTAATCATCTGGAAAAGCCTCTTCCTGCAAGTTCCAAAGCCAGATACAATTTAGAACCACCTTAATATGATAACAAGCCCTAAATTTGAAGCAAAATTTAGCTCCTATTACAAGGCTTGGGTAGGAAGGTTACGTTTCAATACCTACAAGATGAGTGGCTGTGTACTGACGGTGTCAGTCTCATCAACTATAAAGAATTCATTGGTCTACCGCCATAGCAATTACATAATACTTACAGGGAACTATAGCAAATCATAAAACTATATTCAAAGTGGAAAGTCAACTGTAATTTCAACATTCAATTTATCTGCACTCAGTTTCCAAATTACAAAGTTTCAGTGTATAGTCAACTGTTATCTCAACATTTAATCTATATGCACTCAGTTTCAACACCAAATAACAATTAGCACAGCATGAAATTCTCAATCTTCTACCAATGCTATGGCACGTCAGCAATTTGTCTAATACAAGCAGCTATTACCCTGAGTAAGCTTAAATACGAATAAGGGATGGCCTTGGGATCTACCAAAAGAAAGAAAGATAAAATCTCTCATAAATAAGGGACAGCGGTTTTGTTGCATAATTACAGACGGCCCGTTTAAAAATTCAAGGAAAAACCATTTAATGCTCTATCTGGAGCCAGCAGAGGATTAAGGTTCAAACAAGTAGCCACTGCTCGGCTGTGGGTTCAACTACTGAAGACAGATGATGCAGTAGCTATGTTGTTCACTGCTAACTACAAGCCCCCTCTAATAGAGATGGTTTATTACTGTCTACTTCACCATTTCTAGTAGAAGTTAGAACCCTGGACATCATTACTTTTCCTAGAACTATGTCAACAGCTGCAATACTCATGATACAGTACCGTATGGTCCTACACTGTCAATGACAGAATACGGAAGTGAACCAAACGACAAAAGAAACAACAAGGATATTACTACAATAACACAGAGTGCATGCCAAGATTAAAAGTTCATCCATAGAGTTGTGCATTTCGAGATCAATTATGAGATAATACTACAGGGAGGGAAGTCCAAAAATGAACTTTTGTAATATAGGTATCAAGGTTATATATGCACAGAAGAATGACCATTTCGTACCTTTCATTCTTACCAAACCCAAAGCGTGCACCAAAGTAGAATGCAACAGCAAGCAACCATGAGTCGCTGTGAACTGCAACTAGTGACAACCAATCCTTCTCCTGCATCCCATCCCTAGCAAAGTTTATGCCTAATGCAGGCTCGGGAAGCTCGGGAGGTACCTCCTCAACAGGCAGGTTAACTTCCCAGGTTTCATTTGGCAGTCCATACAGACACAAATTCTCCTTCTCTGCAAGCACAAAATTTGTGTTAATAAAGGACAAAAGGAAACTCCATCACAACCACCAGCACTTAAAATGCTTAAGCATATTGTAAGGCGACTTTACATCCATCAAGCCCTATTCTGGTTATGTGTAAGAACAACAAATTAAATGAGGCATATGAAAACAAACTGCTTGATAATCAAAGCAAAAGGAATTAATTAATTTTTCTTCTTGATGGCTTGTAACTACAGACGCATAAAGAGGTCCGAAAAAGCTTAATTTTCAGTGGCTAGAAATGCTCATATTTTGGGACAAAGAGCATAATCTACTCCAAAACTGCCCAGAAGAAAGTTTAAGTGCAGCACAATCAACTGAAAAGTTGAACGTCCAACAAGTTTTCCTAGTTGAGGAGAAAGAGAAAACCCGCAATGACGGCAACATTAAAGGTGGAAAATTCACCTCTATCTAATTGGTTCCTTTTAGCATGAACTCACAGCCCAAATTGTAGACCAACTTTTATAAATATTTAACCAAAAATCAATTGGAAGCAAAATGAATGTAAGAAATTCACCCACTTTCGGACATTAATTTAGCACAACGCTTGCATGCCTTAGGACATAAGTAAAAGAACCTAAAGCAAATTAGAAACTCATAACATCTGAGTTCGGGACCCTTGGTCAGCAACACTAGACCCGTGTGCTGGGCGCGGGAGACCATGAAATTCAATATGCAAAACCTTGGATTGGTTAACATGGGAAAGCAGGTTGTAATTATAACTATAAAGAATGGTGGGGATTGGGTATTTTGTCATGGTAATGGTGCACCAAATTCAACATAATAAACCAGGCTCCAGAAACAAGAAACAAAAACAAACAAAACAACGGCCCGAACCCAGACAAGTAAGAAAAGGAGAGCTCACCAGGGTCGCACTGTTGATAAAACTTCTGAACGTCTGCGGAAACAATTGGAACAAGACAAAGTCAGAAAAGCAATGGACGGAAATTCATTCAAAGCTGGCCGGCAAGGAGAGAGCGTACCATTGGTGAGGGCCTTAATCAAGCCGGCGCGTCTGCCTTTGAAGTCGCTGAAGACTTCCTCCACTGTTCGAGGTACTGGGTGCGGTATGCCCTCCATTTCGCTCTCTCTCCCTCCCTCTGCGTGTTCAATTCCAATCCGAATTTCAACTGCTGGCTGGCTTCCGAACAACAAACGGGAAAATCAGGGGGAAATTAGGGTTTGCTGGTTGGGTGAAATTGGGGGTGTGGGGGATTCTAATTGTCCGTTGCTGCTGTTGATAATGAATTTTAATTTTTCGACAGACAGAAAGTTGTTGCAAGTACAAGGAGGAGGAGACTCTCTGAATCGGAGACAAAGTAAATAAAATTTAGGGCTGGATGGCGATGATTGATGCGTAGGATGCCGGGGGAGGATTTAAAAGTTTGGATGAGATATCAGCCGTCCATAGTGATAAAAGGGGGAGTATAACGCTATCGTGATGTTGGCTTCCTAGAGAGGGTTAAAGGGCTGGATGTAGTTCTCCTCAGCCCGTTTGACATCGTTGGTGACCTTTTGGTCATTTAACCTTGTATGATAACCGGATTTCATAGTGTTTGATTTTTAAAAGTGATTAATTTGGTATTTAAAATTTCAAAAATAAAACTGTGTAATCTCCATCAAAGTTTCGTTAAAATTAGTGTTAAATAGTCTTTTAATATTAATTTTTCTGTAGAATATTATTATTTTTATCTCACAATCTCTATGTAAATGTATTTTTTTATGCTTTGAAGAAAAAATAAATATGCATATAGCTATTGTAGAACAATAAACAAATTGATGAATGAAAATATAATCGAACATTAATAAATTTTTTTAATATAAATTAATATCAAAATGCAATTTTAATCCTCATTTTAATGTCAAAAACATGTACTTGCTAAAATACTACCACTCCTAAATTTACACATCTACACACTTCCTATTGCCCTTTTCACTTTTTCTCGGGGTGAACTTCTTAAGTGGATTTTAGGTTTTAAAACTATCTACAATAGACACCCTGTAAACGGAAATTCTACGGTGTCTTTCTATTTTTAAGGGTAGTGGTATCCTCATTATAATTTAATTTGTGAATAAATATAGGTTGTTGGTTCAATAGTAATCTAAATAACGATTACCTTAAATAAGATAGGGGAATTATCAAAAGTAATAGGTCTAGTGGCCAACTTTTGTTCAAAAATGTTCGGGTAGCCAAATCTATTCTAAAACTAGGCAAAAGTATTGCCTAATTGCAGAGGAGAAGCCCCTTTACGTTCGATTTTTACAAAGGAGAAGTCGGTCGAGGAGAAGCCCTTGTCGACGCTCTCGTGCTCGTCGGCAGACACTAACAACATTTTACAAGTCTTTGAAGCCAAATCTTAAGATGTCAAACCAAGCCCACAATTTGTTTCTCTGCAAAATTTCAAAAACCCGTCAAAAATCCCCGCCGTCTTCCTCCACGGCATCCACACCTACATCCACCCCGACAACGTCCAGTCCGGCGTCCGTGCCGCCCTCCGCTGCCTCGACTCCTCTGCCGCCGATTCCGCCACCAAACCAAATTCCAAGCTCCGGAACCGAACCAAGTCCAAGGACAACAAGAACTTTGATGAAAACAATGCCCAGATCTTCCGCCTCAAGCTCGACGACGCCCACCTCCAATCTTGCCTCTATTTCAATGAGTATTCCAACCTATTCGTCCCCGTTTCTTGCATTTTTCTTCAGATTTTGTACTTGGATCGACGTAACAGTAACCAATTAGAAGATGATTCTGGGATTTTAGTTAATGGGATTGGTTGGTGACATGCGAGCGGAAGATGAGGAGTTGAGATTGGGAGCTCTTCATGGAGGAGTTGGCTGAGGAAAGGGAGGATAAGGCTGGTGAGATTTTGTTGGTGAAGACAGCCTACATAGACGACTATACCTGACAACTACGTCTATGAGTTCGCGGCCAGCAAAAGGAACCTGATGAAGTCCTCCAAGAATGCGTCAGATTTGGAGGCATTGCCTTTTTTCGTTTTTGGATTGGGAATTGGTTGGTTAATGAAATAAGATGTGAAAATGGTTTGTTCAAGACGTCGATGGTGGAGCTCATGAGCTGATGTGGTTGGGGAGATTATGGCGACGAAGTTTGGAGGAGAAGAATGGTGTGAAGTTGTTGCTAGTTACAGAGGAGACAATGTGAATACTATACGAGACTAATTGCTACTATAAGAGACTATATGCAAATTGTGGATAGTAATTCATTTTTTAAGAAATGATAATAATTCATTTTTTAAGAAATGATAATAATTCATTTTTTAAGAAATGATAATAATTCATTTTTTAAGAAATGGACTACGAATAGATTATGGTGGACTATGATTGTGGAAGCCAAAATAATCCCGATCAGTTAGAACACGCCACGTGAATTCTAATCTCGAAAGGACGAGCATACCCTTGACGGAGATTACAAAGCGCTACGCCGTCATCTCGGTCAAAGGGAGATCACGAGACCTCCATGAAGTTCATCTCCTCTCGAGGAGGGCCCTTCAGAGACCACCACATCTCGGGAAGTGATCTCAGAGATCAGACAATCATTCAAGTGCATTAAATCTCATTTAATGCTCATAATAAATTTGCCAAAGGAAGATCCTCCTACAACCACTATAAATAATGATCATCATTTATCATTCAAGGTAATCACAAAATCCTCCATAAACTCCTAAGTTCCAAGAATACATTTCTGACTTAGGCATTGGAGGCCCTTTGGCAAACCCCCCGCCGGGGTTAGTCAATTCCTTTGATGTTATTTTCTTTGCTTTGCAGGTTCGTTCGTCATTCAATAAGGTGGATGAAATTTGCACAAACAATGATCACACTATGGTGTACTACGATTACACTACGACCACACTTTGTGTACCTAGGGATTCGATTGCAAATTATGAATAGTAATTAGTTTTTCAGAAATGGACTACGACCATACTATGGTGGACTACGATCACACTATGGTGGACTACGACCACACTTTGAGTCAGGGATTTAATTGCAAATTTACTGTAGTATTTTGCCTAGTGAAGAATCCCAGCTGCCGGTTGCCTATTTTGGAACAAGGGTTTCCCACTTGGCCTACTTTTTATAATTCCCCAATAAGATATAAGAAAAGGTGATTTTAACACACCTTTCACCATTTGGCCCGTAAGCTCATAGGTCAATGGGGCCAACTTGGCCCATGGACAGAAAGTCGCGCTAGAACCGATAAGGAAACTACAGGTTAGATTTGGGCTTAGATCTTTGAAACCCGGCCAAACCTGATCAAGCTGAATCTGCCTAGCCTGCAGGCCCATATATCTATTTAGCCTCGCGAGCCTACACTAATTTCCTAGTATTTAGGACTACAAGATCTTTGTCCTAAATAAAATTATATTTACACTCGATAAAATGTTGAATACACCCATTCTAAATTTTCTTGAATAACTGCAGTTATATCCTTGGTTGAATCCACCCACATGCTTGAGAACAATAATTTATTTCCAACTTCCAATAGCTTCCCCTTCTCTTCACCATACAACCTCCCTTCCCCACCTATGTATATTTCTTATTTTCTTGTGTCTCCTTGAAACCAACATGCCATTTTTTACTTTAATTAAGGGCAAAATGGACCACTAGTGTGACAAAAATTGAGGTGAGGGATTCCATAAGAAAGTGGTGTGTACACAAAATTTTCACTGTCCAAATTAGGGGCACCGAGCCGAGTCCTAATATATTTTTTTTTCGAAACGGTCTAAGTTTGGACTCGACTAGTTTATAAACGAGTCCAAACCGAGCTAAAAAATTCCTAAAGACGAGCACTCTGTTTAGCTCATTTAAAGATGCATAAATACACGTGATTTTCCATGATTGGCTTAAAAATGTGTAATACCTATACCTTGTAGTACAATAGCAACTCTAACTCCCCTAAAAACTCGAGAGTGAATGTCCATTCTTTTATGCTTAAAAAAGTACAATAAAAATCATTAAAGAGATAAACTAGACGACCATCTCCATAGCCAATGCTTCTCTTCTTCATTGACCATCTCCATACCCGACAATTTGTAAGTTTAATTTTTTTTTTATGTATACTTGCAAGTTTCAAATATTTTTAGTGACATACCCATATGAAATCATTTCTATCATGTTAAATTTTTGGGTTATTATCATGAATAGTGCCTGAACTTTTATTAACAGGACTTCATGGTGCCTGAACTTTAAAAGTGATCAATTTGGTGCCCGGACTTTTAAGAACCGGACTTCATAGTGCCTGAACTTTAAAAGTGATCAATTTGGTACCCAGACTTTAAAAAAGAGGACTATGTGGTACCCAAACTTTCAAAAAGAGGACTATGTGGTATTTTAGTCAATTTTTTTAATCAAATTCCGTTAAAATGAAGGATAAAATGGTCTTTTAACATTAATTTTTATGTAAAATATTTTTTTTACCTCTCAACTTCTATAAATATGTTATATGGTGTTTTGAAAAAAATGAAAATGTCATATAGCTATTTTAGGACAATCAATAAATTGATTAATGAAAATATAGTTGAACGGTAGATTATTTCTATCACTTAATTTCTATTAGAAATAATTTTTAATGTTCAGGTATATTTTTATTCATCAATTTATCTATTATTTTGCAATAGTTATATGCATAAATGTTTTTTTGAAACATCATAAATCATATTTGTATAGAGGTTGAGAGGTATAGTATTTTTGAAACATCATAAATCATATTAAAAAACCCTTTTTTATATTAATTTTCATGTAAAATACTATACCTCTCAACCTCTATATAAATATGATTTATGTTGTTTCAAAAAAAATTATGCATATAGCTATTGCAAAATAATAGATAAATTGATAAATAAAAATATATCCGAACATTAAAAATGATTTCTAATAGAAATTGAGTACTAGAAAAAGTCTACCGTTCAAGTATATTTTCGTTAATTAATTAATTTATTGTTCTAAAATAGCTATATGCACATTTTTCATTTTTTCAAAACACCATAAAATAGTTTTTTTTTACTTCTCAACCACTATATAAATATGTTTTACGATGTTTCAAAAAACATTTATGCATATGACTATTGAAAAGTAATAGATAAATTGATAAATAAAAATATACTCGAACATTAAAAATTATTTCTAATAGAAATTAAGAGATAGAAAAAATCTACCGTTCAACTATATTTTCATTAATCAATTTGTTTATTTATCTAAAATAGCTATATGACATTTTCATTTTTTTCAAAACACCATAAAACATATTGGGTTATTATCATGAATGGTGCCTGAACTTTCATTAACAGGACTTCATGGTGCCTGAACTTTAAAAGTGATCAATTTGGTACCCAAACTTTTAAAAACCGGACTTCATAGTGCCTGAACTTTAAAAGTGATCAATTTGGTACCCAAACTTTCAAAAAAGAGGACTATGTGGTACCCAGACTTTCAAAAAGAGGACTATGTGGTATTTTAGTCAATTTTTTGTAATCAAATTCCGTTAAAATGAAGGATAAAATGGTCTTTTAATATTAATTTTTATGTAAAATATTTTTTTTACCTCTCAACTTCTATAAATATGTTTTATGGTGTTTTGAAAAAAATGAAAATGTCATATAGCTATTTTAGATAAATAAACAAATTGATTTATGAAAATATAGTTGAACGGAGATTTTTTTCTATCTCTTAATTTCTATTAGAAATAATTTTTAATGTTCAAGTATATTTTTATTTATCAATTTATCTATTACTTTTCAATACTCATATGCATAAATGTTCTTTGAAACATCGTAAAACATATTTATATAGTGGTTGAGAAGTAAAAAAAAACTATTTTATGGTGTTTTGAAAAAAAGGAAAAATGTGCATATAGCTATTTTAGAACAATAAATTAATTAATGAACGAAAATATACTTGAACGGTAGACTTTTTCTAGTACTCAATTTCTATTAGAAATCATTTTTAATGTTAGGATATATTTTTATTTATCAATTTATCTATTATTTTGCAATAGTTATATGCATAATTTTTTTTTGAAACATCATAAATCATATTTATATAGAGGTTGAGAGGTATAGTATTTTACATGAAAATTAATATAAAAAAAGGGTTTTTAAATATGATTTATGATGTTTCAAAAATACTATACCTCTCAACCTCTATACAAATATGATTTATGATGTTTCAAAAAAACATTTATGCATATAACTATTGCAAAATAATAGATAAATTGATGAATAAAAATATACCTGAACATTAAAAATTATTTCTAATAGAAATTAAGTGATAGAAATAATCTACCGTTCAACTATATTTTCATTAATCAATTTATTTATTGTCCTAAAATAGCTATATGACATTTTCATTTTTTTCAAAACACCATAAAACATATTTATAGAAGTTGAGAGGTAAAAAAAATATTTTACATAAAAATTAATGTTAAAAGACTATTTTATCCTTCATTTTAACGGAATTTGATTAAAAAAATTGACTAAAATACCACATAGTCCTCTTTTTGAAAGTTTGGGTACCACATAGTCCTCTTTTTTAAAGTCTGGGTACCAAATTGATCACTTTTAAAGCTCAGGCACTATGAAGTCCGGTTTTTAAAAGTTTGGATACCAAATTGATCACTTTTAAAGTTCAGGCACCATGAAGTCCTGTTAATGAAAGTTCAGGCACCATTCATGATAATAACCCAAACATATTTATAGAAGTTGAGAGGTAAAAAAAATATTTTACATAAAAATTAATGTTAAAAGACCATTTTATGCTTCATTTTAACGGAATTTGATTACAAAAAATTGACTAAAATACCACATAGTCCTCTTTTTGAAAGTCTGGGTACCACATAGTCCTCTTTTTTAAAGTTTGGGTACCAAATTGATCACTTTTAAAGTTTAGGTACTATGAAGTCCGGTTTTTAAAAGTTTGGGTACCAAATTGATCACTTTTAAAGTTCAGGCACCATGAAGTCCTGTGAATGAAAGTTCAGGCACCATTCATGATAATAACCCTAAATTTTTAGTTTTGTATAGATACATAAATAATTTTGATACGAACTCTTATAACTCACAAACTTGACTTATTTTTTAGCGATTCCAAACAAACCGAGTTCACTTTTGAATATAAAAAATTCTGACCTAATCTAATTCGTTTCAAAATAAAACGATTTGAATTAGAGTCCACCAAAAATATGCATGACCCGACTTGTGCCCAACCTTAGTCCCTAACCAATGGATTTGAATACAAATAAAGTAAGAGAATTGGCTAAGATTAGCAAATCCCACCTCCATTCTTCTCAAATTAAGCAAGGCAGTCTTTTCAATTATAAACTAAGCACAACTTTTTCTTATTTCCTGCCCAAACCCAAATGGACTATAGGGTACATAATAGGACCATATTACCCATATAGCCATTTTGCAGTCTAGTGTATATGTACATCAGAGTACCCTTACACATAGTACTCGTTTAGTACCCTTATAATTGAAATTTTTTGTAGCTTTCATTCTCAAAATCTTCAAAACATGAGACAAATTTGTTTAATATGGTGTTGATGTAGAAATTGATGGTGTATTTGTGACATTTGAGTTTGAATTTATGTTCAGGGCATTGCTGGATTCACCAAGCATTCATTTGTACAGTTGGAACAATTCAAAGTCATTGGTGTTCGGTAAGAAATTGGAGTCAGGACTTCGAGATAATTAGACAAGCCGGGACCAAGAGACCATCTATTATGGGATTTTTCATTTGGTGGGTTTTATGTGGTTTGGTTTGAGAAATTGTTGGCTTTTGATCTTTCGGGTTTTGATGAATATGCAGAGTTTATGTGGCAGTTATAGTGCGTGCACCTGGGGAATAGTATCCAAAGTGTCTCGACGAGGTCAGTGGCTGGGCCATGGTGGTGTTTAGAGGTGGTGACCGGGAAGGTCGAAATATAATGGGGAACAATTGTGCAGATGAGAGGAATTTCTGCTTATAGTTGTAGAATTGCCCGAATTGACCAAACATTTTGAGAAGAATGGGGGTGGAATTTGCTAATTTTAACCAATTCTCCTATAAAATACACCACACAGCCCATTTCATATCCCATACTATATGTCGGCAGATGTTTTTATCCCGTTTATCTACTTCTCTCTAATTGTAAGTTTATTGGAGTTGGAACTCAGATAACTTGTATGTAGACCAATTGATAATTAAATTACTAATTTTGGATTAGAAGTTGAGACTGGTGCTGAACATATGAAGTTTCATGATTCTATGTACCCTTGAGAGCTTCATTTTGCATTATCACTTTCCAAGTTTTCTAACAATCTATTCGATTTTGGACATGAATTTATGAGGTGTTGTGGTTCAAAATTCCAGATTTGTTGTATTCACATGTCTTGCTAGAAAAATTGGAAGTTGATTTAAGCATCTGTACATTGTTTTTGCATAATTTTAAAAGATAATTATAAAATGATACTACTTAAGAGACAAAATGCTCAAAAAGCTTATGACAAGTTAAACATTACAAAATAGTACTATCTTGACATATGACATGATTTAATTAGTCAAACCCATTTAACTCATTAACTCCATTAACTAACGGTCGGCTGTGATGAGTGGTATAAAAGCATGTCGTTCTTCACCAACAACTCATTTGCTTCATCTAGATTTCAAAAATTGAAAAAACCGCGAGCCACTTCATTGGATTTTTTGGCGATTTTAGAGAGAAAGTTTGAGAATTTCGGCGATATTAAGCTCATCGGAACGCATGTTCATCGCGCGGGTAATAAAATTGATGGGGTAGTATTTTGGGTATAATAAAGGTGGTATAGTAGTTTTTGGGCAAAAACCCTAATTTTAAAAGAAAAATTTATTAATTTTTTATTGATTCAAAACTTAGCCTGACATATATAGTGAGAAAAAAGCCACCTACCCCCCCGTCCCGGTCTGCCCGGTTGAGGTCCAGTTTGATGGGCATGCTTTGGGGCCTTAGGGGAGGAGAGGCGGAGGGGGGGGGGGCGCGTGTTTTTTGCAGCGTCACGGAGAGGGGGGTGTGTAGGTAGGAAAGGCCAGAGTTCTGAGTTTTGTCCTGGCCCTAATAGTGGGGATGTCTTCTCTTATCCCTCCATAAGACGAATATTTTTTTGAGGTTAAAAAATATAACTCACCTCTTTTTTAATGTTTTCCATTATACACACTATTTTCTCTTTTGTCGTGGGGGGGCTTTCGTCCCCGGTGGTGTTCTTTGTTCGCCTCTGGGTTGTTTCTTGTTGCTGTTGTTTTCTTTTTTTGTTTTCCTTTACCTTTTTTTGAGGGGTGGAATTTTTGTACCAAATCCGAATACCAACCGTACCATACCGTACCATTACCCATTGATACACTACCATTCGGTACAATTACTGTCGGTACGGTACACTTACCACTACCGAAAACTTTGGTACGGTATTCGTATTGAAAACCCAATACCATGGTATACCATGGTATACCGAATAGTGTATATGCATATTTTATTTAATTTTTTAATAATATTTATAATGTTTTATCCCTTTTTTTTTTTTCTCTTCTTCACGAACGAAGCACAGTCAAAGTTTCTTCCCGTCCACGAGTTCTCTTTGCAAACCTCACGATGGTGGTAAATTGATTGGGGCTGTGCTTGGTAAATTATCATGGAGCTGTGCTTGGTAAATTATTGAGATAGATAGTTGTTGGTGGTAAACTGATTATCTATGGTTGTGTTGTTTGTTTGATTAGTAAACTATGATAATATTGGCTTTGAATTTAACTTTGTACATTGAAATTTAGTACATTAAAAATGATAGATTCTTAATATTGGCTTTAAATTTAATGTTGTAAAATATATAGATACATAGTTTGGTATTGTACCAATACCGAAACGTTACCGTACCGTACCATACCGTACCAAAACTTTGGTATACCGAAACTTTGGTATGGTATTGGTAGCCATTTTATAGAAACACCCTTAGTTTGGTTGGTACACGGTATTGGGAGTTTGGTACTCCCTTTTTTTTTTTTTTTTTAATTAATGTTTAGGTTTTGCTTGAAAGCCTGGCCCAACCCGACCCAGCCCATTGAAGGAAATGTTTGGTCCACAATCAAATTTCATAGCAAAGGATTAAACATGACAAGCATGACATAATCTATAATACAAATTAAGCGGAAACAATTAACTTTGTCTTGACATACATCTCTAGTCCTTTCCATCAAGTTAAAGCCACGAACATATGAGTACAAGTTGTTGCAGCCAAAACTTAAAGAGATGAAGAGAAGACTCGCCCTTAATTAATTTAGGAGTTGGCTTCCTAATGATCAACAAAACCTTCTTCTAGATTCACCAAGCACCACAAAAGGCGATGCCTCTAAGTTCACCATTTTTGGAGTCTGAATGAAAAAAATAAAATGATCTTAAGTGCAGAGCACCATACATGGTCAAATTTGGCTTCTGACTTGGATAGAAGATAAGGGTAATTAGTCTCTTTTAACTTAATTTCAATTAATATTAAAAGGATGTCCCTTGATCCGGACCTATATATATAGGGTTAGGATCATGGAACACACTATTTTGACACACCATTTGAAACATCCCTTCTTGTCCATAAATTTTGCAATTTTTTATGGGACTCATTGATAATGGATCCGATCCAATGGACAAGAAGGGATGTTCAAATGGTGTGCAAAATAGTGTGTCCCTTGAACCACCCCCATATCATATATATATATATATATATATATATATATATATATATATATGGGAGAGGATCAAGGGACACACCCCTTTTTTTTCACAAACACAATTTCTTAGGTCCGTTTGATCGGCAACTTTTTTTTTGTGGGACCCATTGATATATGGCTTTAAAAAAAAAAAAATGGCTCCGATCCTACCTACTTCAAGAGACAATAATGTTTTGAAAAGGGGTGTGTCCCCTTGATAATAACTCCGACCCATATATATATATATATATATATATATATATATATACATATAGGTCCGGATCATGGGACACACTATTTTGACACACCAACCCAAACATCCTTTCTTGTACGTTGATTTTGCAATATGGATCCGATCCAATGGACAAGAAAGGATGTTTGGGTTGGTGTGTCAAAATAGTGTGTTCCATGATCCTAACCCACATATATATATATATATATATATATATATATATAGAATAATAGGGTTCGGTTCCCATGACACACTATTTTGACACACCCTCCCAAACATCCCCCTCCTTATCCGTTGGATCGGATCCATATTGCCAAATCAATGGACAAGGAGGGATGTTTGGGATGGTGTGTCAAAATATAGCACACACCATTGTAATAGTACATGTTGATGTCTGAAAATGGTTCAGGTCAACGGTCAATGTGAAGGGGGTGAATTCGGTCGGTCTTGCGATGTCGGGGAGCTAGGAGGCTAGCTCCAAGTGGTGATGGACGGCTTCGATCAGGGAAGGAGATGGCCGACCTCGGTATGACTTGGCCGAATGGTGATGTTCTCGGATGGTGTTGTCCCGGCCAGAGTATGTTCGGCCATGTCCGGGCGCCACCCTCAGGGATACCTGCACATGAAGGATAAGTATCGAAGGCACCGGTGGGGTGCCGGCCTAAGACCCTCCGATGCTTAAGTCAGCGTAATGCGGATGGGGGTGTAGTGTTTAGGCGACGAGGGTGTATACCTGGATGGGTGAGAGAGAGTTCTCTTAAGTGAGGAGAGGAAGTCCAGGAAGAGGTCCCTTTGAATGAGGAGAGTGGTCTCCTTATATAGAGGTGAGGATGCTCCAAGCCTCCCTTGTCCGTTAGATGCTTGCCAGGTGGACAGTCGGATTGGCCTCCTTACAAGTGGCCTATGTGGTGCCTTGTGGGAGTGACATGTGGACGATTTGGGTATGGTATGAACAGTACATGCCCTAATAATCTATATGTATGTATGTATAGATTATTCTTGCTTAAATTTCCGAATTAAAGGTTTATGCACATGCACGCATATTTTACATGTATAAGCTACATTACGATTTGACAAGATATATACTTGCAAGCTTAATAAAACAACAAATATAAGTAAGAAGTAACAGAGATATAACAGCGGATTATGAAAAACTGCAATTAAAAAAGATATGAACAGCATAGAGGCTTACATATATTTATACTGCTGAATTCTTGATTATAGCAAGAACACACCAAACTTGGTTCACACTTTTTACAGCGGCACACTTGCAGAAAGTAATTTGTTACAGGATCACACTTGTAGAAGTAAACACTCAAAACTACAGCAAACTAAAACTCAGAGCTCGCAAAACAGGTCTTTGAAAACAGGTACAGGTACTAACAACGGGTCTCCAAAGCAGGTCTCCGAGCTACGAGCATACAAAACCTATTTATACTAACTTCAGAAGGAAGTTGTCGAGAACATGTGGACAACATCCAGCGGTCGATAAAAAAGGCAGCCTACACAGTTGGGCGGCATCTTCACCTTTAGTAAGAGCTGTGTCAGATTCCTGTCTTCTTTTGATTCTAAAGTCCACAAGTCTACACTAAAACTTCAATAATTTTACAACAGTGATAGATAGGTGGCAAGGAAGTCAAAAGTTCTACAGAAAATTCTAATAATTTACAATAGTATCAAATAAGTGGCATTGCATGAATACTCCAGCAATCTTCGTGAAGGCTCCAGCAATCTCCCATCTTTACTCACCATGCTGACAAAGGATAAGATAGGGGGTCTGATTTTAAACCCATGACTCTTTCTAAAAGTCTTCATAGCATTAAATTTTTTGTGGCCCTTAATTTTAAAGGCTAATCAGAATACTTCAAGGACTTATTTGAATCCTTCTGATTTTCAATCTTTTGGACTTAGGCTGATTTAAGCCTTTCTTTTAAAGCCTTATCTTAGGCCTCAAATTTTCTCTTTGCCTTTGGAATTGTTTCTTATTGGGGGAAGAATCCCGAAACAGTCATCCTCATTTTCGCTGCATAATCCATTTGAGACAGCCCATTTTCGGACTCATCCACGCTATTACCATCACTGTCACATTCCAAAAGAAATTTTATTCTTTGTTTGCGAGTCATACCTTGCATAAGATCGATGGTCGTTTGAGAAAGTTGTGGGGCTAGTAATTCTTTTACTAGCTGAGCTTTGGTAGATTTGGAACTATTACCAGCTGATTCTTCAGGCCTGGTGGGTGCCACTTCCCTTTCTGGTAGATCTTCTACTAAGAGTTGTCTATGTGAGCCTACCTGTGATCTCTTAAACTCATCAGGAAATAAATGATCTCCTGAAAACTTGTCCCACCATCTGGTATAGACTCTTCTCTCCAGTTTGGCGAGAAAGGACCACTCGGCATCCTGCGATTCAGAAAACTCATAATCCCATTTAAGAATCCATGGTAATTCATAAAGCGTCAGAAATTGAGTAAAGAGTTTTCTTGCCGGGAATTGATTGATGAATTCCCTTGAAATGAACTTCAAAAGATTCCCTAATAGGGCCTGGCAGGTAATCTAGAATTGATCCCCAAGTTGCCATCCAAAAATAAAACCAATTCAGTGGTGCAATGCAACTTCCTCTTAGTCTGAGCTGGATGAACCAAGAGTGAGAAAATCTTTCATTTTGGAAGGTCAAGATAATTTTCCAGGCATTTTGATAATCATAAAAGGTGTAACCTGCTCCTCTAATTTGAGAGTTTCGAAATGGCTTTCTAAAGCTAGGATCATAATTCCAGTCTGCTAAGGACAAGATATTGGTGATGGTTAGCTTGGAAAACTCAATTTCATTTATGCTATTGTGCCTATACCTGTGTACGATATAGACCGAACCAGAATCAACTAAAATACTCTCATACCACCACCTCGGATGAGAAAGTGGAAACATGTGATTCACCAGGTATCTTCTACGGCCAACTTTGGGGGCAAATTTCTTTCTGCCTCAGAAACTACTGCTATGGGGATTTGGCCGGTCCAGAAGTCCTGACTTTGTTTTGCATTGGGCTCCCTTCCCTTGTTGTAAGGAAGAACTGTGGTTAATGGTTTTGGATTGCTGGGAGAGGACTCTAACTGCGACAGAGTATGGTTAGCTCCTCCGTGAACTGAGGGGTTAGAACTGTCTGCCCCTTGTCCCCTCTATAGCTTTCCTCTTGCTTGCCCTGCAAAAATTCACGCTTTAGAAAATCAGGAAAACTATTATTTTCTCCTTTAATATATTCAATATCAAAATCAAAAGCAGATAAAATTCCCTGCCATCTAGCAAATATTTGTTTTGATGCTAAGTTTTTAACATCTTTAAGCAAAATATCTTTTGCTGCTTTGCAATCTACTCTAATAAGAAATTTATTGTTTAATAGATCGCTTTCAAATTTTGTGACTGCATGAACAATTGACAGAATCTCCTTTTTCACGGTCGAATAATTCTTTTGCGCTGGTTTCCAGACGCCTGAAGTGTATCTAACTAGCACTTCCTTCTTCCCATCGTTCTGTTTTAAAATTCCTCCATATCCATCATCAGATGCATCAGTTTCAACGATTTTAAATGCATCGGGGTCCGCTAGGCCAAGCATGGCAGCTCCTTTGTTCTTTGTTTAATCTTCTTAACAGCCTGAGTCTGGGCTGTTGTCCACGGAACCGGGATTTTCTTCAACCTGTCATACAAGGGTTTGCTATCTATGGCAAGATCCTTGTAAAAATCATTAATATAATTCAAGGTTCCTAAAAACCTTTGAAGTTGCTTTCTATCTAGAATTTCATCTGGGAATTTATCAGCAAAGCTGATAGCTCTATCTATTAGAAAGATTAGGCCTCTATGAATATTATGGCCTAGGAATCGTACTTTAGTTTGAAACAATTTCATCTTTTTGGCGGACACCACCAACCCTGCATTTACTAGAACCCTCAAGAAAATAGTCAAATGCTTTAAATGCTGTTCTAAAGAATTTGAATAGACCAACACATCATCTATGTAAACAATAGTGAAAGTAGAGTATGGATTAAAAATATCATTCATGATGTGCTGAAATTCAGAAGGAGCATTCTTGAGACCAAAAGGCATTACATTCCATTCATAATGTCCGAATGGGACATTAAATGCAGTCTTATACCTGTCCTTCTCTGCAATTTGAATTTGCCAATACCCAGATTTCATGTCAAATTTTGAAAATATAACAGCTTTGCACAATCTATCAAGCAAATTCTTTTTATTGGGAATTGGGTACCTGATCCACCTCAAGGCCTTGTTTAAAGGCTTATAGTTAATGACTAACCTTGGTGCTCCTCGTTCTAATTCTGCTGCGTTCTCAACATAAAAAGCTGAGCAACTCCAGGGTGAGTAACTGGGTCGGATTAACTTCTTTTTAAGAAGTTAGGAGATCTCTTTTTTGCATATCTCCATCAACCTTCCATTCATCTGAATGGGTCTAGCTTTGGTTGGAATCTTCTTTTCGTCGAAATCCGGTTCATACGGGAGTTCAACGATGTGCTTCTTTCTATCCCAGAAAGCATTTGGGATTTCTGCGCACACTTTCTTTTCAAAGTCTTTTTGAACAGCTTCAATTTTCTCTTTGAATTCTTTGTTTTTTAGCTGTTCTTCAACTCTTTTGTACTGGACATCTTCTTGAAGTGAACAAAGAAAATTTTTTTTGTTTTTAATCTTTTCCTGCAGAGAGTTGACATATGTGATTTGTGACTTTTGAACAAAGTTGAAACATACCTTGACTCCTTCTACTTCTGTTTCAATACCCTGTTCAGACACTTTAAAAGGATAAATCATGTTAAAAAAAAGGGGTTCCTAGAATTACTGCTCTGCTAAGACCTTTGACCATTACAAATGAAGTTTTGAATGCAATTCCGTCTTGTAGTACGGCTACATCAGAAATCTTGTATCTCACCTTCATCTGCCCATCATTAGCATTTCTTAACCCTTGTGTTGTTTTAGAAAAGAATTTTACTGGCAAAACTCCTTCATTAAAACAATTCAATTCAGCTCCTGAATCAATTAAAGTTTCTGCAGAAAACTTATGAGTTCCATTAATAACAAACTGAATGTTAGCAAGCCATTTTTGTGACATAAGTCTATCAATCTTATTAATTACCTTTATGGCTTCTATCTTCTCACCTTCCTCATCTAAGATCTTTAAGCTTGGTCTTTTGTCTGAAAAGTCAGTAAATAATGTTTCAAGTTGTTCATCTCCATCTGATTGTTCTTCACCTAACTCTTGTCCTGATTGAAACAATTCTAAGATTTGGACCCTTTTCTTAAGTTCTTTAAGCTCATTTTTGGTTTCTTTAATTTCTGCTTGTAGCTCTCCCATGGATGGTTCTTTGACTGAGCTTGTTCTATTCATCCTGTGAATTACTGTTTTCAAACTATATGGTTCAAATTTCTTTTCTTCAATTGGCTTTTCTATTTTCTTTTCTTTGGCCATGGAGATATATTTTTCTAACGCCTCTCTTTTTTCTGTGGGATCTTCAATTTTGTCAATCAAATCTAGGACCAAACTTTCTTCTTGGGTAATTACACATAGTTCTAAGTCTTTCATATTGCATGTGCATTCATCAGACTCTGACTCATTACTACTAGATGAGGTGTCAAATAGTTCTTCATCATTTAATGCTGCAACTTCCCTATCGCTTTCTTCTGAATCCGACGAATTCAACATAATTTGCATAAGTTGTTTCTTAAGCCCTTCATCAATTGAAAGTTGATTTATCTTTTCTTTCATTTTACATTCAGACTTATAGTGACCCACTTTTCCACATTTGTAACAAACTGGGGGTTTAGTGAAACTTTTTCGATTTTGAAAATCTTTCTTTTTCCCCTTTCTTTTATCCTCTCTTCCTTCCCTTCCTTCCTCCCGGGGTTTTGAAACAAAGCGTTTTTGGGAGTACCTATAGGGTTTTGAGGTACGAGAAGAAAAAGCTTTGGGATGCTTCTTATAAGATTTAAACTTTTTAGGAATTTTTGGGAATTCTTTTGTTGATGGAAATCCAAACTGTTCACAAAAATCTCCCATTTCCCTTTTTCCAAGATTCTTTTGTTTTTGAAGTTGTTTAGTCAACTTCATGCTATTACAAAGAGAAACACCTACTGCACAAATTTTAGAAACTAATTCTCCAAACGTATACCTATCGTAAGGTATAACTCCTCCCCATCTATCTCTCATTCGGGTTCTAACTCAATCAGCAAAAAGAGTGGCAAACCAGCAATAAACTTTTCTTTCCAAAAATCTGAATAACCATCAGCTCTTTGGAAAACCTTAATAAAAAACACATCCTTATACCATCTAAAATGGGATAAAGTAGGACATCGGAGATTCATAAGAATCTCTTTAGACCTATCTTCTAAGAGTTCCGTATTTCCTATGAAATGTAACGCAATGGTATGGACCAGATTATTTACCGCGTCCTGCACAACAGTTGGCTGACCATTTTCCTCACCTATTCTGGTTGCATTCAGGATTTGCTCTTTTCCTTCAGCACTTACGCAATGATCCCACCATCCTTGTAGTTGCCCAACAAAAGCTGCAATTATTGCTTGGGCAATACCTTTGTCTGTATTCCCTTGCAATTGACTTGCTGTGGAATAAATCATCATATGACGTAGAGTATTTATTACCTGATAGTCCGCTTGTCTATCAATGTTCCATTCGATGATAGACCTCCCAGTATACTCAGCTCTTTCAGTGTGGTCATTTTCTTCATACTGCATGTCAACAGGTGAAGGTCTACGGTAATAATTACGAGTTATAGCAGTACTTTGAACTGGCTTACCAAAAGTGACTTTATTAATCTCGGCTGTCTGAGAAATATTTTTGAACTGGTCCTCTAGATCAGACAGGTCATCTTCAACTTCTTCTTCTTCTAAAGTGGCTATCTTTGGCTCTTTAGAAATTTTTAATGTGTCCATCCTTTTTGTCAAAGCGTCAATAAAGGTCTCGACCTTTGCTAGAGACTTTCCAAGTTTGAAACCTTTCGGCTTGTCAACGTGCGACTGAAATAGTGCTGGCATCGGCTTAGACTCATCTTGTCTTTTCTTCTCTTCGCTTTTAGAACTAGATCCCCATTTCGGGTTTCTAGGTTCCCAAATTGAAATAGGTATCACCTTTGTCAATCCGGGAATAGAGTTTTTTATTCGCGTTGCCTGTTTTCCTAAAGATTGAAGAAAAAGATTAGTATAATTATTCTGTTGAATAACAGCAGAGACTCCTTCAATGACGAGTTTTCCTGAATTTGAATCCCGTTGCTCTCCCAATTCTCCTTTGTATGGGACAACAAATGTTCCTTGATTGTTCACCTGGAACACTTTTTCCGGTGGATGAATGGCACTTTCTGTCTTTCCTTCTTTCAACGTGTATACTCTGAAAGGGTTATCAATAGTTTCTACAAAATATTCTTCAAAATTATATTTTTTTCGCACAGTACTCAAACCAGTCAAAAAATCTAGCATTTATTTTCTTTTTCTTTAAATAAAGACAAAATGCTCTTTCTAGGATTTTTCTTCTTTCATGAGAATAGGTCTGCTCATACCAGTTTCTTTTTTCTTTGTTTTCAAAACTAAAATAATCTTGATTAATTATATCCTTTTTGATTTCAAATTTTTCTAAAACCAAAATTTGTGAATCCACATCAGACCAAGCCACTTCTGGCTGGGGTGGATTTCTTACCTGTTCTCCTTCTCGATAAACAGGGATCTGAACATTTTCTGGAGTTCGCCTTAATCCTTCCAACACTGCCCTTCTTTCCTTATCCTGCAATGATTCAACACTCCGACCGGTACTAGAATTAATTCTAGTACTGCCTCTATTGTTAAAAATTAGTTCTACTTCTCCATTATCGTGTTGGATAATTTGGCTTGGATGCCTATTTTCTATAGGCTTAGGTTGAACTGCATCAGTCAAGTTCCACCTTTCTGGCATTTGAACATCACTCCATTTGATAGTTTTAGGTATGACCATGTGAGTCTTACCTAAATTTGCTTGAAACAAGGTGGTTTCTCCTTCAATACTCATAGCCTTTGCTCTGGGAACTATGGTGTTCATGGCTTTGTAGGAAATCCGGTATATGATCGCCAGATTTTGACTTCCTTTATCCATATTGTATCCTTGTGTATCAATACTCAAGGATAACGTCTTCAGTATGCCTGGATCTGAAAGAGCTACAGAAAAGTTGGGGAAACAATTAAAGTAGATGGGTCCTTCACAAAGTGTAGATTGAACCACACCTAGTAGAGAATCCGTAAACTCCTTATGACGCCTGTCCCTCACACATAGTAAGAAAGAAGTATCTAAGCCATTTCTAGTCAAAGGCTTGATAGCTACTTGAACCAAACCCATATGCAAATAATTATGACCTTTACTAACAAATTGCTCAATTTCTCTATTTGAGAGTAATTGAAAATCTGCACTTGCGTCAGTAATAGACACTGTTTTTTCAACAATCTTAATTGTATAATCAGAACTAAACTCAAAAGTTCCTTTATGATATATATCAGTAATTGGAACCTTAGGGAAGTTCCAGTTCTCAAGATCCTTTTCAACATTTAATATTGTAGCTACCTTAGTATTGTTTACCCTCATAATATCTGGTCGTCTCCTGCTACTAGAGCCTTCGTCACTCCTGCTGTTTGATCTTCGACTAAGTGATCGAATTCAACTGGCCATCTTTAAAGAGAGTTTCTCTACTTCTCTGTTCCGAACAAACAATTCACCTGCTACAGCACCACTGCCTGCGACTACAAACGCCTTCACACGGCTACAAACGTCGGTACGGCTGGCTGACAATCCTTCTTGCCTGAGTGAGAAGTTCTTGCAGAGTATCTTGATTAAAGAGACTAGAATAATCGAAATATATATATATGACACGTTTACTAATTCGGAGTCAGGAATGAGTACAAATCGGTGTGAGCATAAATTGAAATGAGCATGAATTAGATTTAACAGTAATTGGAGTGAAGCATTCCCATTAAAGCATTTACTAATTGTTTAAAATCAGAGTGAAAATAAAGTTGATCATCATTAAATTGTTTACTAATTTTCTAAAATAAAATGGAAATCAATTGCGTTACTAAAATATCCTCAAAACAAAATTTAAGATTTTTTCAATATTAAATTTGTGGAGATAATTTAGGCATAAAAGTTTCATTCCTAGTGGAATTAATTTTCAGGGGTTCCAATACCGCCTCAACCTAGGGAGTCTCATTTCTTGAAAATTAAGAATGTTATCGCTAATTTTGTTGTGCTTCTCATCATAAATTTGATTCCCAAATTTTAATAAACACATGAATCACTTGGGGTGAGAACAACTTCCAATATTTTCATTCTCACTCCTGATTAGTAAACACACCAATAATGTATTAAACCATCTTGTAAAGAAAGAGAAGTAAACGAAGTTGGGTCTACGTTTGCATAACGGTAAGAAAGAACAAAAAAGTGAAAATTTCCAAAATAAGCACTTTGGATAATTCCTTACCAAAATGTGTGAGCAGATTTTTTTTGTTCTAAAATTAAGCACAACTATTTCATATTTGCACAAATACCCTTCTTTTATTTGCTCAATCTCATCTCTGCCACCAAGCTGTCATCCACCCCTATTGACGACCCGGACGCACCCATCAACGATGCCATCAAAGCTTGCAACCAAGCTGCCACCAAGCCGCACCCATCGTCACCTGCAACCAAGTTGCCACCAAGCAGGCAGATTCAGAAAGAACTCAGAAAATTGAAAAAAAAATGAAGATAAAGCGGAGTGAACTACGACAAATCTATAGGTACTATGGTACTATAAGGGTACTCTAATGTATCTATACACTACACTACATATAGACCATATGAATGCTATATGAATGCTATGCAAGAGAGAACTATAGTATCTTTATAGTACTCATTTAGTATCGTGACAGTCCACAGGGGACCAAATAAAGAAACACTTTATGGGTACCCATTTAGTACCCATTTGATAATTTAATTGTATTCATTTAATATATATATATATATATATATTTTTTTTTTTTTTTATCAAGAACACTTCCCAATTGTACCTTGATTGTGTCATAAAAATGAATCAAATCGATGGAATTATATTTAGGGGGTGTATTCAAACCAAGATTTATTTAGATTTTTGCAGATTTTTTCTTTGACAGATTTTTGCAGAGTTTCATTGATTTTAGTAGATTTTACAGATTAACAAAGATTCCAGATAGATTTGGTCAAAATTCAATTTTAGATTTTCATGAACTTGTCATAGATTTTCATAGACTTTTTATTAGTCAATTTAATTACCATTCTCATCAAATTTTCAATCTTAAAAGAGTAGTGGTGGTGACATTGTGATGTTTATGGCAGCACATTCTAGTTTAGGCCTTGGTAGTGACAACAATAACGGTAATAGAGGCTATTGCAAGATAATAATAGTGTCTTAGGCGTTGACGGTGACGAAGATAAAGTGTGGTGGTTGTAGTGGCAATGTCCACGACATTTGGTGGCGTGATATGGTGGTGCTGGTGACGATGTCATAGAAACTAGTGGGGGTTGCGACGACAGCCTAGGTATATGGTGGTGGTGGCAACTAATTGGCAACAAAATAATTACCTACAACAAATATGTGACAAAATAACCTACAACAATTGTGACGGTAGCATGATGGGGCATGGGAATGGGTATTGGTGATGAAGGTGGTGTTTAGTTTCATAAGTTGAATAAAAATTATGTTTAAAATATAATTCTTAAGAATAAATTAAAAGTCTATCAAAATCAATAAAAATCTTAAAGGGAGAGGTTTTAAGATTTTGGTAGACGTGTTTTTACTCTTGAAAATTGATCAAAATCTATACAAATCCATAAGAATCCAGTTTTTGGTAAAGTCCTGAAAAATCGTTGATAATTTGAATGTACCAAAATTGTCATAGACCATGTAAAACTCATGATTGAATACACCAAGATTTTCATGAAATTCTGAAAATTCATTAGAAATCTTAATTGAATACCACTATACTTTGATGGACTCCTATAATGTCTAGATTGAACACACCTAAACTTTCAATGACCACCAAAATCTACAAAAATACTTAACTTTCAAGATTGAATACACCCATGTAAGTATGGATTCTTCAAAATTTCAAGCTGCTTTTACAATTAAATCATCTATATACAAGAAATAATAATAATAAAAAAAAACAATCAAATGAAGACTTGTTGTATATGTATTAGATAATTAAAACGAGGTTTCTGCCTTAGCGCGACGATTGATGAAAGTAGTGCTCGTTAATATTGACGCCTAGGCATAAAGATTGTGGTGTGGGTACGTAGGGCTGTGCACGTATAGCTAATAGCTCTACCTTTTCAGAATGTCAAGATCTTTTTCTGGCCATCTATTTATTGAGGTATATATTAGATTAGGTCAAGTATATAATGTGTTAGTATATATTGATTTAACAAAAAAAGAGTGTATAATGCGTAATGGTACACAAGAATTTGAAGCACTATACATTGTATTTGTAGTTTGTGGTTAATTGCTTATATAGAGATACTTATTAAGCTCCACATTACATACAGTATCAGTACTTCTTGTGCCTAATCTAATTAAACCTACAACGGAGATACATAAACATTAATCATGGACCTGTCTAGCTGGCTACTACAAGAAATCCGTGAAATCAAGCTCACGATAACGACGCATGTACACTCGCCCAAGTGCACTTGCACTCATATTTGCAGGTCTTATTTGACTTGTCAGTAATAATGATTCCAACATGCGCGACTTGAGCTCTATTCTACTGCGCCTAGCTGGCCCAGATCCCAATGAGAATATTATAGCTAATACTACTGCTGATATATATATTAGAGCATAACCATAATAAACAAATGTCTGGTTTGATAACTAACGTGGCACTATACAAATTCATTAATCTAATCGTTGAAGTTGATTACTCCAAATTTATAAGCAAATAAGTTAAGGCAACTAATATTATATTGTATATGATACACTTTTAATTCTTGTGGAGCCCCCATTTGTTAAGAGAAGTATGAGATTTCAACACTTTAAATTCAACGTATTGTGTGGGGTTCATTTATACAACATTTACTCGAATCTACAAATATCCAGATTTTACTAGATTATGTATAATTTGCAGTATCCCTTAAAGGGCTGTTTGCTCGATGTGGTGCTGCAAACTAAGTTTGTAAAGTCATTTGGAGAGTCCTTTGAAGATGCTCTTATGATGATCAGTAGTCACAATTCTGAATACATTGAATGAGTTTCTTGAAAATCTATACTGTCTCCGTACCCCCAAAAGAAATATGAATACTATTCTGTCCTATTCCTATAACGTAGTCTGACTCATTTTCACCATTCTTCATTGTTGAAAATATAAATCCCACATAAAAAAATTTGACGAAATAAAATAATACTAGCACTAGTAAGTGTCCTCTTAATCCTGCTCGGCAATGCAGGCGGTCAACTAGGGGAATTAATCTAGTGACATTATACTACACGTCAAGTTCAAGTGTCCCCAAGGGTTGTACACACTAACCGTACTTAGGGTGAAGCCGCGATTGCTCAACCTCACCAATAATTAAGGTGCTTGGACAAAGAAATGTCAAGGAAGTGTAGTAATGTGCTGTGGTGCTAAGTTTATAGGTTTCGCCAAAATAAATTGGTAATGGGGGTAGTAATGATCATTAGCCAATGTGAGACAACACCCCGTGTTCTCACATCCCTCCTGGCGACATATGTTGTCCACACATATTAGGTGATGTGGAGCATATATGGTCGTTGCGCCAAATACTTAGAATACTATGAAACACGTTGAGTTCCATTCTAGAACAAATTGCCCATTCAGCGGCCAATGTAGAATAAGACCCTAGCTATATATGCATTCTCACACTATCTACGGTCCCCCAATTGACTTTCTTTTGGCAACCATCTCGTCACACTGGCTCACTATAAGCGGCCGCCCTAGACCTACAAACCCTAGTCACTAGCTAGGGTTTTCAGCCTCCCGCTCTTTACTTAAGTGTGGGCATGCACGATAATACCAAGATACTTTTGTTTTTCGTTCTTTCATCATCAACCCAGTATTAGAAATTAATTGTTAAATGGCTGCAATCAATATTTTTAATGATGTAGCTCTATTAAACTAAGAAGAACATAATCTCACAAAGAAAAAAAGAGAAACAAGAGCAGAGGGAGTACATGAACCAAAACCCTCAATCAAAAGCGAAGTGGCATATAGCCAAATAAGAAAAAAGCAGTAAGGAAGTCCCAAGAAAGGCCAATGAGGTTCGGAATATATAGTCCAAGATATATCAATGGTTTAATCTCACAGTTTGCATTCGATTCCGATTAGGATAAGAAGAACATATATTAATTGATGCTGAGGAAACCTACAAGCTAGCAGTGAATTCATGTACATATATTTACATTTCGTAACAAGATTATCATTGGGCAAACCAAATCTTAAAGCGGTTCAGAACAACAATATATTTAGGGATCATAAAACTTTGAAACCCTAAACTAGTTAAGCCCCCAATTCATCAGTGCATTCGCTAATTTCATTCAAATAATCATAAACAGAAGGTACGCACGTGGCAGCTACTAGCTAGAAATGATTACATAGATATGCGTACGAGTAAAACAAATATTAATTCATATATTTAGGAAATGTATATATAAGAACGTTAAGTAGCACAGCGTTGAGCAATTAGCAAGGGTAAACACTGATTAATAAAGACAACTACATATACAAATAGTTCATTAATTAGAAATGTCCAAGTAGAGCTAGCTAGGATAATTATACTAATTAATCAGTACTCGTGTTTTCGACATTGGAATGAATAGATATCAATCTATGTACGCACTTACGCTATAGTTGGGCATATCGATCAGTTGATAGCTAGATATTGCTATATATATATATATATATATATATATATATATATATATATAGTTGAATAATAACATTAATTGGTTACTTGAATGGATGGATGTTATTGTAGTCTGCAGGCCGGTTGGGCTCTAGGAGTGGATTCCAGTCCCAAAGACGGTCAGAGAAGGCAGTTGGAATTGCGTTGGGGGCCGCCAGTAGGTGGTGCTGTGGCGGCTGCAGTACTAGAGCTGCAGGGAAGGTAGAATGGTCGTTGTTGGGTTGCGAATGCTGCTGCTGATAATGATGATGATAGTATTGCTGTTGGTGTTGATGATCATTGGAAGTCGCTGCCGCCTGCTGCTGCTGTACGTTTTGATAGCTCAGTAGTCTATGGAGATCATGATCAATTGCAACATTATTCAGATTGGAAGCTGATGAAAGAGAAGAAGAACCCGCCGCAGTGAAGAGAGCTGCACCTGAATTAGTACTAGTAGTATTACTGGTTGGGATCATCAGAGAAAAGCAATTATTATTATTATACTGCTTTGAGTTGTTAGAGTGGTGCAAGAAGGCCGCTGCCGCCATCCCTTCCTCTGGATCCAGTATTGCTTCAACTCCAACTGTAGCGCCTGCGGTGCTAAGGTTGTGGTGTTTGGTGGTGGTAAGCCGCTGCGCTGATGCTTGGAAAGCCCAAGAACGGTTGTGACATCTGAGTTTCCGCTGCTTCTCTTCCGATCGTGATGATGCTGATCAGGTGGCGACATCGACTGGCCTTGGTTAAAAGCTTGGAGTTTTTCCATCACACTATGAACTGTGTTAACATTACTGTGGCGCCTTAATTTGTTTTGATCTGATATGGTGGTGGTGGTGGTGGTCATCGTCGTCGATTGAGCAGCTAGTAGTGATGGAAGGCGATGAAGATGATCTAGCAGAAGTGGATGCCCTGGAAGCCGGGAGAGAGCGGGGGAGACACGGGTGGTCTTCAACTCCGGCTCTCTTGTACACTCGGCACAGCGATATTTTTCCCTGAAAGTTAATTACTCATCAATTTCAGTAGAATTAAGCAACAAAGTGCATATTCTTGTTGTATACATATGAATTTTCAGTAGAATTAAGCTCGAGTCTTGCTTGAAAACGTCACCTATGGAGTACTTAATTAGAAATTCCCATTTTTTCTTGCCAAAGTATCTTTTCGGAAATGGAAAACAATTGGGATCGAACTCTTAATTAAGTTCGTTGTGAACTAGCTACATATATATATAACTACCTTTTGGTATCGCTCGGTTTCGTGATGAGGCAAGCGGTACTCGTTCATGATCCAACTAGTACGGATGCCTTTGGGAGCTTTCCCAGAGTAGAAGACTAGGGTTTTCTTGGATTTCGATCGAGCGCAATTTCTCGCTTCGAATCATTCGGTCGGCTCCAGTTGCCTTCAGATACCCAGAAGTGGTGACGCGGTTAGGCCTGTCCCCGTTGCGGTACTTGCGGTCTCTTGGCACATAGAAGAACCATTTCCCTTCTCTCCGATTGCCGCCATAGCTGCGCGCGCCACATAATTTATTAATTAATTAATTATTAATACCTAATTAAATGAATGAATGAATGAATGAAAAGAAAAGGGCGAACTGAATTTCACATGTCCTCCTTCCCTTTTGGCTGTGTGTGTATATATATATATATACTATAGGGAGGTGCATACCTGGAAGTTCCCAAGGGTCGTAGCGGTAAAGATCAAGAAAAGTAACTGAGCTCAACATTCAAGCGCTTGCCCTCAACCTTACGGCGAAGGTAGAACTCTACAAGTTCCTCCTCGGTAGGGGTGGAAGCGAAACCCGGGCATCACCATGTCGTGTTCATGCTCATCCTCCTCATCGCCATCTTCATCATGGTCGTCGCGAACACCATCATCATCATCATCACGATCAGCTGGATTAATAATCGCCTTGTTGGGCTCGTCATGGCTCATGGTCGAGGACGATGATGGTGATAAGGTTGTGGGTTGATGATGCAATTGCCATACCCTGATTAATTGCCTCAAGATTGTAATACAAGTAGCTAAGCTTCTAACTCGGTTGGGCGTCCTCGCAAGCTAGTTCTCCCTCTTTATACCAAAAATAACTCTATGACCAATGACTATCATTTTGGCGTTTGTAGGAATTAACTGGGGCGGGAGGGGTTTTGCAAGAACTACTTACTGCAAGTGGTTTCTAGCTAGCCAAGTCAAGATAAGACGGACCAGATGGTTAACATTTCG